>CM076575.1:213411763-214611763 GCA_034641835.2 Pinus albicaulis | reverse complement strand
TTATTGCAGAGAAATGAAGATGGATATCAGCAGCCTATAGCTTTCTTCAGTCAAGTGCTTCATGATGCTGAATTAAAATATAATATATTGGAGAAGCAGGCATATGCCCTGGTAAATTCCCTCAAAGCTTTTAGAACCTATGTTTTGCAATCTCACATTATTGCATATGTTCCCACAGTAGCTGTCAAAGACATTCTTGTTTAGGGGGATAGTGAGAGTAAAAGAGGAAGATGGATTGCAAAAATACAGGAGTATGATCTGGACATCAGACCTACTAGGCTGGTTAAAGGACAAGGACTTGCTAAAATGTTATCTGAATCAAATCATCAAGCCTTGGGCATTAATTTATCCATGATAGAAAATGAAGAATCTGAGAAAGGAGAAGAACAGCAAGGACTAGAGATGGCCTCTCAAAAGATACACGTAAAATATCTCACTAGTCCTTGGTATAAAGAAATAGTTGAATATCTCTTAACACTCAGCTGTCCTCCAAGTTGTGATAAGGTAAAATACAGGGTTGTAAGAATGAAATCCCAGAAATACATAGTTTCTAATGGACAACAATACTGGAGAGATCCTTCAGGTATATTACTACTATGCCTCACAGAAAATGAAGTGAAGAATATAATGGCAGAATTTCATCAGGGAATATGTGGAGAACATTACAGCTGGAGGGCTACAGCTCATAAAATCCTGAAGGCTGGCTGCTACTGGCCAAAATTATTTACAGATGCTTTTGCTTGGGTCAGAGCATGTGACAAGTGTCAAAGGTTTGCAGAAAGGCAGAAATTAGCAGCTTTGCCCTTGATTCCTATTCATGTAAATGAACCATTTCAGAAATGGGGATTAGATTTTATTGGAGAAATAAATCCTCCTTCAAGTGGCCAACAAAAATGGATATTAACAGCTAAAGATTATTTTACAAAATGGGTGGAAGCCATACCTGCAAGAAATGCTACAGATGCTGTGATAATCAAGTTTATGGAGGAAAATATCATATCCAGGTTTGGCTGTCCTGCTAGAATTGTAACTGATAATGCACAGGCCTTCAAGTCTGCCAGGTTCGTAAATTTCTCCCAGCAGTATAACATTATATTGAATCATTCAACAGCCTATTATCCATAGGGGAATGGCCTGGCAAAGTATTCTAATAAAACCCTGGTAAAGGCCTTGAAGAAAACAATAAATGAGAATCAGAAGAATTGGGACTCCCAATTAAAATTTTCTCTATGGGCGAATAGGATAACCAGCAAGAGAGCAACAGGGAAATCCCCATATGAATTAGTATATGGGCGAGCAGCTGTGTTTCCTGTGCAGTTGGCTTTGCCAGTGGCACGTTTCATGCCGGAAAGTTAGGAAGAACCAGATAACATGGTCAGAAGAATCAATCAATTGATCGAACTAGAGGAAACACGGAACCAAGTGAATCAGGGATTAACGGAATATCAAGAGAAAATGAAAAATTTATTTGATCGGCATGTGAAAGATAGAAAATTTTAAATTGGAGACCTGGTCCTTAGATGGGATATCTGGAGAGCTGAAAAGGGAAAGCATGCCAAATTCGATCCACTGTGGTTTGGCCCATTCAAAATTGTGAATCAAGGGGGAAATAATACCTTTATGTTAGAGAACCTACAGGGTGATTTGCTGGACGCCCCTGTAGATGGCCAATTTATGAAGCCCTACTTTCAATTTTGATTCGGGCAGAGTATGCCTGTTGTATTATATTGTATATAGGCTTTGCTTCGGTTTTTATTTTAATAAGGAATGTGTGATAATGAGTTTTGAAGAAAAAGAAAAGGGCTAAAGAGCGGAATCTACATATAGGATGATCAAAGGTTTGCAGGTTCTCGACATGTCCAAGGATGAACATGCCGTCCCCAGATGGAGCCGATGTTGTACATGTCAGCCCATACATACAAATTCTTGGCTTGCTGTCATTTTTGAATCCTCTTAAAACCCCTGTTGTGGCCTTAGACCCTCATATATTATCTATCGTTATCCTTTTCACCCACAAAATACATTGTACAAAGGCCAAAAATCTGTGATTAAAGTCATATCGGGCCTAACCCCGCTCCTCCTTTAATCCATGTATCCAAGCACTGCCCATTAGGGTGTTTATCACAAATCACATTTTAATCGGTTATGACTGTTTGATCCATCGCAATTATTTGCAATGTGATCAATCACGCCATCGCACTCTCCCCTCATCGCACATTCCCCCGTCGCACTTCCGCTAGTCGCAATTTTGCGCGCACGTGACTCCTCCATCGCAAAGTGCAGAGCGCAGTTTCCTGATTTCACCACCATCTCCCCATCGCACTTTCTTTATTTGTGATTTTTCGAAACACTTCCCGGGACCCACCTCGCACGATCGCTCCCACCGCGTTCCATTGCAATTCATCGTATCTCTTTGCATTTCCGTGCATAGTCAAACCTTTGCATTTTTCAATGAATCACCCTCCACTGTGACCAGTTCCCACATCCACGTCACCACTCTACATGTCAAATATGTTCCCCCCCTACTATTTATACATTCCGTTCATATGCCATGTTTCAGTGTTCACGTTATCGACCTCCATCCAGCCAATTCATCATCGCTCCCCTATGTTTTTCACTACTGTCCTTCATACTTCTGTCATCTTATCACACCACCTTGTCACCTAAGTCACCTCCACTGCATTCACTCTCCTGTGCATTTGCTTTCTTAACAAGTTTTGTGTATTTTGCAGTGTGCGGGAGGAAGAAAATCACCATTAATTACCGCCTCCATTATAGAAGCCGAGGCCTCTTCCAAAGATAATATTTCAGAGACAAATTTATGAAGGGAAGCCCCGAGGAGCTGTCGTGACATGACACTCATTAAAACAGCAAAGTTCAAAATCTATCCAAACCTCTAGAGCCATTCCAAACCAAGATTTTACGGGTGAAAACATTAATGCAGCAGCAGCAAAATATTAATGAAGGAGCAATGAATTCAGTGCCCGGCATGAAAGGTTTCAAATTCAAATTCAGGCATTTAAAGGAAGAGAGTATAATGTACAGGAAGCAATACTCTCAAGGTGTTACTTCAGCCGAGTTTTCTTCAGGAAAGTACAGAATGTTTGTGAAGATTTACCCCTATGCTGCGTTCCTGAAGAAGATTTGTTCCAGTACATTTATTTTAGCAGGCAGATCTCAAAGTAGAAGATAACATCACCTAATCATTTAACAGTATGGGCGCGAAGGTTTCCGCCACTTTGTTTCAAATAAAATCATTAAATGCGCATCACCTACCCCGTTCTCTAGAGTTTTCTACCTCTCCTATAAAACCCCGGATAAAAAACATTGTAAGGGTTCCAGATTTCTATCAGTAAACTGTGCAGTGAGAAGTTCTTATATACATCTTGTAATACTTCAGTATGAAGGCTCAGAGCCTGTAGGGTCTCAGTGAGGAGGAGTTATAACTGTAATGAGGATTCTGGTCTTTGGTATCTCACAGTATGTAATTTTCTCTTATGTGTTAATATAATATCTCATTTCATTGCATGTATCTTCTTGTATCATGTTCTAGAATGCCAGTGTCTCACTAATTTTGATTAAGGGTTCATCCTAGTTGGTGCCCATACTTGGATTAGTCAAGCGCTTTAAATAGGCCCAGTCATGATATACTCTTCCATGTTCATTTCATCCATATTTTCTGCTATATTAGTTACTTGAGGAGGGTTCTTTTAAAACGCCATTGTCATGTATGGATTCTTAGTTGGATAAGCCCATATGTGGTTTTTTTGTGTATCTAGGTATCAGCCTCATACTAACCAATATCTTCCTCATTTTTCTTTACTGCACCCACTTCCTGATATTTGATTTCTGTGGCATATTATTTGAACTGGCCCTCTTTGCACTAAGCTGTCTCTTAACTGTCTGATGCTTTTTTATTGGAGTGTTGCATGATGTTCCTACATTATTCGTATCTTTGTATCAGCCTTTGAGAGAGATTGGTCCCATTTAAAATAATTTCCTTGTTTAACAAGAGATAGTAAGAGAGCTTTTGGATTGACAACCCAAGCTATATTATGAGCTCCTTGCTATATTAAGATGTCCTAGGCTATGGTCTATAAAAACTCTAGGCTGTCTCTAGGGGTGAAAAAATTGTCCACAACAGGTGGAATGCCCACAGCTAGGCTTTCCAGGTTGGTCCTGACGAATGGTACACACCCACTAAGGAGGATATTTATTTCATTACAGGGCTAACGAGGACAGAGGTGGACTTTCACTCATTTCCAGAGGTTCCAGGTGGTTGTGTAGCAGGGAGTTAGTTAGTTTACTCCCAGAGATACATTGGAGCAAATGTACTGTCTCCTTCAAAGTTTCATGTCCCTGGAGGCCAGCTACATATTGGTGCGTTTGGTAGACACAATGTGCAATGCCTCTCACTTCTCATTTATACCATTTCACACAACACCAGTGAAGGGCAACACATTAGTTTCCCACTTCTATATTATGTCGATTCTTTAGTAGAGGAGCCACGATTTTTCAGGTGGTTAGCCATTATTTTGCAGCAGTTTTGTATGTCCTTAGATAGATTTCATGCTTATGCACAAGGGAGGGTCAACTTCCATTTTTCTTCGGAGATTTTTTATTTATTTTTTTAGAGGTTTCTAGAGATGAGGCCTACTTTTGTTCGACAACCTCGTAGGTCGATGTTGGAGGCTTCGATGCACATGTGGGGGCAGATGATGCCCAAGAGGAGAGAGACTATGTTTCCAGCCAGGATATTGCATGATGCACTGGACTTACTAGCCATTGTTGCGAGCTCCATCCCTTCATTATGGTCCCTTGTCCTTATGTTGGATTGGATTGGGGAGGTTGTGCCAACATCCTCTTCATAGATGATGAGCCACCAGATGATACAGTTAATATTACTGTTTTATTTATATTTATTCTAACACGTTCCTTAACTTGTTTTTACTAAATTCTGTACTGAAATTGTCTAATTATCGTTGTGTACTTGTATACATTTTGCAGACATTGGCTCTTTTTATGGAGACGAGATGCCGGAACCACCACATGATCTAGGTGTGGATCCTGATGACTATTAGGAAATGGTAGATATCGGGGATCATGATCAGGAGGCTGGTGCAGAGAGACATGCTCATGCTCGTGCACTGGTACTGCCTTTTGCTAGGCGAGGTTGACCTAATACTAGATACACGATGGAGTTGGGTGACCAACTCAGTGCATTGATTGTTGAGGTGGGTATCAGGCCTTCTCATTATAGAGACATACAGGCCAATTATAGGCTAGTAAAATATTGGAGAGGTATGTCGTGTGACATGCACAGCCTAATGCGGCATATCGTAGGAGCTACAACATCTATGATGCAACCAAGTAGGAATACTGCACGTTATAGGCATGCTCAAGCCGCAACACGTGATGGACATTCCATGAGCAACGTCTCCTCTCATGATCACTCACCTCACGCTGTGCCTGATGAGCATGAGGCTCCACTAGCATCTAACAGTCATCATGGAGATGAGGCTGGAACATTGACCATGTCCAATCAGCAACTTGCAGCATCCATTAGTACTAGTCATGATCATGAGCATGCTGGACCATCGAGTGTCGAGGCTGGACCATTGACTGAGCATGCCTCCACTAGTACTACTTATATTAATGTTTTACTACTACCAACTGATCCATCCCTCAGTACTAGTCATGATCATGAGCAGGCTTGGCCATCGACCGTCGAGGCTGCACCATTGACTGAGCAGGATTCCACTAGTAAAGCTATTGATGTCGTACTACCATCATCTGATCCATGACATTTATATTACAGTTCTATATTTTTAACATTATTCAGTTATATATATATAGTCCATGTATTTTATGTTCATGTTGTAGTTGTACTTAATTTACATGTTGGTGATCATCATGATGTGTATATTGTTAGGTCATGTTAGATATGTTCATTTAATGTTTAGCTTGCAGATAGATGTGTGTGTGATAAGATGAGTTATTTGACATCAGATGTATATTTGATGTTTGTGTTGTGATCATCTTAATATATAATGTTAATTTGATGTTTGAATGTGTTTTTTAGTCTAATACATGATGCTTGTACCATGGTTATCATGATCGTGATGTTTATTAATTAATTTAATATAAAATGACCATGATATTTATTAAATATTATGTCGTGATTGTAATTGTAATTGAAATTTTAATTGTATGTAAAATTGTAAAATTGTATTTGTATATGTAATTGTAATTTTAATTGTAATTGTATGTAAAATATTTAACGTTAAATTTTAATTGTAATTGTAATATCTAATTTATTGTGAAATGATTGTAATTGTATATATGACAAATTGTAAAATTGTAATTGTAATTGTAATTGTAATTGTAATTCTATGTAAAATATTTGTAAAATTGTAATTGTAATTGCAAATATCATTCTAATTCTAATTCTAATTGTATGTAAAATATTTGTAAAATTATAATTGTATTACTATGAAATGATTGTAATTGTAAAATTTTGATTGTAAATGTAATTGTATGTAAAATTAAGATTGTAATACTAATTCTAATCGTAATTGTATGTGAAATTGTAAAATTGTAATTGTGATTGTAATTCTAATTTTAATTGTAACTGTAATATTTAATTTATTGTGAAATGATTGTAATTGTAATTATAATTGTAATTGCATATATGAAAAATTGTAAAATTGCAATTATAATTCTAATTGTATGTAAAATTCTAAAATTTTAATTGTATTTCTAATTGTAATTGTATGTAAAATATTAGTAAAATTGTAATTGTAATTGTAAATGTAATTCTAATTCTAATTCTAATTGTATCTAAAATATTTGTAAAATTTTAACTGTATTACTGTGAAATTGTAAATGTAATTGTATGTAAAATTAAAATTGTAATTCTAATTCTAATGGTAATTGTATGTGAAATTGTAAAATTGTAATTGTAATTGTAATTGTAATTTTAATTGTAATTGTATGTAAAATATTTGTAAAATTTTAATCTTATTAAAGTGAAAATTTTAATTCTATTAATGTGAAATGATTTTATTAAAATATTTAAATTTGTAAATAATTGTAAAATAAAAAATCTAGCATAATACGAGTTTTTGTAACATAATAAAGTTTAGAAAATAATGTAAATAAATTCATGTACTTTAGAATTATCATTATTTTATTATGATCTTACATAAAAAAAAAAACTTTATACAGTCTAGTGTGCTTATCATCATAACACGCACCAGTGTGTCTTATTATTCAGACACATTGGTGCATCATAAAACACCGCGGAAAAACAAAAACCGTGATATTACAAACCGCCCCGGTGCACCTATAAATTGTGCACACCAGAACATGGTTATTCTATAAAGTGAAATATGGGAGCAGCGGAGGGTTCGAATTGTGAGAAAGAATTTTTCTGAGGAGATAAGGGTTTGAAAAGATGAGAGTTTGAATTTCGGCTGAGTTTATAGCAGAGAAAATGAGTGATTCAAACAAAAATATGGGCAAAGTTGCTTATAGGGATGCAGATGGATATAGATCTCGACAGAGTACAATAGGAGTACAAGTTGAGACCGGCAGAGAGCATTCGGTTGAGGCTGACAATAGGGTTAGGAGGTCCCATGATGGAGAATTAGAGAATAGAGTTGATAGCAGAGAAAGATCAATCGAGGCAATTGATAAATCCAAGAGGCACCATGAAGGGAAGGATTCTCATTCCCTTACGAACAACAAAGAAATATCAACTGACGTTGTTGATATGGTTGGCAAGTCCCATGAAGGGACAGATTCTCCAGAATGCATTTAAAAGTAGCTGGGAGTATTGTCTGAGCTTCAGTTGGGTTACATAAACTTTTACCGGAAAATTTGATGTCACATAAAATCACATCTTCGGCTTTAAATTGAACCGGAATGACATCTCTAACTTGACTGAGCTATGGTCCTATGGACGAAACGAGTAAAAAGTATGCTTTTATTATAAATGGAAATCCAGTTACCATTTATGTGGGAAGAAAAGCATAGGTACCTGTAGCTACCATATTTCCATCTGCAAATCAGTTTCCCATTGGAAAAACTAATGTAATAGCCTATTTTGCAATGTCTTTCCTCTACTCAACCCTATACTCATTTTCTATGTGAAACCATTTCCTTCACATGTAATAAATTCATCGTCTAGTCAAAAAGCGGTCTTCTTCTGCTAACAAATGCAGAATGAAGGACTCGTTGTCATTGCTCCCAGAACATTATCCTTCTGCCGATTATATGTACTAATTGTTGGTAAGCCATCCATCTATATACAGATTATATTCTAAAACATATTGGTTGCAAATATTTAAGTGCCAATTATAACAGGTTCACGTGCCAGAATTGCCCACTTGGGCCTTGTAGTATTTCATCTTCACATGTCCCACATTGCATTCTCTCCACATAAGAAGTGGGGACCTCCTGCAGTAAAAAAAATGCATTGGAAGAATGGCTATTTCCAACAAGAATTTATCCAATTCCAATTCTCAATTTTAATTCTAATTCTAAATCTAATTCTCAAGAATAAACAAAATTCTAATTCTCTATTTCTATGGTTGGAGTTCACTAAATTTTGGTGTACACACCTAAAAGTAATTTCGGTGCCTTAACCGTAAATCAGTGCTACTGTACACCGCACTAGAGCCGGTGTTACAAAAAGATGAAATGGTGCAATGCTATTAAGTGACGTACCAGTGACGAACAAACATAAATAAAAAAAAGTGAAACTCTATCTACTTGAAGTGAAAAAAAAGAAGTGGCAAATTGAAAAATGGGCAGCAAAATATTTTCAAAAATCTAATTTCATAAAATAATTCTTTAAATACTAAACACGTTTAATTATTTCACTATTTTTGCTAAAATGTTCAGCCAAATATTTGCAAGAGACATACCTAGAGCAAGAGAGCACGAGGGAATTGTGGAGGAGTGAAATACGTTCAAACCAAAGTATTCAGACAATAAAAAACTAGACCTCTAGTGATTCAAACCCTGTATCATAGAATTTCAAACCATTTTGTAATTACATTTGATTTTTTTTTTACTTTTTCTGCAGTTTTATCCATTTTTACCCTAAACCCTTCATTTTTTTGTTTTTTCCCTTTCTTCTCCCTATTTCTTTGATTTTAAAATTATGCATTTTCATTTTAGATTGACATCCAAACCACAGGATGACTTGTACAGTCGAATCCCAATCCATTCGACCATTCCGTGAATTTTTGGAAAAAATGGAATTTGTTTTTATCGGTGCACCCTGCGTAACCTAGCGCACTGGTAATATGTATTATAAAGTGCATCGTGCAATTACTGAGTAATGAAAAATTTGAATAAAATTTTTTAAATCAGTGTGCCATATTTGAAATAGGGTACCGATGCTTCATGTTACAGGGATAGAACGTACAATCTATTACACTATTTCTGCAGTGCATTTATAATACCCTACGCACCGTAGAGTCTATTATACTGTTTTGTGGTGCATTGGTAATACCCCCATGCATCGGTCGTGATGCGTACATCAAGAAAGGCGCACTGATGTCTTGAGATTTAATTTTTACCTAAAAAGTAGACAATTTATTTATAAATATATTAATGAATGATATGGTACAGGTTTCATATTGATAAAGAAATGACCGGCAAGAGATCAAGTATCAAAACTACTGATAACACATCAAGAAAAGAAAAAAACGAAAGTTCTTTGTAAATTCCTTATAAAAAATATTATTTTTGAACTATATGTAAGTTGAAATAATATGTATTTTTTACTGTGTATCATGCAGAGCCACAAAATGACAAAGCTCAATAAGATTATTTCTGACCTAGGACCAGAAAAGCGTAAAAGCTTGATGGAAAAATTGCACAAGGATTAATGAGGTGAATGAAAAAATAATATCAATCTAATATGAGTTTCTTTTTTTAATTATCATTAATAATATATTGAAAATTTTTAGATAGCATGTGTCAAACATTATATTAATTCACATCTTTTTTATGTTCTACAGGGACCAACAACTCAGAAAAGGAATGTTGTTCTAAGAAGAGAAAAAAAATAGAACATGCAAATGGAAATGAATTGCTCCTTAGCTCATCTAGAGCGGTGTTGGACGTTAACGAAAGAGGGAAAAAATTTTACAAAAGTTTGAGGGATCTAGTGGAACGAATGTATAGACATTTGATCAAGAGATCATGTCCAAGTTTTAAAAAATTCTCAAAAATGAAAGTGCTTAGAAATGTTTACAACCTGAACGTCTAGAAATCTCTCGTCGCTACAATTCTGGTGGCGTGAATGATTCACAAAATAGAGGTCATATGCAAAAGCTATTAAGTTTTCAAAATGCCGAGTAAACTCCAAAAATGGACCTTTGGTTCAGTTTGACTTTATAAAATTTGGGAAAAATTAAAAAAAAAAGAATGTTTCAGGAATATTCCCTAGAATATTCACCAGAATGTTCCCTAGAGGGCGAATCATTTATGGAAAAGTGGAAAATCTGATTTCGAGTTGGTTTGACTTCATTTGTTATTGGCCAACCAAAATGTGCCACGTGGCAAGCCCCGAGGCCACCACGTGGCCCTAGGATGGAGAGTGAAAGGTATGGAAAAATTTTGTTACTCTGCAAGAATTGAACACGGGTCTCCTTCCTACCAACACAAAGTCCTGATGAGCCCGCTTGTCTAATGGTTCTTAACATCTATGGGTCATGTTAACTATTTGAAGTTTAAAACTTTCGCAAGTGGAAAAATAAAGGTGCTAGCCCCTGACACCTCCATGTGATTCGGGCACTGTAGCCCTGGTGTAAAGATATTAAACTGCGGCCTAAACAGTTATAAACTCCCATGTTGCCACGTGGATTTGAATATTTAATGTGATGGTTCACAACGGTTATGCTGGCAGCTTGGGCGGATGGGTCATGTGACCGCCCTCCCACAATAAATGCTAACCACCAGTGGTTACTGAAAAATTTTGCTGGATTCCACTAACTTCAGAAATTTGGCCTTCTTTAGCACCCTCAACTAGAGTTTCTCCAGTTTTGGAAGATTTTTAGGGATATTGGGAAAATTTTGTTTTTGCCATAACTTAATCATTATTGAACCAAATTGAGGGAAAAAATAGTCAATTTAGAAGATCTCAGATGTCCTAGACTTAATGGAGTATTTTTCAGAGCCATCAGAGAGCTTCTAGGCAAATTTTTGCTTCAATGAAGTTTAAAGGGCCACTAGGGCCACCAGGAGGCAGAATCAGTTTGAGGCCTAGCGAGGGGAGCCAGAGGCCTTATCTAGAGATCCAATAGTCAAAATTGGATATTTCAGATGTTATAAATCTTATTATAGGGTTTTTAGAGCCTGTAGAGAAATTTGAAGGCCCAAAATCTTCAGTAAAGTACCAGGGGCCGTCAGTGACAGCTTTTTCTAGTAGCAGTGCAGAACCTAGCCAAAGCAGCTAGAGACCATATATAGTGAAATAATAGTCGTTCTTGACTGTAAAAAAAATCATAAATCTAATGGCAGAGGTTTTAGAAAGTTTTTAGGGCTATAAATGTTGAAAACCCATCAGAGAAGTTTTCAGTTACCCTAGTGCCAAGGGGTGCCGACAGGTGTTGGAGGCGAAACCAGAGCGGCTAGAGGCCATTTTTGATGAATGGATAGTATATCTTGACTATTTCATAAATTTTGGAACCGATTAAAATGGTTTCAGAACATTTTTAGAACTTCTAGAGATCAAGAAGTTGATGTGAAGTTTTGGGCAGCCCTGGGAAAACAGTGAAGGATAGCCTAGTTTGGGGATGAAGTGCTCAATTTGAGAAATTTACCAGTTGATATTTGGTGTCTGATGTTTGATGGATATATCATGAGTGTTTTTAGTGATAGAAACATAATTTTGACGGATTTTGTGCCATTTACAAGCTCATAGTAGCTTAGAGCACCGATAGAAGGAATTGTGTCAAAGGGAGCCTAATGCTGTTTGCAGAGTTTGGAAAGCCATGAGAAGGATATAGATGGTAATATCATCGCTTTGGAAAAATTTAGTATCCATTGGAGTTAAGTGTGGAACTTTTAAAATAAACCTTATCGTAACCCCAAAGAGCCGAGTCAAGATGACAAAGCTCAAAGGAGACGTAGCCCATGAGATTCGGGTGAACTCCTAGATTGATTTTTTTGTTGTGTTTAAATGTTTTATTGTTGCATTTTTTTTTTCTGTTATACATGTTAAATTTCAGCAAGAAGAAATGAACTTAAGACACATAAATAGTTAAAAATCATACACCACTTTCAAGTAGTAATTCCGGATAATGTCAAGTAAAAGCTAGATCATTTAATTGTTAAACTGAGTGGTAGGTTCTTGAAATACATAACAAGTTATCCAGACCATTTTAGAACAACATTCTTTCCACTTATAATACAAAACCAATCAAATTATTCCAAGAACCAAATTTTATCTAAACTACAGGAAGAGTTTCTAGAGAATTGGTCAATGAGACATGTGATGCTTTTAATAGCAAAAATGTACAACAACAAAAACGAAGGAATGAAAAAGTAATAGTACTTTGAATTTTTGTCTAGAATTATTTATAAATATCACTTTTGTTATATTTAATTTTCAGATATCAATATAAAAATTAAATATTTTATATTCGTGTTACATTTTCAGGAAGATAATTAAAATCTCAAAAGATGAACGAGCTGATATAAAAAATATGCCAGTAGGAATGTCCAGAAAGGTGTACAAGGAGATGGTCAAAGAAATCGACAAAATTGCATCATGGGAGGAGCCATCTCAACAACAACGTGCTTCAAATGCAATATGTAATCATTAAATTTTTTGATCATTAGGTACAATAAATAAACAATTTAGCATTAAATATTAATTCTCAATAATTTTCTTGCAGAAACGAAAATAAGATGGAACCCATTCAGCATATAAAATAGGACGAAAAGGAAGAAAAGGGTCGTTATCTATGTTTGTGAGTAATTTTTACTTCCTTATAACAACTTAACTAGATTTCATTTTTGTATTTTTTAAGTTGTTTTATAAAAATCATCATTTAATGTCTTCAAACAGATGCTAACATACAAAGAAGAACCATTAGACAAATTGATTGAAATTGGGTTAAATATGGGTTGTGAGTATATGTTGGCATATCAGAAATTAATTGTGGAATTTGTAAGCATCTATCAATCTTGTTTTACTTAGCTCCATCTATAATTAATAGAACAAAAACATTTTTTATATTAAATAAATGATGTTATGGGGTATAAAACTTGCAGGAAACAAAGTATGGAACTGTGCCAATAGATGGAATTTTGAAAGATGGCATGGTACATGGTTTTGAAAGAGTGTGTATAGTTTATGAGTCAATTTTTGCTACAGTACATCATTTTTCTTTTCGATTTACATTGATGTATACTATTTAATATTGAAATTTTCATTATTCTCACCAATTTATATACACTCATTTCAGTTTATTTTTATATTTGTAGATGGAAGGTGAAGACGAAGAAAACAATCAACACTGTGAACATAACATTCCTGAAAATAACCCAAGTCATGGAAGTAGCTCTAGCAATGACAGAAGTTCAAGTGAAGAATGATGATCACTATGTTTGGATATCAAAGCAAGGCATTGTATTTTTTGAAATATGTCTATGAAATCATACATTTTGTTTAATGTAATGGACATAGTGTCCCAATTGAAAGACAAAGGGATATCAACAACTCTCCCATTTTGTATGATAAATAATGTCTTATTCATATATATTATATATCATAAAATATGTTTTAATTTATTCTATTGCATTCTCCATTGTCACTATTCCGTTATCCATTGTCGTTCTGAAATGCACTAATAAAAATTTAATTCATACGAATATTTTTATAAGATATATATGTGTTGACTTTTGATGAATAATGAATTTAAAAAAACCATAATAATTATGATATGATATAAAAAATTAATCCAAACATCACATTCAAGTGCATTAATAAAAATTTAATTAATATGAATATTGTTATAAGATGTGTCGACTTTTGATGAATAACGAATTTAAAACAATCACAATAATTTCACTGTCACACGTCTATGTTTCTAAAAAATAGAAAATGAAAATTGTTGCATGTCAATAACTATACATCGGTGTGTTTATCTATCTATACGCACTGGTGTGGGTTTACGATCTATGGGCACCACACGAATACCGATACCAATTATAAATCTCGGTGTGTTTGTGTGATACAATGCACCGGGGCATTTATGTGTCTATAAGAATCGCTGAATTTGTATGAATTTGGGAGCCACATGAATACCGATACCAATTATAAATATTGGTGCCTTTCTGTGATTCTGTGCACCGGTGTGTTTCTATATGTCTAGGCACCGGTGCGTTGATACGACCGATGGGAATTGGACAAATCCCAAGACCAATTAGAATGTCCTCATGCATTGTATCACCAACACTACACCCAGTGCAGTTTTATACCTTAACGTTCTGGTGCATTCTCTTTCCACCACCCGAGTGCCTTCTACATGTACGCACTGGTGCGTTAAATTCAGAGTAGCACACCGATGAAAAAATAACAACCGTAATAACCTTCGGCTGCCCATTTTTTTTTATTTGTGTTCAATTCCCATTAAATGCTCCACCAAAACTTCCATAACCATAAACGGATGTTGTAGAAAATGTTTTTTTCACAATTTTGGCCAATTTTATAACACTAAAAACCTCCTTTATAACCTCTGCTAGAGGATATTTTCCTTGTACTTTTCCAAGGATTGATGACTTGTTTGATTAGCTAAAGGGAGAAGCAATGTTATCGATGATTAATTTGATATCATTAAATCATTAGGTATGCATTAAAGAAAATAAAATTTACAAGATAGCTTTTGGGACAAGGTATGGGCAATATGAGTTTTTTGTAGTCCCATTTGGTTTAACAAATTCTCTAGCAAATTTTATTCACTTGATGAATAGTGTGTTGTGTCCTTATCTGGGCAAGTTTTTTATTGTATTCATTGATGAAATATTAAATATTCTAATAATGACGAAGATAATGTCGAACATTTAGCAACAATGTTGAGATTACTGAAAGAGCATCAGTTAAATGCTAAAATCAATAAATTCAGTTTCTTTCATATAAAGGTAGATCACTTGTGTTATTTTGTTTCAAAGGAAGGTATAGCAGTGGACTGGGAAAAGATAAGAGCTAACATGGATTGGGTAACTCCTAGGAATGTGGATGAGCTAAGGTCCTTTATGGGGTCACCAAGTTATTACAGGAGCTTGAATAGGAACTTCTCGTAGATTTCTTATCATATTACATCGTTGCAAAGGAAAGGTAATAAATTTGAATGGAAAGAGGAATGTGAAAAAATTTGTGAGCAATTGAAACAGTTGTTGACAATTACTTCATTTCTCACTATTGTAGATTCAGACAAAGAGTTTGTGGTATGTACAAACACTTGTAAGGGAGGACTTGGTGGAGTCCTTATGCATGTAGGACAAGTGGTATGCTATGAACCAAGGTAACTGAATGAGCATGAGCATAATTATCTGATACGTGATCTTGAATTGGCAGCGATCATCCATACATTGAAGTTGTGGAGAAGTTATCTTTTTGGTAGGAGGTTTGTATTGATGAGCAATCATGGTGGATTGAGGTATCTATTTAACCAACTAAATCTAAATTCTAGGAAATCGATATCGTTAGCCATGATTAGTAAGTTTGACATTGAATTATGCTACATTAAGGGTAAGGAAAACTGCATTGCAGATTCTTTTAGCAGGAGAGTATAGGTGAATCACAGAGCAACTATGAGCTCTTATACAATTCTACATGATCATATATTGAAGGTAGCACAAAATGATGAAAAGTATAAATATCTTAGGAGCAAGATACATCAAGGTAGAGGTGCTCAGGTAATCCAGGAAGCTCAAGAGACATAAGACAAAAAGGGCTTACGAAAACTCAAAATTTAAAGTGATTAGAATGCTTTTAAACCAAAAATAGACCATATATCTCTTCATACTGATTGCAATGGCATGAATGGTTCATCAAACCGAGTTTGTATGCGAAAGTTAGAAGCAGTAAAAGTTTACGGGTTGACTCATTAGGGGAATTTTGAGGTCTAAAATGGGCCTCCTAAGAAAAATGTACAACAAAAATAAACTTTATAAGAACCAATAGGATTAAATATGATGATGTCAACCATGGGGGATGATTCACCATTTTTGGAGTAAAAAAGTAAAAATATTAAAAAATAATTAAATAATAAAACTGCTTTTTCGACTTGTATTTTCAAATTATCTCGCTATGTTTTTACTCAAATTTCAAGCGAGAGTACTTGTTGGATGAAAAATTTAATCCTTCGTCCAAGGAGTATGCATGTTGTATACTTTTGATGGACCTAGTTACACAAAAAATTAGAAATACATGAAAAAACGTGTTTGCAATCATGTTTTTCCTGTATTTAACATTTTTCGTTTAGGAAGGTCCATCCAAAGTATGCAAAATGGGTACTCCTTGGATAAGAAATCAAATTTTGCATCCAACGAGTGTTTCCACTCAAAATTTGAGTAAACCTATAGGAAGATAAGTTGAAAATATGAGTTGAAAAAATAGTTTTTCATTTTTTGCCTCTAAATTTTGATGATATAATCAAATCTTATTTTATTATTTCCACTAATATTTTATAATTTCCTTAGGAGGCCCATTTTAGACCTCAAAATTCCCCTAATGTGGTGACTTGACAGGTTAAGGAGGATGCAATTTTGTTGAAATCCGACCACCTCTGGCTGGATTTCGGGTGAAATTGTGGAACACTTAAAATGACTCCTTTGGCCTAAAAACTGAATTTTAAATTAAGTGGGTTTGTTATATATATATATATATATATATATATATATATATATATATATATATATATAGAGAGAGAGAGAGAGAGAGAGAGAGGGTGGGCGATAAACCCTTCCCACCACACCCCCCCCTCTCCCAACCACCATATGACATAAATGTAAACATTGTTATTAAAGGGTCAGGGGACCATAACCCCCGTCGGATGCCCTGTCGTCCCAACCACGATTCAACGGAGCCCATACGACGTATGGTATATGTGTCTTAAAATTGCACGCAGAGTGGGTCGGTTCGGGGAGCATGGAGAGGACCCGCCCACCCTCCTTATTCTATAATTTAAAATGAGGGCATATTAAAATTTCTAATGAAACTATGTTGAGGGGTTGGGATTTGATCCCCCAACCTCTCGTCCTCTGTCCAAACTACTTTGTCATTACGTGACCAGCGGTGAATTTGATTAATCTGCCTCACATATTTTATGTAATTTCACGAGTGCACACAAGAGGTCGGAGGGCAGATGGATACACAGTTCAAGGCCGGGTAGAGGAGGATGACACGTAGTTCAAGGCAGGATGGTGCACATATTTTGATGGAATATTTTATATGCTTAGAGAATCTTTTGATTCCGAGGTAAAATTTTCCTGTCAGAATGTATTCAACTTTATATGCATTTTAACCAGAATTTTGAGTAGCAGTTTTGTAGATTCCCTGTGGAAAGTAATCTTCAAGAATCTTGAGGGAATATTTCAAATTCCTTGGAGGCAAAAATCCACTGGTGTTAGAATGAGCTCAAATTTATACTCATTATTCTCAGAACTTCACTAGGATCTCAATGGTGAGATCAAATTCACATTTTGAGTTGCATATTTCCATATTATCCATGGAGCAACATCTTTGAGGAATCTGGGGGGAAATCTAAAATATTCCTTAAGGCCCATATTTCTTCAGTTTCATAATTCAGCAAATTGAAAGTCGATCCTACACCTCTCGATGACACGAGTTTAGAGGTGTAGTTAGATTTTCTATTTGAGCCTTATGTTTTACGACTACTTTTCAAAGTGGAGTTGCAAGTATCAACATTCAATGTGTGAGTAGTCATTTTCATGATATTACATGCCACGAGATTTATGGTAAAACCATATCCAACAATTTATCATCCTCTTCTTTAGATAGCTCCTTGATGTGAGGTATATGTGGTGTGATCATGTACTTCTTGTCTCTTTTCAATATATATCCCTGTTTGATTTTTGATGTGGGATCTTATTTTTGTTCTTGATGTGAGATGTAATTTCTATAATGGATTGTAATTTACATTTAAGACCCCTTTGTTTTCATGTCGGTGGGATACTCATTTTCACATGTATGTTTGATTTAGATCCCTTTGTTTCCATGTTGGCAGGATACTCATAGTCGTCATGTGTGAGTTTATGTCATGCTGATAGGAGGTCTGTATGAGTGAGAATTCCCTGTAGTGAACGTCTCATGGACAGACTTTTCCACTCATGTTGATGGTGTATTTCCTTGTATGAAAATTAGCAGCTTCCACGTACATCTTCACTATTTATATCAATAAATGAAGCGCCCAACACCATTGAGACATTGAGGCCCACAGACGTAGTCCAAATTGAACGAAATATGTTATTAAAACTCTTGCATTCTTGTCGTATCATTGTTTACATGTGTTCCTCTTGATTATATCTACATGTTTTCATGAATGCTTTTGATGAAATGCAAGTCTAACAAATCAGCCGAAGTAAAAGGTCTTGGTTAAAAGGGTGTCAAAAATTTACCCTGATCATTAGGATGTTGACTATCATCTTATAGCAGATGGTTTGATCAGATTTAGGCACTAGATATATGTGCCAAATGACTGTGAGATAAATAATACTATATTGTTATAGTTTCATGAAAATTTCTATTCAGGTCATCCAAGATACCAGAATGCATTGACAATAGTGAAGGAGTTTTATTATTGGTCAAATATGAAGAAGGAATTGGTAGAGTTTGTGGTTAGATTCTTGGATTGTCATCAGGTAAAAGTAGAATGTAGACATCCATGTAGACTACTACATCCGATTCTGATTCGAGAGTCGAACTTAGAGGTAATTTCCATGGATTTCATCATTGGTTTTCTGACGACATCTAGACAACATGATTATATCATGGTTGCCATAAACAGGTTGACAAAGGTAGCACACTTCATTCCAGTGAAGTCTAATTATTTAGCTAATTATGTAGAACATGTCTTCATTAGAAATTTACTGAGGATGTATGTTGTTTGAAATAAAATTACGTGAGTCATTGATGCTAAGTTCACTTCCATGTTTTGGAAGGAGTTGTTTGCAGGTTTGGGGACAAAGTTGACGTTCATCATATCTTATCATTCACAAGGAGATGGAAAAAATGCGATGGTAAATAGGATATTGGAGTACATGTTAAGGATGTATGTAATGCATTAGCAAAGGATATTGGAGGAGTACCTTCCATTGGTTGATTTTTCTTATAATAATGGTTATCAAGAGTCATTGTATATGATTTTCTTTGAGGCACTCTATAGGCAAAGTTGTAGTACTCCCATCAGTTGGAGTGATCCAATGAACAAGGTGTTGATAGGAAAATATATGTTGGTATAAATGGAACAAGAAATGAAGGTAATCAAGAAGAATTTAAAGGCAACACAAGACTGTAAAAAATGTTACGTAGATAAGAAGAGGAAGTTTAAGGGGTTTCAGGTTAGGGAGAAGGTGTATATGTGTTGGGAAAAATACTAAAGGGGGGGAGGTGGGTGAATCAATAGTTTAAAACTCACTTAAAACTTTCAATTTCATATTCATATTTTTTTACACTACTATAATGAAGTAAACCAGCGTATGTAGGCAATTATGATGAAGACAAGTAGCGTATATCCAGTTAACTACCTTTTCATTTAATTCATCTTCTGTTTAACTTGAACAAATTCATTATCACTTAATCATACATTACTTAAATATTAACCATGAGAAGTAAGAAAAAAATAAACCATCACACATAAGAAACACATTAACACAAATGAACACCAGTATTTTTAGGTGGAAACCCAATGTGGGAGAAAACTAACGCTCTTTTCGTCTTTGTCTTCATATTTTATTATAAGTAAAACATATTACAATATTGTACTGGCATAGACTCATACCTGTATGAAGGCACCCACATGGAGAAGGCTACAAGCTCCTCTCGTTCTCCAACACCCACTGGAAGGGAGCTCCAACCCCCTGATAAGGTTTACCAGAACCCACCGGAAGGGACGTCCTACCCCTTGATCATTTTACTAGCTACTACTCGAAGGAAGCTTAGACTCCCTTACTGAAGGCCCAAACCCTTGCAACCTATATGGACCACATTTCATAATATTTCATGTTGGATCCACCTAAATAAAACCATAAAACCTATAGTCCACTTTCCATCAAAATTTCAAACTACAACCACTACCATCATTTAATCTGAATATCACATAACAAAACTAAAACTAATCACTGTAGCAAATTTATTAATCACTGATGTTGTGAATATAATACCCTCTATGGACAGAGGAAATATATATATCCCTAGAGTGGGTCTAGAAACACACAAAACTATCTAATGAACTCTTTCCTAGTTTCTATTAAAAGTGGAAGAAGAAGAATAAGAACCTACTTATTCCTGATGCTATCGTCCAGTCCTTTGGTGATTAAATTGATTCCATGATCCTTAAGGCTCACTCCTTGTTTCTCATGGCATTTGAATACCTATAGGATATCAAGAGGAAACACTAAGAAACATGACATGATACATAACATACATCAAGTACAAACTACCTAACAATTCAAGGAGTATTAGTCTACCTGCATTGATATCTAGACAAATATGGAAAGTGAAAAATCATATGTATTATTAATTATAGAAAAGACGAAGTATAGAACTATGGCCTTGATTTTGGAGAGATCCCTTTGGTGATGTCCAATTAGAAACTAAGCATATCCAATCAATCCTTCTCCCATGTGGAAAATTAAGCATAATCACAGTATAGGGATGTAAAGTATTAATGATCAGGAAAGACCAACCAGTAGTGGAAGGATGGGATTGAATTTATATGAAAGGAGGAGTTCGGGACCCATAAAGGAATGAGGAAGCCCCAATTCTCAAGGGAAAATGCCCTAATGATAAGATCAAGAGCTCCAAATGAGATAGCTCGAGCATATCTACATCGAACCATATTTGGCTCACCATTCTAGAAGCTTCTAGTGTACAAGTATTCTCCTCCATTTGATGAAAAAATGTTAGAAGGGGTTCAAGGTGTTTTTTCCTACACCGATCATGCTTACAAATCTAGGTCAAAGTGTTGTGACATGCCATCAACATGGGAAGGCAACTATTAGAGAGCATTGACCCAAAAATTTAGGTTATAAGTTCAAATTCTCTAGAAAATATTTAAGGAAAATTTCAGTTGGCCTTCAAGGGATGTCTTGATGTATTCTCCATGGTAGATATACTACATAACTATCATGTTATGCCACTTCAGGATGAAGGATGGAAGTGAATGGGGAGATAAATTATTCTGTAACATATACCCCCTAAACCATGGCGGTTAAAGAGGGAGTGATGGGTGAAATGCTTTAAAAATGAAGGCAAGAACTTAGAATACTACGAGGAGACCTAAAATATAAAACACAATACAATATGTGACATCTCTGATACAATCATGCCTAATAAAATATATATAAATAGGCACAAAATAACACATGAACCCATGACATGGTCACAGCCATATGTTTGAAAGATATCATGGAAATATATCCATTGTATGGTCACAACCAATCGTATAGGAAGGATCATGTCTATAATCATGAATACTCAATATCTCCATGCAACCTAGATAGAAATAACTGTCATCCAGGGCCTTCGTCTTTATATCGATCTAGCCACTACATAAACATAACCATATGAATAGATGTGTCTATGTAGAACATGGTAAGAACCACCACATTACCAGTCGATGATATAATCTATTAACATACATTCGAGAAACCACCAGTAATGACGATGGTTATCAAGGTACGACAACACAATGTACAAGTGTGAGTGAATGAGTTGAAGTCAAACACTTGTAGAATCATCCAATTGAAGGTCACTGATGTGAACCCGTCGTCGAATGCGAAGGACTTTCCATTGAGGCATGCAACCTCCAAGGTACTGAAAATAAGTTCCTAAATCATCTTCCTAGATAATGATCTAAGGTCGATAGGAAGTGATCCATCGAAGGAGGGCCATAAGGAGCCCCATATCATCGACACGAAACAAAGTATTTCTCAAGATGATAGCAGTGATTCAAGACTGTCATAGAGAGGACCAATTAAGTAGAGGATGTTCAAATTTTATAAAAAGGATTCCTCTTGAACATATCAGCAACACAAATCCGGAGTGTGGCATCATTTGACTCAAAAATGGGATGAAAGGTCATGGTTATAGCAGATAATGATCGAATGAGAGGAAAAAAGATTTCCCAAAACCACGAAGGAAAGTGACGAATGAAGGATATCCCCAGCCTGACATGAAATACAGAAGAGTGTCATGCTCAAGAGTGACATGGTGCCTAAAAACACATTGGAGGTTTCACTTTCAGATTTCCCCCATTATTGCTAATGAGTACCTATTTATTTTTAATAGAAATATTTAAAGAGGATAGAATATTATTAGCATATAATTTTATTCTTTGAATGAATCCATCCTAGTAAGTTTAACGAGCCCTAGGAAGGATTAACTTGGTCTTTTCATGGTGACAATTATTTCGTTGTTTAAGTGTTACGATTCTGATGGACGAGTAATTCAGTGTCTTTTTCATCTTTAAATAGTTTTTAAAAGAGACAAAAAATAGAAACTCTAGAAGTTCGCTTTTCATAAATAGTCTCTGAAATCCAGAAAGGTAGAAAAAAATACCCGAGAGAACCTCCTAATCATGTTTGAAAAAGGTATTCATTTTTTATAAATAGTCAAACTCGGCCTGAAAAAGTAGTAAACATATACTGAGACAATGTATATTCATTTATTTTAACGAGATGAAAAGGACAAGTGCTCGACAATGTTTTCATATTTTGAGAGTCAGAAAGAGCTTAAAGTTAACTCCACCTAGATGAGCGAGTGGTATAAAAGGTAGTGATTGGTTCCAGTAATGATGGAATTACTCAAAGCATATAAAGGTCAAAAGGTTGGCTAACAAGACCACTCATTGCAACAGTTCTCTAGAAAAGGGTAAAACAACTAAGTGAGAGTGTATGATCAGCCAAACAGAGGGTGACAATGGAATGAGAAAACCAAGGCTCATCTGGTAGAAGAGGAAGATAAACTAGAAGTCACTAGAGGTGTATAGGAATGGTTTCATCTTTTGAAAAGCTTGAAACATGAGGAAAAACTATGCTTGAAATTACTTGAATAGGGTTTCATTTTTACAGAAGCTTGAAACATGGGAAACTATGATTGAAATTGGTTTCATTTTTAAACAATCTTGAAACAAAGAGAAACTACGCTAGAAATAAGTTAGTATGACCTGAACATGGTGGCTTAATTCAAGGTACATGCCCCCTGAGCTTCATTTCATTCACCTAAGTAGACTACTGATTTCTAACAAGTGGAGGAAATGAAGGTTCATTTACGAGATCAATTGAAACACTGGACTCGGAATTTACGAGATAAAATCAAAGGCTCGAATTAGAGGGGGATTTGTTTCACTTTTTAATGAGCTTGACATAGTAAAAAAACTATGCTCATAGGAACCTGATTCATTTTTTAATGAGGTTGACATAGTAAAAGAACTATCCTTATAAGGACCTATTTCATTTTTTAACTAGGTTGATACAGTAAAAGAACTATCCTCATGACACCTTGTTTCATTTTTTAAGGATCTTGACACAAGAAAAGGAACTTTGCTCCAAACACCTTGTTTCAATATTTAAGGAGCTTGACACAAGACAAGGAACTCTACTCCGAACACATTGTATCATTTTTTAAGGAGCTTGACATAGGACAAGGACATTAGAGGAAATTCCAGCCTAAAATTGGCCTGCTAAGGAAAAATCATAAAATAATAGTTCAAATAATAAAATAATAGTTATGAATTTTGGAGGGAAAATAATAAAACTACCTTTTAAGTGTATTTTTGGCTTATCTCTTGATAGGTTTACTCAAATTTCAAGTGTAGACACTCGTTAGATGCGGAATTAAATTTCACATCAAACGAATACCCATTATGCATATTTTTGAGAAGGCGCACATTGATAAAAAATTCTAGATACATTAAAAGAACATTCTCAACACACTTTTTTAATGTATCTACATTTTTTATCAATGTGGGTCTTCTCAGAAGTATTCATAATGGGTACTCTCTGGATGAGAAATTTAATTCCACTACCAATGAGTGCCTACACTTGAAATTTGAGTAAACCTATAAGGAGATAAGCCAAAAACACACTTAAAAAAAGTAGTTTTCTTCTTTTCCCTCCAAACTATTTACATGTACCTCTTTTTAAAATTTAAGGATTTTCATTGGTTTACATATTGTTGTTGGGGCCCTATAATTTATAATATTCTCAAGAATAAATGATAGAGGACAACATCAAATTTCTTTGGAATCCAGGACCTAGCCTTCCTAGACTTAGAGAGGGATCTCTCTATTTATGATTTAAATTTATGTTTAATTTTATGAACGTTGACGTTAGGATAGTTACAGTGGTGGTGAGAATTGGTTGTTTTGATTGATTTTTTTGGTTCGATGAGTGGTCTACAGAAGATAATCCATTGGGCTATGGAGTCTAAAAGGTTTGGTTTGTGGAATCAATTTTTTAAGAGCATCAAAGGGCAATAAAACTGTACTAATTGGATATTTAAGGAAATATGAGTTATGATATGGAGAAAATAGTGACATTCAGTAATGAATAAAGAGAATTTAATAATTATTTAACCAGAATTCAAAGGGAAACATTCTGGTGATAAATACATATATAATTAAGGTGCTCCGACATTAAATGTTAATCTAAAATTTCTATTTTACAATCAGATGAATAGATCCAAAACAAGGAAAAAAATGAAAAATTTAACAAAGAGAAGTAGCAAATCACCATTTAACACAACTCAAGTGTCATGTAAACAATATTTTATTATCGATTCCCAACTTCAAAATTACAGTGCTCCAATACAGTGTTTCTTACAATGCAGGGTCCAACAAGGTCCAACCCTT
Organism: Pinus albicaulis; assembly: GCA_034641835.2. NCBI lineage: Eukaryota > Viridiplantae > Streptophyta > Pinopsida > Pinales > Pinaceae > Pinus > Pinus albicaulis. The sequence continues at coordinate 214,586,642 of CM076575.1, read as the reverse complement.
GATACCGCCAATGGATTCAGTTTTTAACTAAAAAATACATTAGTTTCTCAATATACTTTGGAAAATTTTCATTAATTAAAATTAAATAAAAACTATACAAGTGTGGCCATGCAAGGCGCGAAAAAAATATCTCTGACAAAACACCGTCTGTAGAATTAATCTTGGCAGCTCTTCATGAACCCAAAAACTTCAACAGCTCTTCGTGAATCCAAAAGTAAGATAAAGGTGGTTTAGGTGGTCACGAAAAGGTGATGATGGGTGGCTCTAACATTTGGCTCTACTTTTGAGCCACGTTTGCTGGATTATTAAATATGATGTGGTGCTGGCACTTTTCATCGATTGGCGGTGGTGCTAATGTGTTCACTATATTTTCCTTTTATGTTGTTATATCATAACAGTTATACACAAAGGCCTTTTTCTCGACTCAACCCAGCTGGAACATTTCCAATAGTTCCACCATATCTCCTTTTTCCCAGCTTTTCCTCTTCTGCTCGTGCCTGCAACATTCAATATCCAACTTTGTCTCAAAAAATGACTCTGCCCGGAGTGTTATTGAGCCAAACTAAACCAATGGTGTATAACTCCTCATTACCATGACGTTCATCTTACTCTGCCCTGTGCACTATGTCGGGTCCCTTACCCGAGCCTTTCTACCCGTGTTCAAACTTTCTTCCATTATCAAGGCATAACTACTCTACCATCTGCACACAGTTTCACGTCTTATTCTACCCGAGTCCTTCCGCAGTATTTAGCCTTTTCTTCATCAAACAACATGACTACTAAGAAACCTAAACCTTAAATAAATTCCAATTAACCTTTGAACAACCTTTCATCTAGTCCCTTAATCACATTTCGCCAATCCAATCACTCTACGTTATAAGCCTCCTCTATTCTCCGATGCGATTTAACAAAGGGAAAACCACATACACCCGGACTTGACATCCTTTAGACTTCCCCTTTGAAATGTATCACATCCACTTCTCATATAGAATCTCGCACTTCAGTGTTTCAACATGATTCTTGAGTGGTTATCTTCCAGATATTGTGAGTTGTGATATCTGATCGGGTCCCACATCTGGACTTCAATTCCTTTAGATTTTAGATTTGAACTGTATCGGGTCTGCTCCTCATATCGTATCTTTCACTTCAGTGTTTCAACATGATTCTTAGTGCATATCATCCTTATATTTCGATTTGTGATATGCGATTGGGTCCCACAGTCGGACTTGATATCATTTAGATTTTAGTTTCGAACTATATCAGGTTTGGTCCTCGTATCGCATCTTGCAATTCAGCATTTCAACATGATTGTTAGTGCTTATCCTCCTGATATTGCAATTTTTGATATGTGATTAGGTCCAACCAATATCGTAAAACACATTTTTGAGGTTTTATACAATTCAACAATTGTGCTATGAATGGAGTTTAGAACTGTTATAAGCGAATTGTAATGAAAGGTAAAGGTTTTAGTAGGATTAAGTACGAAAATTGATAAATAATATATCATATATGTAAGGTTTGCTATGGTGCGAGAAGAGCTTCGATAAAAGAAATATATTGTAAGTTTAAAGGGAAATATGATATGGTTGTTAGTGGGTGGGTGGAGCTACTTTTTAACTCTAAAACTTGAATTTTAATAATTAAAAAGGGGTTTTGAAAGAAATGAAGCATTGGAATTTAGAGTTAGGAAAAATTAAGGGTAAAAAATGGTAAATGAAATGAATGAGGGAAGAAATGAAGTTTTCTCACCATTACACATTATCAAAAACACATTCCACTTTCAACTGAACTGAAAAGGAAAATTGATTCCTTTGAAGTTTTGGTAGTCATGATTTGGCTTCCTTTTTATTGAAATAAATGATAGTCATGGAATATTATTTTCAATATAAACAATTTAAACTTAAATAATCAGTCACCTTGTGATAATGTGAATTACAAGAGTCTAACAGTGGCTGGACCTGGGGATGACACCTCTTCTTCGGGAAGTTTCAAGAACGCGAAGACTAGTACCCTTGCATACTCCTCTGCAATGTTTTCTATGAATTTTCTCTTGCTGTTTTTTTAACACAAAAAGGTAAAAGGATTCGAAACAAAAATTGTGGTATTTACAATGGAGTGGGAAATTTCGCCACATTTAGGAGAGATAATGTTTCAACATCCTGCTATTGACAATACCTTCAAGTAGCTATGTTCCATCCATCTCTTGCAGAAAAAATACATTATTTCCCCTGAAAGAATAAACAATATATGGGCCCTTCCATAGGTTGTCAAAATTTCCATGTTTCCACTTATCTTCTCTTCAGGAATCCAATCTCAGTACTTTATCTCTAATATTAAAATCACTATCCTTTGTTCTTTTGTGAAATATATTCTCTATATTTTCTTGCACAACTTGAGTTCTATTGTAAACTTCTTCTCTGGATTATTGTAGTTGAATGGTGTGGTTTATCCTTCTTTGTACATAATTCTCTCGAGCTTGTACCTCTTGGATGATTTTCATGGCTGGTACTCATAATGGTGTTGTGAAAACTGCATCCATCCCATAAACCAATGGGTATGGTGACATTCCAATTGATTTCCAAGTTATCAGTCTATTAGCCCATAATGCATGCACTAGTTTGTTATGCCGAGATTTCTTGTTGTATTCTAGAAGCTTCTTGATGATATTAACCAAACTCATTTTGGAGGATTCAGCTAGTCCATTACCCTGAGGGTAATATGATGTTGAATTTCCGAAGGAAATGTGGTATTTGTGATAAAATCAACCATTTTCTGGGAGTTAAAAGCAGCAGCATTATGTGTAATGATTTTTCTAGGAAAACTGAATCTGGATAGGATATTGATTTCAAGGAATTTTATAATCACTGAGTCAATAGTTGTTCTGGAAGGGATGGCTTCTATCCATTTGGTAAAGTAGTTTATGGAAGTAAGGATCCATTTGTGCTAGGCAGAGGAAGAGGGGTGGATTTCTCCAATGAAGTCTAAACCCCATTGTTGAAAAGGAGCTCAACAAAAGTTGGCTATAAGGGCAAGGGAAACAACTTTCTTTTCCTTCAAAAACTTGACATTTGTGACAAGTAGCTACCATTTTGTGGATATCTAGGAAGAGATTAGGCCAATAGAAACCCACTCTAAGGATATTTTTTGTAGTATTTTTCCAGTATAGACGACCTCCACAATCCCCTTCATGGAATTCCTTCACAACCATGTGTGCATTATCCTTAAGAAAACATTTCAGTAATATACCCCCGACATATTTCCAGTACAAGACATTTCTAGGATGCAGAATTTGACATCTTTCAATTTCAAGAACCTAGATTTGGTTTTGGATCAACTAGGAGGATCATTTAAATTAAATAGAACATATAATATATCTGCGTACCAGGTAGAGTTTAAGAATGCTTCCTCAATAGGTGGAGTCACCAGCTCCTCTTGTTCATCGAGTGAATGCATCATGTTGATATCTAATGCTTGAAAATTGGTTTCAGCAATCAATTTGGATAATCCTTATCCTTTAATCAATTTGGTGGGCATGATCTCTAAATCATACTCTAGGATCATAACAATCCATTTGCCTATATTTCTATCAGGATTATCCATTAGGATGTCCTTGACAAAAAAGTTGGGCACAAAAGAAATGACATGTGAACGTAAAATGTAAACTCTGAATTCAAGCAGCGCTTTCACTAGAGAAAAGGCCTTCTTTTCCATGATATTGTACTTTAAAGGTGCATCTCTCAAATCTTGGCTAAAAAATTCTATGGGCTACTCTTTTCCTACCTTGTTGTTTTACAACAATACAACATCAATGGTGTGCACTGATGCAAAGGAAAAAATGATGAAATCCCTGGTGAAATTAGGGTTGATCAGAACTTGTGCTTTAGTGAGTGCCTGCTTTACCAAGTCAAAGAGTTGTTTAGCCTCCATGCTCCATTTAAATCCTAAAACTCTCTTGAGCATGTTGGTGATATTTCTCAACAGTTCTACAAGGTTTGGTATAAACCTCCTCAAAATTTTTATCTTACCAATGAAATATTGAAGCTCTTTGATATTATGGGGATTACAAATTTAAAGTATCCCCTCAATCCTGCTAGGATCAATTTCAATTCCTTCTTTTGATATAATGTGGCCCAAAAGCTTCCCTTCTTCAAGACCAAATAATGAGTTCTTGGGATTCAGAGATAGTCCAAATCTTTTTCATTTATCAAAGAATCTTTTCAAATAGGTCATGTCTTCTTCATTAATTTTCTAATATAGTGTAATATCATCTAGGTATATTACAATAAAAAGACCGATCTCTTCTGAAAAGGAAATGTCCATTTCTCTGTGAACAATTTCATAAGCATTAATTAATCCAAAAGGAATTTTCAAATACATGAAGGTACCCGAAGGAGTAGTAAAGGTTGTTTTGTGTTGATCATCAGGATGCACCAACACTTGATTATACCCTGAAAATCCATATAGCAAAGAGATCCTTCTGGAGCCCACTACCCTTTGCAATATGTGGTCCATATTTGGTAAAGGGTAGTTTTCTTTAAGTGATACTTTGTTCAGATTTCTAAAGTTAATGAAAAGTTTGATTTCACCTATTTTCTTTCATACAGGCACAATATTGGATACCCATTTAGAGTATTTTATTGGGACTATGATATTGGCGTCGTACATCTTCTTGATCTCCTTCTCAATCAAGGTCATTAGGACATGATTTATCCTACGTAATTTCTGTTTGAAAGGCTTTTGGTTCTCCTTAACTGGAAACTTGTGATGTATAATACTAGTATCATAAGATCTCAGGTCCTCTTAGCTCCAAGAAAACGCATAAATTAATTCTTTGAACAAAGCAATGTATCTATGTTTTTTAGTCATTGGATATGTATTTGATAACTTTATCATCTTGGGATATTTTTCACTTCCTAAATTTCACTCCTTAATGTTTTCCTCTGTAGGTTCCATCTTCAGTTTTATGGACACATCATTTAAATAAAATAGTTCCTCTAAAGGGACAAGTCCTCTAGGCAGGATGTTATCTTTGAATTGGAGCACATAAAATACCTCTTTTTCTGGGTTTTTATGTATCTCTTTTCTATGTCAATCTTCATTTGCTAAAATATTAATATCAGAATCATGAGGTGGCTCACCCATACTCATTTGTCCTTAAGTGGGATAATCCTCTTCATAATCTAGGTCCAAGCTGGAGTCTTCAAACTCACCTTTAGATTGCAGGATATTTTCAATTTATTTTTCATTACCAAAGACTTTCCAATATCTCATATTATCAAGGACTGCTGGGCGGTGTTTAATATGCACAGTGTGTTTCTTGCTGTGATGAGGTAATTGAAAAGTTCTTGCTAAAAATACTAAATCATTGGTAATGATATTTTTATTTCTTGGAATTGCATCAAGGTCATATTCTTCAAATGTTTTGAGGAGGTCAAGGGAAATGTTCCTGTATGCTCTTAATCTAGGATGTTTGGCTGAGTGTTATCCCATGATTTCTCTAACAACTAGCTCAGAGTCCCCATGAACATAAATTCTTTTGGCTCCTAATATTTTCGACAATTGTAAACCAAAAATGATTGCCTCGTATTCTTTAATGTTGTTGGTGCACTGAAAATTTAGTTTATAAGAATGACCCTCTGCATGGTTGTTTCCAGTGTTACAGACCCACACCCCTGCTCCTGAACCTTCTTTGCAACAAGAACAATCAAAACGCATGTTCCACAAAGGTTTAGATTGAGACTGATGTTGTAAAATTATCATTTGATATTATTTTTCTTTATCCTGGTCCTCTTCTTCTCGAGCTACTTGTGCATCTCTGTCTGTATCATTGTACAGAATGAATGAGTCAAGGTCAGAATGAATAGATGAAAGGGGAGAGTTATGTGGTTTCTCTTGATTTCTGACCATGTATTTCATCAAACTTTCCCTATACATTATTCTTTGTTGGCCAAATATTGGTATGGTAGCATAAGTAATATCCATTTGGAGATTCCCTTGTATTTTGACTCCAGATTAGCATGATAAAAAGCTTTCCATACTTACAAGGGATGTCAGCCACTATTATATCCATTACTAGACTCTTTTCCAGGAACTGAGCTAAATTAATACAGAGAAATTTGATGATATCTAGGCATTTGACTTTGCTGGAGTCAAATGGGTACAAATATTTGTAGGGTTTAGTTATCTCAAGGCCAAGTTTCTTCATAACAGTCTTTAGGATAATATTGCCTGATGCACCTAAATCTAACATGGCATTATAGAGGATTTTCATGAAAATTCAAACTGACATAAAATGGGGGAAGACCTCCCTCCTGGGATTTACCATCTACTTCTGGCCCAAAAAAAAGTTTAGGTTTATCATCATTCATATTGACAATGTTAGTAATTTCTCCTATGTTCAACACGTTTAGAACCTGAAATTTATATACATCCTTATTTACCAATTCAGTGAGAGGAATTGAGATTTTTATTTTACCAATTTCATTCTCAATGCTGAATGGTGTCTTTATTTTCAGCAGATTTGAACAATCAGTCTTCTCAGGCACTATTTTTGGAGAAATCTTACATTTTTGACTTGTGGTAGTGATATCTGCTTGAACAATTTTGACTAGGCTGATAGCTTGTTTATAAGTGTTGTTTTCTATATCATTCTTTCATGGGATGTTTACAACTTTCTTTGAACTTTCTGTTGTTTTCTTGGGATTGGTTTCTGGGAATTGTTTGACAGGGTTTTCAGTATTCTTTTTCTTGGAGTTGTCAAAGTTATTATTTCTTCTAAGATTATATTGTCTATGTACCTCCATGATTGCATTGTCAAACCCTTGTTTATAATCCTTGGACTCTTCAAATTCTACTTCATTTTGCATTAGAGAAAACAAACCTTGTTCTTCCTCAGTAAGGAAAACATATTCCTTTTCATTAATTCCCATTATATTAATCTAACTTTCTTCTAATTCTTCGACCACTCCCTTCTTCATCAGTGTAACTCTTGGAATGGAGGCCTAATTTGCTAGTTAGGGCCTCTCTGTTCTCTCTGTATTATTTATGGGGGGTTTCTTCTAAGGTTTTGATTTATGTTTTAAGGATTTGGATGATTTTCCCTAGGAATATCTCTCTCATTCAGGCTGATACTCTCGATCATTCTCTCAATAGTACTAACCATGTTATCAATATTAGCATCAAATCTGGAACGTGTTTGTTCTTCCCTTATAGTAACTCTCTTCTTAGTTCTCATTCTAGCCCTCTTGGAAAGTAGGTTGGATGCTACGCTTACTACATCCCTCTACATTTCCTCCAATGTTGTGGGGTCTCTCTCCTTCAGTTGATAATCTATTTCTACATTGAAACCATCTAGGAACTTAACCATGGCCAAGCCTTGTGGGGGTTTCATGTTAGAAGGGAGTGCTTTATATACAATTTTAAACCTAGTGCCATAGCCTTGGACACTCTCTCCAACATTTCTCTTGATGTTTTCATATTCTCACAAGATTTGAAGAGGTTTTGTCTTAACCTACCATCTATTTATGGATAGTTGGTGAAAGGCAGGGAGGTCATGGATACTATTTGGAGTCAAACCCTTAAACCATTTTATTACTTCACCTCCCAAGATTTGGGAAAACAACCTCAAATTGACACTTTCATCATCGATCTATTAAAGATCAAAAAATTCATTCATTTTATCAACATTTTTTTGAGTAGTTGCCGGACCAGTCCCATCAAATTGTGGAATCTTAGATTGATAATCCTATGGCATGGGTATCAAAGGATGGGGCAGCACTATTGGAGCATATTTGGCTTCCATGATTGGTGGTGGGGGAACCCAAAGGGGTTTGACAAGAGGAGGGTTGACAAGGGGAGGTGGAGGATTAAATTGAGGAAGGTTGATGGTGAGTGTGTGAGTGGTGTTTTGGGCACTATGGTGGGGGATGTTCAAGGAACAAGTAGGAGCTACAGATACACCCAGATGAGTTGAATGAGGATAAAAAATATTGGAAATAACAGAGGGAGCTGTTGTAGTCAAAGAAGATAATTCTAGATGTTATCCCCCTATAAATTTATTGAGAAGAAAGCAGGGGGCTAAATTGTTTTTTTGGAGCCTTCAAGGAATTCATTTTTCCTTAAAAACACATCATCCTTGGAAGCCTCCTCTCACCCTCTGCCCTTTGGTAAAATTCCACTGCTGCTTCTAAGTCAAAAGCCTCACTGATTGTAAAAAAAAAAATTCAAGGAGGCCTTCGTTTGTCCTTGTACCCCTGCAGAATGTCCCATTTTAACCCTTTTTCCCCTTTGACAAAGTCCCCCTTTTTACCCAAGAAATCCCTCCCAAAATACCCTAAATCACCCATTTACCCTTTAAATCCTACACACACCCCTTGTTTGGTCTAATTCCCTCGTTTTTCCTCTATCGTTACCCCTTCCTGACCTAAAAATTACATTAAAATGCGCCAAAAAACCCACATTCTACACATTTCAGGTTTAGCCCCTCTTAGCTCAGCCCCATAAACTATTTCCTCACGTGACCCAGGTGCTAGAACCAAGCGCTAGCTCAAAAATCGCTTATTGCATTTGGATATCGGGATCGCTATCAACCGCCGATCTGTACATATCGGACGGTCTTCGCAAACTCCATAGCATCCGTGGCCACCCCTGTTCACCCCTCCAACCGCATATCCACCGTCAATCTGATCTGAAGATCGACGACCCATTTTTCACCCGCCTCGGTGGTTCCTACGCCAAAGCACTGTTCAAAACCGCTGGTTTCCATCACACTGCTTTTGGAGAGTGGGTTATATTTTTTGTTTCGAAGAGATGCCATTCACCGCATGATGCATGGCTCTGTGAACTATTGAAAAATTGCCCCCCATCGCACATTAATGTTCGACCATGGACCCAGCGCGATATGCGCATACACCGTCCAATCTGAAGTTGTCCATCCAACGGTGCTCGTGCCACGAATATGCTTGGAATTTAATCCAAGGCAAAGGGACCCCTGGCCCACCATCCATCACCCTCCGACGCGTTCTCAACCATTGATCTCCTCCTGAGATTGGACGGTCTGGATTAAATGTATGCCTCGCCATTGACTGGGTCCCGCCATGTCACCATTCCATGTGTGTTCATGTATTTTCATCGCATTTTCATCCGGCACCTTTTTATTTCATTCAAAGGTCAAAATCTCAAAGTTTCACATTAAAGTTTGCGGCATTCTGCCAACCTTCACCAGACCATTCTCCATTGTTTCACTGCGTTTTTTGGCCATCACCCTGCACTGTTCCACCATTTCACTAGGCTGTACTACCATTCTCATTGTCCCCGCTGCATCCACCCTCCCCATGCATGGTTTTCTTAATGTGTTTACGTGTTTTGCAGGGTTACAAGCAGGCAGACAACCGCCATGGTTCACAGTCACTGTTACAGTGACAAAGAACACAGGGAAGACCATGTGCAGAGATCGAAATTATGAGGAAAAGTTGAGGAAGCTGTTATGACATGAATTTCATTAAAGGAATAGGGTTAAACTCTGTAAAACCTTTCCAGAGCCATTAAAGCACAGAATTCACTGACAGAGAGAGGAATGGAGAAACAAAAGAGTATCAGTGAAAGATCATAGAATTTCAGACCGATAATCAAAGATTTTTGAAGCCTGGAGTCAGTAATTTAAGGCAGGGTAACATATCAAAGACCCCGTGGATCACTCAAAAGATATGATGCACAGAAAATCATATCATCATGGTGTCTACATCTGCAGAATGTCTCCTCCCATGAAAGGATGAAGTACCCATACGGTTTTCATGCGTTTTCGTGTCCCGGAGAAAATTTCCGCCCTGACAAGAGTCCTAGGATATTAGAAGCATTTTTTACACGGTATGGCATGCCCCATAATCATTGTTATACTTTTATCTAATTCACCAGAGTACCACAAGTATTGTAGAGGTGCTACAGCAAGTACAAAGACATACCTGGAGTAAATTGTAGCATGACAAAGACCACTGTTTCATCCAAAAGAGTACTGAAGATAAATGCCCAGAATTTAAAATAGAATGGGGCCTTAGCCCTATTCCTCTTCCAAGTTTTAATGCTACATTTAGTTTTCCATCTAGCTCCTCTGCCTCTTTTCCAACTATTAAATCCATGAAGAAACTCATTTTAAAGGTTGTTGATCGGATATCTATGAATTGCAAGTTGTTTCTTTTGAGACATGTTCTCTGTGTAAATTTGTAAGATAGGCTAACGAAGATGTTTTCAGACTGAATATCAAGCTATTGGTAATGTTGTACTTGAATGGTGTTTCTCTTTAATATGACAAGAACATTTCTTTGGATTCTGATTTAAAGCAGCGGTGATGTTTCTCTATCTTTGTATTTGTTTTACCTTGTAGTTCATTACATTTCATTTCTACTGGCTCCCATAAGAAATCTGGCATGGGAGGTACCCTTGTTAGGTACCCTATGTTTCTACTCTCCTTACTTTCAATGTTTTCTGTCGTATTTTTTATCTGAGGATTGTTTCAAGCTAATTTAACTAGTGTAGTGGTCAAAGCATATGCTACTAGCTGATGTATGAATTAATGAAACTATTTTCAGATGTTCTTGCTAGGATTTGATTAAATGAATTGGGATACTGGGAGTTTATATCTTCGTTTCTGCCTCACTAGAATCCTTTTCACTTGATTAAACCTTTCTAAGTTCCCTTAACCTGGATACCAAATCATTGAGAGTTCAAAGTCTCTCTCTGATCTCAGGTTTTCACCTTTGTGTTTAAATCTTTTGTGTTTCCTTGTCTGAAGAGTTAACCTTTTAGGTTTTGGATCATAGGTTGTCCAATGGCATGTCCTGTCCCTGGATCTGATTCCTGAAAGGTCACCTTGGAGGTTTCCTTGCTTTCACCTTCTCTCTTACCATTTCATGCCACACTATCATCTTGAAGATCCAATGCTTTAGGTGACTATCCCAACTGAAAGCCTACATATTTAATAGCAAGTAAACCCTTTCCTGACTCCATTGCCCAATGGTCTCTATGTTCTCTGAATCATCCCTCCTTTGCCTAAAATCCTCTTTTCTCATCCTTGTCTCATACTGAAACCTTTTTTCCTGATTCCCAGCAACCAAACATACAATCCAACAAAAAAACTTGTGCCTATAACTAGCCTAAAATCTTAACATTGAGCTTCAGAGACATAAACCTTTGCTTATACAGAGAGATCCCTCTCTGGACCTAGAAGGGCTAGATCATGAGGTCTGAAAGTGGTTCTGATGTTGTCTCATCTTTTGGTCTTGCCAATCTGGCCAAAACATGGGAACCCCAACATAATGGTGACTCCGCTGGGGAGTTCTGAGTATTTTCCATCTTACTACATCCCAAGAGCCTCAGAAACCTATAATCTCTAGTTAGGTTGGCAGTTAAACACTCCTATTCACAAATCAGCTTCTATACCACTTGTTGTGTTTTCTCTCACACTCTTAGACAGAGTCTAGAAATGGCCAGGTAGCCTCCAGATCTTGCTCTCTTTCAGAGGTGAAATATATTTTAAAAGCCCTCCCAGTCAATCTCTGGTTAGAGTTTGTTGTGTTGTCAATATATCCTTGGAAAGGGATATCTCATAATCACTGTGGTGGATAGTGTACCCCCTAGAAGCATCCTAAACCTTCCACCTGGTGACTCCATAGTTCCTTAAAGATCAAAGACTCCACTGGTGATCAGTAGGCCTGCTGATTATCTTCGCTCACATAAGAATCCACTAGGAGACCAACCTCCATAACAACATCAGCCATAATAGAAGTAACAAGTAGGGTTAAGCTGCTTGGTTGGAAAACAATAGTCTGGCTTCAAGAACCATTCACACAAGAGCTTACCCTAAGCCGAAACCACGTGAAATAGTTGAAAACCCAGAGAGCATCCTCAAGAGATCTCCTACACCTAACATATCAATTATTTCAAGCCACATCCATAGAGCTAACTCTGCACCGGAAGACCTTACCGCTCTATTAGTCCCACCTTTCGACCTAGACCTACCAAACATATTACCAAGAACTAGGTCATTTAGTGTTTTAGGCCAGCCAGACCTTCATCTTTCCGGTTCACCACCTCATAGTAGTCAACACATTAGGGATAGAGATACCCCTCCATCTACACCTCCTGATATTCACTTCATTCAAAACTCGGGGCTCTGCCACCCTAGATCTGCCCAACAAACTTCTACTGGTCCTATTATCCCTATCATCCAAATACCAGCTGCTCAAACCAACCCCTTACCTCCACAAAACATCATCATGGCAGCCTGGTATGCACCTCTGGTATTACCTCAGCCTCTAGTTCCCTTGCCCGATGATTATCAGTCAAAGATCCCACACTTCACTGCAAAAGAGTCTACCACAGCCCAACACCATGTAGATATGATGGAAGATTATTTTGACTACATTTAGATAGATGATGATACATTGAAAATGAGAATATTTACCCAGAGCTTAGGAGGTGATGTGAAGAAATGGTTCAATATCCTACCTCCTAATAGTATCCAAGACCTTCCTGATTTATATTAGACTTTCAAAAAAAAATGGGAAGTTAAGGCCAACCTTCTCCAAATCCTAGCATAATGCAAGAATCCTAAGAAAAATGTAGGAGAGAGTGTCCGTGACTACTCTTCATGGTTTAACAGTGTTTACAACGCTCTTCCTCCACACATGAAACCTCCCCAAGGTTTGGCCCTACTAAAATACCCTACAGGCTTCGATGCTGACATGGCCTACCAGCTTAGGGAGAGAGATTACAACACATTGGAAGACATACGAAAAGGAGAAGTGAGTGTAGAGGCTAATCTGATTGAGAAAAAAGCTAGATTGAGAGCCGAGAAAAGGGTAACATATAGAGATGACACTGTAGCTTCCACATCTAATCCCAATTGTGACCGCCTATCTAAAAACATGGAAAAGCTACAGCAAATGATGGAAAAAATGGTTGTCACAGTCAGTAACCAAAACATAAATCAAAATCATAACCAGAACCAGAGCTTCATAAGGAATAATACCACTCCCAACAGACAAAAAGAATCAGATCAGCAAGTTATTCCCCCATTCCAAGAGAACTTTCTTGATGAAGATGAGGGAATCATAGAAAAGTCTGAGGGGAACACAATAAACATGTTTTAAGTAGAAAATACAATCCACAACTATTCCACAGAAGAAGATCAGCCCTCACCCTCATATTGGAATGAGGAAGGATTGGAATCTGAGGATTACAGACATTGATTTGAAAATGCCATCATGCAGGTCAGGGAATAGTATGAACTTAGAAGAAAAAAGAGTCTAGAAACTGCCAAACCAAAGGCTTCCGAGGTCACCATCAAGAAAATGCCTGAGAAAACTTCGAAATAAGCTTCTAAAAGTAACAAATCAACAACTGAGAGTTCCGGGAAGAACAAAGAAAAAGACAACCAAAACACTGATAAACAAAGTCAACCAACTAGCAGCACTAGCACTACAGTTAGTGCTCCTGATAAAAGAGTTCCTAAGCATGTACATGGTGAGAATCAAACCACTGATTCTGCCAGCAAGGTGGTGGCTAAAAAAACAGAGTTGAACATTCCAAAGTGTCAGTCCATTTTCAATTAGGAGAGGGAGATTGCAAAAATTAAAATCCCTTTCCCACTCTCTGAACTGGCCATTCAGGATGTATATAAAGGCGAAATTTTAAAAGCTTTAAATCTAGGTGAAAAAAGTGACACTGTAAATCTGAGTGATGATCAACCAACCCTTCTATTTGGTCCAAAGATAGAAGGGAAGTTTCAGGGAGGGGTAAGTACCTCATTTTTATATCAATCTCAATATCCATGACAAGATCCTTAACAATGCAATGCATGAATCCGGAGCCTCACACAACTTAATGCTAAAGTAGTTATGGAAAAGTTAGGCCTTGAGGTAACCTAACCCTACAAATATTTCTATTCATTTGACTCTAGCAGAGTAAAGTGCCTTGGCCTGATCAAAGACCTATGTGTGAGCCTTACCCAGATTCCAGCTAAGTGTATGCTCATGGATGTTGTAGTGGCAGATGTGTCACCTAAGTATGGCATGTTGCTGTCAAGATCATGGGGAGCCAAGCTACAAGCTACAATGCAGATGGATGGGGCATATGCCACAATCCCTGTCTTCAGCCAACTTAGAAGACTCTATAGAGAGGCACAAATGAAATTCCTGGTCAGCAGCCCTGAAAAACCTAACAATTCACCTTTATACTCTGTACACATAGATCTTGACTCCTTCATCCTTTGCAATGATGAATCCTTAGAGGGGTCAGAATGCAAAAACAAAGATACAAACAAGGAAACAGAGCCCATGGAATTTAACATAATGGCTACTCTATGCTTAAAGGAGAACGATGTACAAAACTTTGGACAGTGCACTGAAATAGAAACTCAGAATGAACAAGAAATATAATGCAGGCAACTAATTAGTCACCCTTCACAAGCTCATACACCACAGCAAGAACGAAACGATGTTAAGCCCAAGATCAAAACTTTATGGGAAATGAATCTCGATGGGTCATGCACCAAGAGAACCATAGGAGCAGGAGTGTGGGTACATAACACTGAGAGTGACTACGTAGAGAGCCATGCCTGTAACCTGAAATTCAAATGTACAAGCAATATCGTAGAGTATGAAGCTCTTATCCTAGGCTTGAATCTGTTGAGAAAATTAGGAGCCCGTAGGATAACTGTGCATGGAGACTCTGAGTTGATCATTAAACAAGTGAATGGTGAATACAAAGCGAAACATCCTACGATGAGAGCGTATAGAAATGACGCTATGGATCTATTGAAAACCTTTGTAGAATATGAACTGGTGTTTGTACCTAGGAGTCAGAACAAAATTGAAAATGGATTAGCCTGCATGGCTAGTGCATCTCACAAGCCTCCCAGTGACCAAAAAATCATCATTGAGACCAAATTCAGACTTGCAGTGTCAGATAATGAAAAATACTGGCAGGTCTTTGAGGGCGACAAAAATATTGAGGATTTCCTGATAGGCAAGAACGAGTTTGAATTTTCCAATTCAGACTCTAAATCTGACGATATCTGCCTAAGTGAAGAGCCCTCAGATGAGGAAGAAACACGTTCTAACATAGAAATAAACACATTGAACAAAGAGATTGGAAATCCAAACGAAAAATGTGAAAATGCAGATAGTGAGGAAGTATAGGTGCTGCAGGCCAAAGATAAGAACCTACCTCGAGGTCTGGCACCTTTAGAAGACCTTTTTGACTTCGATGATGTAGCAAAAAATCCCACTTTATAACACACAGAAGCTGATGTCGAGGAATGCAACATAGGCACTAAAGATAAGCCCAAGATGATTAAATTGGCTAAGTCCCTGCCTGTAAACATGAAAAATAAATACATTGACCTATTCAAGGAATTCATTAATGTGTTTTCTTGGAGCTATGAGGACTTAAAGGCCTATGACACAAACATTATACAACACAAAATACCTCTGAAAGAAAATCAGAAGCCCTTCAAACAGAAACTCCGCAGAATAAACCCAAAACAATTGCTTGCAGTTGAAAAGGAGATCAAAAAGATGTGCGAGGCAGGCATAATAGTTCCGGTGAGGTTCTCTAATTGGGTTTCAAACCTAGTGGCTGTGAGAAAGAAAACAGGAGAGATCAGACTGTGCATAGATTTTAGGAACCTTAACAGCACCTCACTCAAAGAAAATTACCCTTTGCTAAAAATGGAACACATTCTTCAGAAAGTAGTAGGCTCAAAAAGGATCTCTCTGTTAGATAGTTTTTCAGGTTATAACCAAGTTTTAGTACTCCGAGAAGACCAGCTCAAAATAGCTTTTACCACTCCATGGCGCACATTTATGTATGTGAAAATGCCCTTTGGACTGATGAACGCTAGTGAAACCTTCCAACGAGCAATGCACATAGGTTTTTCATATGAGATAGGGCACTTCATTTTCATCTATCTGGATGACATAGCAGTCTATTCCAAGACTGATGAAGAGAATCTAAAACATCTGAGGAGAGTGTTTGAAAAATGTAGAAGGTTTGGTCTGTCATTGAATCCTAAAAAAAATGTATTCAAGCTGTAGGAAGGCAAACTTCTCAGCCACATTATATTTGAGAAGGGGATCAGGATAGAACCACAAAGAGTTGAGGGAATACTACAAATCACACACCCGAGAAACATTAAAGAGTTACAGTCCTTCATTGGGAAAATCAACTTCCTCAGGAGGTTTATTCCCAACTTAGCTGAACACCTTATGAATATGAAAAACATGTTAAGGAAAGGTGTAGGAGTTAAATGGACTGTTGAGTCTAAGAAATCTTTTGAAACTATTAAAATTGCACTCACCCGGGCTCCTGTCCTAATCGGCCCTAATTTCTCAAAATATTTCCTGATCTTTTCATTTGCCTCCGAGCATACAGTAGCTACAGTTCTGCTGCATAAAAATCTAGAGGGAATCGAACAACCCATCTCTTTCTTCAGCAAAGCTCTGAGGAATGTACCCTTGAAATACAACATAATGGAAAAACAAGCCTATGCCCTGGTTAAGGCCTTGAAAGACTTTATAGTGTACATATTGCATTCCCACACCATAGCATACGTGCCAAACATAGCGGTTAAAGACATTTTTTCCCAAGACCTAGATGGGAAGAGGGGCAAATGGATTGCTGTGATCTTAGAATATGACCTTGAGATAAAACCCACAAAACTAATGAAAGGTCAGGGCTTAGCTCAACTAATGGCTGAATCAAATTTACAAGCCCTTGACATAAACATGGTAGACGCCTTGGATGAGCAGAAAGTATTGCCTGACCCCACTGTTGAGGACAAGTTTTAGAACTCTCCATGGTATTCTGACATTTTTCATGTGCTCACAAACCTCAATGCTTCTCCTGAACTATCAAAGACTAAGGCTAGATTCCTAAAGCTAAAGGCCAGAAACTATTGCATTCTGAATGAATTTTTATACTGGAAAAATAAAAATGGCCTATTGCTTAAATCTTTGCCTGAAACTAAAGCTGAGAGGATTAAACAGGAGTTCCATGCAGGAGAGTGTGGAGGCCATCTGAACTAGAAAGCCACTGCTAATAAAATACTCAAAGTTGGCTATTATTGGCCTACACTCTTCAATGACATCCATAAGATGATAATTGCCTGCCACAAATGCCAGATTTTCGAAGGCAAAAGAAAGCTCCTCCCCCTACCTTTACAACCCATCACTGTCGAGGGTCTCTTTATGCAATGGGGCCTATATTTCATAGGAAAAATACACCCTGCTTCTTCTGCACAACACAAATGGATCCTTACAGCCACAGATTACTTCACAAAGTGGATAGAGGCCATACCTGTTAGGAATGCCATAGATTTTGTCATCATTAGGTTCCTAGAAGACCATATCCTCTCTCGGTTTGGCTGCCCAAGAAAAATAATCACTGACAATGCTGCTACTTTTGGATCCAAGAAAATGATTGATTTTTGTCACAGGTATCAAATAGCACTCAGTCACTCAACTGCTTATTATCCACAAGGTAATGGGTTAGTTGAATCATCAAACAAGAGCTTGGTGACCATCATCAAGAAACTGCTTGAAGAGAATAAGAAGTCATCGTATAACAAGTTAGTGCATGCTTTGTGGGCTGACATGCTTACAACAAAGAAATCCATTGGCACGTCACCATATCAGCTTGTCTATGGAACAGAAGCAGTATTTCCTACCAGCCTCAGGGTACCAGTGATTAAACTTGTCCAAGAAATTCAGACAGAAGAAGACAGTATGGTGAGGAGGATAAACCAAACAATTCATCTCCAGAAAACAAGGGAAAAGTTCTATAATAGAGCTATCAAGGTTCAGGAAAATATAAAGAAGTTGTTCGACAAAAGAACAAAAGCATGTGACTTCAAAATTGGAGATAAATTTCTGAAATGGTACTCCAGGAGAGAAGACAAAGGAAAGCATGGCAAATTTGATAGTTTGTGGCAGGGTCCATACGTCATCCAGGCCATTGTTGGTCCAAATGCCTTTTTTCTGCAAGAGCTAGATGGTACAGAGCTGTTTGGGGGTCCTATCAATGGCAGGATGCTCAAACACTACTACTATTGATTTCCAATTTCTAGTTTCCATTTCCATTGTAAATACCATTGTTGTGTTATGTTTTCAAGAAAAAGATAAAAATGTTTCAAAAACAAAGAGAAAGGAGAGGTTCTGACATGCTCAAAACATGAACCTCTGAAGTGAAAATATTGGCTCTAACATGATCAAAAACTAAGCCAAAGGAAGTGAAGACAGCTGGTTTTAACATGCCCAAAATCTGAACCAGCAAAGGGAACAAGATCAGCTCTAACATGCCCAAAACCAGAGCTGAAATGAAGAAGAGAAAGTGACTCTAACAAGCTCAAAACTTGAGTCACAAAGCAAGGAAGGATGCTCTAAAGTTTCAGTTTTCAAACCTTCGTGTTTTTGTTTTCAGTTTTCTGCAAATTTCTATCCATGTGCAACTGTCTTTATGCCTTGGATCCACAGCAAACTAGACTGTCTAATCCTAGTTTGACTGTTTTTAAATTTCCGTTGTAGAATGTAGAGAAAAAATTTATTGGACAATTTAATCCCAGTGGATATTAGATTAGGTAGAGAAACATATGAGGCCAACAATTTAATCTGGTTTCATGGAGCAATAAGGGTAGGAATAGAATAGGTTTATTTTATTGTTTGTAAAAAATAAATGATGTAAAGGGTCTGCTACTCCAAATGCACCTTGGAAGAAAAAATGTTAGGACTATATTCTGGGTAGGTAGATTGTGTGGGATTGTTTCTGCTGATCTATTATGTTTTTGGAAGCTAAAAATCAAAGAAGGAAGATGGCTCAAAGATCAGGCATCTCGATTACCTCGAATATCATTTCTGAATTCTTGGCTCCTTCAAGAAGAAGACATCCCCATGTGGAGCCACTGTTAGCCCCCTATAAATTTCTTGACAAGAAATCAGTGGGCTAAATTGTTCTTTGGAGGCTTCAAGGAATCCATTTTTCCTTAAAGTTACATCATCCTTGGAAGCCTCCTCTTACCCTCTGCCCTTTGGTAAAATTCCACTGTTTCTTCTAAGTCAAAAGCCTCACTGATTGTAAAAAAAAAATTTCAAGGAGGCCTTCATTTGCCCTTGTACCCCTGAAGAATGTCCCATTTTAACCCTTTTTCCCCTTTGAAAAAGTCCCCCTTTTTACCCCAGAAATCCCTCCCAAAATCCCCTAAATCACCCATTTTCCCTTTAAATCCTACACACACCCCTTGTTTGGTCTAATTCCCCTATTTTTCCTCTATCATTACCCCTTCCTGGCCTCAAAATTACATTAAAATGGGTGAAAAAACCCACATTATACACATTTGAGGTTTAGCCCCTCATGGCTCAGCCCCATAAACCATTTCCTCACGTGACTCGGGCGCTAGAAGCAAGTGCTAGCTCGGAAAGTGCTTATTGCATTTGGATATTGGGAGCGTTATCAACTGTCGATCTGTATAAATCAGACGGTCTTCGCAAACTCCATAGCATTCGTGACCCCACCCGTTCACCCCTCTAATCGCATATCTAGAGTCGATCTGATCCTCAGATCGACGACCCATTTTTCACCCGCCCCGGTGGTCCCTGCACCAAAGCATTGTTCAAAACCGCTGGCTTCCATCACACTGCTCTTGGAGGGTAGGCTGTATTTTTCGTTTCAGAGTGATGCCATTCACCGCATGATGCGTGGCTCTATGCACTATTGAAAAACCACCCCCCATCACGCATTAATGTTTGACCGTCGACCCACCATCCATCACCCTCTGACGTGTTCTCAACCGTTGATCTCCTCCTGAGATTGGACAGTTCAGATTAAATGCACGCCCCGCCATTGACCGGGTCCCGCCACGTCATCATTCAACCTGTGTTCATATATTTTCGTCACATTTTTTTCCGGCACCTTTGTATTTCATTCAAAGGTAAAAATGTCAAAGTTTCACATTAAATTTTGTGGCATTCCGCCAACCTTCACCAGACCATTCTCCATTGTTTCGCTGTGTTTTTTCGCCATCACCCTGCACTGTTCCACCATTTCGCCGGGTTGTACTACCATTCTCATTGTCCCCGTTGCATCCAGCCTCCCCATGCATGGTTTTATTAATGTGTTTACGTGTTTTGTAGGGTTACAGGTAGGCGGACAACTGCCATGGTTCACATTCACTGTTACAGTGACAAAGAACACAGGGAAGACCATGTGCAGAGATTGAAATTATGAGGAAAGGATGGGGAAGCTGTTATGACATGAATTTCATTAAAGGAACAGGTTTAAACTCTGTAAAACCTTTCCAGAGCCATTAAAGCAAAGAATTCACTGACAGAGACAGGAATGGAGCAGTAAAAGTGTATCAGTGAAAGATTAGAGAATTTAAGACTGGTAATCAAAGATTTTTGAAGCCTGGAGTCAGTAATTTAAGGCAGGGTAATAGATTGAAGACCCTGTGGATCACTCAAAAGATATGATGCACAAAAAATCATATCATCAGGGTGTCTATATCAGCAGAATGTCTCCTCCCATGAAAGGACGAAGTGCCCATACGGTTGTCATGCTTTTTTGTGTCCCAGAGGAAATTTCCACCCTAACAACAGTCCTAGGATATCAGAAGCATTTGTTATACAGTATGGAAGGCCCCATAATAATTGTTCTACTTTTATTTAATTCACCAGAGTACCACAAGTATTGTAGAGGTGCTACAGCGAGTACATCAAAGACATACCTGGAGTAAATTGCAGCATGACGAAGACCATTTTTTCATCCAAAAGAGTACTGAAGATAAATGCCTACAATTTAAAATAGAATGGGGCCTCAGCCTTCTTCCTTTTCTAAGTTTTAATGCTACATTTAGTTTTCCATCTACCTCCTTTGCCTCTTTTCCAACTATAAAATCCATGAAGAAACTCATTGTAAAGGTTGTTTATCGGCTATCTGTGAATTGCAAGCTATTTCTTTTGAGACATGTTCTCTGTGTAAAGTTGTAAGATAGGCTAAGGAAGATGTTTTCAAACTGAATAATGTTGTAAACTGAATAATGTTGTACTTGACTGGTGTTGCTATTTAATATGACAAGCACATTTCTTTGGATCCTGATTTAAAGCAGCGGTGATGTTTTTCTATCTCTGTATTTGTTTTACCTTGTAGTTCATTACATTTCATTTCTACTGGCTCCCATCAGAAATCTGGCATAGGATTTACCCTTGTTAGGTACCCTATGTTTCTTCTCTCCTTGCTTTCAATGTTTTCTGTCGTATGTGTTATATGAGGATTGTTTCAAGCTAATTTAACTAGTGTAGTGGTCAAAACATATGCTGCTAGCTGATGTATGAATTAATGAAACTATTTTCAGATGTTCTTGTTAGGATTTGATTAAATGAATTGGGATACTGGGAGTTTGGATCTTCGTTTCTACCTCACTAGAGTCCTTTTCACTTGATTAAACCTTTCTAATTTCCCTTAAGCTGGATACCAAAGAATTGAGAGTTCAAAGTCTCTCTCTGATCTCAGGTTTTCACTTTTATGTTTAAATCTATTGTGTTTCCTTGTCTAAAGAGTTAACCTTTTAGGTTCTAGATCACAGGTTGTCCAATGGCATGTCATGTCCCTGGATCTGATTTCTGAAAGGTCACCTTGAAGGTTTCCTTGCTTTCACCTTCTCTCTTACCATTTCATGCCACACTATCATCTTGAAGATCCAATTCTTTAGATGACTAGCCTAACTGAAAGCCTGCATATTGAGTAGCAAGTAAACCCTTTCCTGACTCTATTGCCCAATGATCTCGATGCTCTCTGAATCATCCCTCCTTTTATTAAAATCCTCTTTTCTTATCATTGTCTCATACTGAAACATTATTTCATGATTCCCAGCAACCAAACATACAATCCAACAAACAAACTTGTGCCTATAACTAGCCTAAAATCTTAACATTGAGCTTCAGAGAAATAAACCTTTTCTTATATAGAGAGATCCCTCTCTAGACCCAGGAGGGTTAGATCCTGAGGTCTGAAAGTGGTTTTGATGTTGTCTCATCATTTGGTCTTGCCAATCTGGCCAAAACATGGGAACCCCAACACTAGTGATTGTTGAAGGTAAGCATCATCTATAGCTGAGGTGAGTCCTGCTACAAGATCTTGAAGGGAGTCAAAGTGTTGGAGAAGCTGAAGGTTAGCTTGGGCGGAGGTGGAGGCTTCCCCAAATGTACTCTGTTATAGGATATATGGGTCAAAAACTATCTCTATTGTCCAATTATGAGATTTGGTCCTAAATAAGCTTTGCTCAAAATGTAAATCAAATTGGATGTTCTACAATGTTACAAGGTTTCCAAGGAGGGAACTTGCGCTGTGAAGGTATTTTCCACCAGTTTGACTCTCAATCATGGGCGTTTTTCTCATGATTTTCTCTAGATTTTCAACTATAGCAGGAGTATTTGGGTTAGGATGAGATCTGGTAAATATTTTTCTGGGAGCCATAATTTAGACCTGAAGCACACACAGGCTGAATATTTGAAACATACCTGGAAAACCAATCTTTGGAAAATACTTGAATCATACAATGTTTCGATTGGGGTTTCTATGTTATGATGAAATATTAAGCTTTTCAATTTCCCCCCAGTATGGTTGTCATTATTTTGTGGCCGTATAATTTATAAGATTCGCAAGAAGAAACAATATAGTACAACATCAAACCACTTTGGAATCCATGACCTAACCTTCCTAGACTCAGAGAGGGGTCTCTCTATTTATGATCTAAATTTATATTTTAATGTTATGAATGTTGATGTCTAGCTAGTTACAGTGGTGGTGAGAATTGGTTTCTTTTATTAATTATGTTGGTTGGATGAGCGGTCTAAAAGGGCTGGTTTGTGGCATAAATTTTTCAAGAGCATCAAAGGGCAAGCTATTTTTACTAATTGGATATTTAAGGCAGTACGAGTTATGATGTGGAGAAAATAGTGATATTCAGTAATGATTAAAGAGAATTTTAGGAATTCTTTAACCAGACTTCAGAGGAAAACATTCAGATGGTACATACATACATAATTAAGGTGCTCTGACAACAAATCTTAATCTAAAATTTATGTTATACAATCAGATGAATAGGTGCACAATAAGGAAAAAAATCGAAACATTTAACACAGAGAAGTAGCACATCACTATTTCACACAGCTCAAGAATCCTGTAAATGGTCCTTTATTATTAATTCCCACCTCCAAAATTACAGCCTTCCAATACAGTAGTTCTTAAAATGTAGGGTCCAACAAGGTCCAACCCTTTATACTACCAATGAATGCAATATTTAACTCAATACTACATTGGTTGACCTATATACTTTGACAACTTTCATTAATTACAATTAAACAAAAACTAGACAAGTGTGTCCATGCAAGGCCCGGACAAAATATCTCTAACAAAACACCACATGTAGAATTAATCTCAATAGCTCTTCATGAATCTAAAAAATTTGTCAACACTTCGGGAATCCAAAAGTAAGTTGAAGGTGGTTGAGGTGGTCACGAAGAGGCAATGATGGGTGGCTCTAACATTTGGCTCTAATTTTGGGATGCCTTGATAGTATTATTAAATATGATTAAATGCTCGTGCTTTTCGTCAATCGGTGATTGTGCTGATGTGTTCATTATATTTTCTGTTTCTGTCATTATATCATAACAGTTCTAGAAAAACACTTTTTGTTTGACTCGACCCAGCTGTTACTTTTCCAACAGTGCCACCATATCTCCTTTTATCCATCTCTCCCTATTCTGCTCCTACTCCCAGCGTTTAGTCTTCACCTTTGTCTCAATAACTAACTCTTCCCAGAGTGTTTTTGAGCCCAACATGACCCATGGTGTCTATATCCTCATTTCCACGACGCTAAAATTACTCTTCCCTTTACTTTGTGTTGGGTGCCTTACCCGAGCCTTTCTGCCTACATTTATACTTTCTTCCATTATCAAATTACTGCTTTACCCTCTTCACTTAGTATCAGGTCTTATTCTACCCTAGTCCTTCTGCAGCGATTAGTGTTTTCTTCATAAAACAACGTAACTAAAAAGAACCCTCGACCTTAAATAAATTTGAATTAACATTTGAACAACATTGCGTCTAATCCCTTAATCGCATTCTGGTGATCCAATTTTTCTATTTTATAAGCCTTCTGTTCTCCAATGCAATTTAACAAATGGAAAACCACATACACCCGGACTTGAAATCCTTTGGAATTCCCCTTTGACATGTATCACATCTGCTCCTCATATTGCATCTCGTACTTTGGGATTTCAACATGATTCTTGAGCACTTATCCTCCTGAGCTTGCAAATTTCGATATCAGATCGGGTTCCACTCTCGGACTTAAATTCCTTTCGATTTTAAATTTGAACTATATCTGGTTCGCTCCTCATATCTCATCTCACACTTTTGCATTTCAAGATGATTCTTAGTGCTTATCCTCCTGAGCTTGTGATTTGTGATATGTGATTCGGTCCCACAACCAGAATTCAATTCCTTTACATTTTATCTTTGAACTATATCGATTCCACTCCTCATATCGCATATTGCACTCCAACATTTCAACATGATTCTTAGCACTTATCCTCCTGAGCTTGCAATTTGTGATATGTGATTGGGTCCCACCAATATCAAAAATCGCATTTCAGGGGTTCTGTAGGATTCAACAATTGTGTTATGAATGGAGTTTAGAACTACGAAAAGCGAATCGTGATGAAATTCAAAGGTTTTAATACAGTTAAGTGCATAAAATGATAAATACTATATCACATATGTAATATATATATATATAGGGTTTGCTGGGGTGTGGGTAAAGCTGCGATAAAAGAAATATATGGCAATTTTAAAGGGAAATATGATATGGCTATTAGTGTGTGGGCGGAGCTGCTTTTTAACTATAAAGATTGAATTTTAATAGTTAAAAAGGGGTTTTGAAAGAAATGAAGCGTAAGACTTTAGAGTTTGGAAAAATGAAGGTTAAAGGAGGGTAAATGAAATGAATGAGGGCAGAAATGAATTCTACTCACCATTACACTTTATCAGTAACACTTTCCTCTTTCAACTGAATTGAAAATGTAGATTGATTCCTTTGAAGTTCTGAAAATCACGATTTCCCTTCCTTTTTCTGGAAATACATGACAGCCATGGAATACTATTTTCAATATAAACAATCTATATAGAAATAATTAGTCACCTTCTGATATTGTGAATTATAGGAGTCAAGAAATTGTGACATGGAAATTATGTGAAAATTTCATGGGCACTTTCAGGCTAAAATTTCCTCTAATGAATATGCTCCGAAGAGCATGTTTCATTTTTTAAGGAAATTGACAAAAGAAAAGGAACTTAGCTTCGAGACCTCATCATGGCCCATAAGAGGTAATGGATTCCAATAGGTTCACATCAGACGAGAGAAAAACACTTTAGAAATCGGGATCGAATGCCCCAAGCACATGATGCACTATATCACTAACTAAATCATCAGTGGACATGGGCATGGAACAAGTTTCCACATAATTAACCTATGGTGGGGAAGATATGACTTGAATTTAAGTACCATTTAGGGATAATGGTTGACTGAGAGAAAAATTAGTACAAATTAATGAATGTTGATCAATGGTCATGACTCATCCTTCATGCAGGAAAGATATCACACAAAAGAGAAAAGAGGCAAGAGATCCCATGGCATAATTATAGTCACACCCAAGGAGGAAGTTAAATTCCGAAGGGCCTTAGACAAAGATGACGTATATATAGACATTATTTCCTCCCAAATTAATGGGGAACTTAGGAAGGATCCCTAACAGTTTACTAGTTCATATGTTAAAAGCTAACATATTGTCAGTAATAGTTATAAGCTATAGAGAACTGAAATCTTGCCAAGTAGTTGAGGATAAAATACTAATATATGCGGATTCATCTATTATTGTGCTAGGTACAACCACATTATAAGCATGTACTATGATATCAAAAGGCATGTAAGAAGGAATGCAATATCCTTCCAATTGACTCCAATCAAAACAAGAGACTAAACTACTTGGAGTGGGTGTCATGGGAATGGGAGAACCACCAACATGTGGTATGTGAAGTGGATGATCATCCTCTTGCACCATGGGAATGAGAGGATTTCGCTCCAATTCATGTGAATTTAAAGTAATAAAAAGAACCCGAGTGGTATGGGGTTCACTCTCTATGGGAAAGATATGATCAAGTGAAAGTGGAACAACACCAACTGTTTCCTCAACCAATGGTTGGTCTGGAACGAACTCATGAGTTTCACTTTCAGAGAGACTGGGATTTACCAGAGGTGAATTATGATCAATCACTTCATCAACTAGTGGAGGATTAAAGGAAAGCTTCTGATAACCAACTGAAATGCGAAGTTGAGAAGCCATAAGGTTTTCCAATGGTTTGGAAGTTTCATCCATATAAGGAAAAAGGTGAATGGGATGATTCCCTTCACATAACCTAAGGGGGAATTTGACTTTAACCTTTTTCCCATGGACCATATTATAACTAGCTGAGATTTTATCTCTAGCATGATCTATAGATGCCGATGAAAAAGGTCGCTTTGAGTCAACTTTTATGAGCACACTTCTCACACCCTAGGAATGCTAGGAAAATCTCTAGGAATGTGAGTACCCTTACATAACTTGCAAGATAATGTGACTTTTCGAGACTGATTGGAATTTTTTTCAACATCAATTTCATTAATAGCAATTGTTTGTATGTTTCCCCCTTTTTTATTTTGCTTCTTCTTCTTCTTCGTCCTCTTCTTCTTCTTTTTAGCTTCGTGGCTACTAGAATCCAAATTTTCACCAGGAAAAGAGGAAGAACATGGTGAAGAAAAAGGTGAATAAGGTGAGGGGTCAACTATAGGATCAACATGAGGTTGACTCTATTCAGGTGGATAAAACTGTGGTTAAGAAAAAACATGGACATTTGGAACCATGTGGGTTGAAAATAACCAAACTAGTAGACCAATGGTAAATCCAAGAAGGGAAAAAGTTTCCATATACGGAGCACTAATATTTAAAAAAGAAGGAAAAGGATGAGGATTCCTGTCAGAGGGGTTTCCTTGATTAGAAAACTAAGCAACTGTTGGAATTAGTCTCAACCTAAGATTTGATAAGGAACTATGCATGGTGTTGAACAATTTTAATCATTGTTAATTGAATAAGGATGTACACATAGATTATCAATCCATGGACGTCCTTTATTTCAATTAAAGTTGCACTGTCTGTGTTGATACGTCATACTAGAAGCAGAAATAAAACAATAAGAAATGGTTTCTGAACCAATTGCTAGAAATTAACACTAATGCAAGAATAAAATATCTACAAGAATGCAATCGCACTTCAGATAAAACGGTATCTAACTACAGTAGTTTTTACTTCTAATTGAATCTGTGCAAAAACATAATAAATACCTGAAATGAAGAAGATATACTTACAACCAATACAACAATGGTAGCACTTCCCAATTACACAGAAGAAAATATGAAATATACTACTGCTACTTTATCACTGCAGTCCCTCTTAAAGAGGAGGACTGTTCCTCACTAACAGGGGTGCAGGAGAAGATAGGAATCAAATAAGAATTAAATTTGTCAACACATGTAACACAATAATATGATATTTTGTATTATGATGAGAAATATTACAGTCAAAATGACGATACTCTTTTGTGCTAACCTCGTGACCTTAGAGGTCTGAGTGCTTATAAAATTTGCATGTCCAGAAAATGAGGAACATATTAGTCATGATAATATTACAATTCTGATGCTGATCAAAATAGAGTAATTATAATTACAACCAATTCCCTCAATAGAGTCTTGACTGGGAAAATATTGATTTCAATCAAAAATACCGAAATCTGTTATCCTAAATGATGATACATAATGACTCATATAACTATCGTTGGAATGCGAAAAATATAGCGTAAAACAGATCATCAGTTGGAAGTTGACAGTATGCGTTCAACAACGCGATTGTAACAACAGTTTGTAAGAACGAGTGTGTAATAGTGTTGCGGTGTAACAAGATCATGCTGTAACCACAGAGGTCATGGGAGTGGATGTGTTGACACTTCGTGAGGTAGCAACTCCATGTAACAACACACTTTAACAACATGCTCCCAACTATTTCCATGCCCTTGTATGTTTTGGGCCTCTTGTGCTCAAAGTGGAATCTAAAAGAATAGAAAAAGGACCAAGCAACTTCCTCCAATATTCAGCCTAGTTAGACAAAAAAGGAAACAATACATCATAATAATTAATGAGAATGACAAGATAATAAACATGGTAAAGTTACACTATTTTGCAATAAGGAAAAAGGAAAAAGGCAAAGATAGTCCAAAGGTTGGAGGTCAAAAAGGGTTGAAATGAGGGAAGAAAATGTAGGAAATAAGTACAAAAATTGCACCCAACATCTCCCCCCACTTGAAGTACTTGCATGTCCTCATGCTAAAAAATTGAGCTTCCTCAATAATATGTCTTGTGTAGATCAGTGAAGTCATAGGCACCGACTGTGTCTTTATTTGGAAATTTGTAGCCCTGAGTAGCCACCAATTGTCTTGGCGAGGAATCTTCTTCATAATAATTCACTGCATAGTGTTCTTGGTATTCCTTTACTGGCAGCCATATCAAAGGATATTTAAATTTCATTCTAATCCAAGAAGCAACTAGGGAATTTATTACCTGGGCATATGTAGGTACATGTGTAATAGAAGCTACAAAATTCTGAAATGCAAAAGGATCTCCTTCCAACAATCCAGCATTACAAGCTTCAGTGCGTTTGAGGCATCCTGTCAATGTTTGACTCTTCATTTGTGCAAGACGATTGAGGCAAAAATCCACGATTCTTCTCCTATAGGAAGCAACCAGTTTCCTTATTCCAGGAGCACTTAAAAATCTTTCTGAATTCCACCTCATTTCAACGACGCTTCCTGGTTCAGCATGGATCCATAGCGATGTATTTTCTTCATTAGTCTCCATGGATTTTTTAGATAGATGCTACTTGATATGGTTTATCATAAATGAAACAAAAGCACATAGCTGAAAGTCTCCCCTATATGAGAATAAAATTGTTACAATATGCATACTACACTTCTCACAAATAATGTTGTGCAAAAACAATGCACAAAATAAGCTCTATTCTTCAAAATCAGATGTGCGAAAACATCTAAAAAGGTGCAGGTAGAAAAAAATAGTAACGTTCCCATAGAAAAGTAGGGTAGGATGGGGAAGGTCGCCTGCACCCCAACAAGTTGAGGACAAGGTCATGAAGCATTCATTTATCATTAGTCAAATCATGAACCTGCTTTTATAACATCAACAACTATTCCTCTTATTTATTTTCCACTTCCTTCTACTTCCATTCCTCCCTGCCTCTCTTCACTTCATCCTTTGTCCATTTCTCTTGTAGGGCACCTATTTTCTTCTAATGTTATTTTAGTGAGATCATTCCCTCTTGCAAGGAAAGTGCCTCTTATTTTCATTTCTGAAACTCAGATATCAGTGAAATATTCTCAGAACTCCATCCCATGGTGGGACTTGGCATTCCACTACATGTAATATCAATGGTGTGTCTGACAACCTCTCTAGCGTGGGACTGCTCCACCTCAACTGTTGGTTCTTCTGTAATAATATTGTCATAGGTGGGTTCTTGTGTAGTAGTATTCTTCATTTCTCCTTGGTTAGCCTCTGTATTCTCTGTTGGTTCCTCTATAATAGCAGTGACCTCTACAGGTTCTTGTGTGTCTTCTTCCAAGTCAATTACCATGGGAGGATATCCTTTAACTGCTAGTTCTTGTGTAACATCAGTATCTTAAATATGTTATTGTGGAGTAGCCTCCCTAGGCTATGTTTTATTCTCCATTGAGCAGGTGCTGCTTGACAAACTCTATACCCTGTTGCTGCTAACTCTTGGGAACATGTCGCGCATACGGATCCTGGATCTTTCCCACCCCCCAGCTTTCTTGACAGCTTCAGATAGGGTGTCTAGCTCTGAGGATTCTGATTTCACATGTTTGACTAATCTCTACTTTAACTCTTCATTTTCTTTCTTTAAATTTTCAATTTCTGAACGCAGAGTATGAATTTCATTCCTATGTTGCGAGGAGGGTTCTTTTACTTCATCTTCTAGCTCTTCTTCTTTCTCGTGCTTCTCATTTGTTGGCAATGATTTCGTTGGCATCCTAAATTTTACCCTTTTTTTTTACTATTTGTCTCTAATCAGCTTATCAATGGGCCTCTTCTCAATTTTGGCCTCGGTGGACTGGGTTTGGACTCTAGCCTCTTCATGGCTTTTTCCCGAAGTTTTAGCTTGTTTCCCCCATCTCTTCTTGGGTATTTTCCATTTAGACTATTCCAAACTCTTTCCTTGTTGGTTTAAGGCATCCAACACAATCTATTTGATAATACCATGGTTGGTAATAAGAGCTTCAGGATGTGTTGCCTCTTTGGCTGCTACAACCATATGCTTGGTATTTCCCAACAGGAAATATGGAGGATTGATCTTTTGCTGGTGCTGAAGATGGTTTAATAAAGGAAAGTGGTAATTGAAGACAATTTTAGACCTTCCCTCACAGGTAATGTATTCTATCAAATTCAGGGCAACATCTATTGAAGGTTTGGGAAGTGATAGTCTACCAACCCCTCTTCCTTTCTTCCCCAGTTTTCTTCTCCTACAAGGAAATCCTCCTTCAGAGAAGGATCGTTAACCTTCCTATTAAACCATCCTCTACCCTCGGCTGACAATGTGGTGATTCGAGAGACAAATTATTCTGTAACTTAGATCCGTAGACCGCTGACTTGGGTTGGCTGGTCGTTCAAATTCCTGGCGAATTCCATCACAATTGTTTCATCTAAGCCTTTCAACCTTTGAAAGTGCCCGAGCCACCCAACGTCCTGTTGGGCCTCTGTAATTTTAGCAGATTGGTAAGACTAAAGCTGCAGAGACAACATTATGACCACTTTGGGATTCTAGGATCTAGCCCTCTTGAATCTAGAGAGGGATCTCTCTTATAAGTGCAAATACTGATTTATCTTTAAGGCTTTTAGTATGGTATTAGGCTATTTATTAAGAACAAGGGTTTTTTGTTTGTTTGGATGGTTGAGCATGATTTTTAATTGAGTGGAAATTCCTAAAAATGAAATATTTTCAAAGGGGTGAAGGTGTGAAACAATCATAACACGATTTAGCTGATAGGATAGATATGAAACAACACTTAATCCATTGGGCTATGGAGTCATATAAGGGTTTAATTGTGAAACAATTTCAAGAGTGATCCAAGGGGAAAGTCATCTATATCAAAAGATCCTTTAGATTAAATGATGAATGGAACATTACAAGTGTTGAGAAGGTGGAAAAAGTCAATAATTTCAACAAGGATTTATCAACTTTCCAAAGAAGAAAAGCCTTTTAAGGTAGTGTTTGAAACCAACCAAAGACAGGGCTAACCTTAAACTTATTTGGACAAGCTTGTATTAAAGCTAACTTATCAGACAAACAATCCAGCAATCTACATGACTACTTTCAGAAGGAATGAAAATAGATAAGAAAGCAAAGTGTAGCTTAAGATCAAGCAAGATATATTAAAATCTAAGCTTGCTTCAACATACTCTTAGGGAAACCTTCAAAACGAACTTTGGAGA
This sequence comes from Pinus albicaulis, assembly GCA_034641835.2. Classification (NCBI taxonomy): domain Eukaryota; kingdom Viridiplantae; phylum Streptophyta; class Pinopsida; order Pinales; family Pinaceae; genus Pinus; species Pinus albicaulis. Next base: position 214,554,931 of record CM076575.1, on the reverse strand, counting down.
AAGAAACTAGAAGACAGGGCAAACCATAAAATTTTCCAATCTAACTCTACTCGGAGTATAATGAAAATATCATTCAAGAACTTCCTTTCAAGTTTTGCACATCAAGACAGGGACAAACCAACATTCCTTGATAGTATTTACACTTAACTTAAGTCATTATTAAAAACAAAATTGGAGGAAAACATGAAGATAAATCTTATCATTGAGAGTAGGGTACTTTTAACAGTAAATCCTAGCTCTATATTTATTGTTCTTTATCAGAGAAAGGTGAAAAAAATGGCATACATGAAAGGAAAACAAATAACAGTAAGAATTACTTCACCAATGATATAGACTAGGATCCCAAAAATTAGCTTGTATATTGATGTGAATCCAGTTACATACTTCAAGTCCAATGTTTTAGTACAACAATCATCTTCTGTTCTCAACCTAACTTCTTTGATCACAAAACAGAGCTTCAATAGCCTCTGAAAACTATTTACATGTAGAAAGTTTTGAGCACAAGTGTTACATCAAAGTTTAGCAACCAACCTATATCTCATCTTCTTCAGAAGTATTTATAGAAGAAAAGAGAAGGTGGCATAGAATAAAATATCTCTAGTTCAATTAATAAAAGTTAATTCTTCTTGGCCTTTGAGGGGCTCAAAGGAGAAATTTTCTGATATTTCTCTGTATTAATCGGTTTTCATTAAACATTCAGGCTATTTGGAAGATTTTTTTGACTTTAAAGCTCTTTAAGGAGGCTGGCAATAACTCTCGCTATCTTTAACAAAATATCACTGATAAGGTAATAAATATGCCTTCTTCTCATTTATTCAAGGCTGCAGGTGGCTTTTGGTAGCTAGAGAGGATTCAATTAGCCTCTGATGTGAAAGTGGAGGCTTCTTGGACTGATAGATCTCTTTTTCTTTCCCTAACACACCTTTAATTTAATTTTGATCTGTGTTTTAGGCCTAATTAAGTCTAATCTTTGTCTTCAGGTCTTCATACTGTCTTTGACTGTGTGGATTAGGCCTTTGATAGTCGAATTTATACCTTAATCCCTCATAACTGTGTTAAAACCTTTAATTCTTCATCTCTGCTGTGATTCTATACTTTGACACTGATTCTCTTTGTATAATTAAGGTTCACTGTGTTTTTTCTGTTTTGCAGGCGCGCAGAGGTTTTGTGACTTCACAAAATGCTCATAAGGCACAGGTGGAATCACAGTTTGAACCATGCGGATTCATTTTCTTCATGAATAATGGCATGGGGAATCGTCATTCCCGGCCTTTATTTTTCTTTAAAACTGTGGTTGAAACCTTAATAACCTGCAAAAAACGAACAAAAGTTAAGAATATCCCGTGAGAAAATAGGTTAAGGTCGCTTTGGAGGTTTTGGTCGTGAGATTGAATCATGGTCGTTGGATTGAAATAACCAAATTTTGAGATTTCTCGATGTGGTTCAATGGGGAGGCAGTTGGGTGAATGAAGTTAAGATTAAGTCTGAGCCATTGGATCAGATTGATCAGTGGCTGAGATTGATCGGGAGTTCAGATGGTGGGGAGAAATGTAATGGGGAAAATGTTTTGATTAGGACCGTCGATCTTCAGAGATCGACGATGGAGAAGTATCGGCGAACTTCCTAGGAAAATGTGCGATGTCAAATGAATTTGGGGTAAGATCTAATCAGGGTCGTCAGATAAAAGAAATGAATAGTGGAGATCTCACGAAAAAATATTTGGAGGATAGATGGAGGGGGAAAAACTTGGGGTTGAGAAGTAATGTGAGTCATTCGATCAGATGGATGAACGGTCAAGATCTAGCGAAGGAGTCTTTCGAAGAGAAGAGGGGACGAACGATGAAATGGGAATGAGAATGGATGAGAGCCGTTCGATCAACAGGATGAATGGTCAAGATTGACGAGGAAATCCTTTGGGAGCAGAGGTGGGGCGAATGACTTGGGATCAAGAAATAATATGAGCCATTGGATCCTGATAATAAATGGCCAGGATTAAAAACTAAAAATTCCATGCTATGGGGAAGGGTGGTTTGGCGGAAAACCATAATGGGTTTTGCGAAGATCTGAGGCAGTTTTATATTTTTTCCAAAACAACGCGATATGCTTTGCCACTTGACACTTGTCCTTTTAATACTGCCTATATCGTGTAATTTTTTTGCATTAACGTTTAGGCACAAAATTATGCGATATGGAGTTTCAGCCGTTGGATGAAAGGCAGAGAGATCTGATGGTAAGAATGAGAGCGCAATTGGGTAATATGCACGTGAGAAAAATATGGGCAGGGTCAAAGGCGTTTTAAATCTTGACCGTTAGATATTGGGAACAGACGGTTGAAATCTATCAATGGCGGAGGTAGGTCCCAAAAGAGGTTGGCCTATCGGGTTAAATCTCGACTATTAGATATTAGGAATGAACGGTCCATATTTAAATATGGGGTGATGAAAGGAATATAAGGCAAGGGATTGGGTGGAGATCGGGATCTCACTGAAGAATTATACTGTGGAGCTTATGAAAAAACAACAGCGGAAATTCGGGTTAAATCCTGGTCGTTAGATCTTTGGAATGGACGGCCCCGATTTGATTGCAGGATTACATCGGAGGAGGGAAAGGGAATGGAAAAAAGGAGTTTTTCAATGCAATGAAGTAGCCACCCTCAGATCGAAGGATGATTGACGGTCTGGATTGAATCGGAGATTGCATCGGCGGGAGGCAGTATGAAGAATGGGCGTGATGCGATGAGCCGATGGCCGTTGATCTGCAGAGATCAACGGCCCAGATTTATTTCAACTCATACATCAGGTTTATGAAAAAATGAAGGAAAATGGGGTTTGGGGAAAGGTTTTTTAATGTTTTTAGCGCCCGATTGTGGGGTTGTGGTCTTGTGAAAAGGATGAGGAGATCAGGGTTTAAGAAGAAAAAGGCTAATCACAATCGGAGTTTTCAAAGTAAAAGGCAATAAAGATATAGAAAACCCTGATTGTGATTGTGCGATGGGGGTTAACTCCAGGTCATGGCTATGGGTTTTATGCGCAGAAAAGGAGCTGGGCTTAGGCCAAAGGGGCTTAAGGGATACATGCAAAAAGACAGTTTTTTTAGGATTTTTGAAGGAATTTTTGTGGATTTTTAGAGTTCTGATAAGGTTAAAACAGGAGTTTTAAACCTTATCAAAGGGAATTTACGAAGGAAATGAAGGAAAATGACGGAAATGGAGAAATTTTATGAAGAAAAAGGGGATGAAAATGGTGTTATTAATGAATGGAAGGAGGGGTAAAATGAAGGAAAATGGGTTTTTTGAGCAGTCATTTTCTTTAGGGAAACAACAAATTTTTCAGGATTATGAGGGAAACAGCAGTGAAGATTAACTAAAGGCTTAGTTAACTTCATAAGAATTTAAGAACTAACAATTTGGCATGAAATTGTTTCTTGAAGGCTTAAACAAGATCTAGCCACCATTTGATATGACAAATTTTTATAGGTGGCTAACATGTCCCTAAATATCTAATATGCTTCTAGGAAATTCTATAAAGCTTCAATGGAGTCTAGACCATGTCTCACTGTTGATCCTCTCATCTTGCTATTAAAGTAAACTAATCCTTCAACTCAACCAACTAGGATATTGACGTGCTCCTTGCTATCTCCTAGCAACCTAGTTTATTATATTGGATTGTGAATTTCAACTAAGGGTGCACAAACTTCTGGTATAGGGGGATGATGGAATGTCATGGCATGAGGTGAAAATATTTTAAATCACTAACTCGTACTTACACATACCTTATATTAATGTCCAATTATGGAAAGTGATGTGCTTCCAGTACGAATCTCCTTTTCGGCAAGATTCAGTCATGATTGGTTGTCATAGTATTCAATTCGATGAATGCAGGATTTGATGGTGACTTTAGGGCTAATAGATTAATTGTAATCAGGAAAATACTTAATCGCCCTAGTTTAACGATGACGCTAAACAATATTGCTGATGAAACAAGAGCTATTACCTCAAAACAAGAACTCTAGCCCAAAAAGACTCAAAAAACATGAAAAAACGCCCCCAAAACAAAAAGTGTGTATTCCAGAACATATATATTTTTTTTCTCAATGTCAAATTTCACCTTTTTATAAAATTATGCTAAAAAAGAAATTGTTTCTTGAAAAAATGATTGAAAAAACACCCTAAAAACAAAATGAGTTGATGCTGGAATTAAAAAAAAAAAAAACAGTGTCACACTTTTGACACACTGTAACAATGGAATTAAAAACAACATACTAGGACATTGAAAAATCGTAAAATTCTAATTTTTTTCATACATGATGTTAAATATAAAAAAAATCATGTCTGAAGGGCTTATCATTTTGAACATTTTTTATCCATGTTGTTAAACATAAAATATCTTGACTCTCAACAACTCTAAAATTGTAATTATTTTCAACCATAACATTAAAGATAAAATTTTGTAGCGCATAAAAACCTTAATGACAAGTTGTAAATCTCAAGTTTTTAAATCTTAAGTTTCCAAGATACTCGAACCATGAAATTATGGAGAAATTATATGACTTAAACAATTTTTAAAAATGAACAAGTAAATGAAAAATTTATTATTCATAAATTTGTTTATTTATATATAAATACATATTTTTTAATTTTTTTTATTGTTTTTCTATATTTTAAATTATAATTGTTTTAGTTTTAAGAAAATAAAAGATTAAAATTAAAATATTCTTATATATATGTTTTTTTATATTTTAAAACATATTTTAATATTTCTTTATTTTTATTTTTTATATTTTAAATAATAATTGTTTTAATTAAAAATAAATAAATTATAATTAAAAAATAAATTTTTTATTTTATATTTGTTTGTTTATTTTTTAAAACATATTTTTCAATTTGTTTTTATTGTTTTTTTATATTTTAAAATTTTAATTGAGTAGTTTTTTTTTTTAATATTAAACAATACATTTTTTTTATTATAATAGTTTTTATTTTTTTAAAAAATTAATTTTTTTAAATAGTTTGTGTTTGATAAAAATAAAATAAAATAAAAAATTAATTTGCTATCCGCTGGGGGCTGGAGGCAAGCTGCGCAGCCCTCGACGGCGTTGCCCAACAAACCTCTGGCTCCCGATTGGGCGGAGGGTGATTCTAAGAATCACCCCTAGTTGAGCAGAGGGTGATTCTCGGAATCGCCCTTCACCTAGCTGGTGGTGATTCTCAAAATTTCCCTCCGCCCACCTAGGTGTGATTCTCGGAATCACCCTCTGCCCACCCAGGGGTGATTTTTGGAATCACCCTCCACTCAGCCAGGGGTGATTCTCGGAATCGCCCTCCACCCAGCCGGGGGTGATTCTTAGAATCACCCTCCGCCTAGTCGAGCATGATTCTCAGAATCACCGTCCGCCCAGCCAGCGGTGATTCTTGGAATCACCCTCCGCCGAGCCAGGGGTGATTCTCAGAATCACCTTCTGCCCAGTCGGGGGTCGGAGGCAGGCCAAGCAGCACCATCGAGGGATGTCTAACATGCCTCTAGCCCTTGGTTGGGTAGAGACAGGCAGGGTAGCCCTCGATGGTGCCACATGGCTAGCCTCTGGCCCCTAGTTAGGCGGAGGGAGATTCTTGGAATCACTCTCCACTAGGCTTGGGGTGAGAGGACGGACAGGCAGCACCATCGAGGAATACGCAGCCTACCTTCGGCTCCTAGCTTGGTGGAGGGTGATTCTGAGAATCGCCCTCCACCCAGCTGCAGGTTGGAGGCAGGTTGGGTAGAATCACCCCCAGCTGGGTGGAGGGCGATTCTGAGAATCACCCCCGGCTGGGCGAAGGGCGATTACGAGAATCACCCCCAGCTGGGCGGAGGGTGATTCTGAGAATCACCCCTAGCTGGGCAGAAGGCGATTCCGGGAATCACCCCTGCTTAGGTGGAGGGCGATTCCCAGAATCACTCCCGATTAGGTGAAGGGTGATTCCGAGAATCCCCCCCGGATGGGCGGAGGGCGATTTCGAGAATCTCCATCTACCCAGCCGGCGATGATTCTCGGAATCGCCCTCTGCCCAACTGGGGGTGATTCTTGGAATCGATCTCCCCGCAACTGGGGGTGATTCTCGGAATCACCCTCCGCCCAGCCGGGCGTGATTCTCGGAATCACCCTCTGTCCAACCAAGGGTGATTCTCGGAATCACCCTCCGCCCAGTCGGGGGTGATTCTCAAAATCACCCTCTGCCCAACCGAGGGTGATTCTCAGAATCGCCCTGCGCCCAACCAGGGTGATTCTCAGAATCTCCCTCCCCCCAACCAGGGCTGATTCTCGGAAATGCCCTCTGCCTAGCCAAGGGTGATTCTTAGAATCGCCCCCCGCCCATCTGGGGGCTGAAGGCAGGCCGGAAAGTGCCGTCGAGGGCTGCCCATCCTGCCTGCGACCTGCAGCTGGGTGTAGAGAAATTCTTAGAATCACCTTCCACCCATACGGGGGCTGGAGGTATGGTGGGTAGCCCTCGACGATGCTGCCCGGCTAGCCTCTGGCCCTCGGTAGGGTAGAGGGTGATTTTGAGAATATCCCTCAGCCCAGCCGGGGGCTAGAGGCCAACTAGGTGGTGCCATCGAGGGCTCTCCAGCCTGCCTCCAACCAGCCAGGGGCCAAAAGTAGGTTGGGAAGCCCTTGACAGTGTCACCCGGCCTTCCTTCGGCCCCTGACTAGGTGGAGGGCGATTCTGAGAATCACCCCCAACTGGGCGAAGGGCAATTCTGAGAATCACTCCTCGTTAGGCGGAGGGCGATTATGAGAATCACCCCCCAGCTGGGCGGAGGGTGATTTCGAGAATTTCCCCCAGCTGGGTGGAGGACAGCTAGGTGGCATCGTGAAGGGCTTCCCAGCCTACCTCCGAACCCCGACTGGGCGGAGGGCGATTCTCGAAATTTCCCTCTGCCCAACTGGGGGCCGGAGGTAGGCCGGGCGACGCCATCAAATGAAGGAGATTGGGTTTAGAATCTATTTTCAGGTTTAGGTAAGTTTTATTATACAAATTTAAATTTAAATATTTTATTTTTTACTTTCTATGTCTTTATACTAATTTTCTTACTTATTTCTTTTGTACTTGACGATTAGGTACAACAATAGCATGTTGCCTACCAAAAAGAAGAAATTGCAATGCCATTGAGAAAGACCCAATGCAATGCAAATTTATTCAACAAATAATTAACGCTCTTGAATTCCTTCCAGATGTGAAGCAAGAATTTAGTTTGAGGAAAGGGGATTTTAATGAATCACGTGTGACAAAAAAAGAAAAGGAACCTCAACCACCATTATATGTAATGATTGGAAAGGGACACTTTGGAAGATTTGCAGACATGAAATATCCATTAGAAGATGATAATGACCAAAATGAAGTAGAAAATGTTGCAGTAGAAGCCATCAATGATGTTTTAGATGATTTTGAACATGTATTAGTTGATATTAGTTGATATTATTGAGGATCTTTAAGTAATGCTTGCAAACAAAGCTCATTTTTGAGATCTATTAATCAATTTTACTTGTAATGTTTAGACTTTGATATTTTATGAGATGAATCCTTATTTTTTGTAAAAAACATGTGATTACTATTATTTTTTGACATAAAATTCAACAAAAAATTCTATTTTCTTAAGTTTTTTTTGTTAAGATTTTCCCAAAAGTTAGTTTATTTAACATGTTTGTTTTAACAAAAAGTCCTTAAAGGTGTATTTTTTGCATTCTATTTGTATTTTTTTTTCATATCATTCAAAATATTGTGTTTTTAGTGACAATTATTTGATGTGTATTGAAAAATTAATTAGCAATACATAAACTTGTAGAAAATATAAAATTTATAATATTGACCCTTTTTTCGTTTTTTATCTATGTGAAAAAATTAAAGATATCGTTACAAATTTTTATTTTAAATTTTTATTTTTTTTCGTTTTAAAACAGAATTCCATAAATACACTTAAAAATAAACATCTCAGGGAAGAAGAAGAAGACATTAGAAAATGTATAGTGTCAAAATCAATCCTCTAAAAAAATGTTGGTGATGATACGCCACCACTATTCAAAATCGACATAAAAAACATCACATAAAAAAATAAAAATAATTAAAGTGCCAAAAACATGCTAAAAAAAAAAATTGATTGTGCATCACCACTTTTCAAAATCGAGTGTTTTTATTGCTACGTCAAAAAGTAGGTACCAGTGTAGTTACCTATTTCATCGATAACAGTGTTGCTAGTCCACGATCGTCAAAAGGATTATTATTAATTTTTCGATAATCATCAAATTATTAGAGGATGGTGATGTTACCTTTTCGGTGACGTAGCTGAGAAGATGTGGAGGTGGCACTTGATATAATGGCGCGATTACTCTAGCGGTTGTGGTGGTCTCCTTTAAATATCATAATAATTGCTGCATCTCAGGATGGCAACCAAGATTCAAAATACTCTTCATATTTTTTAGTTGTTACATATGCAATAGCCAAAAATAACAACTGTTATATCTTTCATAACGCATTATGGTTAGGAAAAACAAATACTAAAAAAAATTGGGTAACATCATATTTATAGAATATTCAGGAAAGAGAGGATGATGTTCTGGAAAAAATCAATGTAGCAGCCTCCAAGGGAATGGTTTTCAACTACTACCAATCGCCTGGTTGAGCCTGAAAAGAGGTTTTCACGTCAGGATTTTTTATTATTTTTATTTTATTATTTTTTTTTTTATTTTTTTTTTTTTAAACAAGTGTAATAACTTCCACAAGAGTGGTTTTTAGCTGTTACACTTATTGGAAATTCAATGTTCAGGTTGCACAGGGGAACATCCCCCTGTTGATGTAAAATCAAGATCAGAGTCCACGAAAATGTTAATAAATCAATCCTTCGAAGCAGGTTGATGATATAAACTCAGACGATTCCCATTAACTAGTAATGGTGTCTTAACACTATCAATGGAGACAAATTTTAGAGTCTTGTTTTCAAATACTATGTCTGTTTCGTAAGGACCTAGCCATCTGGTGCAGAGCTTGCCCTTGAAATCCTTGAATCTTGAATCATACAAGAGAGCTCAATCTCCTTTCTAAAATTTCTTCTTCTTAATGAACCTGTCATACCATCTAGCTCTTTGTTGTTGAATGGTCTATGTCTACTGAATAGCCAACTATTTCTCTTCCAACTCATTGAGTTGATTCAACGTTTGTCTTTGTTCTATACTTAAATCCAGATTGACATGTAATGTTCTTCTCAATGTTTTTATTTCGAACTCTATGGGGAATAAGGGATTCTTACTATACACAAATTCGTACGGTTATAAGCCTGTAGTGTTCCTCCATGTTATTTTGTAAGCCCATAGTACCTCTAGAAGTTTTTCAGCCCAATTCCTTTAATGGATAGCTACTGTCTTTGTCAAAATCCCCTCAATAAATTTTTTTGTGCTCTCCACTTGACCATTCGCTTGTGGATGATAAGGTGAAGTGATGCTGTGATGAATTCCATTCTTCTCAACCAATTTATGAATCAAATGAGATGTAAATTAGGCCCCCGATCCGTCATTATCTCCCTGGGAATCCCAAAATGAACAAAAATATATTCGAACGTGAAGTTTGAAACAACCTACTCTGTAGCTGTGGTTAATGCCTTCTGTTCGACCCACTTTGTGATGTAATCTATAAAAACCAATATATATGATCTATATTGTGATGAAGTATTGATTCGCCCTACAAAATGTGGGGACCACTTCTCAAATGGCTTTATCACTACTTGAGGTTATAATGGCATCTCGTCTAATTGCAGAGGCTGGCCCATCCTTTGGCAACTATCACACCCCTTTACAAACTTCCAATAAAGTGAAAAAACCCTCTAGTAGAGGTTATAAAGAAGGTTTTCAGTGTTAACAAATTGACCAAAATTGTCAAAAAAACATTTTCTACAACAACCATTTTTGGTAAGGGAGGTTTTGGTGGAGATTCTAATGGAATTTCAACTAACTAAAAAACCTGGTCAGTTGGAGGTTATTACGGATGGTTTTCTCATTGATGCATGATTCAGGTGTCAATGCACTGGCGCATTTTAGAGTAAACGTCCTGGTGCATGTCATCAAGATGATCAGCTCGAGCGGTCGAAGGTGCATGGACCAGGCTGTAAAGGTCTAAAACCACACTAGGCGCACTGGAGGTGATACAACATACCGGGATGTTCTAACTGGTACTCAGATTTGTGCGGTGCCCATAGGTTGTATCAATGCACTGATTCATAGTATTATAGAAATGCACTCGTGCACAATATCACACAAACGCACTGATTTTTCTAATTCATATTGGTATTTGTGCGGTGTCCATAGGTCATACAAACGCACCGGTGAGAACTTTCACATAAACACATTGGTGCGCAGTATCGCACAAACACACCAAGAGTTATAATTGGTATTGGTATTTTTGCAGTGCCAATAGGTTGTATAAATGCATCGGTGTGCTTTATCATACAAAAACACTAGTGTATAGTAACTGACATGCACTGATGTTCATTTTGTATTTTTTAGAAACATCAACTTGTGACACTCCAATTATTGTGATTTTTTAAAATTCATTATTCTTCAAAATTCGACACGTATCTAATAACAGTATTCAGATCAATTAAATTTTCATTAGTGCATTTGAAAATAATGTTTAGATTAATTTGTTATATCATATCATAATTATTGTGATTTTTTAAAATTCATTATTCATCAAAAGACAACACATACCTTATAACAGTATTCATATCAATTAAATTTTTATTAGTGAATTTGAATGTGATGTTTGGATTAATTTGTTATATCATATCATGAGATTTCACATCTCTTCATTATAATATATAATCATCCATAAATTTAATCAGTGGCGTTACATTTCACATCGACAATGGAGAACACAATAGAATAAATTAAAACATATTTTCTTATTTATATAAGAATAAGACAGTCTTTATCATACAAAATGGGATAGTTATCGGTATCCCTTTGTCTTTCAATTGGAACACTATGTCCATTAAAATAAACAAAATGTTTGATTTCACAGACAAATATTTCAAAAATACAATGCCATGCTTTGATATCCAAACATAATTTTTGTCATTGTTCGCTTGGACTGCTGTCACTGCTGGATCTACTTCCATGACGGGTTATTTTGAGGAACGTTTTGTTCATAGTGTTGATTGTTTTCTTCTTCTTCACCTTCCATCTACAAACATAAACATAAATTGTAATGAGTGTATATACATTGGTGAGAATAATGAAAATTGCAATATTAAATAATATACATCAATGTAAATCGAAAAGAAATGACGTACCATAGTAAAAATTGACTCATGAGCTATACACATTCTTTCAAAACCAAATTTCATGCCATCTTTAAAGATTTCATATGTTGGCACAGTTCCACACTTTGTTTCCTGCAAGTTTTATACCCAATAAGAAATCATATATTTAATATAAAATATTTTTTTGTTCTATTAATTATAGATGGAGCTATGTAAAACAAGATCGATAGATGCTTACAAATTCCACAATTAATTTATGACATGCCAACATATACTCACAACCCATGTTTAACCCAATGTCAACAAATTTGCCCAATTGTTCTTCTTTATATGTTAGCACCTACTTGAATAGATTCAATGATGATTGTTGTAAAACAATTTAAAATATACAAAACTAAATTCTAGTTAAGTTGTTCTAAGGAAGTAACAACTACTAACAAAATTAGATATCAACCCTTTTCTTCCTTGTCCTATTTTATGTGTTGAATGTGTTCCATTTTCTTTTCTTTTCTGCAGGAAAATACTCGAAAATTAATATTTAATGCTAAATTGTTTATTTATTGAACCTAATAGAAAAATTCAATGATTACTTATTACATTTGAAGCATATTTTTGTTGATATGGCTCCTCCTGTAATGTAATTTTGTCCATTTATTTTACCATCTCGTTATATACATTTTTGGACATTCCTACTGGCATATTTATGATATTAGCTTGTTTATCTTTTGATATTTTGATAATCTTCCTGAAAATGTAACATGACAATAAACTATTTAACTTCTATATTGATATATGAAAAGAAAATATAACAAAAGTGATATTTATAAATGATATTTGTAAATAATTCTAGAAAAATATTTAAAGGAATATTAATTTTTCATTCCTTCTTTTTTGTTGTTGTACGTTTTTTCTAGTATAAGTCTGACATGTCTCATTGACAGATTCTCTAGAAACTCTTCTTGTAGTTTAGATAAAACTTGTTTCTTGGAATCATTAGATTGATTTTTATATTGTAAGTGGAAAGAACCTCTATACATTCATTCCACTAGATCCCTCAAGCTTTTGTAAAAGTTTTTCCCTCTTTCGTTAACCTCGAGAACAACTCCAGATTAGCTAAGGAGCAATTCATTTTCATTTGTATGTTCTATTTTTTTACTTTTCTTAGAACACCATTCCTTTTCTGAGTTGCTCATCCTTGTAGAACATTAAAAATATGTGAATTAATAGATTGTTCGAAAAAAAATTTCTAATAATTTTAAGTATATTATTAATGAAAATTAAAAAAAGAAACTCATATTGGATCGATAGAATTTTTTCATTCACCTCATTCATCCTTTTGCAATTTTTCCATCAAGATTTTATGCTCTTCTAGTCCTAGATTAGAAATAACCTTATCGAGCTTCGTCATTTTGTGGCTCTCAATGATACACAATAAAAAATACATATTATTTAAACTTACATATAGTTCAAAAATAATATTTTTTGTAAAGAATTTACAAAGAACTTGAATTTTTTTTTTTTTATTGATGTGCTATCAGTATTTTTGTTACTTGATCTCTTGTCAGCCATTTATTTATCAATATGAAACATGTACCATATCATTCATTAATATATTTTATAAATACATCATCAAATTTTCAGCTAAAAAAATATCGAGAAGCCAGTGCACTTTGAATGCTATATGCACCAACGTTGGTGCGTCGTGTTCTTATAAATGCACCACAAAAACAGTATAAAACAATGTATGGTGCTCTATGTCAACAAGGAGCACCAATGTGTTATATGTTAACTAGTGCACCGATTAACAGAGAGAAATTAATAAAAATCCTCTAGTGTTAGTTTTTGTAGCATATTTTGTCGTGGAGGGGGTGGTGTAGCCTATTCTTATAAACGCCCCCTGAAAACAGGGGACCACCATATGGTTCTCTCTATAAACAAGGAGACCTAGTGGAGTATATGTTAAATGGTGCACCTATTAACACATAAAATAAAAGTTATTTTTTCCAAACAGTACGTGTGTGGTGCACTATAATGAAATAGCACATCGGTGCCCTATTTCACATATGGCGCATGCATTTAAAAAAATATGTTTTTATTTATTTTTCTCAAAGAGTAAATGCACGGTGTTATATGATAAGGAACTGCACCAGTGTGCTAGGTTACGCAGGGTGCACCGATAAAAAAAAACCAGTTTAAAAAATTCACGCAAGGGCCGACATGGATTGGGATCTGACTATCCAAGTCGTTGTGTGGGTTAGATTTCATAGGTCGATATATATATAGAAATAAAAACCCTATAAAACTAAAAGGTAAATCCCTAATCCCAAAATCACAAAAATAGGAAGAAGCAAGGGCATAAACAAAAAGAATGAAGGGTTTAGGGTAAAATGGATTTTTTTGTTTTTTGTTTTTTGTTTTTGTTTTTGTTTTTTTTTTTTTTTCTGAAAATGAAGAGTAAATTTATTTATTTTACTTACTGTGTAAAAAATACTGCAGAAAATGTAGAAAAATAATAAATTTTAATCACGCGATCATTGGAAATTCTATGCTATACGGATTGAATGACAAGAGGTTTGGAATTTCGATTCTCTTAACAGTTTTCTTTGAAAGTATTTCACTACTCCATAGTGCTCTCGTGCTCTCTTGATATAGGTATGTCTCATTCATATCTCTGGTTGAAAATATTTGCAAAAATACTGAAATAATGAAAAGTGTTTAGTATCTAAAGATTTTTTTTTATGAAATTAGATTTTCGAAAATATTTTGCTGCCCATTTTTTAATTTACTGCTTTTTTTTCACTTAAAAAATAAAGTTGCGCTTTTTTATTTGCAAATTTTCGTCACTGATGCATCAACTAATAACACCACACCGATGCATCAATTAATAACATGGCACCGGTGCACAGTAACTAAAATGCACCAGTGCAATTATCTATACATAAGCACTGATAACAATAAGTCCATTTTCAAGGCCTCGAAATTAATTTTAGGTTTGTACACTAAAATTTATTGTTGATTTTTCTCAAATGTAGAGAGAAAATATCAAAATTATATTGAATGGAAAATTATTCAAAATCCCGCTCATTGCATAATATTTCTCAAAGTCCATCACTTCAACTTTTATGTATATTTCCATTATATAATTGAATTTATGTTTTTTATCCATGTCAATCTGCTTAATAAAATTTATAACGTATACAAATTTGTAGGTTCATGCAGATTTAGAATTGAGTTTAGATGCAAAAAATATTCAAACAGCTCCAAAACATCAGAAGCTCTTATCACGAGCATCATACTCCAGGGCACATTTGGTAGATGAAAAGGGACAACCACTTCACCCTGCTACTTGTAACAATATTGCATCTTCTAGCCACAATCCTGGGACAATGATGGTAATAATAATTGTTTGGTATATTAATGTAATTATTTCAATGTCAAACAAATTAGTCATGCATTGTCAATGTTCTTACTAATTGATATCAGATATTTTGTACTAATCATGTTCATATACTTTTTGTGAGATTATTAGGATTCTAGTGATATTGAGTGACCTACCTACCATCTTCCGTTGCACCCCACGAAAATGTAAAATCAAGAGAATGCTGAAATAAGAGAAAAAATAAGAGAGTAACGATACTAAGAATGGTTGAATCAACCACCAATTCAATTCCCACTACGTCCAGATTTACCAATTAGGAATGACTACAACAATAGTAGTTCTTCACAAGTTGGAAATGGAGGCAATCAAAGAGAGGTTGGTATCAATGATTAATTAAGGGAACAACAGCCATGGAGACAATGTTGTTAGATGCATTCTAAAATGATTATTAGCTAGGGGATGATGCACATATCACTGACACCTTTCTCGAAAGCCTTAAATTTGCATCCACCACCCATCTCTTTGGACTTGGTAGTCAATAAAATCTACCCAGTTGGGTACAACAATGTTACTTTACAACTTGAAAGCAAAGTTTGGTTTGTCAAATGCATGTTTCTTGGAAATTTTGAGGTGAGTTACCATAAAGTACTCCCTTATATAATTTTGAGAAATATAATAACAAAATGAACATTAAAAAGGTTAATTTTATGAGCATTAATAATTATACCAAAATTAATGTACATTTAATATTTTCCATAATCACCAACTACAGGTTATTCAAAGATAAGGTTCTTTCGAGTGATAATTCCTTTCCCGATAGCTATAAAGAGGCAACAAAATTGTTGGAAATGTTGAGAGTTGAGTACATATCATATCATGCATGTCCAAATGATAGAGGATAATATGCAGACAAAGAGATATGTCAAAAATGTGGGCATGATAGGTATGATAAATCAAAATAGAAGGGTAAATCATGCGGTCCTCCTTTTAAGATATTGAGGCACATGCCTATAATCCCAAGGATTCAAAGGCTATTTCCTTGCAAAGAATTAAGTATGTTTCTTGGATGGCATGCCTCACACAAAAGTGAGCTCGGAGTTATGTGAATCCCAACTGATTCAATAGCCATGAAGCATATAGAGGATACATGGCCCAAAAATTCCAAGGATGAAATATGAACTCTATGACTCAGCATAGCCATGGATGGCCTCAAGCCATATTCCTCCAGAACACCAATGATTCTATTTGACGTGTAGTAGTGATCAATAACAATATCCCCTCATGGTTTTCCATGAGGAATGAACATCTCATTTTTGGCTCTCATAGTCCCTGGTAGAAGAGAAGTGAAGAATATGGATGTCTACTTACAACCACTGGTAGATGAATTGAAGGAAATATGGGATGAGATAAATGTATAAGATGTATCAAGAACCATCGCAACAGAGAGGAGTTTAATGGTGTATGGCATATGTGCTTACACGACACATGATTATCCAAGATTAGGAGTTTTCTTTGGTAAACTACATTTTTATCCATTTGTTTATATATGTAACAATATCCTTTCACATATCAATTATTTAGTTCATTGTAATTGTTCTGATATTCATGATATTGTTTAACAAACCATGCATATAAATTGTATACAATAATCTCGCAAGTCTTGTAAAAAAAAGGTATTTTGTATGTAAATGTTGTGGACCTTCTCTGAAAGATAGGTGATCCAACGACCTACGAAACCTATTGTATGACTGCTCCAAGGTATTCCTCCTAGAAGAACACCCTTACAGAAGATCGACATCTGTTTTCAATGGTAAACGAGAGAGAACCCAAAGGATTCCAATAATGACACCAACTCAATGGGTTAGAGCATATGAGAGAGAGAAGGAGAAGGAGTTCATAGAAATGTTCGATTCAAATGGGGAGCCTATGTTCGATGATTCTGAATTCTTCAACGCCTACTTTGAGAAATTTCCCATTGGGATGAAAAGGGAATCTATCTTTTAAAACCTCCCATATTGGGAGCATCTTAAGATTACCCACCTATTAGATCCCATGCATATATTTAAAAAAAAAATCATCTTATTTATCGAGGCAAATATCATTGAAACAAAGTGACACATTGGCTGTTATGAAAGATCTTATTACTTCAAAAAATAAAAAGAAACATTGGCCCAGACGATCAAGAATTATAGGATCAAAGCCAAGCGTTGGTCCCTCTAATTCATGGTAGTTCAAAGAAGGTGATGTCACATGGATTTAAAAAGAATATGATATTTCTTTGGCAAACGAAGTTATAATGGGTGTGAGGTTGCCATATTCATAAGGGTCTTCAATACGGAGCTAGTTCACCGTGGATGACCATTTGTCAGGGTTGAAATCACATGACCATTTAAATCTTCTGAGAGAACATATAATGCCAAAAGAATGATTTTACTATTTTTTATATTAATAAATTCTATCCCATGCAAGGATCCTAAAACATAACTAATTTTGTATATTATTGCACGTGTTTGTAACTTTGCAGTGTCATTATCCTTTGTTCGTGTGTGGGTGTGTAAAACATGAATTCCACCAAGGCCTAGGATGCTCCATATCTAAATTATCTACATTTGTACATTGGATCATGTCAAATGATATTCATGTCGCTAGTATTCCATGATGGCATCAAGAGATAGTTGATATTGTGTGTATGTTTGAGAAGGAATTGTCGACGAGTTTAATAGACTTGCAGGTTCATCTTCTAATCCACCTAGTAGATGAGGCTGAATTAGTTGGGGTGGTTTTTTTTCATTGGATGTTCTTCTTAGAGAGGCACATGAAGAAATTGAAAGGTTTTGTTCGACAATGGGAAAACCCGAGGCGTCTATGGCAAAGGGGTACATATCATATGAGTCTTTTTACTATGCCAGTGAGTACATCAAGCAGATTGACAACAGACCAGGTGCAGTGATTTGGGACGACGAAAGGGATGAAGACAAAATAGATGGGGAGCTACTCCAAATGAATGGAAAAAGTGCTTGATAAAGAGTGAGTGACTTATAATTTTTCAAATTTACACAAAGTAAATATTCATGTTGAACATTGATATAACATATATTTTGATATTTATGTACTATATAACATTGGTTTGATTTCATCAACGAAGGCAGAAATTGAACCAATCAATAAATTTGTTCTTTACAATTCTGAAGCAACACAACTGTGGGTTGCATTGTATGAAAAAAAGAGGATGAAGTGGGATAGTGACAAGAAATAATTCATATGGTTGAATGGTAGAAGTGTGCCTTATCCCAATCAGTTGAAAGAAAATATGCCAAAGATATGCGCCAAAAATTGGGTTGTTGACCAAGCCATAGAGAAATACGGTGCAATTGGTCATTACCCATGTGCTAAAGAGGATGCGGTAAAGTTAGGGATTGGGTGCACCAACACCGTAATAATATATTTAATTTATATGTACATTTGGAACTTAATAATGCACCTTTCAAATGTAATCACATCTATATTTCATATTTTAACTCTTGGGTTATTATAAGACACATGACACTATCACTTTTTAAATTTTTTATAGGTCCATGTGTTCCCATCTATGTGGGCATATGGACACCATTTTTACACAAAAAATGTTGATCATGGACACATGACGCAAGACTGTGGAGTGGAATTTGAGTTCGATCAATCTAGTCGATCTAGCCACCGTGATCAAAATATAGTACAAGGGACATCAGGTTACGTCAAAAAGATACAAGAGATCATTGAAGTGGATTTCTCTTCCTTCCAATGTGTTATTTTTAGGTGTAAGTGGTGGTACACCTTTGATCTAAATAATGTAAAGGAAGATCGTGATAGTATGATGATATGTATCAACTATAGAAAGATGTGGGATGAAGCTAAGGAGCCCTATGTTTTCCCCAAAAACTGCAACCAGGTGTTTTTTTACCCAGATGTGTTGGATAGGGATTGGTGGTTTGTATTGAGAGCTAACCCTAAATCAAAACATATTTTGAGAACAATAGGGTTATCATGCCAAGCGAGCTGTAAGATGATGAGGGTGATCATGAGAACCAAGAGTGATATGGTACATGTGTTATTTCAACAATATTTATATTTTTTCAGATGGGTTTTTATAAACAAGAGGACTTAATTACCTTATAACTTATAAGACTGTTTTTTTCGAAACAATATAATATGTATTTTGAATTAATTGGTAATTTTCATTATGCTAATATTAAAATCAATATTTTACTTTATGATTTTCAGTTATGTTGATCTCAAAAGCAATGGTGTACTGTATAAAGTTCATTGTTTTTGGTATGTAACATCATAATAAAATAATGATAATTCTAAAGTACATGAATTTATTTGCATTATTTTCTAAACTTTATTATGTTAAAAAAATTAATATTATTCTAAATTTATTATTTTACACTTATTTACAATTTTACAAATTTACAAATTTACAAATTTTAATAAAATCATTTCACATTAATACAATTAAAATTTTCGTATTAATACAATTAAAGTTTTACAAATATTTTACATACAATTCCAATTAAAATTAGAATTAGAACTAGAATTACAATTACAATTACAATTTTACAATTTCACATACAATTATAATTAAAATTACAATTGCAATTTTAGAATTTTACATACAATTACAATTTTACAATTACAATCATTTCACAATAACACAAAATTTTACAAATATTTTACATACAATTAGAATTAGAATTAAAATCACAATTACAATTACAATTACAATTTTACAATTTCACATACAATTACAATTACAATTTTAGAATCATACAATTACAATTAAAATTTCATAATTTTATATACAATTAAAATTTTACAATTTAACATATATACCATTACAATTACAATTTTTAAAATTTTACATACAATTACAATTACAATTTCAGTTTTACAATTAAAATAATTTCACATTATTAATACAATTAAAATTTTACAAATATTTTACATACAATTACCATTAGAATTTAACAATTTCACATACAATTACAATATTTACAATTATAAGTTTAGAACAATTAAAATTACGATTACAATTAGAATTAGATTTAGAATCACAATTACAATTACAATTACAATTTTACAGTTTCACATACAATTATAATATTTACAATTATAATTTTAGAATTTACCTACAACTACCATTACAATTACAATTTTACAATTACAATCATTTCACTTTAATACAATTAAAATTTTACAAATGTTTCACATACAATTACAATTAAGAATTAAAATTACTATTACAAGTACAATTTTATAATTTTACATATAATTAGAATTACAATTACAATTTTACAATTTTACATATATACAATTACAATTACAATCATTTCACAATCAATTTAATATTACAATTACAATTAAATTTTTCCAAATATTTTACATACAATTACAAATACAACTACAATTTTACATACAATTGAAATTAAAATTTCAATTACAGTCACGACATAATATTTAATAGATATCATGATTTACTATTAAATTAAATAAACATCACGATCATGATAACCACTGTACAAACATCATGTTCGACTAAAAAACACATTCAAATTCATTAACATCATCTAATCATCATGATCATGATCATCTAACAAAACGCAATTAGCATTGTATAACATTATCAGAACACAAACATCAAATATACATCTCATGTCAAATAACTGTTATCACTTACATATCTATGTGCAAGCTGCACATTAAATGAACATATCTAACATGACCTAACAATATACAAATTGTGATGATCACAAACATGTAAATTAAGTACAACTGCGACATGAACATAAAACACATAGACCATCCATATATATATATATATGGGTGAAAATTTGAAGTTGGGTTACACTTTTGCGAGAATCGGGGGCGGAAAACATTTTTCTACAATAGTTTGACCAAACTTTCTCAAAAGTTCGGCCAAACTCATTCTGTCGTTTAGATTGATGGCGTACTGACGGCGTGGGCAAACAGATTTTTGGCCGGAGATGGGAAAATTGGCAACAATAGTTCGACTGAACTCATATTTTATAAATATATCACTCGCGAATTGTTCTCATTTTCGCGCATCTTTGTTCACATATTCTGTTTTGCACGGGTTTCTTCTCTGATTTTCATTTTCGTTCATTTCTGTGGCGCTGCTGCTGCTTTTTTGCTGATTTGGCATCTGCGAATTACTACTCAGGAGTTGTGCCGAGCGAATTTCCAGGTAATCTAAAACCATGAAATTAATTAGCTGAGGTGTTTTCCAATATAGTTAAGAAATATTGCTTTGATTTCTTTGATGGCATGGAAAATTAAGAGAGAATTTAGAGACATTTTGAAAGTGAAAAGACACCTTATTTATAATGGTTGTAAATTTAAATTTAACATTTTGAAAGTGAAGATATATTTATTATTATTAAATATATATAGGTAACACTCGTAGCCTTATAGTAATACAGAAAAAGTCATAGCCGTAGAGCTTATTGATTGACTCATTGACCGCCAAATGAAATAGATTGAGTTCCACAGGTTAAGAACTGAATCTTCTTTCTCGCTACTCCATTCCATCCCCCTGTTGTTCTTGGTTGTCAGCCTATTCTCTCGTCCTTTTTACTATTTTTCTTGAGGGGTGTTGTTTATCATTATTCTGGCATGTGGTTATCATTGTTGTGGGTGTCGTATTTAATATGTATTATAAAATTTATTAAGATTATCACAGTTATTTTTAGGCTATCAATTTTGGTATTTTTGAATTTCTGCAGTGAGCCCAATATCTTGGCATATATTTATGCCCTTTTAGGCATGGTTTCCAAGGCCTTAAACTCTTGGTGAGCATAAAACTTTCCTTTGAAAATGGCCCCAGTAAAATCATTCTCTTCAAGCTTCTGCTACTTCTGAAAATTCCTATAATGTGTCAGAATTGTCGGGATTTATTGACACTATTCATTATCAGCTTTATTTTTATTTTCCTTTCTATCTCCAGCTATCTCTACACCTATCAATTCCATAGAGTAAAGAATTATAACTCTATTCTTCAAGCTTCTGTTGCTTCTGAAAATTCCTGTAAGGTTTTTGAGTTGCCGGGATTTCTTGACACTATTCATTATCAGCTTTATTTTTATTTTCCTTTTTATCTCCAGCTATCTCTGCACCTATCAATTCTATAGAGTAAAGAATTATAACTCTATTCTTCAAGATTCTGCTGCTTCTAAAAATTCCTCTAAGGTTTTAGAGCTGTCGGGATTTCTTGACACTATTCATTATCAGCTTTATTTTTATTTTCCTTTCTATCTCCAGGTATCTCTGCACCTATCAATTCTATATAGTAAAGAATTATAACTCTATTCTTCAAGTTACATTATGTCACCTCATACTTCGCACCCATTATTTGCCTTCTACTCTAGGGAATTTTTGTAGATATATACATATTTGTTTGTTCTTTATTTCTCTTTAGAACATATATTGTTTTTTATTGTTTCTGGATGTATGTGAAAACTTCATTGTAGGGCATTACTCTTAGTCCTAGAGGGTTCTGTCAAAAAAATAATTATATGAAAGGCGAGTTAGAGTCTATTGGTGTTTGTTTCTTCATTTCCATTTGTAGTAGTTAAATGTATGAAGTTATTCAATATATCAGTACAAGTGGTGTCTCTTTCAATGATATCTGATGGTGAAAATTTTTGTTTCCCTCTTTTTCTTGTTTTTTTATTACATGTATGAAATTCCCCTGCAAAATTAGTATTTCTTTGAGCTGTGTTTCATTGTTTTCTTATTGACTGTCATATGAATTTAGATCTTTTTTTTCCTTTTCAAAGTGTCTTTTTTTTATTATCTTCATGATCTACTCAAAACATTGTGATAAATATAATCCTCTTGGAGAGATATGAAGAATGTGATGTTAATTCTTATTCTACAAATGAATTTTATCTTTTATAAGACCTACAACCAATTTCTACTTTAATACTTTAACTATTCACCATTTGTATACATTTAAATCTAGCATTCAAATATAGCATAGCATATATAAATTTTCTTTCATAATACAAAGCTAAAGGATTTAGAGGAATAGTAGTGATGGAATGAAATTTAACATTGTAGTCTGATCCCATGTTGGCCTTTATATCATAGAACCATTTTCATATTTACACAAATATCATAACTGATTAGTTATTATACTACATATGTTCATAGAGTACTTGCAAATAGTATGGTGGAAATGTGGATCTCATGAGTCTTCATAATGTAAAATGATTCATTCCATATTCATTTTTAGATTCAGGAGGAGATTTTGAGAAAGTTATGATAATGTCAATAAATAATGAGCTGGGCTCATCTTTAACATCTATTAATTAGGTATGAAAATTTATAATACTACTGTGTACATTTGAGAATATTTATTTACATGTTTATATAAATTTTATATACATATGTACTTTCTTTTTCATAAATATTTTCATTAAAAAATGAACCTTTAAATGATGAACCTAGTTAATGTTTCTTCTTCATGAAGAAGACTACTTGATCTTGAAATTTGATGAGGGTCCTTTGTTATGCTTCTTGACTACTTCAAATTATTTACACAATCATGTGCTTCTTTGATGATGGTCCTTTGTTATGCTTCTTGACTACTTCAAATTATTGACACAATCGTATGGTTCTTGTTACTCTTTTTAATCCTTCATTATATTGTATTCTCCCCCTGAGATATTGTGTACTCTCCCACATAGATATTTCACTCAATTTCATATTCTTTGTAATATTCTAGGCTCATATTTTGAAGTCAAATAAGTGATAGTAATTTACAAGAACTATCCCTAATTTGTTTCTCACATATATGAAGAGATCCCATTTTATTTTTTATTCATAGATCAAATGGCATTTAAATAAAAGATTTATCATAATGTAAAATGATTCATTCCATATTCATTTTAGATTCAGGAGGAGCTTTTGAGAAAGTTATGATAATGCCAATAAAGAATGAGCTAGACTCATCTTTAACATCTATTAATGAGATATGAAAATTTATAATACTATTGTGTACATTTGGGAATATTTATTTACATGTTTGTATAAATTACATATGCATATGTAATTTTTTTTTCATAAATATTTTCATTAAAAAATAAACCTTTAAATGTTGAACCTAGTTAATGTTGCTTCTTCATGAATAAGACTACTTGATCTCGCAACTTGATGACGGTCCTTTGCTATGATTCTTGACTACTTCAAATTATTGACACAATCATATGCTTCTTTGATGATGGTCCTTTGTTGTGCTTATTGACTACTTCAAATTATTGACACAATCATATGCTTCTTGTTACTCCTTTTAATCCTTCCTTATATTGTATTATACCCCTTAGATATTTCGTACTCTCCCACATAGATATTGCACTCAATTTCATATTCTCTGTAATATTCTAGGCTCTTATTTTGAAGTCAAATAAGTGACAATAATTTACAAGAACTATCCCTAATTTTTTTCTCACATACTCAAGTAGTTCTCTAACAAGAGGCTTTGTGGGTATGTATTCCATCTTCACTATTTTCTCAAAGACTTGTTCTGTGAGGAAGTGGTACTTTATGATGATATGTTTAGTGATTGAGGGAAGTAGAATATTTTATTTTTGAAATTATTATTACGCTTGTATTGAAACACTTAATAGATATAGGTTCACTGAATTTTGCCTTAATATATTTTAGAGCCCATTTCATCCAAAACACTTGTCTGCAAAATAAGTAACTACTATATATTCCACTTATACTCTAGATAGAGAAAGTAATGACTCTTTCTTGCTTAACCATGCAACCAAAGACTCTTATAAGTATAATTATACATTGCCCAAGTAATGACTCTTTCTTGCTTAAACATGCAACCAAAGACTCTTCTATGTAGAATTATAAATTGTCCACTTGTACTTTTCATGTCACCCACACAAGCCTAGTTGAATCTCTCTATGTTGTCAATGTAAATTTCTCACCTTTTTGGTATTATAGTCCATTGTTTGTAGTCGCTTTCAAGTATCTTAATATCTATTTTTTGGTAATAGATGACTCTATTTAGTTGTTGATTGAAATATTCCAACTAATATAAATTCCAAAATTATATCTAGTCTAAACTCTGTTATGTATATCAAGCTTCCTATCATATAGATGTAAAGGTTATGATCAACATCGCCTCATTCATCATCCATCATCTGCACATAACTTGCATCCAATTGATATGGATATTCACTTACGTCATTCATCATCATGGAGGATAAACGATGTAAATAGAGTTTAACTTCTTTTTTAATCACAATTTGTTTTTTTCAATTTTATACCAAGTGTGCTCCCACCATGTAAAACACAATTTGGTGAACTTATCATTTTTTTAACTTTTTTTTCTTAAATTTAGTTTCACACATCAATTAGTGCTTTGAAATTTTTGTTTTACATAGTTTGTGTACACTAAATTACATTAATTTTCTGAAATTTATTTTGAATTTTTTTTAAATCAGTCATTTAAAAAAATAATTTTAAATTTCCACCGTAGATATATATATCATGGAGGATGAACGACAAAGAAGATCAACAAAATCCAATATCTCTACGAGAGGGGGGGATTAGGGATGGAGGGATGTTCATGGTATTTAAATATAATCTTAAATCTCCATTCATGTGTGTACATATGGAATTGATTTTTTATCAATTTTGTGAGTTAAATTAGTTGAACTAATAAGTTTCATTTTTTATTTTTTAGGAGCTAATAAGAGGATAAGGGTATCTACTCCATCCATGGAGCATGCCCATGGTTCACCCAGTCGTGGTATGGTTTGAACATAATTTAATCAATGAATATGTACATGTATTTATATGTATGCATGTATTTTTCAATTGATTATAAATTCGTACTTGTTTATGAAGCTTCTCTCTCCTCTCTAGAGGTTGGTGGTGGTTCAAATCCCCTTAGAGGGCCATAAATAAGTGGTAGAAGGTTGCGTGAATGTGGTGATATTTATTCCTCTGGAGGGAAATAAATGAGTGGTGGTGCTGGTTCTCAACAAGGTCGTTCTGATTCTCAACAGTTTCAGGGTGGAGAAGATGCTAGCCAACCACGTCGAGGTTGCCATCAATTTCAATATTTTTTTCATTTAATTTGTAAAAATTTGTTTAAATGTGTTTTTGCTAATATACAAAATTATAGATATATTGATGAAGAGGCTGAAAATGCTCCAAATATTGGTCAAAATACACGCAGGGTAGAATGCTACATTGAAGAAGAAGGTTGTCTACCCACTACAACTTATCCGACCAACATTTCTGATATACCATGGGAAAGAAACATGGCGCAATGCACCTTAGAAAGGTGTCAAAAACTTCATGAAAAATTCTAGAGAGATCTCGTGGCTTTGACTCTACCTACAGAGAGACGACAAAGCCTTGAAATAGTTACACATTCATTGGGTGAACTAGTAAATGTGTACAAAAATCTTGGGCCAAGGACTGATACATTTGTAGAATTCATGAGAAAGAGAAAGGAAATAGTAATGGGTCTCGATAAATGGGAGGATGTAAAACAAAGAGTTACAAAACAAATGGCGAAGTCAATGTTTAATTTCAAGGAAGGGCCAAAAAGAAAGATGTTGAAGGTGCAATATTTCAAGCACCCTAATATAGCTCATTATTTGTATGATAGGCACCTTGCAGCCTATGGAAGACTCCCATGGAACGACGAGGTTCCTATTTATTTTGAAAATTTGTTTTACGCAATTTTTTTTTGGAAATGAAACCTAATTACAATGACCTTCCGTCAAAATGTTTTGGTCCTAGGAAAGGTCAATTGTGTGACCGTAGGGGCGCTAAGCAAGATGTGGAGTTGCCTCACCTTGAGCCACCATTGGCGAGTTGACTTTTTCGGGTCGAAACTTTGCAGTCAAATATGGATGCGACTTCTCAAATAAGTCGAGAAGCAAGGGATGCCATAATCGACAATGTTCACAGTGGATTGGGTGGAGTCGATGTTTGTCTAAATAGACAAAGAGCACGTGAGGATGCATGTGCCAATTTTGTGTATTGTATAGATGAAGAGGTTAACAACATGAGTGTTGAAGATCTCAGAATATATGCAAATAATTTTTGCAATGGTTGGAAAGTACTAATTCTTCATGAGAAAGAGGGCACGGGAAGGATATGTGTTAATGACCTTAGGGTTCAATTATTTTAACATGTACATGTGTACAATTTCTAATAAATACATGTGTATGCGTATGTATACATTTATTTGTATGTACATTAATCTAACAAAAATGTACTTCATTATATGTTAAAACACCATTTGTAGTTGTCACGCATGATGAATGACGAAAATGTTAATATCACGTTCGAGGCCTCTGGTTCAAACAATGAAGATGGGTCTCACCATCAAGATATGTTGACAAATGTTAATGTTTTTTAAGTGATATTTTAAAAATAAATAATTGTGCACACACGTACATGTACATATATAATAATAAAATGTTTTAACAAATTCTAATTCCGTCCGATGTTTTTGGGATAGCTGTACCTTCTTCTTCCTTGAGAGATGTACCTTCTACTTCCTTGGGAGATGTACCTTCTACTTCCTTAGGAGATGTGCCAGATCCACAACAACTATGGACAATTTTTCACTTTTAAAATTTATGTTTAAGTTATATATATTCCACCTCAAAAAGCTCCATTAAAAATTGAGATATATATATATATCTTGAGTTATTTAATCTTTTTTTTAATTTTAGGTTTTTGGAGATTTTCTTTTGGAACCTCTCTTAGGAGATGTCCCAAATTCACCTGCAGAAGTATTCAATTTTTCACTTTTAAATATATATATATATATGTTTTTTTAGAATTAAAATTTATAAATTGAAGTTTATTTAAGTTTTATTATAAATTGATATCTTGATCATGAGTTATTTTATACTTTTAAAATTTTGAATTTTACGTTTCTATAGAAGATTTCTTTAATCTATGGACTCTAGTGATGGAGATAGGAACATCCACACCATTTCAACCATTTGAACAAGTTGTCTAACTTTTTTTCTAATATTATTGAAAATAAGTTTATATATACACGTGAATTTTCATCAGAAAATTTTTAATATATATATATGTTTAACTATACATGTATATTGTACAGTTTATTGTTGGAGATGTTCCCATGGGGGAAGTTGTAGCAAGAAAACAGATGGAGAGGGGACCTCATGAGGTGTTGCATGATTTTTTTTTATATTTTGTTTTTTTACATGAATTTCTATATATTCTCATTCATTTTTAAAACATCAAATTTTAATGAACTTGTATGTGCATTGTGTAGAGGTTCCCCATGGTTCGCAATATAACGCACAGATTGAGACTCTTCTAGAAAAGACAGTACATCCATCTATATTTGATGGACATGATTTGCAGATTTGATTGATATTTCTAGTCTTGAAATTACTTTTTAAATATTATCTAGATGCACAGTCATATATATACATATATATTACTTGATACTTGATACTTGTGAGATCTACAATTTTTGGACATATTTTATTGTGTTAATATAATTTGTTTTGTTTTTTAAAGTTAATTTTTGGATGGTTGAAGTACTTTTTGCATGTGAATGTGAATTAATGTTGTTATATAATTTGTTTGGTTTTTAAAACTTAAGTTTTGGATAGTTGAAATACTAGTAATGTTGTCATCTATAAATTAATGTTTTGCTTTTGAATTACATTTGGCATGTTATGTAATGATGTGTTATAATTTGTTTTGTTTTTAAGAATTATGTTTTAGATGGTTGAAGTACATTTGGCATGTGAAGTACTGTTGTGATCTATAATTTTTTGTTAAATTAAAGGTTAAGTTTTGGATGGTGTCAATCTACATTTGGCATGCGATATAATGTTAAATGTTTTTATTGGATAGTTGAACTATAATTGGCATGACATGTGAAGTAATGTTGTGATATAATCAAAAAGTTTTTAAAACTCAAGTTTTGGATGGTTTCAATCTACATTTGGCATGTGATATAATGTTAAATGTTTAATGTTTTTATTGGATATTTGAACTACAATTGGCATGATATGTGAAGTAATGTTATGATATAATCAAAAAGTTTTTAAAACTCAAGTTTTGGATGGTTGAAGTACATTTGGCATGTGAAGTAATGTTGTGATATATAATTTTTTGTTAAATTAAAAGGTTAATTTTTGGATGCTTTCAATATACTATTGGCATGTGATATAATGTTAAATGTTCTTATTGGATAGTTGAACTATAATTGGCATGGCATGTGAAGTAATGTTGTGATATGTATAATCAAAATTTTTTTAAAACTTAAGTTTTGGATGGTTTCAATCTACATTTGGCATGTGATATAATGTTACATGTTTTTATTGGATAGTTAAACTACAATTGGCATGGCATGTGAAGTAATGTTGTGATATAATCTAAAAGTTTTTAAAACTCAAGTTTTGGATGGTTTCAATATACATTTGGCATGTGATATAATATTAAATGTTTAATGTTTCTATTGGATAGTTTAACTACAATTGGCATGACATGTTAAGTAATGTTTTGATATAATCAAAAAGTTTTTAAAATTCAAGTTTTGGATGGTTGAAGTACATTTGGCATCTTAAGATTTCTTTTGATCTCTACATACTCTTCTCTTGTTTGAGTGAAAAAATTTCCAATGGGAAGAACATAACTTTTCAATGCAACTAACCATATCAATTGAGCTCTAATTGAAAAAAGAGTAAAGAAAATTTAACATGCCACAAAACGTGTCAGCAAAATAACATTCATGGTTGTCATTTTTGTTGGAATAGCTAAATCATATTTTAAGGATTCTCCATCAAAAAACAGTTAATTGCATTCTAGAACATATATATATATATATATATATATATATATATATCCAATACATGCAACATTGTTCATCAATGCATGTATATAAAAGCTACTTTCTGTTGATACTAGAGTGTGCATGTACCAAAACAATTTGTACATGTGCAAACACTTGTACAGATAATATAACAAGGAAACCCAATTTTTAATTGAGTACTGGAAGTTCTAGAACATATAATTCAAAGAGAATAAATTGTTGGGCAATTTAATAAAAAAAAATCGAATGGAATTCCATCTTCAATAATCTGTTCATGATCGGATTTTGACATTTTCCATTTCTTACCTTTCGTTTTTTCTTTCATTGAACCTCTATCAAATTTATGCATGCTGCACACACCAAGTGACTATATTGACAACTTATGAAATTAGGTTCATAGTCTTCAAAGTAAACAAACTCCCCAGTTTGTTTAGTTTGTCTTAAAAAATAGCCTTTAAGTATAATAGATCCTCTTTCATATGGAGATCCGAGATCAATATAGTCTTCTAATCATTTTATTTTTCATTCAGTGCAACGCATCAAATAATACTTCACATTTTCATCGTTGTCAATAGGTGCAATTACAAAAAAAACATCTCCTGCACAATAAAAAAAACTTAGCAAAATTATACATATTCAAATTTATTTCTAGATCTTTATCATTAGAAAGCAATTAAAATGTTACCTTCTCTAACAATATCAGAAACTCGATCACCATCAGATGATATTGAAGTCTCCTCTGATTGCATTTCTTCAAACATTGCAATGGACATTTTTCCCTTTGTATTTAGCTCTGTATGTTTCCAATCTTTTACATACATTTTGTTTTCACAAACGTCATTGGATTTTGTGTTTTCTATGCAAACATGACAAAAACAAAAATATTTTATTTTATCCGATGCAAACACATTTCTGGATGACTTTGTTTTAATTGAATGCAATTTTTGAGTCCCTTTTATTGTTTCAATGTAATTTCCAATTGATCTATCTATGTCTTCGATCCCAATATGCAAAAAAAACCTGTATATGGAAAACTTAAAGAAGAATGTAAATATGATATCAAAATACAATCAAAGATAATCATTGTGATAAATGTACACTGTTTAAAATTAGATATCCAATAAAAATTAAATTGAATGTACCTTCGCACTTCCCTTGATCGGTTAGTCTCATGGCTTAGAGTAGCGATGCACCATTAAACAACTTCTTTCACGTCAAAAATTTGGCTTGCAGAGGGGTTCATTTGATATCTTTGAAGTGCTCGTTTTATGCATGCCCCTGCACCATCATGTTCTCCTTTTCCATGGCCAGTCTCAAAGAAATTCCAGCGATATTTAATGCAGGTTTTCTTATAAAGACAACACAACCAAAAGAATGATCATGTAGATTTGAATTGACCTGTGCATCCGTCTGACCATATCTAATGTTCCTTTAATGTTTTTCCACGATTTTTCAAGGAATCATAAATTTTTCCAAAACAATGTTGTACAAAATTTTTATCATGTGTACAATCGTCACTAATATAAAAGTGATATTCTTTAATAATATGTTGATTTTCACTAGTTCTTTCTATATGATCAATGTTTTGTTCAGCATGTCTATATAGAATATGGACAAGCATGGAGACTTGGTCAGAATGATAGTCTTCACTCTGAATTTCTTTTTGTGGAAAAAAATGTGTAGTTTTTTGCAAAATCAATTACTGACAAAATGGTACTTGGTGGAAAAAATTCACAGGAATTTTTGAAATGCAAGTCTTGCCATCGAGCTTTATGAGAATGCTTGGTGTATTTGTAAATTTCTATCACAAAAATTTCTTCTCCTCATAATTCAATTATTTTAACATTATTTTCACCTTCAATCGATGTATGGATATATTCATATCTCTTCCATTTCACTTTAATGTTGGACAATGATTGACCATTTATATCAGTATGGTATTTGTTCTAAAATTTAGTCAAATTTCCACAATCATCGCATTTTTTACCACCAACACATTTCTTTTCATAAAATAGTTCATCGCTTTCTCTTTCACATAGAATTTGAGATACAAAATCACAGATAGTGGAAGGAGGAGGTGAATCCTTCCAAAATGTTATACCAAAATCAAGGAATGTGTCATAATATAACTCAAATTCCACATGATAATAGCAACAACAAGTGTCATGTACGGTGATAGGTTTTACATACGAAGGTTTTTGTTAAACAAAAGCACTAATTGAAACATGAATTTCACGATTCTCTTCTTCGAACTTGTTGAACAACTCTATCTGAGTGGTTTCCAACAAATGTTTTTCATGTTCCATTGAGATTGCAACAAGATGTTGAGCTTAGTGAAAAGAGTCTCCTTCACTAAGTGGGCCCGCAGGCTATTTTTGGCGCAAGTCTATTTTTAGACATGTCAATCATATTCTATGAGTTGTAGGATGCTATTTATGGATGGTTGGTCAAGTTGGAAAAATATGTGGACTTCTATTTTTAGACATACTGGGCAGAATCTATTTTTAGATTTCTAGTCTAAAAATAGATATGTCGAATATTATTAGCACTTAATAATATTTGGACTATAAACATTATCTTATTCTCTTGGAGCACTTCAGTTAAGTGCACAGATGTGGCACAGGAGATGATAGAAGGAATTATGCTATTCCAGAGGGTTAAGTGGAGCTATTGCATGGATAATTTAGTTATAACTCATGTGACAAAGTTTGGTGGAGTTATTGAGGTAGTTGGTGGAGTTGTGTTCAGTTTAACTTAGTTAAACATAGTTGAGCTAGTTGTATCTAGTCTAACTGATCGATACAATAGTGAGAGTGGTGTGAATTAATTATTAATTAATTCAATAATTATTAACTCATTAATCAACTAAAGAATACATCAGTTAAATATAGTGCACGGATAGTTTCAGTGGAGACTAGTGGAGAGGCAGGTGAAAGAGTAGTGTGACTATTAGTTGCGACTATAGTGTTGCATGATTTGCAACAAAGAGTGGTTGGAGATGCCAATGAGGATTGCGTGAGAAATGCTAGACCAATTTGAGTTCATTCAGAGTGATTCTTTATCAGTGATTGTGCAGTAGAGGCAGGCTAGCAGGTGGCAGTGATCGGTGCATGGGATTTGCTAGATCGGACCTGATTAGTGTGTAGCAATTAGAGATTGTACTGAGAGCTTGTGAGGAGCTTTGTATGATGATTTTTACATGATTTATATGACATATAATATACAGATAGTTGGGGGTTTTCAGCTTTAAGCTTTCCCATAAATTACTGTGTTCATATGTGTGAATTTTTATGGTTTTAATGTATGCATGCAATTGATTTAATTTCCGCAAGTAATGATCAATGGTAGAAGAGATTCTGTATTTTGCATGAAGTTAAATAGTGTGTGATGAGGAGAATATTGGATGTATAACACATTAGTTATATAATTTCTACATGGTATAACATCTTTATTGATCATTGGAGAAATTGCAAAGCATTGAAGTAGTTGAGTTTTGTGCTGGTGGAATTCGAATTTGTAGCAGTGTTTTCTTGTTGTGAAAGTTGAGATGTCTTTCAACGGATTGCGATTGGAGTATGCCCTTGAGGGAAGCTAGAATTATATCTCATGGAAGGATAGGATGGAGTGGTGCTGGAGGATAATCGGTTGAAGGAGTTCATAGATGCAGAAATTCCAAAACTTGCTTCTAGTGATGCTGTCGCACTTGACGCGTGGCAAAAAAAGACAGTAAAATGTCGAAGGATTCTATTGGAAGGTGTGAAGGATCACATAGTGTCCAGCCTTCATGGTAAATCTTCTCCATTCTTGATGTGGAAATCTTTGACATATTTGTTCCAAAGCAAGAGCGACCAAAGGAAGTTGGCGCTCAAGGATAAGCTCAGGAATATAAAAATGGAGAAAGGCGACAGTATACCCAGTCACCTCACGAAGTTTTTACAGTGCAGGGATGAGCTGGGAAGTGTGGGGGCCACTACAGATGACAAGGACTTGGTGAGCTTGGCTCTCCTTGGGCTTCCTAAGAGTTGGCATTCCTATCAGGACTCTGTTAATGGTTGGGAGAAACTGCCAGGATGGGAGCGACTTTGATCAGATCTTCTGCAGGAGGAGATAAGGTGGAGTACCAGGGACAGATATTCATCGAAGAATGTAGATAAAGAAAATTGTGCTTTGGATGCTAAATCAAGGAAGGGGAAGGGCAAGAAAAATGCTTCTTAATCCGGTGCGAAAGGCGAGAAGTAGGACATGTCCAAGGTGAAGTGCTTTCACTATCACCAACACAGACATTACGCCACTAATTGTCCACAGAAGAAGAAAAATAAGTAGGCTACTGGATCTGCAGCTGGAGAGGCCTTAGCCTCGTAGTTTGAGCTAGATTTTTTTGCTGATCGCATGTTTGGTCTCAATTATGATGGGTTCAGTGTAGTTTCTTGACAGTGGTGTGTCTTTTCATATGACCGGAGACAAATATTTGTTCAGTGATTTGGATGAGAAGGATCTTGGAGTGCACATCGAGATGGGTGATGATGGTAGATACAGTGCGACTGGTATCGGGACCATTTCCTTTGAGAGGGAGTCTAGTAAACCTTTCATATTGAAGGATGTCATGGATGTTCCAGGATTGAAGAAGAATCTAATCTCAATGGCCATGTTGGAAGACAAGGGATATGATGTTGTCTTTAGCGAGGGAAAGGCTTTCCTGCATAGTAAGGCAACTGGTGAAACCCAGAGGATAGGGGTTCAAGTTAAGAACCTTTATCAGTTGTAGGTAGATGGCTGCGAAACAATGGTAGGAAAGGCAGAAGGAGTGGTGAGCTGGGATGAGGGCGAGCTATGGCACATGAGATTAGACCATCTTCACCATGGTGCTTTGAAAATTTTGCAGCAGATTTCTACCGAGCTTCCCAAAGGTACACTTGCGCAATCAGATCAGTGTAAGGGATGTACTTTGGGAAAATTTGTGAAAAAAACCTTTCACGAGAAGGATAGTCATGCCACGACGATCCTTGAGAGAATTCACACAGACGTGTGTGGACCTTTCTCAGTAGCTTCGACACCAAAGCACAGGTATTATGTGATATTGTTTGATGACTTTTCTCGAAAGTGCTGGATCTTCTTAATGGAGAAGAAGAGAGAGACATTCTCTAAGTTCTATGATTTTAAGGCACTAGTGGAGAGAGAGTCGGGAAAGCAGGTGAAGGC
This sequence comes from Pinus albicaulis, assembly GCA_034641835.2. Taxonomy (NCBI): domain Eukaryota; kingdom Viridiplantae; phylum Streptophyta; class Pinopsida; order Pinales; family Pinaceae; genus Pinus; species Pinus albicaulis. The sequence goes on along the minus strand of CM076575.1, from coordinate 214,520,163 downwards.
TCTTAGGAGTGACAATGGTGGTGAATTCCTCTCTGGCGAATTCAAGGACTTTTGCAGCGCAGAAGGAATTTGAAGAGAGCTCATAGCACCTCATAACACACAACAGAATGGGGTCGTTGAGTGAAAGAACAGAACGATCGTGGGTGCTACACGGGCGATGTTGCATGACTAGGGCCTTCCCATATACTTGTGGGCTGAGGCATGTAATACAACGGTTTATATGCAAAACCGTTGTCCTCACAGAGTACTTGGCATGAGTACACCCGAAGAGGCATTTTCTGGTAAGAAGCCTGATATTTCTCATTTGAAGATTTTTGGCTCACCTGTTTACATTCATGTGATGAAGGATGCCAGGAATAAGCTGGAACTGACCGCAAAGGTTGGGATATTTTAGGGGTACACTTATACACCCTACAACTATTGTGTGTATTTTCCAGACAGTCGAAATAATATTGTGTGACGGGATATCAAATTTCATGAGGAGAAAGCCATGAAGTGTTCACTTGAGAGGGAGCCACACTTGCATGCAGATGAGGAGCTATTAGTTCCTAAGGATGAGCCTCAGGATGTGGATCAGCCACAAGAGGAGGTTCATGGAGTGGAAGAAACCACTCATGCAGTGCCAACCTCAGAGGGTGGAAGCGCACTACAGAAGCTGAGTGACTAAATCTTGATGTAGAGAAGATTGTAGGAGCACCTACATCACAGTGCAGACAGAGACACTCACCTGACCGATATACTGGATACATGGCTCTGATGAGCAAGTGTATCGTGACAGAACCATCCTCTTTCGAGGAAGTTGTGGAGGACCCTGCATGGGTAGATGCCATGGTGGAAGAGTATGATTTGATTTTCAGAAACAATGCATGGGAGATTGTCCCAAGGCCGGAAGGGAAATCATTGGTAGGTTCGAGATGGATCTACAAAGTGAAGCAAGCAGCTAACAGGAGCGTCAAGAAGTACAAGGAAATATTTGTTTCCTGGGGCTTCTCACAGATAAAGGGGATCGATTATGATGAAACCTTTGTACCTGTCGCAAGGTATTATTCCATACGGACGATTGTTGCTCTCTCAGCACAGATGGGGTGGCAAATTCACCAGATGGATACGAAGACTGCGTTCCTCAACAGAGTGATTGAGGAGGAGGTGTACATAGAGCAGCCCAAAGGTTTCGAGATCTTCAGTAGCGAGTCGCATGTGCGCAGGATCAAAAGAGCGTTGTATGGGTTGAAACAAGCACCTCATTCTTGGTACACATGGATTGACAGTTATTTCACCGAACTTGGTTTTACCAAGAGCGAGGCGGATCCCAACCTGTACCAGGTAGTGGTTGAGGGTAAGTTGTTGTTCATTATACTTTATGTAGATGATTTGATACTGACCAGTGATGAACAGTTGATACTCTCATGCAAGGCTGATCTTGCAAAAGAGTTTGAGATGAAGGACTTGGGCCTCCTTCATTATTTCCTGGGATTGAAAATTTGGCAGCGTAGTGACGGATTGTTTGTGTCTCAAGGAAAGTATGCCCGGGAGATACTAGAGAAGTTCAACATGCATGGCTGCAAGCCTATCGACACTCTTCTTCCTAGTGGATGGAGGAAAGAGGATGATACATCGGCAGAGATAGTGGATGCCACTATTTACCGAAAGTTGGTGGGGTTGCTTATGTATCTAGTCAATACACGACCTGACATATGCTACGCTATTAACCAGCTTTCACAAGATATGGTTAAGCCTACCAAGCTATTTTTCAAGGCAGGAAAGCATGTATTGAGATATCTCAGAGGCACATCGGGATATGGATTATGGTACAGACAGTCGGATGAGGTGAAGCTGTGTGGCTTCACAGATGTATATTGGGCAAGGAGCCCAATGGACAGAAAGAACACATCTGGAGGGATTTTTAGTATCGGGTAAACAGTAGTTTCTTGGTACAGTAGGAAGCAGAGATCCATGGTACTCAGTTAAGCGGAGGCCGAGTACATGGAAGCAATTTTGGCTGCATACGAGGCTATATGGATGAGGAAGATCCTAGTTAGGTTGTTCGGTTCACACTTAGATCCTACTGTGATATATTGTGATAGTCAGAGTTGCATGAAACTCTCGGTTAATCCAGTATTTCATGATATATCTAAACACATTGACGTCTGGTATCATCATATCAGAGATTGTGTGCAGCGGAAGATCATGTTACTTTCTTACATTCCTACGCAGGATCAGGATGTTGATATCTTGACAAAGGCGCTCACCAGGAGCAAATTCTAATACCACAGGAGTAGGATTGGGGTGGTAGATAATCCCTATATTGTTGAGAGGGAGTGTTGAGATTGCAACAAGATGATGAGCTTAGTGAAAAGATTTTCCTTCACTAAGTGGGCCCGCAGGCTATTTTTGGCGCAAGTCTATTTTTAGACTATGTCTATTTAGACATGTCGATCATATTCTATGAGTTGTAGGATGCTATTTGTGGATGGTTGGTCAAGTTGGAAAAATATATGGAATTATGTTTTTAGACATACTGGGCAGAATCTATTTTTAGATTTCCAATCTAAAAATAGGTATGTCGAATATTATTAGCTCTTAATAATATTTGGACTATAAAAATTATTTTATTCTCTTGGAGAACTTCAGTTAAGTGCACAGATGTGGCACAGGAGCTGACAGAAGGAATTACGCTATTCCTTAGGGTTAAGTGGAGCTATTGCATGGACACTTTAGTTAGAACTCATGTGATAGAGTTTGGTGGAGTTATTGAGGTAGTTGGTGGAGTTGTGTTTAGTTTAACTTAGTTCAACATAGTTGAGCTAGTTGTATCTAGTCTAACTGATTGATACACTAGTGAGACTGGTGTTAATTAATTATTAGTTAATTCACTAATTATTAACCCATTAATCGACTGAATAATACATCAGTTAACTACAGTGCATGGACAGTTTCAGTGGAGAGAAGTGGAGAGGTAGGTGAAAGAGCAGTGTGACTATCAGTTGTGACTATAGTATTGCATGATTTGCAACACACAGTGGTTGGAGATGCGAATTAGGATTGTGTGAGCAAGGATAGACCAATTCGAGTTCATTCAGAGCCATTCTTTAGTAGTGGTTGCGCAGTAGAGGCAGGCTAGCAGGTGGTAGATATAGGTGCATGGGATTTGCTAGATTGGACCTGATTAGTGTGTAGCAATTGGAGATTGTACTGAGAGCTTGTGAGGAGCTTTGTATGATGATTGTTACATGATATTTTTGACATATAATATACAAATAGTTGTGGATTTTCAGCTTTAAGCTTTCCCATAAATTACTGTGTTCATATGTGTGATTATTTATTGTTTTAATCTGTGCATGCAATTGATTTAATTTCCGCAAGTAATGATCAATGGTAGAAGAGATTTTTTATTGTGCATGAAGTCAAATAGTGTGTGATCAGGAGAATATCAGATGTATAACGAATTATTTATATAATTTCTACGTGTTCTTCGTACTGATTTCGTGCTATTCTTCTTCGCATCACATGCCTTGCAGTTGGTGAAACACGCGAATCGTTCTTCCAATATTCAAATATTATTTTTTTAACATCTTCTCGAAGTCTATCTTCATATGGTTGCCTACAAATAGCTCTCCTACAAGCAAGGTCATCTTTTACATCTATTTGCAACCGAAATTTCTAATGTTTCTGCAAAGTTTTTCGCAAGGTTCCTAATGCTCGTGCCATAGATTTTACCAAGAGATTATCTTTAGTACTTGATGAAACCACTGCCATATGTATTTCTCTACGTACAATTGAAACATTTTTTTTTCTGGAAATTCTTATTGAATTTATAGCACTATTTATATTTTGTATCACATTTTCCTTCATTTTTTATTCTTTGGTTGATTTCTGAATACCCAATAAAGTCGTAGCTTCTTTTAATTTACTTAATGATAGGAGACCTTTCAACATTTGGGCTTGAAATTTGACCTTTTCCTTTATGAAATACTTATAAAAAATGTGGTTAACACGATATCATATATAATAGTCAGCTTTTTTATCTCCATATGTGTGAGTGTCAACATTTTCTAACATCTCATCATCGACATTGATTTCATTTGTACATATTCGAATGAATAGTACATAATAAATTTACATATTCAGTAAATAACTAAATTAATAAATATATGTATAATTTCAATAATACATGCATCTGTTCAATATATATATATATATATATATATATATATATATATATATATATACACACCTTGTGATTCAATTTCTTCACTTGAATTTCTTTCAACATTTTCACCATCTTCAATCATTTGTTCAATATCTCTTTTAATTTCTCTTTCAAAATTTTTTATCTCATTATAAATGTTTTCAGGAACATCTCTCTCTGTTTACATTGCAAAATATTTTTCAAATTAGTTCATCAAATAAAAATTAAGTTTCACATTTTACACTAGGAAAATTTTATTTATATATCAAAATCATAATATTTACATTTACATACATGCTTCAACTTCTAGTTGAGGTTGATTTTCCCCTTCAATATTTGAGAGTGATTCTCTCTTTCTTTTGCGAGATTGTCTCGTCTCTTCTCTACGCTCCTAAAGGTCTCTTTTTCGATGATGTTTTCTCGTACATTTCCTTTGATTTCCCATGATAATAGAGTATGAAGTTTAAAAATTTTCCTTCAAAAATTGAAACAAAAACTCAATTAAAAAAACATCACAAAAGATTTAATTAAAAAAAAAAACTCATTTTAAAAATTTTGCAAAAAATACATACTCCAATCCAAAACACTTACTTTAAAAAATTCAAGAAAAAAATGTCTTATAAAAACGAAATGAAGCTCAAAATATTTCCTTCCAAGACCTACAAAAAAATTTCATTTAAAAAGTTACACAAAAACTCATTTTAAAAAATCATTATAAAAGATTTACTTCAACCCAAAACACGTACTTTCAAAAAATCTCACTTCAAAAAATGCCTCCAAAAAATGTCGATTGAAAATTAATTCCAATTTCATAAAAAACGTCACTTTAATAAATACTTCCAAAAAATGTCCAAATATGTCCTTTCTGTTGGGGTTCCTATGTTTTGGTAGACTTTGCAATACCAAAAGATAAGACAACATCAAACCACTTTGGGGCCCAAGGATCTAGCCCTCCTAGACCGGGAGAGGGATCTCTCTGATAAAACAAAGAATGATATATCTTTGAAGCTCAGAATGAGATATTAGGCTAGGTATGAAGCACAAAGGGGGGTTTTAAATAATTTGGTTGGTGAGTTTCTGGGTTGGTCATGAGATCATAGACTGAGAAAGTAGTGGGAGAAAGAACAAAACAACAAGATGTTTCAACAAAGAGGATAGGTCAAGAGAGTGCCATCCATTGGGCTATGGAGTCATGAAATGGAATTACATGCAACAACTAGCCAAGGCTTCCAAAGGGCAAGTCATCTAATACTGAAGGATATTTTTAGATTAGATGGTGGGATGGAACATTAAGGATTGAAAGTAAAAGAAGGAGAGCAACCTAATTCCTATATATAGATCAGATCATAGATCATTTAACTCCAGACTTGCTTGGACATACTCATAGGAAACTCTCAAAGGAGGGACAAAGGAAAATCTTATAGATCGGACCAGAGGTCATTTAACTCCAGGTCATCTTTAGCATGCTCCAAGGGAAAACAGAGAATGATTTGAAGAAAGATATCTTAGAAAGGCCAGCTAGTCGCACAAGGATTCTAGTGGACAGGGCTAGCTCTAATCTCCAGTGTTCCCAAATCTTCCAACTTAAACCCAACAAGAACATCTAAAGACATATTCATTTAATTCATACATCAGCTAGCAGCATAAGGAACTACTACACTAGTTAAATTAACTGAGATCAACCCTTAGATAATCACATTTAGCAGAGAAACACTGAAGGTAAGGAGAGAAGAGACATAGGGTACCTAACAAGGGAAAATCCTATGCCATATTTCTGATGCAAGCTAGCAGAAAATTAAACAACATGAAAATGTAAAACACAGAGTTAGAAAACATCACCAAAAGTAATAGAACAGGATCCTGTGAAATGTGCTTTGATTAATTGATGCAAAACTAGTCGCATACACTAATCTCAATAACTGTTACAATCCAAACTTCTCCTCCCAGCCTACTACATTCAACTACTATACTACTCTCTCCCAAGACCATTCTAACAGTTATAATGAATCCCTCTAACAGCAACGATAGCAGCTGAACCACCCCCTTTACAATATTTTCTTCACGAGATTTATAGCTAAAGAGAAGCAGAGGAGCTAGGTTGAAAACTAAATGCGGCATTAACATTCAGAAGAGGAAGAGGGCTGAAGCCCATTCTCTTTTAAACTCTGATCATTAATCTCTGACACTCTTTGGAAGAAAGAATGGTCTTCGTCAAGTTTCAATAACTCCAGGTATGTCTCTGATGCATTTATGGTACGTTGTACTCTGTAGTACCTTTGGTGAATAAACAATATGTAAATCAATGGCTAAATGGTCTACCATACTTGAGAAACAAATGATCTGGTAGCTTGGGATTGTGTTCTGGGTGGAAATCTCCTTTGGAGCATGGCATAAAATAAAAACAACATGGGTAACCCGTCCTTTCCTGGGAAAAACATTCTGCTGATGTAGAAAAACATGCTATATAATAATTTCTACACCTCTGTTAGTGAAAAACTTGCCGTTGTATCCATACTGTGTATTTATGGTGGCGTTTTCACCTCTGTACCCCGGAATAACCCACACTGTGTGAGGAAAATCAATGCAATGGGTGGCCAGTGGAGCGGAGGGCAAAAGATATGATAGTGCGGCGGTAGTGGAATGGTGGATTTTCAAGAGAAAAAATCATGAAAAATGCAATGGAACGGTGGAAACTATGAACAATAGGTTTTCGGTGGTAGAATGCAGCGCGAATCATTAGATCGTGGTCCGGGGACAAAGATTAATGGCGGAGATCCAGCATCAGGATGGTATATAAAAATGAATGAAATGAATATGAACTGTGAGACCTTAATGCAAACATGAAACTTTGGTTAGAATCGTAAATACAAAGGAAATGGGCAAAAATGTTATGAAACGCGTGGAAATGGACGTACGAGGTGGGACCTGACGGAGGTGGAGGGCGATTCATTTTGAACTGTTAGATCTTTAACTCAATGGACGATGGTGATTACTTCGAGGCATCACAATCGGGAAAGGGCAGGGGGGAACACAATACTTAAGTTCCGATTGTGATTAAGAAGGACAAGCGATAGCCATTGGATAAACAAGGGAATCAACGGTGGAGATCTGCACGGAGGGAAAAATGGAAAGAGTGATGGGTGCAACGCAAGAAGATCTGGGCTATCGATTTCAAAATGGATTGACTGGATGCGATTGATTCGGGCAATCGCAATCGGAGGGGAACAAGGGTGACACACATCAAAACTTCCAATTGCGATTAGGCGGGAAGTGCGATGGCCATCGAATCAGTGGAGAGATGGACGACTAAGATCTATTCGGAGCAATCGCAATCGGAGGAAACAAGGTGTGACACATTATGAATGTTCCGATTACGATTAAGAAAGGGAAGCGATGATCGTTGGATCGACCCAGGGATCGACGGTGGAGATGCGGATCGGGGAATTGTATAATCGGGTGATCGGGAGACGGGACTTGCGATTGATCGGAGGGGACAGTGATCGGGGGGAGTTGCGATTGCGATCGGAAAGGAGTTGCGATCAAGTGCATCGCAAGAATTTGCGATGGACCGATCGAGGGATATCACATGAGTCTTGCGATTGATGGAATTTGCGATATTGCGCGGGCCATCCGATCTATGTGGCAGATCAACAGTGGAAAACAAGTCACGGGACTTGTTAACAAATGATCGCATCAGAACTTTTTTAATGTTACAAAGGATTTTAACGCTCCGCTCTATTTCTCCGATGCGATTAGCACTTAAGGCTTAAGCGCTTGGCCTTTTGGTAATGGGCGTATGTGGGGAAGTGGTTAGGGCTGATGAGAAAAGGGGCTAAGCCCTATTATAAGGTCGGAAAGTGGGTTTTTAACCCATTTTAGTGTATTTTAAAACCAAAGGAGGGTAACGATAGGGGAATAGAGAGGGAACTTGAGGAAACAAGGGGCAAGGGTGGGATTTCATGGGGATTTTTGGAAGATCTAGGAGAGTAAGGGGGAATTTAGGGGGGACAAAGGGGACTTGGGAAAAGGAAAAAAGGATAAAATGGGGGAAATCTTCAGAGATACAAGGGACGAAATAAGGCCTTTTTGAGCAAAATTTAGTCATTCAGCTAGGCTCATTGACAACAGGTTAGCAGAGGGAAATAGTCAAAGGTAGGGAACATAACAAGAATTCAAAGATGATGTGTTTTCAAGGGAAATGCATTCCTTGGAGGCTCATAAGACAATTTAGCCCCTTGCTTGCTTGTCAAGGAATTCATAAGGGGCTAACAGTGACTCCACATGGGGATGGCTTCTTCTTGAAGGAGTCAAGAATTTAGAAAATGATCTTTGGTGTAGGCCAGATGCCTTTTGCTTAAGCCACCTTTCTTATTTGATTTTCAGCTACCACAAATATGATAGATTAGCAAAACATTCCCAACAATCTTCCTACCCATCCTGCAATCCTAGATTTTTTTCTTCGAGGGTGCATTTGAACTAGCAGACCCTTTACATCATTTATTTTTATAACAGAAAATAAACCTATTCTAACTCTACCCTTATTACTCCATGAGACCAGATTAGACTATTCGTCTCATAGTTCCTCTACCTAAACTATATCTTCTAGGATTAAACTGTCTAGTAGATTTCTTCTCTATATACTAGGACATAAATTGAAAAACAGTCAAGCCAGGATTAGATTTCTTGGCTTGCTGGACATTACAGAAATTAAAACAACTAACTACATGCTAACAAGCTGAGCTTTATTTCAAACTTCCTACCTATCCTACTCTAACTGGAAATCTCTGATGTTCTAGGTGATACAATAATGTCAGTACAGCCAGTCAAGCAGTAGCAAAAAAGGGTATGAGCATTGACTTCCCATCAGAGATGACCACAGGTTGCTCTGCCTGTGGTCCCTCAAAACTGAGGTCACCATCAGTAGTGACAAATCCTAATGAATCTGGCCCATGCTAAACATCAGTGCTGGTGAATTTGAGCTGATCAGGGCCTCCATGTATTCTGCCATAGGATCGAAGAACATATGATGTAAGCTTTCCTCTTTTAGACCTACCATGACTGGTAGGTCATCTTCACCTCAGGCAGCTTTGACTAGCATATTTTTCACTGCGTCTTCATTGTGGCTCTTGAAAGCACGATCATCTTCTCCTTTCATTTCGAAAAGTAGCGGAATTTCTTCATTTTTAGGGGGCGGGAGACTATCCAAAAATGCTCTGGGGTCTCTGAACTGATATGACCTTTCCTGTGATTTCAAAAGTTCGAGCTGAGCTTCATACCTCTCAATTACCAGATCTAGAAACATTTTCTTAAGCACAGGTAGGGTATCGAGCTCCGAGCTAATATGGACAATCTTTGGAAGGTCCTCCAATTCAATTTCTTCTAGTACACTTGCTACTCCATACTGAACCTCTGCTATGAGGCTCGGATGCATTTCTGAAAATTTTTCAGAGTTTTCCATTAGTGAAGCGACTGGATCTTTAGCAGGGCTGATGTTGTTATGAAGGCTGGTCTCCCAGTAGAGTCTTGTGAACACACATGTAATCAATGGCCTTCTGATCACCAGTGGAGTTTGTTAATCATTCAGAAACTGTCGAGTCGCTAGGTGGATGATTTAAGATTTTACTGTCCACCACAGTGGTTTACCAAATCAAGGATGATTGGTCTCTTCCCCTATGGAGTCGCCATTATGTTGGGCTTCCTATGTTTTGGCAGATTTGGAAATACCAAAAGATAAGACAACATCAAACCACTTTGGGGCCCAAGGATCTATCCCTCCTGGACCCGGAGAGGGATCTCTCTGATAAAACAAAGAATGATATATATTTAAAGCTCAGAATGAGATATTAGGCTAGGTATGAAGCACAAAGAGGGGTTTTAAATGATTTGGTTGGTGAGTTTCTGGGTTGGTCATGAGATCATAGACTGAGAAAGTAGTGGGAGAAAGAACAAAACAATAGGATGTTTCAACAAAGAGGATAGTTCAAGAGAGTGTCATCCATTAGGCTATGGAGTCATGAAAGCGAATTACATGCAAAAAATATCCAAGGCTTCCAAAGGGCAAGCCATCTAATACTGAAGGATATTTTTAGATTAGATGGTGGGATGGAACATTAAGGATTGAAAGTGAAAGAAGGAAAGAAACCTAATTCCTATCTATAGATCAGATCAGAGGTCATTTAACTCCAGACCTGCTTGGACATACTCATAAGAAACTCTCAAAGGAGGGACAAAGGGGCAGCTTATAGATCAGACGAGAGGTCATTTAACTCGAGGTCAGCTTTAGCATGCTCCAAGGGAAAATAGAGAATGATTTGAACAAAGAGATCTTAGAAAGGCCAACTGGTCGCACAAGGATCCTAGTGGACAGGGCTAGCTCTAATCCCTAGTGTTCCCAAATATTCCAGCTTCAACCCAACAAGAACATCTAAAGACATATTCATTTAATTCATACATCAGCTAGCAGCATAAGGAACTAATACACTGGTTAAATTAACTGAGATCACCCCTTAGATAATCACATTTAGTAGAGAAAAATTGAAGGCAAGGAGAGTAGAGACATAGGGTACCTAACAAGGGTAAATCCTATGCCATATTTCTAATGCAAGCCAGCAGAAAATGAAACAACATGAAAATGTAAAACATAGAGTTAGAAAACATCACCAAAAGTAATAGACTAGGATCCTGTGAAATGTGCTTTGATTAATTGATGCAAAACCAGTCACATACATTGAGCTCAATAGCTGTTACAATCCAAACTTCTCCTCCCAGCCTACTACATTCAACTAGTATACTACTCTCTCCCAAGACCGTTCTAACAATCAGAATGAATCCCTCTAACAGCAATGACAGCAGCCGAACCACCCCCTTTACAATATTTTCTTCACGAGATTTATAGCTGAAGAGAAGCAGAGGAGGTAGGTTGAAAACTAAATGCGCCATTAATATTCAAAAGAGGAAGAGGGCCAAAGCCCATTCTCTTTTAAACTCTGATCATTAATATCTTGCACTCTTAGTAGGAATGAATGGTCTTTGTCAGGTTTCATTAAATCCAGGTATGTCTCTGATGCATTTCTGGTCTGCTGTACTCTATAGTACCTTTAGTGAATAAACAAAAGGTAAATCAATGATTGAATGGTCTGCCATACTTGAGAAAAAAATGCTCTGGTAGCTTGGGATTGTGTTTTGGGTGGAAATCTCCTCTGGAGCACGACATAAAATAAAAACAGTATGGGTAACCCATCCTTTCCTGGGAAAAACATTCTACTGATGTAGAAAAACTTGCTATATAATAACTTCTACACCTATTTTAGTGAAAACCTTGCCGCTGTATCCATAATATGTATTTATGGCGGCGTTTTCACCTCTGTACCCCGGAATAACCCACACTGTGTGAGGAAAATCAATGCAATGGGAGGTCGGTGGAGTGAAGGGTGAAAGATATGGTAGCGCGGTGGTGGTGGAATGGTGGATTTTCATGAAACAATGATGAAAAATGTAATGGAATGGTGGAAACTATGAATAATAGGTTTTTGGTGGTAGAATGCAGCACGGACCATTAGATTGTGGTCCGGGGACAAAGATCAACGATGGAGATCGAGCAGCGGGATGGTATATAAAAATGAATGAAATGAATATGAACTGTGAGACCTTAATGCAAACATGGAACTTTGGTTAGAATCATAAACACAAAGGAAATGGGCGAAGATGTTATGAAACGCGTGGAAATGGACATACGAGGTGGGACCCGGCGGAGGTGGAGGGCGATTCATTTTGAACTGTTAGATCTTTAACTCAACGGACGGCGAAGATTACTTCAGGGCATCACAATCAAGAAAGGGCAGGGGGAAACACAATACTTAAGTTCCGATTATAATTTAGAAGGACAAGCGATAACCGTTGGATCAACAAGGGAATCAACTGTGGAGATCTCCACAGAGGGAAAAAGTGAAAGAGCGATGGGTGCAATGTGAGAAGATCTAGGCCGTCGATTTCAAAATAGATTGAATGGCTGTGATTGAGTCGGGCAATCGCAATCGAAGGGGAATAGGGGTGACACGCATCAAAAATTCCGATTGCGATTAGGCGGGAAGTGCGATGGCCGTCGGATCAACGGAGAGATGGACGGCTAAGATCTATTTGGAGCAATCGAAATCGGAGGAAACAAGGTGTGACACATTACGAGTGTTCCGATTGCAAATAATAAAGGGAAGCGATGACCGTTGGATTGACTTGGGGATCGACGGTGGAGATGCGGATCAGGGCATGGTATAATCAGGCGATTGAGAGATGGGACTTGCGATTGATCAGAGGGGACAATGATTGGGGGGAGTTGCGATTGTGATCGAAAAGGAGTTGTGATCAATCCCATCACAAGCATTTGCGATGGACCAATCGGGGGATATCGCATGAGTCTTGCGACTGATGGAATTTGTGATATTGCGTGGGCCATTCGATCTATGTGGTAGATCAACGGTCGAAAACAAGCCGCGGGACTTGTTAACAAACGATCGCATCGGAAATTTTTTAATGTTACAAAGGATTTTAACGCTCCGCTCTGTTTCTCCGATGCGATTAATGCTTAAGGCTTAAGCGCTTGGCCTTTGGGTGATGGGCATATGTGGGGAAGTGGTTAGGGCTGATGGGAAAAGGGTCTAAGCCCTATTATAAGGTCGGAAAGTGGGTTTTTAACCAATTTTAGTGTATTTTAAAACCAAAGGAGGGTAACGATAGGGGAATATGAGGGGGAACTTGAGGAAACATGGGGCAAGGGTGGGATTTCATGGGGATTTTGGGAAGGTTTAGGAGAGTAAGGGGGAATTTAGGGGGAACAAAGGGGATTTGGGAAAAGGAAAAAAGGATAAAATGGGGGAAATTTGCAGAGATACAAGGGGAAAAATAAGGCCTTTTTGAGCAAATTTTAGTCATTCAGCTAGGCTCATTGACAACGGATTAGCAGAGGGAAACAATCAAAGGCAGGGAACATAAAAAGACTTCAAGGATGATGTGCTTTCAAGGGAAATGCATTCCTTGGAGGCTCATAAGACAATTTATCCCCTTGCTTGCTTGTCAAGGAATTCATAAGGTGCTAACACTTTCAAAATTAAGCCCAAATATATACCCTCAAAAATAATGAAAATTCAGCCCAAACCCATACTTACAAAAAAATGAAGCCCAAAAAAATCCAAAAAATTGTATGACATACCTCCAAGGAATGTCCTTTGAATGTACCTCCATGAAAAGTCTTCAAAAATGTTCTTTGAATGTACCTCCAAGAAAATTCTTTAAACCCAAAACAATTCTTTACAAAATTAGACCAAATGTAAGAAAATAATGTGCCTCAAAGGAATGGACTTTGAATGTACCTCCAAGAAAATTCCTTAAACCCAAAACAATTCTTTGTAAAATTAGATCAATACTTTTGTAAAATCAGACCAAATGTGCAAAAATATGCGAAAATAATGAATGATTTCGCGGAAATTTATATTTCCGTGAAATATTTTTTTGGAGGGGCTCGGCTGTACTTTCAAGCTGACAGAAAGTTAGGTAAAAGTTCGACCGAACTTTTTAGAAATAGTTCGACTGAACTATTGTGTCGTTTGACTTAACGAGTCGTCGGCGTAAAAAAAAAATCAGCTGAACTTTGTTTAAGAGTTCAGCCGAACTAACGCGTCACCAGTTATGTAGAGCCAAGCTCTGAATTCATTTCTGCAACTTTGGACTGATTAAACTCCATGAAAAATTCTCAATTAACTATTGGAACCAAGACAATCATTTTCAGAATTGAATCTACTTTCAGGAAATATAACTTTTATGTAATTTCATAAATATTTACTAATTTTAATTAATTTTGTAATAAAACGGATGCAAACAATTTCTAAAGGTCATTTTGATTCAATGAAATCAAAATTCTATATCTTCCAAAATACATTGTAAAAAAAATTAAAAAAAATATGGTACATTACATAGTTCCGTCATCTGTAATGGGTAGCTTTAACATTTTTAGTTTATAACTTATGTGTTAAGAAATTTATTGCGTTGCAAAACATATTCAGAATATGCAGTTTTTTCATATTAGACCAGTTCAAAAAATTCTAGTAACTATAATATGCATCCATTGGCTTTGTAAATTTGATGAAACCGAAGCAGACTCTGTCTAGACTATTGTAACACATTTTGTTTCTCAAAAACAAAAATTTCAAAGAATACAACATTGCATATTAACATGACTTCTTATGAATCCGCTGATTGTTAAAAACACACACTCAAAGAAACACTAAGTTGACATATCAAATGTGTATAAAAATATTCCAAAAAATAAGTAATACAAAGCTAACACAATTTCTGAGAACTTTTATTTTTATCGCAAAATGAAATTCTAAACAAAAAAATTGTTTTAGCTTGCAGAAAGTTGAAGAGCCGAAAAAAATGAAATTTTTTTTCTCAAAAAAAGGCAAAAAGTGTAACCCAAATTCACATTTTCACCCATATATATATATATAATGTCAAAAATATACAACTGTAATATAAATGTCAAATATCAACTGGTGGGACATCATCAATAGTAGTACTAGTCAAGGCTTGTTCAATCAATGGTGCAGCCTTGACAAGCTCAGATAGATGTCAATCATCACGTGCCTGTTGATCTAGTGGTGCCTCATGCTCATCAGGATCAACTTCCGCCTGCTCATGATCACTCGATATGGATGGTCCAACCTACTCATGATCATGAATACTACTGGATCTTACAGGTTGTTGATCATGTTGAATTGACATGGATGGTCTAGCCTACTCATGATCATGACCACTAGTCGATGTTGCAGGCTTCTCATCTATGGTGTGAGGTGAGTGATGATCACTTCCCTAATCATGATCATCAGAAGATGCGTCGCTACTTGACTATCGACGTACCGCGTCTTGACCACGCCTACGTCAAATGGCCCTCCTCAACTGCGTCACTAAGTTGGTAGGTCCTACAACATGCCGCATCAGCGTGAACATGTCATGTGGCATGCCTTTCCACAATTGTACCAGCCTAGCATCATCATGTATCTCTCTCATAGTAGCAGGCCTCACTCCCCCTACACAAGAAGTGAAAAGAGTTGGTCCCCAAACTCCATCTTAAATCTAGTGTCAGGCCTATGCCTCGCAACAGCCAGTACCTACATAACATGAGGACCAGGTCTGTCTACACCGGATTGATCCTCAGCATTTGCCATCTCCTGATCTTCATCGGGATCTACACCTGCATCATTTGGTGGCGGTGGCATCTCATCGTCATCAAATGACCCAATTTCTAAAAAATATATATATAAGTAAACAATAATAATTATACAATTTCATTAAAATTTTTAATAAAAACAAGTTAAAGAACCCGTTAGAATAAATTTAAAGAAAACAATAATATTACCTCTATCATCTGGCAGCTCATTATATGTGAAGATGATCTTGGCACACCCTCTCCAATCAAAACCGGCATATGGATAGGGGACCAGAACGAAGGTATATTCATCCAAAATTGCTAGCAACTCTATTGTATCATGTGATATCCTCGCACCTCTTGGGAATCATCTGTCCCCACATATGAATCCGTACATGCAGCATCAGCCTACAATGATTTGGAAAAAAATTAGTCCTCGTATCTAGAAACCTCTCAAAAAAAAAACAAAAGAGCTCTAAAGAAAAAGGGCAGTTCACCCTCCCTTGTGCTTGAGCATGACATCTATCTAAATTTGTACATAATTTCTGCACAAAAATGGTAGACCACCTCACAAGTCGTGGCACCTGTAATAAAAAATGAACATAAAATAGAAGCGGGTAACTAATGTGTTATTCTTCGCTCGTATGGTGTGCAATTGTCGAAATTAGTAGTAAGAGGAGCCTCACCTCCTCTCCACCAAATGAAAAATTACGTAACTGGCCTCTAGAGACCTAAAAATCTACAGGAGACAGTATATTTGCACTAATGTATCTCTAGGATTACACCAACTGACTCCCTGCTGCATATCCATTGGGGACATCTAGGAACGAGGGAAAATCCACCCCTCTCATCGATAGGTCAGTAATAAAATAGATGACTTCCTTAGTGGGTGCATACTACTGGTTAGGACCAACCTAGAGAGCCTATCGGTGGGCATTCCACCTGTGGATAAGTTGTCACAAAAACCCACCATGACCCTTTAGGGATGTAGCCTCCTCATATAACTTGAGGAGGCCTATCTCCCTCAAGATCACCTGGGTGGCTACTGTAATAGAGCGAGCGTACATATCTCTCTCCCTCTCCCGTGCCTCCCACAAGTGAACCATGTTATACTAGTCTGCATGTTGTTGCTGTTGTTCCCTCTCTTCTGTCCTTTGATGTTGTTGAATGATTGACATATTAAATACAAATTTTGTATTAAATGAGAAATGTATTTAGGAATATATATATATATATATATATATATATATATATATATATATATATATATATATATATATATATATATATATATAGATATATATATACATATATAATTTTTTTGCAAAAAACAAAAAAAATAGTTGGTGCGCCACAAAAAACATGCATCCACCGATAACAGAGAAATGTATTTAGGAATATATATATATATATATATTTGCAAAAAACAAAAAAAAAGGTTGGTGTGTGACAAAGAACATGCATCCACCGATAACGGTGTGTATTTTCTTTGTCACGCACCAGAGGTGATGGACCTGGAAATTTTCAGCACACTGCCCCCCTAGAATTGTTGCAAGGTCAATGATGTGGTGGCATAATAGACCACACCATTGAATATTTACCAGTGTTGGGACGGCAATGTGCTGACCAAACTATGTGTCTCTGTGATATAGTTTAGGAAGCACAACCCACTCCTGACATCATTACATAGTCAATGGTGTGATCGTTTACATGACCATACCATTGACTATGTCCAATTCAAGAGGGCAGTGTGCTGACACATTTCCGCAATTCAACATGGTCAACGATGTGGCTGGGGTATCGACTGCACCACATTTTTTTTAATTTTAAAAAATCACGGTGCGTTATTTCGGTACAGACCCAGAACCAGTGCAGATACCATTAACACCGTTTGCGATGCGGTGTGTAAATTTACAGCTAGGACCGTGAAACTATGCGAGCCGAATGGCTAGAGCTCACTACATTTGAATATATATATATTTTTAAATAAGGTGATTTTTATGTTATTTTAGAAAACTAATCCACTAAAAGGTTTGATTATGGAAAATTAAGTAAAATACCTGTACATTTTTCCGTCGAGGGGGCATATTGGCTGTAGAATTTTCAAAACTAAATTTTCTCACCATTTTGCAAAATTTGAAATGGAGATGGCGGGCAATGGACATCAGCGGTGCGTGCAATGGGAGCACCGATGGTATGTCACCTCACACAAGGTAAATGTGCACGAGTGCTTGAGAGATATGGAGCACTAAAAAGTGGAAAATGCATATTTTTGGCTGTAAATGTTTTTTTATGTAACCCTATTCCGGTGCGTGAGTTTTCTAGGTGCACTGAGTGGTTTCTTACAACCGCACCACGGTGTTTCATTTTTGGCACAAGGTTTTAGGATGCACCGGTGCTAAATATTTGTAGAGGATTGGTTCGATACATTAATGAGACACATCGGGCCAGTTTGTATCAAGCGCATGGTGTCTCAGTATCCCAATTTTTTGTACGCATCGGTGCTTTCTCTAGTGGAATGCATCGGTGCATTTTAGGATGAGAAACACAACGAAAAAATACATCCACAAAAACCTCCACCTGCTAAGCTCCTCTAGTAAGCTCCGCTACAAATTGGTGTCTGGGATATTTTTATAAGGAGTTCCTTGAAAACATTTGGTAGAGGATCTTTTCCTTGTAGCGTTCTTGGCATCCTAGAATATAGTTGGCCATTAGTGCCTTGTTGAGAACACTTTGTGCCTCGTCCTCTTGTCCCGAAGTGCCCTCCACAGGGCTCCTTATGGCAAGCCTTCAAGATATCAAAAATATCTCCTTCTCTAACAAAATGCATAATCTAAAAGTCTGGTCCAGTGTGATAGAGGTTTCCCTCTATGTAGGAGTAAGTGGCACTCTGTTGTATGATCTTCCTTCTTTCTTTAGAAGATAAATGATGTGGGAATTTACCTGTAGTAAGATAGTTGGCTATATCTGCATACCACGTTGAGTGATTAGATATGGAAAGAATATACTCATCCATAAAATAATCCTCAGTAGGAGTGCAATTATTACCTATGGTTAACCTAGAAAGGAAATTAGCAAATAAATTTTATTTTCCATGTTTATTTGGAATAGTGATATCAAATTCATGTAATAGAAATAACCATAGTGTTGTGTAACCAGCTCCAAAAATAGAATAAAAGAGATATCAACGCCTTAGAAATAAGCCACTTCGAGGGGGCAACCTCCAATACATTACATAAATGAACAATTCTTGGATGATACAATTTACAAAACATCCTTTCTATATATAGGAGTCCATGGGGCCATAATGTAATCCTAGTGGGCCACAATGTAATCCTAGCCGACCTAACAATAATAATTTAAGGGCACAATAATAACAAAATGGGGGTTACAAGGGTACAAAAATAACAATAAGGGGTTTACACTAACAATAATAAGGGACTATACTAGTGATATAGGGACCTAACATGCCCCTCTCCTTCAAAAAAAATGTTGTCCTCAATGCTTGAGTAGCTCAGGGTGCTTCTGTATAAAATTCTCTTCCTCCCATGTAGAATCTTCAGTGGGTAAGTTCTTCCACTTGATGAGATACTCTGAAATTGATCGATTCCGTAGCTGTCGAGTTCTTGTTTCCATGACCGCTTCAGGTTCCAATATGATTTTTCCTTCCTCATCAAGTTCTGGCAATATTGTTTGAACCGGAAGATTTTCACCTATAACCTTCTTTAAGCATGAAACATGGAAAACTGGATGTACTCGCGAAGAAGCAGGAAGCTCCAATTTGTATGCCATAGTACCAATCTTTCGCAACACCTTGTAAGGACCATAGTACTTTGGCGATAATTTATTATCCTTCTTTGCTTGCTTGAGGGACATTTGTTTGTATGGTTGTAGCCGTAAAAATACCCAATCTACTACATCAAAACTTCTCTCGCTACGATGTTGATCTGCCTGTTGTTTCATTCGATTTTGTGCCAAATTCAGGTTATCCTTTAAGAGTTGGAGAACTTCTTGCTGATGCTCGATGTGATCTTCCACTGCTTGAACCTTCGAATTTTCCCTTAAAGATGATGTGATGGATGGTGGATCATATCCATAAAGTGCCATAAATGGGGTCATTTTTGCTGCAGTATGGAAGGAAGTGTTATACCACCATTCAGCAAGAGGTAACCACTTGACCCATTGTGTTTGTTTATCAGACACAAAACAACGAAGATATCCTTCCAAACATTTATTTACTATCTCAGTTTGACCATCAGATTGAGGATGATAAGATGAGCTATGAGCTAATTGAGTACCTAAACAAGAAAATAACTCCGTCCAAAAATTTCCAGTAAAAATGGGATCTCTGTCGCTCACAATAACCCTTGGGCTTCCATGTAGCTTTTGAATTCTATCCATAAATGTAGTAGCAACTGTACTTGCTTTAAATGGATGAGATAATGGACAAAAGTGTGCATACTTGGTAAGTCTATCAACTACCACCATGATGACACTCTTTCCTTCGTACTTAGGTAAACCTATGATAAAATCCATTGAAATCTCCTCCCAACGTTGACTTGGAATGGTTAAAGGTTGTAGAAGCCCCGGGGTCTTAATTGTCTCAACTTTATTCTGCTGGCAAACCAAACATTCCGCCACAAACTTTTGAATATCAGATTTAAGGCCATCCCAAAAAAATTCTTTCTTCACCCTGTGGTAATTTTTTAAAAATCTTGAGTGTCCTCCTAAAGGAGAAGTGTGCAATTCCAAAAGAATCTTTTGTTTTAGTTGGGAATTCTTACAAAGATATAAGCGATATTTGTATCATAAGGAATCATTTTTCCAACTAAATGTATCAGATGTACTAGGATCTTGCTGCAACTTTTGAATGAGTGTCCATACATCTTTTTCCTTCTTCCATTCATCTCTTGCTTCGCTTATCCAATCTGGTTGGATAATAGAAATGGCACAAAGCAATGCTTCCACCTCTTCATTCTTTCTTGAGAGTGCATCTGCAACAACATTAAGCTTTCCTTTTTTGTAGATTATTTCAAAGTCATAACCCAACACCTTTGTGACCCATTTTTGCTGCTCTTCTGAAGATAGTCTTTGTTCCAAAAAGTGTTTAAGACTATCATGATCATTTTTTACCTTGAAGTGTCTTCCCATTAGGTAAGTTCTCCATTTCTTTAGTGCATGCAGTATTGCTAACATTTCCTTCTCATAAATGGGTTTCTGTAAATACTTTCCTTTGATTGGACGACTTTCAAAAGCAATGGGTCTTCCTTCTTGCATTAAAACAACACCAATTCCATTTCTCGAGGCATCACATTCCACAATAAAGGTTTTTGTGAAGTCTGGCGTAGCTAAGACCGGTGCTAGGCACATTGCCTCTTTAAGATGTTGAAAGGCCTTAGTTGCTTCAGGAGTCCATGAAAATGCATCTTTCTTCAATAATTTTGTTAGAGGTGCTGCTATTCTCCCATAATTCTTAACAAACTTGCGATAATAGCCTGTTAACCCGAGAAATCCTCGCAACTGCTTTATTGTCTGGGGGACTTTCCATTCCTTAATGGCTTTAATTTTGTTAGGGTCTACTTTAACACCCTCGTGAGATATAATATGACCCAGATATTCCACCTCTTGTACTCCAAAGAAACATTTGGATATTTTTTCATATAATTGTTTCTCCTGCAATAGTTTGAGCACCCTGTCAACATGTTCAACATGATCCTTCCAAGACCTGTTGTAGATTAGTATATCCTCAAAAAATACTAGCACAAATTTTCTAAGGAAGGGTTTGAAAATGGAATTCATCAACCCTTGAAATGTAGAAGGTGCATTGGTAAGGCCAAAGGGCATGACCAAAAATTCATAATGACCCTCATGAGTTCGAAATGCTGTTTTTGGAATATCTTCAGTCTTCATTCTAATTTGATGATATCCTGAACGAAGATCCAACTTGGTAAAATAAATTGCTCCATGTAATTCATCCAATAATTCATCAATCACAAGAATGGGAAATTTATCTTTAATGGTGAGCTTATTGAGCTCCCTATAATCTGGACATATTCACCATGATCCATCCTTCTTGTGTACCAATACTACAGGAGCATAGAAAGAACTTTGACTAGGTTGAATTATACCCGCTTCTAACATTTCTGCAATCATATGTTCAATTTCGCTCTTTTGGATGCAAGGATATATATAAGGCTTGATGTTTGGAGGAACACTTCCTAGAATCAAATGAATAGCATGATCATGATCACGAATAGGTGGGAGTCCTTTCGGAGTTTCAAACACCTTGGAATGATTTTCCAAGACTTGTTGGAGATCTGCACAAATAGATGATTTTGATGTTGGAACTTCTAGTGAGCATAATTGTGCAATTACACCTCATTGTTCTTTATTTAGAATATTTTTCATGAAATTAGAGCTTATTATCTTTCCTGGCTTCCCTACAATACCCCGTAATTCGACTTCCTTTCCTTCTGAAAAAAAATTCAAGAAATGTTATTGAAAACTAAAAGCTACCATCCCCAAAGATTGTAACCATTGTACTCCTAGTACAACATCAGCACCTCCCATAGGGATGGAAATAATTGGACTAGTAAATACATATTCCCCCATGGTTAGCTTGATATTATGACATTTTCCAGAGCAATTTATACTTCCTCCATTTTCAACGATCACTTGACATTCTGGTGCTGGGTATAGGAAAAAATTTAATTCCTTGGATACCTTGCAATGAATAAAATTATGGGAGCTACCTGAATCAATAAACACTATTACCTTTTTCTTCTTGATATGTCTTTGTATCTTAAGAGTTTGATGAGTGGTAATTCCTACCAGTGCATTACACGATATGGTTGGATTCATTTCTTCCTCTTCTAGGGATGGTTCCTGGTGTATATCCTCTTCTTGTTCATTTTCTTCTTCCTCTTCACAATCTATGTAAAATAATTTCTTCTCAGCACACTTATGACCTTTAGTGTCTTTTCTATCACAACTATAGCAAATCCCTTTTGCTCTTTTTTCTTCCAATTTTTGTGGTGTCAACCTTGTAGGTTGTGGAAATCTATGCGTAGAAACACTTCCTTCTTTATAGAAGTGAGTGGTAGGCTTCCTTGTCACCATAATTTTACATTCAATTTTTCTTGCCAACCTGAATGTCTTCTCCAATGAATCAGGTTCCAAAACGTGAACTTCATGTTGGATTTTATCCTTTAAAGTGCCTATGAAGAGATCAATCACGTGTTCCTCTGGAATATCAGTTACCCTTATATTCAATTTTTGGAAGTCCTCAATGTGCTCCCCCACTAAACCCTTTTGTTTTTATCAATTGGCTAAAGAAGGTGTTGCTCTTTGTATCCTCATAATGTGCTATCATTTCCTCCGTAAAAATTGAACAAGTGATAATTTTTTTACGAGAGAAAATCCATCGATACCATACAAACGTATTTTGTTCTAAATGTAAAGATGCAATGCGTACCTTTTGTGTGCTTTGCACATTATGGAGATTGAAATATTGCTCCATCTTTACTATCCATGTTACAGGATCCTTTCCATCAAACTTTTGGAATATGGTGGTTCTTCCCACCAACATTAGAGTTTATTAAATCACGATTAATATTTATTTTGTTCTCATCATGAGTTTCCTCTAATATCTTTTCACCATTAGGAAACATTTCTTGTATCAACTTTGTCAAACCTTCTATGTATACTTTTAGATCATTCTTCATGCTTTCCATTTTAGCTTCCATGTCATCCATCTTAGATTCAATGCCAGCTTCCATGCCATCTATCTTAGATTCCACGCCTTTCTTCAAACCATTAGTTAGTATGATTCTTTCGTCATAAAAGATCACTTTAGTTATGCATAACAAATAGCCCTAACATCAATTATGGCTACAAAATATCTTTAATTTTGATGCAAAAATTTAGATCTAAGCACAAAATACATTAAGAAGATAAAATAAACATGGCTCCATAAATCCAATGGACAAGACAAGAAGAATATATTTAAAAGAATTTTGTATTATATTAAAGAATGGGGCACCTGAGAGGAAAAGAAAAAAGGTGTCTTCCGGTTCTCCTCAGTGGGATGGGTTCTTGAAAGTCCTCAGTGTTTCAAATATAACATTTCTCTCTCTTATGGGTGTAGAGAAACAAACATATAACTCAATGGGAGTTCACAAAACAAAATGGAAAATGGTGACCAAGGGTAGATCCAGAGTGATCTAATGCAATGAAGCTAACTAATGAATGGGGAAAACCCCCATATTTATAACAAAATATTGGAGCGGTCTAGAACTTGGTGCATGAATAAAATATTATTAATCGAATTCTAGAAGAACCCTTTAGGAATATTTTGTTATATTTGTTGGAGGGAAAAGGGTTCTTGACTTGGGTCAATTACTTTATTTATAAATAATAAATAAATAAATGGTTTATTTATCATATTAGGAAAGGGATGGGAATATAATTAAATAAATAATGGTTTATTTAATTATTTATGGATGATTTAGTCAAATTTAACTAAGAATATTATTTAAATAATGATATAAATAAATTATTCTTAGGGAATAATTAAATAAATAAGGATTTATTTAATTAAGTTCCTTATTTTGGGTTAAATATGACTAGGGAATATAAACAAATAAGTTATTTTATGTGGTGAATGCAATTTTACTTAGGGTAAAATTGGTCTTACATTGTGTACTTGGGTTCATCTAATAATAACAGGTTAGATTACCAAAAATTGGTGTAACAGATTGACCCCCAATGTACGAGTGTTATGAGAAAATCGTATGACCGAAGTACGTTGTAAGAACTCAATCACTAGGCATCAAGAGAGAGGTGAGAGAGATATGTAAGGATGTTTGAGGTGTGAAAGGACTAGACCCTGAGGAGGGGAGACTTACAAGTGCAACAAGTCTCTATGAAGTGGTACCTGTGCTAAAGGTGGCGGGGTAGGCATACCTATGCCCACCGAGACAAAGTACAAAGAATAAGGTGCCCAGAAAACCACGGAACGCAATAAGTACAAATAATAAGGCACCCAGAAAACCATGAAACGCAATAATGAAGCATGTGTTGGCCTAAACAGGAGCCAGATAAATAACATGATGAATCCGACATACATGCGATGCCTGGAATAATCGTCAGGGCTTATACAATAATATGGTAGTACATCAGATATGAATATGCCCAAATGCCCCCTACACGCAGGGAAGTGCTCACAAAAGCTAACGAATACGTGAAAATTGAAGAGGCGTTGCAAGCGGCTGAGGCCGATATCATCATATGAGAGGAGCTACATCAAGGGATGAAATGAAGGCATCTGGGCATGTGGGGGGCTACCTATAGGGCCACCCCCTCATGAGGGTTGAGACATCTCACACATGCCCGGGAATCACCAATATTTGTTGTTGTCTCATTGGACCATCCAGTGTATATATCACGATCATGCTAGGAATAGCTCGAACCAAGGTACACTGCCCCCTAGACCTGGCTTCTGGAGGAAATGAGCTGATTTCGACAGAAGGCGGTCTACCATAGGTGAGGCAAATAATGGAACCCCACCTAAGGCGCGGGGGAAAATAGTAGAGCGATGACCAAGTAGACACTAATGACGATGATGGAATGAGAGAAATGGAGGAGCGGTTGGACAACTTCCCTTGTTAGAGCATAAAGTGTAGGGATGGATTGGCAGCGACTGACACAATATCAGGAGGGATAGTGGATAGGGGTATTGAAGGCCATAATTTGTGACATGAGAGAGGGACCGAGCAGGAAAAGATGGAGGACTATGGTGGGGTACAAAGGGACTCGGGATAGACTCCATGAATGTGCTGGTGACTCGACTCGACTGCTCTAAACAAGGGTGACTCGATGGTGCTTCCATGTAGTGAGGGCCCAATGGGGGACCGTAAAAGCATGAGTAGAATAGGGTAGCTCACAGTGAAAATCAACATGAACAAAGACAAGTAAGGAGGCAAAGTGGTGCCCCTAGTACAAGTGTTGTAAGTGAAGAAATTTGATTTTGAGAAGAGATGAAAAGATCCTTCATGGAAAAAATGTGTCCTAGTGAAGTATCAAAACATGAAAAACTAACAAACACTCATTTGAGTGCTCGGTGAGAGCTTTCCAACGGTGCAGACGGTTTCTCAAACGGGGCTACGGTTTGGTCACAATTGGCGAACGAAAAAATAGGGGTTTTTCTTCTAATAAGGCATTTTCTGTCCAAAATCATTCATTTTCTTCTGTAGCTGTGGTGAATGTGGAGAGGAGAGAAGGCCCTAAATCTTACGGTGATCGTGGTGGACAAATCGACTGTTGGAATCGTGATTCGTCAGTTGTAGGTAAGAGATCTAATCCTACTCTTTGTTTTTGATGGATTCAAAGTTCAGATTAGGGCCTAAAATCTCAGTAACTGCCCCTACTTCTTCCTCACGGCTGGGTCGCACTTTTTGGGGCAAAAAATGCGACCTGGGACGTAGGTTTGGGCCTGAAAAGTGCAACCTGGCCCAGGTTTTTGCTAAAAAGTGTGACCTGTGAGAGGGAGGTGATTTCAGTGTTGTTTTAGGTTGAGATGTAGTTTTGGTGTGAATAGATGCATTTTTGTGGATCTGTAGACTGGCAAAATGACGTTTTTGTGCAGATATGGTAGATATATTGATCAAATGGAGAGAGAGATACTTAGGTACATTATGGACAGAGATCCAGGCAGATCAAGGTGTCTGGCGTGTACTGGCTAGGTATGGGGTGCTGAAAGTTTTGGAGAACCCTTTGATGAGGGCTGGAGAGCCCTTGTTGGCCCGTATTATCAGTTACTGGGATTCAGATCAGGAGGCGTTTGTAGTGCAGGGGCACAGGATTAAGCTGATGGTCCAGGATTTGTATTTCTTGACTGGTCTCCCACTATTATGGATGGTGGAAATACGCAGCCAGTGTTACCACGTGGGCATAACATTATGCAGTTTGTTGAGCGACATTGTCGACCAGGTGTCCGAGTCAAAGGGACTTGAATATCCATTTGTGATCTAGAGAGGTTGGAGACCCGGGCAGTGGCTGCAGCAGTGTTATGGGTCTTCGGTAGCCAGGCATTCCATCACATCACTGGAGGGTAGATGGTGATCGTGGAGAGTGTGCTGAGTGGGACCTACTATGGGTGGGCCTAGATGATGTTGGTGTCGGTGAAACGACAGTTGTTGCTATGCAAGCGGCAAGTGAATCATGATTGCACCTATGGGATGATGTTGTGCTCTTTCTTCTTTGATAAGATCCAGACCTTACAACCTTGCGTATAGTTTCCTAATGGAGGTCCAAGAGAGCCCCGGATGCGTCGGTGGGGACGACTACTGTGTAGAGGAGGGGGAGGGGTGGTCGGACAGGCGTTCCGACCAGAGTTCTTCGCGCATTGGGATTAGATGCCATTATACATAGACGACTATCCCTATAGTGGGATGAGTTATTGGGGAGATCCGGACTTGCCGCTTCCGCTGGGTCGAGTGTGGGGGCCTGATGGTAAGTGACAAGAAACTAATCTATTAGGTGTATTTGAGAGTTTTGTGACTAGTATACATGATGTTAATCGAGATGTTTTGTGGAATGCAAATATAGCTCCGGTAAAATCGGCTAGATATATGGGACGACTTGCAGCGACAGGAGCTACAGGGGAAAGTGGATCAAGGACGGTGAAGAGTGACGATATGGCTGCTCAGGTGGAGGACATTCGTCGTAGATGTGAGGGGCTGCTGACCAGTGTATCGGAGCATGGTTGGCAGGATTTAGATGACCGATACATAGAGTTATGTATTGGGCTACCCTCGGAGTGGCGAGGTATCATGCGACGCATGGCAATGGACGATCAAGCTGTGCTTGATCTACGAACTGTGGGAGTAGAGCCATTGGCTCGGGATCCTCCAGAGAGTGATTAGATGTAGGGTAGGTGGTGCTCCATAGTGTCGATGTAGGGGTGAGTGGTTCCCCCCATTTTTGTAGTTTTGTTATTGTAACATGTTATGGGCATGTAGTATGTTTCAGAGTAGATGGACTCTAAAAACACGTGTTATATAATATATGTGATGTATACGTATTTGGTTGATGGTGTTAAATGTTATTGTGTTGTGTTTGATATATGCCAATCTAGAACATGGTTTTCGATTTGATCTACGTAGTGATTTTGATCTCTAGGTATATGGCTAAATGTAATGAATCTAAATTCACGTATCAAAAGTTTCACTCGTAAATATTGTCTAAACGGGATGGGGTTATGCACACGATAGACACCATTAAGTTGTAAGACGAGAAGCAGGGAATCTAAATGGACATGCAGATGGAGGATGTGATGAGAGAGAGAATCAGCTAAGAGACCATGAACTGCATCATATTCGGCCTGATTATTGGTGGCCTGACCAATGCAGACCCCATTTGCAAGAACAAGGGTATGGAAGGGGATAAAAATGGCCCATGTGGCTGAGGCAAGGTTTCGAGAATAGCGACTGGCACCATCGGCATAACCAAGGTAATGAATGGATGAGAGGGTCGAGGGAATATCATCATAAGATGAGAAAAGGGAGGAAAAGCGGGGATACGTGTTGCGAAGTACATCATAGATATGGATGGGAGTATCGGGATGATGGGAAGGCAATGAAATGTGGTGGAAACCACAAGAGGCTGCAAAGCTACCTATATCATCAGTAGAGGAAGAAAGGTGCACATACGGGTCATTAGGGGAAATGACAGAAGAACAAGTAAAAATATGGTTGAAACATAAAGAGCCCGAAAAAGTGGTGGAAGGGGGATCAAGCGAAACAGACGGAATGAATTCAGAGGGGATGTACTCCAAGGGGTGTGAAAATGATGATAGGTATAAGAGAGGAGCAGCTGATTCAGACATATCAACATCAGGCAGAGGGATGTCAATGGTAGCCGGGGGATCCTCAAGTAAACTTGACGCATACTGAGCAAGGATGGGCGAGGCGGATTGATTTTGCTCAACTTCGTACTCGCGAATGACCTCTAAAGAGGCTCGGTAATGCGTGAGGTGAGGGAAATGGTGGGAATAATGGCCATGGACACCACATAGAACACAGGTTTTGTTGGTGCGAAGAGTCTTTGGGTTCTTGGCTACTGATGAGGAAGAAATAGAGGTGTCAAGGACCGTAGATTCAGGGAACGCGACTTTAACCATGGGTTGGATATGAGGCAACTCATGACAAATATGGGTGGGATGACTGATACCATCAGACAAAGCACAAGGCTTGGCGGGTTGGAGAGGGGTAGGGTCAGGTGCAGTGGTCTTTTCAGTGGATGCCCCCTTGCGAGTTTTTCTTTTCTTGCTGGTAGCTTTCGCAGCATTAGGAGGGTTCTTCGGAGGGGCGAGAGGCACTATGGTGGTGGAAGGAGCGACGGGGATCAATTGTACTGGTTTCACAGCTATGTATGGTTTGGGGTGCCCTGGTGGGATCTTGGTTGGAGGGGTAAGATACCAAACGAGAATTCCCAAGGTTAAATTAGGAAGGGAAAGGGTGTCCATGACGGGGACCGAATAGACGCTAGGGGGGGGACTAAGGAAAGGTATCTGACCAGCGGCATAGTGACCAGGGGGAACGACTCCCATATGGTGGAGACCTGAGGGAACTGACTCAGGAGGGTAGGAAGGTTCCTGAGTGTGATGGGAAGGGCTGGGTGAAAAAGGTTCGGTTGACTGAAGCGAAGGGCTAGGAGCAGGAGGCGGTGGGCGAGATAGAGGTTGTTGACTAGCGAGAGCAGGCTGCGAAAGGCTAGCCTGAGACGATTGCATCATGCAAACATTCGCTAAGCTGGGGTCAGAGACGGGAGGAGGGGGAGGACCAGGAAAGGTTCCAAGCAAAGAGGAGTCTTTGTAGACGTCGGGGGAAACACTGGTCAACGAATCAACAGTTGGTTTATTGGTGACAGTAGAGATGGTGGACTTAGGGGAGGTCTGAGATTTTGGTTCATGGTAATTTAACTGGTCAATGGTGACAATCTGGCCATTATGAGGGAAAAAAATCTTGCAATGGATTGCAGACGGGACGACTGACATGGCATAGGTGTAACTACGCCCCAAAAGGATGTTGTAGTCGAGAGGGGCGTCGATAACTTCAACGTCAACACAAACAGTCTTACCGGCAAGGGTGATAGGATAGTTACGAAATAGGCCAATGGGCTGGGAGGCATGGCCATCCCATGCACGAAGGGTGATGGTGGAAGGGGCCAGTTCAGGGGATCCGAGTTGTTTCCAAACCGAAGCGGACATTACGCAGGTAGATGCCCTCTCATCAATAATACACCGAGCAACATTGGCGTTTCGGATTTTGACTGGCATTTGGAAAGAAACTGAAGGGGGAAGGGGGGGATGGTTTGACTGACGGCCGTTGAAAACAATCAATTGGTCATCATCAGGATCTACAGCGCCAACGGCAGATAGTAGATCCCTCTTTTGAGAAGGACACGACTGGAGGAGTTCCAGTGTTGAAATGGCACCAGGAGATTGGGCCAGATCATCTACTATGCTGTATGAATGAGCAGCCCGACCAGAGGCATCATTTCAGCGTAATGGCCCCTTAGGAGGCTTAGGATGAACCTCGGCTTTGGGTAGAGGGGGTTTCCAGGGACCATTGGGTGTCGATAGAGGCTCTGTAGGGCCTGACGATGGAGAGTCGGAGACAGACGGAACAGGAGGTGTGGAATACTGACGGGACCGAGTTTGAAGGTTGAGGTTGACAGTGAGAGGTGGGTTAGAAGCCATCATGAGAATCTGGTAATCAGAGGAACCAGAAGGGGAAGGTTGAGTGGTTACCAGGGGGTGGGGTGGTTGAGTGGCCACGAAGCCTTGTTGCGGGAAAGGATCGGTAAACACAGCAGGTTGAGAAGTAACGGGGGTGGGAGGGGTAGTAGGGGAGGAGTGCTATCTCTGTACGGGGGCCTGAGAATCCAAAAGTTTCCGCATTTGTGGTAATAAGGGACAATCGTGAGTGTAGTGACCATAAACACCGCAACACGAACAGGGCTTATTGGTGGGAAGTGGCCTATCCGGCTTGGGCTGAGAGCCCTGTGGCTAGTTGGTAGTGGTAGAGTCAATACTAGAAGGATTGGATCCACGATTACCAAAAGTGGATTGGTTGCCTATTCTCCTTCTTTGAGAAGGAGGAAAATTAAGCGCCCCCTGCTGTACAAATACTTGCCCTAAAGGGGGTAATAAGTGCGGTTGTAGGGGTGGAGAAGGCAAGGGAGTGGGGGGTCCAAATGCTGGAGGAGCTGAGACACCAAGTCTTGGATATGGATAAGGAGTAGGGTGGGCAGCAGTAACGTAAGTAGGAGGGTGGGCAAAAGGAGGAGGCATGCCGTAGCCTGAATACATGCTATCGGGAGGGGAAAAAATGCCGGAGGGGCTGGCCCCTAGAGGAAAACCATGTCCCAGAGGAGGTTGCGCAGAGGTATGGGACAGGGCTCCAACGATACCGTTGGCAGAATGAGATGCCCCTAAGGCATTAGGGCCACCGGGTTTGGGAAGGTCAGGAAGGATGAACATAACCAGATTGGGCATAGATAAGGTCATACTTCAACGCGATTTGGAGGGCAGCTTCTTCAGTTTGGGGAAAATGGGATGCGACATCTTTGCCAATGGGAGGTAAGAGAGAGCGAAGGAACCAGTCCATGTAAACCCAATCTTCAAAGGGGGGAGCTCAACATAAGCTTCTTCTGTGCCGCCATTCTTGGACTTGAGCGGAAAGGCGGGTTGAGGAGGATTGATGGAAGGAGGTTAAAAGCTTGGTACCAGTGTCGTAGCGGAGAGGGAGCTGGAAATAAGATAAAAATGCTTGGGCAATGGTTACAAAAGTAGTATGGGAGGAGGTGGCCTGTTCAACATACCATTTAGAAGCTTCACCTGTAAGCGTGTGTTGAAACAATCTAAGATGAATATAGTCGTCAGTAATGGAATTGGAGGAACACCGCATATGGAAGGATTGGATATGGTTGGAGGGATCCTCACTAGCAAGGCCTTCGAACTTGGGAATGTTGGAGGGGAGCTTGGTTGGCATAGTAGGCCAACTAACATCGTGGGGGATAGGATCATTAATCAGCTGATCGAAGTCAGGGAGACTAAGGTCGGCCATATAAGGGAGTAATGGGGCAGTCGAGGTAGGTCCCGAGGTGGTTCCACTGGAAACAGACACAGCAGTAGTACTAGGGTTACTGCTGGTGGTAGGCCCTGAAGTAGACATGGTGAAAGTGACAGGGGGAGAACTAGGAGGGGGAGAACCCGAACAATCAGAGGAAGAGTTAGAGTGTGGACTCGGGGAAAGACTTACTCGATGACGATGGGAAGGATGAAGTCGACCAAGTGGAAACTGAGGATGAAGGCCAAGAAGTCTCTTGGAGAGGCACCTTGGGGGCGCAATGATGACAGGAAGAAGATAAACTGACGAGGGCAGGGGGGGAAAAAATCAAGTTAGGTCAAGGGTAGAGAGGTGTAGTGACAATTTATTTTAAAGCCTTTGCCAAGCGGTGTTAACTAGGCGCTTCTTTGCTTAGGGTCAGTGTGGCGTGCGTTAATTTTAATTGTTTAAACCTAGACGTTTTGAGAGTAAAAGGAAAAGTGTGCTATGTAATGGAAAATAAATCTACAGTAAATAAGACTGAAAGAACAGAAAATTAACAACTAACGATGCAGCAATCTAACCCAAGAAGGTGGGTCTCTCAAAACTAGTGTATAAGAGGGAAAAAAATAGGCAAATCACACTAAAAAGAGGCCAATACATCGAAAGTCTAGAGGGACGGGGATATAAAGGGTAAATCTGCTGAAAAGTGGTGCAGATAACAACAAATAAGTAGAGGCAACGTTGCTGCTAAAAAGGAGGAGATCAGCTAAAAATACAAGAGACAAGGTAGTGGCCTTAGAAATGAACCCAAAAAAAATGATATGAGGTGGTTTTGAGAGGGAGAAGAGCTGATATAAAGGGATCTGAAAAGGAGGTATCAGATCGGAGAAAAAGAGGGCTAAAACTCTGGAAATTCAGACTTCTGAAATAGTAAAGACTCGTCCACAAAAAGTGGAGGGTACTAGAGCCCTATGGGGAAATATTTCCTCTTATTTCAGTGAAGCAGATCAGAAGCAGGTCCAAACGGGCAGAGATAGAGGCGGGAAAACCCTGACATAAGCTTCAGACAAACCCAGAAAAAGTGCTGAAAAATTTGCAGAAAAATTGCAGGTTGCAGGTTCTGACCTGTTTTCAGTCCAGGTCATAGGTTTGGGGCAGAAAAGTGCATCCTGAGGCTCAGGTCGCACTTTTTGGGCCGATAAGTGTGACCTGCAGATCTGGTTCTCTCGGTGGCAGATTTCAAAATAATTTGTCATCTCAGCTGCAGCTAATGTCTGTCACCTGTGCAATAAGGCCAGAAACACACAAAAGTTAAAAATTTGACTGTTTAAGGGTTTTAGGGGTGAAAATCACCATAAAAATAGGAAGAAAAAAAATGGAAGAGAAACCCTAGGGTCTGAAACAACTGGATATGCAGGAATAGAGAAAACGATAGCGGTCGCAAAAGAAAACCCGTGTGGAGTCACCAATTGTTAGTATGATTCTTTCGTCGTAAAAGATCACTTTAGCTACACATAAAAAATAGCCCTAACATCGATTATGGCTGCAAAATATCTTTAAGTTTTCTGCACAAATTCAGATCTAAGCACAAAAGACATTAAGCAGATAAAATAAACATGGCTCCATAAATCCAATGGACAAGACAAGAAGAATGTATTTAAAAGAATTTTGTATTATGTTAAAGAATGGGGCACCTAAGAGGAAAACAAGAAAGGTGTCTTCCAGTTATCCTCAGTGGGATGGGTTCTTGAAAGTCCTCAGTGTTTTAGATCTAACATTTCTCTCTCTTATGGGTGTAGAAAAACAAACATAGAAATCAATGGTAGTTCACAAAACAAAATGGAAAATGGTGACCAAGGGTAGATCCAGAGTGATCTAATGCAATGAAGGTGACTAATGAATGGGGAAAACCCCCTTGTTAATAACAAAATATTGGAGCGGTCTAGAACTCGGTGCATGAATAAAATATTATTAATCGAATTCTAGAAGCACCCTTTAGGAATATTTTATTATATTTGTTGGAGGGAAAGGTGTTCTTGACTTGGGTCAATTCCTTTATTTATAAATAATAAACAAATAAATTGTTTATTTATCATCTTAGGGAAGTGATGGGAATATAATTAAATAAATAATGGTTTATTTAATTATTTATGAATGATTTAGTCAAATTTAACTAAGAATATTATTTAAATAATGATTTAAATAAGTTGTTCTTAGGGAATAATTAAATAAATAAGGATTTATTTAATTAAGTTCCTTATTTTGGGTTGAATATGACCAGGAAATATAAACAAATAAGTTATTTTATGTGGTGAAAGCAATTTTACTTAGGGTAAAATTGGTCTTACATGGTGTACTTGGGTTCATCTAATAATAACAGGTTAGATGAAAAAAAATTGGTGTAACACCATCCATATTATTCTTCACAACATCCATCTTTGCTTCCATGTCTTTCTTCGAAACTTCCATTTCATTTTTTGCTTCTCTTTGCGAGAGATAAATTTGGTGCACTTGCTCTTGTAATTTTGATAGATCATGTTGCAATTCTTCATCTTCATGAGTCATAGTAGAGCCTTCTGAAGGCTTAATGGGTGTTGAATTTTTTTTAAGGGGCATTTTTTAAAACCCAATACTGATATCTATTCTACAATATGCAATTGGAATCAATTCAAATTGCTTTTTCAAACAAGACTTATGCAATTCGGAAAACAATACACACCTTTTTCTTGATTTTGAGGATCTCGATATTGAAATTGGATTATCTCTGTGATTTTAGCACTTCAATATCTGAAATTCAGCACTGAAGTAGCCCTCTGAATTCTATTTTGAATGCCACAGGTTTGACTTGATTTGGATTCTCCAAGAAAAATTTATGTCCAATATCCCACAATGACCTAATTATGGACTGGTTCAATAGAGCGAACTTGTATGATTTTCCACGTGTCACTTTTTCATTCTTCCCCTCTGAAATTGGTAGCCAAGAAACTACAGTCTATTTTATTGCGACCACTTTTTACGGCACTCCAATCCGATGCTCAAAGAGAGAGTTATTGAACTTTTCCCACGATCACCTCTTTGAGATGAAATTTGGGAGCCTGAAAAAGAACTACATTCCACAGATCATATATCCAAAAATATTGTGAACCAAGCCCTGAAATTTTTTGACGTGTTTCCTCAGGATTTCAGCTTCGTACCCTAAATATTTCAGATTCTAAAACTCAGTATAACAAATTTTATAGCGCAAATTCCACGATGACCTGTTTAGGAGCTTGAAAAAATACCTAACTTCCACAGATCATATCTCCAAAAAAATTGTGAACCAAGCTCTGAAATTTTTAGAAAATATTCCTCGGGATTTTGGCTTCACACCCTAAAAATTCCAGCTTCTGAAACTTCGTAGAACAAATTTTATAGCGAAAATTCCACGATGACCTGTTTGGAGCAGCGAAAGCCTAGAATCCGAAGCTCTGATACCAAATGTTGTGTAACTAGCTCCAAAAATAGAAGAAATGAGATATCAATGCCTTAGAAATAAGCCACTTCGAGGGGGAAACCTCCAATACATTACATAAATGAACAATTCTTGGATGATACAATTTACAAAACCTCCTTTCTATATATAGGAGTCCATGGGGCCATAATGTAATCCTAGTGGCCCACAATGTAATCCTAGCCGACCTAACAATAATAATTTAAGGGCACAATAATAACAAAATGGGGGTTATAAGGGTACAATAATAACTATAAGGGGGTTACACCAATAAAAATAAGGGACTATACTAGTAATATAGGGACATAACACATCGTCTAACTGTACCATTGGTAATAATCTTATTCATTAAAAATCGAATGGAAAAGTGGTTAGTGTGTAAAAATACTTGATAACCAGTGATGTAATGTCGAAATGTATTGATAACATGCACTACTACTAGGAATTCTTTCTCAGCCACTATGTAATTGAGTTGAGCTGGAGTTAAATTCTTGCTGATATACTACATGTCATGTCTTGTTGTCCTCCAGCTAACCCAAAACAACACCTACATCTATGTCAGATGCATTTATAAAGATATGAAATGATAGTTTCCAGTTTGGTCCTCATAAACCAGATGCTTCATCAGACAAGACTTCGGCCTTTCCGAAAGGCTCTCACACTTTTCGTGTGCACACAAATTCCACATCTTTCATAAGTAATGAAAATAGAGGAGATGCAATATTTGAAAATTTCTCTATAAATCTCCTATACTATCCTGAATGTCCCAAAAAACTACATACCTCTTTCGAAGTCTTAGGGGTCGGGATTTTCGAGATTACCTCAATTTTTGCAGGATCTACCTTAATTCCATTTGCTTAAATGAAATGTCCCAACACAATTCCCTCGGTCATCATCATGTGGCATTTTTCCGTGCTCAGAGCAACATTAGTTTTTTCACAACATTGCAGCACTTTTTCCAAGTTAGCTAATGTTGTCTCAAAGGCATCCCCATAGGGTGTAAAATCATCCATAAATATTTGAACACAACATTCAAAAATCCGAAAAGATACTCGAATATTTCCCTTTTGAAAGGGTGCAGTACTGGGTGCATTCCAAAAAGGATAGACTCTCAGAAGTTGTGTGCATCCGATGGACAAGTAAAGTTTGTCTAGTCTCTGGTCTTCGTGGAGAAACATGTATCTCAAGTTATACGACCGAATCAGATAGGAATGAAAAAACGTTTTCCCAGAAAAAGTATCCAAGACCTGGTCTATAAATGGTAAAGGAAAATGGTCCTTTTGGGTGGCCTTGTTAAGTTCTCTATTATCTACACAGATTCTCCATTTGTCGTTATTTTTCGGAACAATGACGAGCAGAGACACCCACTAACTGTCAAAGATGGGATAGATGAAGTTAGCATTAAGGATTTTCATAAATTTCTCTTTCACTATCTCCTTAAGTGCGGGATTCATTCGACGATGCAGTTGTCTAACTGGTTTCCAGCCATCTTTAAGGTTAATGTGGTGAGTGCACAAGTCAAAATGGATTCATTTCATATCAGAGTAATCCCATGCAAATGCCTTTTTATACTTCTGTAATAGTTGTATCAGCAATCAATTTTGTTCAGCAGTCATATTAGGGTTAATGTTTAAATTGTTACCTGGCTCAATTTCGATAGGACTGTTGTTAGTATGCAGAGTGGTTCTCATATGTTCAATATTTACATCATCTACCTCATCCTCCTCCCCTGAATCTCTAATGGAAGCAACATAAAGGGAATTTCTAATAAAACTGTTAACAATGTCGTCCTCTATTTCATCCTTAAAATATTGTGTTTCTCCAAGTGTGAGGAGAGGTAGGGAGAAATCAAATTCAGGTTCAAATTCGTCCCACCAGGGACTAGTCAAATCCATGTGTGGTTTCAATGGGGGCTAAAGGTTTATATTATTAGTGGCTTGCCTGTCTGAGATCATCATAGATCCAGATCTACATCTGATAAATGCATCTGTAGTGGCAAGCCACGGTCTTCCCAAAATTAAAGGATGACCCCCCAGGTTGGATTTGGTTTGCAAAATGAGAAAATCAGTCGGATATCTCCAAGAAGCTACAGTAATCACCACATCTTCTATCATTCCTTTAGGTTTGACGCGGGACCTATTTGCTAATTCAAGTACCGTAGGTGTAGGTCTAAGTCCATGAAGTCCAAGGGAGATAAAAATATCCTTGGTCATTACATTAATGGCTGCCCCCAATTCGATTAGAGTATTAGTTATGGGTTGGTCATCAATATGAACAGTAACTATAGGATTTCCTGGGTCATTATATTTAGTTAGCAAAGGTTGATCAATCATTAGTTCGGACAGGTTCCCCATAACATGGATAGTAGCAGGGTCCTTCGGCTTCCTTCCATGCTTTTTGACACACATATCTCTCATTATTTTGGCATAAATAGGTACTTCCTTGAGGGATTGTAATAGTGGAATCCGCACATACAAATTTTGTAATTCCTTGAGAAAATTTGATTTAGTTTGTAAGGTTGGGTCAGTTTTAATTAATCGTTGAGGGTATGGAGGATCCTGAGCTCTTACAGCTAAGTCAATTGTCATAGATGCACCAGCCCTACTCGAATTGGTTGTTGAAGGAACATCAAACCTTTCTGAGCTGGCTACTATAGGTGTAACAGTTGATGTTGTATCAGCTGTTACAGGTATGAAGGTCATTTCAGAATCAACTATACCCCTTTTGGGTGACTCACTTTCTTCCTCGATAATGAGAGGAGTGTGGACAGGTCTGATTAATTTTCCCGATCGAATTTGAATCTCATTGAGCCCAATAGGAGTAATAAGGTAAGTCTAGAAAGTAGCCGGAGTATCTATGCTATGGGTTTCCTTGTTATTCGGATTGGGGTTAGGTTGCACAGGAAATTGGGGTCGGATAGGAGGTGCAGGAGTTTGAAGAGGAGGCAGTTGTAACTATTGTTGCTACATTGGTAGTGTAGAGGGGGCTAGACCTTGGCCATTACCTCTCCAATTCTGACTCCAAGGATAAGATTGTGACGTAGGATATTGCATTGGTGGAGGGGAATGTCAATAGTTCCAAGGTGAAGGAAATTTTGTTAAGGAAGGAGTAGGATATGGCCATGGAAATTGCTGACCATTATAAGCATTTTTCCAAGGATTAAAAGAGGAAAAATCTGGAGGCATACCTGTAGGTCACGGCTACCATGGTCTCTTTGATCCGATGAAGTAGGAAGACTGGAATTCCTCGCTTGATTCCTTAAGCATTACTTTCAGTCTGGGTAGTTCTTGGCATTGACCAATGGAATGCGCCAACTCACAAATATTTCACAAGATAATGTTGTTGAGTTCACATTCCCTTTGTATATGTTTCTTTTTGCATTGAGGACAGAATATTTCCAAAACTGCTTCACTTATGCTTGTGCTTTCTTGACTTGTATTGTGGTGATTTGAGCAGATAGAGTACTGAGGAGGTTGGTTTTAAAATCCTCAAATAGATTCCCAATCTCTGCTCTAGTTACTCCTCCACTTTGTGGACTTATGTATCCTGAATGAAGGGTCCCAAACTAAATTCCTTCCCTTGGTTGATCCTCTTGAACTCCGCAGACAGAGTTTCATTATTTCTTCAAGCAATTCCTACGATGTGTCTGCTTTTCCCAACAGATTCAAATGTTCCAAACAATCATCTCTCATACCTCTTAGAAATATTGTTTTCAGGATTTCCGGGGCTAAGTCACCAAACTTATACCTTTGTAAATTATAATGGAATCATTCCATGCAGTCTTCCAAGCTCTCCTCTTCCTTCCATGTAATTTTGAAGATTTCTTCCTTCAAATCCCTGGTTCGACATTAATACTGATACTTAGAGAGGAATTCCTCCTTCATGTCACCCCAGGTTCGGATCGTTCCGGCAGCTATTATCATGAACAATCTCAACGCTGCTCCTTTCATAGTAACAGGAAACAGTTTTAGCTTATGGTCATCCGAAGTGTAGTCGTAACTTCTACACATGACATCGAACTCGAACATAAAAGTGTCAAGATCTTCGATGTCCATCCCTTGAAAGGATGGTAGAGATGATAAGGGAATATTTTTCATAGGAGCTTCATCTCTTATTTCCGGTATTCAGAATTCAAAAGTAACAGTACCATTGGTTCTAGTATTTTCATCCCCCATAGTTGGTCCTTCTTAATGAGATGAGCTGACCTCAGAATGTACAAGGGATTGACAAATGGATAAGGGATCAGGCTATTCCAAGACCGACTGCTTCACTACACTACCTGAATCTAGATGATGATAACCAAATAAGCTTTGTTCCGTTTTGGGCCTTGGCTTCCCTTCGCTCGTTTACCCTTGTCCTTCAATTCTCAGATTTTGATCGACAACTTTCCATTGTTATTTGTGATCTGTAGTCTTAATTTCAAGAGTGGATATGCTGGGTGAAGGATGGTGAGGTCCAAATACTGAAGCTGCAGATGCCTCCGGCCTTGATATAGTGGTAGATTTATGTGATCGTGTCTTCCTGGTGTCCTTGTATGAAGTCGATTGTTCTTTCTCTCTGCTTGAAAATCATGATTCCAAATAATGTCTTTCTCTTCCGAAATATAATTTTTCTTTTCCTTTTTATGACCTGTATTTCCTATAGTTAGTTAGAATGGGGGTTTTCTTGGTTTCTCTACTATCCTAAATGCACACTTGGAGCCTATGTGTATATTTCCTTAGTATGAGTACCATAGTTTTGTTGTGGTGAGCCCGCTTAGGTATGTTAGAGTGATGCACACGTTCTTACCTCTGGTATTACTACCCAAAAACTCTAT
The DNA here is from genome assembly GCA_034641835.2 of Pinus albicaulis. NCBI lineage: Eukaryota > Viridiplantae > Streptophyta > Pinopsida > Pinales > Pinaceae > Pinus > Pinus albicaulis. The sequence goes on along the minus strand of CM076575.1, from coordinate 214,480,356 downwards.
AGCTAAAAGAATGTTCTAGAAAGACAACACTCAAAACCCACACTTCTAGGTGTCCAATTGTAGCAACGGTGAGCTCGCTCAGGTATGTTAGAGCGATGCACAGGTTCTCACCTCTCGTCTTACCACCCAACAATTTCTGACTAACATCAATAGTTAAAAAAATTTGTTACTGTGTCACATCGCTATCCTCGACAATGACTCCAAAATCTTGAATTTTTTTAATCATTGTTAATTGACTAAGGCAGTACACATAAATTATCAATCCATGGATGTCTTTTATTTCAATGACAGTTGCACTCTCTGTGCCACTACATCAAACCAGAAGCATAAATAAAACAAGAAGAAATCGTTGCTAAACCAATTGTTGAAAATTAACACTCATGTAGGAATAAAAGATCTAAAAGAATGTAATAACACTTCAGATAAACCGGTATCTAGTGCGCCACATGATAACTACACCGGCTAGTATTTCTAATTGAATCTATGCAACAACATAATAAATACCTAAAACTGAAGTAGATCTACTTACAACCAATACAACAACAGTAGCACTTCCCAATTACGCAGAAGAAAATATGAAATATACTACTGCTACTTTATCATTGTACTCACTATTAAACAAGAGGGCCCTTCCTCCCTAACAGGGCGTAGGAGAAGATAGGAATTAAATAAGAATTAAATTTTTCAACACATGTAACAAAAACAATATGATATTTTGTATTATGATGATTAAAATTATAGAGTCAAAATGATGATACTGTTCTGTGCTAACCTCCTGACCTTAGAGGTCTGAGTGCTTATAAAAGTTACATGTTCAGAAAATGACAAACAGATCAATCATGAGAATCTTATGATTCTCATGCTCATAAAAAAAAGGTAATTATAGTTACAATCGATTCCATCAATAGAGTCTTGACTGGGAAAATATTGATTTCAATAAGAACTACGTAAAGTTGTTACCCTAAAAGATGACACATAATGACTCCTACAGTTGACTCTTCATCAAGTAGTAGCACCATGTAACAGCACATTATAACAACATGCCCCCAACTAGTTACATGCGCCTGTGTGTTATGGGCCTCTTGTGCTCAAAGTGGTATCTGAAAGAATATGAAAAGGACCAAAGAATTTCCTCCAATATTCACGCCAGTTAGCCAAAAAAATTAAACAATACATCATAAAAATTAATGAGAACAGAAAGATAATAAACATAGTAAAGTTGCGATGTTTTACAATAAGGAAAAAGGAAAAAGGAAAAGATATTCCCAAGGTTGGAGGTCAGAAAGGCTAGAAATGAGGGAATCAAACTTAGGAAATAAGTAAAAAAATGACAACCAACACATGGGTAAGAGGTTCCTCCATGGACAGTAAAGTTTAGAATTTAACAACAGAAAACAAATTGGTAATCAAGGAAAAGTGATTACCAAGTATCTGTGAAGAGCAATATACACATGTCAAAATAAATTATGAAGGACTTAACTTATGGTAGCAATCTCCCCGAACGTTTTGTTTGGTGTATCAAATCTATAAGGCGGTCGACTCAGTTACCTATGGAAGGTTTGCAACCTAGTGGGATCATACTTGACAATACATGGGAGCTCAATTCGTAGTAGCACTACCTAATGTGTAACCGTTTGATGAGAATGTCCCCTTATACTTTTCATACGTGGAGCATAGTCCTATATACTTCCATATGTGGGATGGGATATCACCCCTGGAATCCAACACATGCTGTTAGCGATAGTTGTTAAGGTTAAAAATGTCAAAACATGTCTCTAGCCTAAACCTATAGATGTTTTTGTTAATTCCAAATGCCCCTTAAGGTTAATTGTGCAGCTTTAAAAGTTGATCTTTTATTATGTTTCAATTTTGGGCTCAAAACAATGTCACCTAAATACCTATAATGCAACTAGCATGAGAAAATGATTCATTCAATTCAATGAATGCTATATAGTTCAAGGAAGAATTTCAAACAGTGATGCAGCAAACAATAATGCAACAAATAAATCTTTCCTAACTAGATAACTTTCACTATCCCAGTTCAATTCAAAAATGAAAACTATGCAAATATAATCTGTGCCAATTTTTTTTTTTTTTTCATTTATTTATTTATTTATTTATTTCTATTTTTTTTCAGAAACTATGCAGTTGTAATCTATGCACAATTTCCTTTTTCTTTTTTGATGAATGAAAATTCACTCAATGCATTTTTCAAGGAAATGAGAATCTACATTATAGAAAATTATACAAAATCGTGTATATATTGGATTCACCTGATCTAACAATTTACTAAAGTTAAATACTGAATTTATTCTACAAATATTTTGCGGAATTAAAGACACAATCGCTAATCACATGAACATGAAGAAAGGTCAATCACACACAACACAGATAGTTTCCCCAGAAAATATTACATCTAAAAACCCCACTATATTATATTGTATATTAAGCATGGATCATTAAAAAATTACATAAAAACTCTTCTCACAACAACACTCCAATACTCAGCTAATTTCCTCACAGTGTCATATGCAAAACAAACCAACACATAGCCAATTCTGAGCCTCTATATAGCCTGCCTTTCTTGCGCAATCCCTGATGGTAAATATCCCTAAAGATGGGATTTTTTTCCTGCCTTGACTGCGCAAGTATCATGGGCACTCCAATGGGTGTTTTCCTGCATGTGTGAAAGCCAATAATCCTACAATTGATAGTCAACTTCCCCTTCACCTAGAACTCAACTGGGTCTCCACTAGATCTGACATGCATGCATCTAATAACAATAAATCCTTAGTTGCATTTGAGATCACTGATTGTGATTTAATTAATATTTAATTCGCTAGATCTATCAGTAGTGTATCTTCAGTTACAACTAGCACAACTGATTTTAGCTCACTTAACTGAGTTAAACTAATTTACAACTTGCACCAACTCATGCACCACTCCACTTTGAATCCTGTTACAACAAGAATTACTTTTCATGCCTCACCAACAACCTCTACTTGAAATCTAATAGCTAACTGAATTTATCACTTTCAGCTAACTCATTCAATTCCACATTGAGAATAGATTATGGTTTAATGTCCATATTAATTAATGGATAACCAAAATAGACATGCACCAAAAAATACCACTGTGGGCCCACCCTAGTCTGGGTGCTTAATGCAACCATGTCCTGAATGCAACCAAGTGCTTAATGCACTAGGCGTGGTTGCTGAATATTCTTGTTGATTCTCAACACTCCCTCTCAATAGGAAAGGGATTATCCTTCACCCTGATCCTATCTCTATGGTATTCCAATTTTCTCCTTGTGAGCGCCTTCATCAGAATATCTGCATCTTGGTCTTCTATGGGAATGTACTGAGAAACATGATTCTTCTCTGCAAACAATCTCTGAGATGATGGTACCGGATATCTATATTCTTTGACCTATCATGAATCACATGATTAATAGAGAGTTTAATGAAACTCTGATTATCACAATGAATCACTATCGGATCCATATGAGAACCAAAAAAACCAGCCAAAATATTTCTCATCAAGATATCCTCACATGCAGATTGACTTGCTTCCATGTATTTAGCTTCTGCTGAACTGAGTTCCACGGATCTTTGTCTCCCATTGTACGAGGAAGTTGTTGTTAATCCAATACTAAATATCCCTTCTCATGTGCTCTTTCTATTCGATGGACTTCCGACCTATTCTGCATTCATGAAGACATGCAACTTCATTCCATCTGCTCATCTATACCATAGACCATACTCTTATGTGCCCCTCAGGTATCTCAGGAAATGCTTCCCTGCCTTCCAAAATATCTTGGTAGGCCTAGCCATAGCTTGACTTAGCTGGTTAACTACGTAGCAAATGACGAGTCTCGTGTTCACCAAATACATTAGCGAACCCACTAATTATCGATACACAGTAGCATTCACTACCTCTCAAGAAGTACCATCCTCTTTCCTCCAATTTCCTGGAAGAGGAGTATCCATGGGTTTGCATCTATCCATGTTAAAATTACCTAGTATCTCCTTTTCATACATTCCTTGAGACACAAAAATCTCACCATCCTGTTGCCATATTTCCAATCCAAGGAAATAATTAAGAAGTCCCATGTCCTTCATTTCGAACTCCCTTGGAAGATCCTCCTTACATGAGTGTATCAACTGCTCATCATGAGTCAAAATTATATCATGAACATAAAGAACAATGATCAATAGCTTACCCTCAACCACAATCTGTTACATGTTTGGATCTTATTCACTTTTGGTGAAGCCCAGTCTGGTGAAATAATTGTCTATCTGAGTGTACCAATCACGAGGTGCTTGCTTCATCCCATACAGTTATCTTTTGAGCCTGCACTCATGCGACTCACTGTTGAATATTTTGAAACGTTCACGATGCTCTATGTACACCTCTTCCTCAATGATCCCATTGGGAAACGTAGTTTTCACATCCATCTGATGAATTCACCAGCCCATCTACACTGAGAGTGCAAGGATGGATCTTATGGAAGAGTACCATGCACCAGGTGAAAAAGTCTCATCATAATCTATCCCCTTGATCTCTGAGAAACCCCAAGCCACAAATTGAACTTGTGTTTCTCCACACTCCCATCATAATCTTTCTTTTCGTTGTAGATCCATCTCGATCCAACCAATGATTTGTCCACCGGCCTTGGGACTATCTCCCATGCACTGTTCTTGACAATGGAGTCATACTCCTCCACCATTGCAATAACCCAAGTAGGCTGATGCACTGCTTCCTGAAAGGAATATGGTTTAGTCACAATACATTTGCTCATAAGAGCCTTGTATCTAGTAAATCGGTCAGGGAACTATATTTATCTACGTTGTGAACTAGGGGCTCCTACATTCTGTGTCGCATGAAGTCTCAACCTATCAGCCTCCGTGGTGTGCCTTCTGCCATTTGAAGATGGATGGCTCTACATGAGTGATTTCCTCCACTCCATGAACCTCTTCAGGTGTTTGATCCACATCTTGAGACTCATCTTTGGGAGCCAATAGTTCCTCCTCGGCATGTAAGTCTAGCTCCATCTGAAGGGACAATCGCATGGCTTTGTCATCATAAAATTTGATACCTCACCAAACATCAATCATTCTACTATTTGGAAAATACACACGATAATTATGTGGTGTTTCAGTGTAGCCCACAAAAATCCCAAACTCAACAGTAAGTTCCAGCTTCTTCCTGGAATCCTTGGTCACATGCACATAAATAGATGAGCCAAAAATATTAGTGTGAAACATCAGGTTTCTTACCAGTGAAATCCTCTTATGTTTTACTCATGCCAAGTACTCTATTAGGACAACGGTTTTTCATATGTACCACTGTATTGCATACTTCCACCCACAGATGCAACAGTAGGCCTTCATCATGCCAGATTGCTTGTGCTGCACCCACAATAATTCTGTTCTTCCTCTTCGTGGCCCCATTTTGTTGTGGGTTATGAGGCACTATGAGTTCTATTCAAATTCCTTATTTGTTGCAGAATTTCTTGAATTTTTTATAAATGTATTATGCAACATTATCATTCCTGAGAGCCTTCACTTGCTTCCCTGACTCTTTCTCCAACACTGCCTTAAACTCACATAACTTAGAAAATGTTTGATCTTTCTTCTGCATGAATAAGATCCATCACTTACAAGAAAACTCATTAACAGATATTACATAGTATTTATTTTTTGATGTTGAAGCAACCAAGAAGGACCACACACTAATGTGTGAACTCTCTCAAGGATCCCCAAAGCTCGGTTTTACTTCTCATGAAAGGTGGCCTTTACATATTTTCCCATTGTACATCCCTTTCATGTATCTGACTGTGCAAGTGTACCCCTAGGAAGACTAGTATAAATCTGCATTACATATTTTAATTGAAATGGTTTACCTAAATCCCTCTCAAAGGGAATGGTACCAATCCTGGTAGTACTGTACCATCTGTTACATCCCATCTCAATATGCATCCGGAGATCTTTCTCCTCCAAGTCACTGAACATTTCCTTATCTCCAATCATGTGAAAGGAAGTGCCACTATCCAAATACCACACAGATCCCAATGCACTGGACACCATGAATGTGATCAATGAGAATTAAATCTCAAATTGTGAGGCAAGGGCCTCACCAGCTACAGATCCAATAGCCTTCTTGTTATTCTTAATTTGTGTATAGTTAGTAGAAAAATGCCCGTGCTCGTGACAGTGAAAACACTTCACCTTGGACATGTCCTACCTCTTACCCTTATTGGACTATTATTTATAATGGAATTTATTCCCCTTCACCTTCCTTGCATTGGAAGCTAAAGCACAATCCTCTTCATCCTCATTCTTAGATGAAGATCCATCTCTATTGTTTCGTCTGAACTTCTCCTACACCAAATCTGACCACAGACGGTCGCAATCTGGTAATTTTTCCCTTGCATTGACAGAGCCTTGATAACTGTGCAAACACTTAGAAAGTCCCAGGAGAGCCAAGCTCACTAAATCATCATTAACAACTATTATTCCAATGCTTTCTAGTTGATCCTGACATTGGACAAACTTTGTTAGATATTTTTGAATGGTGTCGCCCTTTTTCATCTTGATCTTCTTGAGTTTATCTTTGAGAGCCAATTTCCTATGGTCGTTGTTTCTTTGGAATAGATATGTCAAAGACTTCAAGATTGCAAATGGTGTGGCTTTCCAATGGAGGTTTCAGACAATGTTTTCTCATACTCCCTCCGATAGGATCATTCTTGCCTTTGCCACTTTCTTTTTCCATGCATAAACATTTGCAGCATCTACAACATCAAGTTTAGGAACATCTTTGTTAATTAATTCCTTGAACCCATTGTCTTCGAATAGTGCCTCCATCCTGTCCTTCCCAGAAATGTAGTTCGAGCTGACCTCGAGTGAATACTCTAACCTCAAGCCATTGAAAGCCATTTCGACCTTGAATCAGTTGTAGCACCAAGAAAGTCTTTCTACAAATTCGAATTCTTTACAGTCACAAAATTATCTCCTACTTCATTTCTTCAATTTCTTGTGCTCTAATACCATGTAGAAAATTATATAACAAGCATGTATATATTCGATTCACCTGAACTAACAATGTACTAAAGCTGAATATTGAATCACTTCTACAAATATTTTGCGGAACTAAAAACACAATCGCTAATCATATGAACATGAAAAAAGATCAATCACACACAACACAAATAATATCCTGGGGAAAGCTTACACATAAAAATGCCACTACATTATATTGTATATTAAGCATGGATCATGAAAAAAATACATACAAAACTCTTCTCACAAGAGCCCTCTAGTACTCATATAATCATCTCACACTGTCATATACAAACCTGACCAACACATAGCCAATTCTCAGCCTCCATACAACCTACCTTTCTTGCGCAATCCCTGATGGTAAAAATTCTAAAAGATAGGAATTTTTCCCTCCCTTAGTTGTGAAAGTATCATGGGCACTCCAATGGTTGTTTTCTTGCATTTGTGCAAGCCAATAATCCTACAACTCATAGTCGACTTCTCTTTCACCTAGAACTCAACTAGGTCTCCATTGGATCTGACATGCATGCAACTAATAATAGTAAATCCTTAGTTTTGTGTGAGATCATTGATTGTGAATTAGTTAATATCTAATTCACTAGATCTCTCACTAGTGTATATTCTCTTACAACTAGCACAACTGTGTTTAACTGACTTAACTAAGTTAAACTGATTTACAACTTGCACCACCTCATGCACCATTTCACTTTGAACTCTGTTACAACTAGAATTACTCTGCATGCCTCACCAACAACCTCTAACTCAAAATCCACTAGCTAACTAAATTTATTAATTTCGGTTAACTCATTCAAGTCCACATTGAGATAAATTACAGTTTAATTTCCATCTTAATTAAGGGATAACCAAAATAGACATACACCCAAAAATAGCACTATGGGCCCCACCCTAGTCTGGGTGCTTAATGCAACCAGGTGCTTAATGCAACCAGGTGCTTAATGCACTAGGCATGGGTGTTGAATTTTCTTGTTGAATCTCAACATACTTAATGCACTTTTTAATGAAATGAATGCACTCAAAGCATATTTTAGTTTTTAAACCACCAAACAATGCAATCAATGTCTAATGATAATCACAAAAATGACTTTTGAAATGAAATGTAATCTAATGCACTTTTTAGGAAAAGTAAATTTTTTAGATAAATAAAAACTAAATGAATTCAAGAACTCAATTTCTTTTATGGAATGCAAACAATGTTGAGTTATAAGAAAAACAATAATATTTCCAAACATACAAGCAAAAAACAATGAATTAATGGACTCAAGGAATCAAATATTCAACCAGAATTTAACATTTACCACTTCAAGTATGGGATTTACTTTTGCACAACATAAAGAAACTAAGACCAATAAACAAATTTTGATACACACAGAGAAAAATGATTACCTTCGATATCATGACACATTAGGCCTTTTCGTAGAAACCCAAAAAAATTTCAAATTTAAGGACCAGTGCTAGATTACATAGAAAAACCCATGGTGATAGGGTATTCAACACTACTTTCGACCCACAAACTCGTGGTGGAAGTGCTACTTTGCATATAAAAAATCATGCTAGTCTACGAAACTGCACTAGCACAAGGAGAGAGTGAAAGATATGGTTTTAAATGTGACTATACTTATAAATATCTGTGCTCGAAGCATGACTATGTATGAAAAAAGATGCACTGAGGAAGGAATTGTCAAGAAAATAAATCATTACTTAAGAAGAAACCTAGACCTAACACTCTAAAGAAAGAATCAAGAACTGTGAATATCTACAGAGACTCAAACATGCTGAGATCCCGATGATTGGTTAAACTGATAAAGAAACTAAATCGAAAAAGAAGAGACAAAGGGGCTATAGCTTCTCAATGGAGTCACCAATTTTTTTCTGAAGACAATCCCCTTTGCGGAGTGAGGTGATCTCTCTAGCCCTAGATTGGGTCTAGTAATGCATGAGACTATCTAATGAACCCTTTCCTAGTTTTTATTCAATGTGGACAAAGAAGAAGAAGAACCTACCTATTCCTTATGCTATCATCAAGTCCTTTGGTGAAGACCTTGATTCCACAATCCTTCAAACTCGCTCCTCATTCCTCATGGAATTCGAATGCCTATAGAATATCAAGAGGAAAAAACAAGAAACATGACAAGATACATAGCATACATCAAGTACAAACTACTTAATAGATCAAGGTGTATTAGGATACTTGCATATATATTTGGAAAAATATGGAAAAAGAAACGTCATATGTATTATTAATTATAGAAAAGAGGAAGCATATAACTATGGCCTTGGTGTTGGAGACCTCCCTTTAGTGATGTCCAAGTCCAAACCGAGGCTCTTCAAACAATCCCTCTCCCAAGTGAAAAATTGAGCATAATAACACTATAGGGATGCAAAGGATTAATGATTAGGCAAGAGCAACCAATAGTGGAAGGATGGGATTCAATTTATAGGCAGGGAGAAGGAGTTGGGGATCCATAAAGGGAGGAAGGCCTAGTTCTCGAGTGAAATTACCTAATGATAAGATCAAGAGGTCCAAATGAGAGAGCTCGAGCATATCTACATCAAACCATATACAGCTCGTCGTTCTGGAAGCTTGTAGTGCACGAAGCTTCTCCTCTATTTTAGGAAACATGGCTAGAAAGGGTTCAATGCATTTTTTCCTATCAAATGCATGCTATAAATGTTAGGTCAAAGTGTTGCAGCATGCCATCGGCATGGGCATTCAACAAACAATGAGCGTTGTTCAAAAAAATTAGGTTTTAAGCTTAGCTTCTTTAGAAAAACTTCAAGGAAACTTTGTATTGGTCTTCAAGGGATATCTTGATGTATTCTCCATGGTGGATATACTACAGAACTATCATCTTATGGAAATTCAGGATCAAGGAGAGTAAGTGAACGGTGTGATGAATTACTGTGTAACAACTAAACCCACTGAATCACCGAATCAATCACTAAGTCTCAATCAAGTAACAAAAATAGATCAAACAACCAAACCATCTTATCTCACTATATACCTATTCATCAAAATTCCATACCACATACTATTCATCACATAAAATAGATCTTGTCACTCCAAACCCTGATTAATCATATGTAAGAATATATACGTTATTTTTCTACAACATAACCATGTATGTACATGTTTTTCCTTAGTAATACCTCTGCACATATCTCAGAATGTTGATACTTGGGTCTGAGTCATTTTCATACTGAAAAAATCACTAAAACACATATTGACCCCATCCCATATTTTTGAACCACATACAAATCATCACGTAGCTGCATCATTATTATTGAATATTGCATTCCACAATCAGTTCAACCCAACTAGTACTGTCAAACACAAAATATTACAATAAATACTTCATGGAAAGATAACATCAAACAGAAGACAAAAAATTAACCAATATCATTAGCTCATGCTGCAAAACCCTAGCATATATATGCGACCCTTAGAAAACACTTCTGCATATATACACACTTTTCCTACTTTATACCCATGTAGAGATATGTCCATATTGAAGAATATATATGCGACTACCCAGAAGCAAAGCCGCATATGTATGTGATCTTTCTCAAGAAAACATGTGTAAAAATATGTAATTACTGAGTAATACCTTCACTATAGACCACAAAATCTGTCAAACCCAAATCTCGACATACTTTATCACAAATCTATAAAAACATAAACAAATTATTCAATACGTATTCATTTAAGATCTATTACATATGGTCCATATTCATTCTCCTTTGTGCACACCTAGTTTAGGTCAAACCTTCATCAATATCCCGTTGGTTGCACACTTAATACTTTGATCTCCATATCCTTTTATATCTTTGGCCTTAGCCAATACCTTGGGTTAAACCCTTAGTAATATTGATGGTATTCTTTGACATGATTGAATATTTGTTGTTATGCTCATTACTATCAGCCAATACCATGGTAAAGACCCTCGGTATTGAGAAAACCATGGTGCAAAAACTATACGTTACTTTTATTTACCATACCCATGTATGTAGATGGACTTTGTTCACAGGTCTGCATATACTCTCCCAAACATCATTTTTATCATTTCCCTGTCTTTGATCTAATGCTACTTTGCCCAATCTCTTTGTCACATATGTAATGGGTTGTATACTTATCCTGGTACCATCATGTTTACATCTTTATCAAGTAGGTTTCCATCAAGGACAACACATACTCATGCTACTACAAGTAGGTTCCTATCAAGGAAAACACATAAGTCAGAATTCCAGCAATTTTCACATCAATAACAATAATATCTCCTTGAGGATTGGGTCGTGTGCAAAGCCAACACCTTGGTATTGTGGACCTTTCGAGATCCTTGTGAGGATTAGATGAGTGGCCTATTCACTTGAACTGTCTCCGATAGTGAAATTCCATGATGTTTTCCATGTTTCATTTCTTAGAAGATATGTAAAGGATGTTGATCATGTTATTCATTGGCATGTATTGCAAGTCGAACCAGAAGGAGAATTCTGGCTAGAAACTTTGTCACATTTTGCAAGACATGCTCATGGAAACGAGCAATCGAGCAGGTTAAAATGCACTCGAATCATTTTGGGCCTGATGAAGCAACATTGGAGATAGCTGATCAAATGCAGGCTATGTATCCTTCTCTATTCGATGGTTGAGTGAATGTTTTTCGCATATGTTTCAGTCTGATGTTTTGGTATATGTATATATCTATATAGTTGTAAATATGGCCATGAGTTATGTTCTAAATCTATAATAAGAAATATGGGTGTCATTTTCTTTAGCTTCTCATGTTGTTATGTTTTTCATGTTGGTTTTCTTCTCCATATGATGATCATTGTAAATACTACATCGAGCTAAGCTATAAATCTCCATAAGTAAAATATTTTTGTCTTTTAGCGGTTTTGTTGGTTTTAGATGCCATTGAACACCGAGGACGGTGTCCCCTAAGGGAGAGGGGTCTGTAATTTCCCCAAGATAAAATATTCATGTAATAAAGTTAGTAAAAGAAAAATAATAACCAAGGTTATGGGACACATATTCCAAGTTGAATATTGGGAAAAACATCCTAGTGTGGGTGTTCATTTTGTTTATTATGGCTAGGGGAAATTGGCAAAGGATTTGAAAAGGCTAGAGGCATTAATTGGAATTATATTTATGAAAATAATGGAAAATAGAGAAAAAGAATGTGAAAGGTCCCAGGTTGCATGTTGGGATGAAAATGAAGGAAAATAATGGAAAATGAAGAAAATACAGGCCTCACTAATAAAAATCATTTTCAGGATCAGTTGGTACCTTTGTTCAATTCATCCTTAGAGCTCTCTCGCTCTCTTTATCTCACTCTTGGACACTTAGAGCATTCTTGAAACACTCTAGCATTGGATCAAGAAAATCAAAGGAAGAGAAATGAACACAAAGGGAAGCCAAGATGAAGCAAGGACGAGTAGAATCAAGTAGATATAATGGATTACTTTTAGTTATCGATTTGCACGTGTGATTTCCTTCATAGATTTGGCATGCAAGGTCCATGCATGTGTGTGTTTGGTTCTCTTTCTATCATTGACATATTTTTTTTTTAGCTATGAAAATGATTTTCATCCTTTCTTTTCCATTTTCAGATAACAATGATGTGATGGATTCTTGTTTATTTCATTAAACTGGATTTGAAAATGGTTTTGAGACTAAGTGGGTTGGTCTCTAAAGAAGAACACAAGGCTTAGGAATCTGTGGACTAGTGAAGGTGGGATTGCAGTAAAGAAAAAATTTGTGTCCCTCGGAGGGCCTAGGAATCCTCGACCGATGAATGATGGGATATACGGCAAAGCATAGAGGTATGCACCACCAATTAGGGCTAGGAATCCTCGACCAGTGAATGGTAATATATACGATAAAGCCTAGATGGTGGAGTCTCAATTATGAATAGGAATCCTCAACCGATGAATCAAGGAATATACAATAAAGCCTAGAGACTATGACACACACAAATTTCTCATGGTGTAGGTGTAGAGATCTGAAGACATCCATGCTTGTAAAGGCCTAGTGATTCCTAGACTGATATATGGTGGGGTTGCGGTAAATCCAGGAATTATATGTTTATTGTTTGGGTCTATAAATCCCTTAGTGGATTATGGTAAAGCCTAAGGAAACCTAATTGGTTTTATTATGAGTCCCACATTCATGCTTGGAATATGGCATGGGGGTGATTGGCTGAAAGAATGATTTGGATTAGCCTAATCTATGGTCGGGTGGTTCGCGGAATTCCCTAACTTGGTTTCCCTATGCATTCACTAATAGGAGCTCCTTATCCTTTGGTATTTCATGTATAAATGTACTTGTACTTTTGTGGTTTTTATGGTTGTTATATCCTTGTTATTTATGTTGGTTATATGCTCGTTATGAGTATATTTTATGACAAACTTGATGTATTCAGGCTTTTATCATGTTTTTTTTAGCAGATGAATGAACAACAAATATATGACCTAATAGTTGATAATGCAACTATTGTGATAAGGAATGAATGCATCTTGGATATTCTAAGATAAGTATGAGACCCCTATACTCATATTTGTTGTTATTACTTGTACTAGATTACAAATTTGTGACATGTTTGATGAAATGTCTATCATGGATAGTAGGGCTTAGATCAAGTACTTGTACCAATGATTGCATTAGTAGCATTATTCCATGGTTATTATTCATTTCTAGAAATTACATGAAGTTTTGGGCAGAGGCCTGAGACATAGCCCTAAAATGTGGCTAAGAATCCGATGTCGTTGGCTCATAACTACTTGGAAAAGTCCACAGTCACTAGCATGCCTTGTTGTCAAAGAGACTCAAAGGCCACAATCGCAAGCATGGATTGTCATGGGGGTGACTGAGGGTCCAGACCAATAAATTGACAAACTGTCTTAAGAATTAGATATCTCAAAGGATTGGTTACCTCTTGAAGGGTCTGTATCTTGTAAGGAATGCCAGATTATTTATTTTGAGTTGGTTCTAGTTCTTTAACTATACATGGAGAGTTTAATCACATCATAGTATCCTCTCATCACATATTTATTTGAGTGGACCATTTAACTTGGGTAAATGTGGGAGGAAGGTATTACACGAAGGCAACAAGATGGTGTTTTTTTATCTTGAAAGGGTTTCCACTATACATCTTATATCTCATGTGTGATGTTGTGTTATGTGCCTTCATATTACATGTTGTTGACCGTTTACTTGGTTATGTATGTGTTATTTGCTGCTAATACATTGTGATATGTTGATAATCAATGAATGGTATAGATAAATCTAAAGAATGACAAAAATTGGTTAAAGTAATCTATGTGGCACAATACTAATTCAACCCTCCTTCTCACTATTGTCAAACTTCCAACATTTGGTATCAAAGCTTTCAACAAGGGAGGTTCCTAATGACAAGAAACTCACCAAGTAGAAGCATCCAAAGATTTTCATAATAGAAGAAGAGATATAAAAGTATAAATAATTTAAGATTGCAATATCTTAATTGTTCCCCTTTCAATTTTAATTAGAGAAAGAAGAAATTAATATAATTTTTATTATATTATCATTATTATTATTTTGTTTCAAATCATAATATTTTTCATGATAAGTATTTTTAAAAATGTACCAATTTCTTATTTCCCCACTTCCCAAAGAAGAAAGACAAAGAAGAGTTTCCATTCTCTAAAATTTTCAATTTTTTGAATTGTATCTAAACTTTTATTTTATTTGATCGAAGTGAATGTCAATTCTCCACCCTCATATGAAAAAGGTTTTTCGTATAAACTGTCTTTTGGGTATCTCTTTCTCGTTGGCGTTCCCGCTTTTTGTTATTTTCCCTTCCTAGGTCACGGTTGCGTTCCCTCTTCTTTCTCTCTTCCGATACGTGACGTTGGCATTCCCGCTTTTTGCCATTTTCCCTCCCTAGGTCACGTTGGCGTTCCCTCTTCTTTCTCTCTTCCGATACGTGACGTTGGCGTTCCCTCTTCTTCCTCTTTTCCCTCCCTAGGTCACGTATGCGTTACCTCTTCCACCCAGCGTTTTCACCAAAGTCTGCTTATGCTACTTATAAAAAATCGAGATATTCGTTAAACTAGCATACGCGGGCATTTCGCTGATTAGAGGAGTGGGCTCCTCTCTTCATCAGTGAATTGCTTTGGAATATCTTGAACTCTTTTTCAACAGTGATACAGACAGAGTCGATAACTTGAGGGCGAGCAAAAGATGGCTGAAGGGGATGAGAAAAGCCAAGTTTCGGAGCACATGTCTGGTGATAGTTCATCGCAAGTACTTCTGAATCCACTTCCTCGAGAAGGGGGCAAGCCGATACAGCGATTTTCATTATCCGCTCATTATTTCCACATCACGAGCCTCACAGAAATAGGCTTCAAGACAACCGGGGCCTTTCCTTTCATTTTTCGGGATAATTATCACGTGCAAGCCTTCGATACTATCGATCGTTCGCTCGATATCAGCGACGTGGTCTTGGCAGGTGAGTTGCTCTTAGTCTTCGGTAGCGGATGCATAGTTCATCCATACACTAGACGAGATGGAGAAATCGAAGCTACCCTAATGGAAGATGGATGGCCAGCAGGAATGACCTTTCGTCGCATAAACGAGTACGCCTGTTACAACAGCAACAATGATTCCTTGATAATCGTAACGGAGGAGTTCGGGACTCGATGCCGAGAGATTATAAGCATACAAATTTCAGCAATAAAAGCCGAACGATATGATGACTGTAGAATCCTATTTCTGGGCGAGTCCGACATATCTAGTTGGGAATTTGATATCTCAAATTGCAGGGGCATAATTCACAATATGAAAGAGAAAGTGTTCAAAGTTTTCGAATTGAAAGAGTACAACTTCTTGTTTACCATACGAGATGAAGAGGGCTACGGCTATTTGGCTTCAGATTTAGGGTTTCTAGGTCCAAGAAATAATGAAATGTTGATACTTTATAAGAAAATTTCTTTGGGACAAATCCTGTTAAGAATTTATTCCAAAGACGATGGACGGCAATGTAAGGAAGCATGGCTCCCTATCGACCCTGAACACAACATTGAATTCGTTGTACTTTGTGGAACAACAGGGAGAATACTCCTCCAACAGTCTGAATCTCTGATGCAAATAATAGATATAAGTTCAGATGTCTCTCCAATAATAAAAACGACAAATATTCATGCTGCCTGCTGCCCTTACTATTTGGATCAAACAAAAAAGTTCATCTGTTACACCCGAGGCAACACTCTTCACGTTTGTGATTTAGACGGTGATATTAAGGTCACATTTAAAGACCACCTACTGTGTTGGCCAAATTTGTTCAAGAATTCTTACGTTACAAATGTAGAAACCGTTCTCATTTCTGTTTGCTCAAATGGCTCCCCAGATTTGTGTACCATCAATGCGAGCAGCATTATCACGGGCGAATGCTTGGGAAAGATTACAGCACAGCATATTTCAGATTCAGAAGAAAACATAAAAAAATCCGCCCTCAAATTTATCAAAGGATTTGTATTAGATGAAAAGAAACACGAATTTTTTACCATAAATAATGATCGAATTTGCAGATGGTCTATGAAACTCTGCAGCGATACCTATACGAACAGCGATGCCAACGTTTTTATTACTTGTGTAGACCCGGAAAAATAAAACGTCATTTATACTTTCCTTGAGCACCATGACTGTTGCAGTATCTAATTCATTGAGTTTATTTGAATGTTTAAAAAAGCTGACAATGGTTGAGTTTATACATTGCTACAAACTTGGTTGCAGACAATGGTCTGCAAGAAAAGTTATTAAACTCACTTTATTAAGAGTCTATCATAGCACAATCCCTATTTTTTTTTTTATTGGTTTTTTTTCTTATCGAGTAGATCTTTGTTATTTTCTAATGTAGGTTATAAAGGCCATCTAAAATTTAAGTCTGTTGGCCGTGTTAAAGAGTTATAGGTCGTCTAAAACTTAAACAACTTAACCCAGTCTTTTACTATTTTTAAAGAACTATTATCTTTCTTTTCATAAACATATAAGAAACTTAAATGCTATCTCTTATCATAACAAAAACATAATTATAGAAAGTCAATCATAACATGACTCTATAGCACACGAGTCTTTTACACTCTATCATGGCATGTCTACCTGGTGCGTGCTTTGTAGCTCTTTCTCAATTCGCACGAGTCAGACGCCAGAGTTGAAGCTGTGTGTTGCTCACCCCCTACCTCTATCCAGTATCCAATAGGTGCAGATAAAGTGATGGAAAAAGACAACCTGATGTGACTATTACCCGAGTCATTTACCATTGTTGAAGTATTAACTTCAACTGCATTGCCCAAGGACAGCAGCTCAGGTTTTTGTTTGCTTGCACATCATCGAGCAATAAATTCCATATTTTAAAGAACCTGCAAGTTCATGACATTTTGGTAATGGACATAGGCCTGATTCTGCATTGGCAAACCATTTTTTACTCCAGGCAAACCCAAATTTTAAACCGGCTCCATACCACCTCTTTAATATCTCACCAACCAAAGTTTTTACTGGGCGTTAATTTTTTTTTAAATGGACTAAGTCAAGGCAGCAACCAATCAAATGGCTATCGTGTAGAAATTGAGATGACGTCACATGGAGAAAATGGTACGCGAAAATTTCATCAAATCGAGTTCAGTTTTTATTTGAAATAAGAAGGCCCAAGAAACCAGCCAATCACATGCCTATGGCGGTCAAAAACGGCTTGCTAACGTATGGGGCATTTGGTATGCGAAAAATTTTGCAATACGATTTAATTTCCTCGTTTTGAAATCTGCAAAGGTTTTTACCTTAGGATAAAAAAAGATTAATATATATTTTTCTTGTTTGTTTTAAAAAGGCCATGGTGATATGAGTTTTTCAACTCATAAAGTTTTATTTTACATTGGGTTATACATATATAAGGTTGTATTATATATATATATATATATATATATATATATAATAAACAAAATGTTGATTGTAATGAAAAGAAAAAGTCGTGAGCAAAAATATTATGTAATTTTTTTTACCGTGTTTTTTTCTTTAAATAAAAAAAACTTAGAGTATGTATTGTTTTTATTTTGTAGTGAGCTCGAAGGAAAATATATAGAGAATATAAAAACAGAGTGTATGTGCACATTTTTTAAAAGAAAGAGAGAGGAGTTTAATGAAGTGAAAACATTGTATGTGTAGCAGTTGAAGAATTTTGCAAGTGCTAGAACAATAGTTCTGTGGCATCTTATGTAATATTTTTGCAAGATTAATGAAATAGTTGTTGTGTGCCATCTCTGTCCAGCAAGGTTTTTTTTTTAATCTTTGTGTTGAGAGGAGGAATTATTTTTATTCCTTTGTGTGTTGTTTGGAACATTTCAGAAATTCCAACATGGTATCGGAGCCAGCCAAGGCTCTTTGAAGGTGTCAAAGAAGTTGAAGGAAGGAGGTTGTTGCAGCAGTTCTCCAGCATAGTGAAGGCTCAACAAAAGTCCAAGGTATTTCTTAGAAACATAATTTTATTTTGTTGTAAAAGAGTGCAATCCAGAGAAGTCTTTTTGAAGACAGAGTTTGTCTCTTAGGCAAAGAGACAATTTATTTAAAAATAGTCAAGTTATTTGAACATAGTTTAGAGTGTTAGCCATGGCAGGAGCCATCATAAGCATGAGTATTGGAAATACTCAGCTCTCATAGTTCAATGGGAAGAGCTATGATTATTGGGCAATCGCCGTGAGAGCCCTGTTTGCCTCTCAAGACTCATGGAAGTTTGTTGAAGATGGTTTTGAAGAACCAGCAGATGAAAATGCCTTTAATTTCTTGACACGGGTAGAGAATGATTTTTTGAAGAGAAATAGGAAGAAGGACTCAAAATCCCTCTTCTATCTCTATCAAGCAGTGCATGAAAGTGTGTTTCTAAGGATAGTAACAGCTGAGAGGTCCAATGATGCATGGGATACCCTCCAGATTGCCTATCAAGGTATGGAGAAGGTTAAAACAACAAAGCTACAATTTCTGAGGAGAGATTCTGAAACTCTCTATATAAAAGAGTCTGATAACATAAACTCATTCTTCACACATGTGATTGGTTTGGTTACCTAGATAAGGTCTCATGGAGATACACTTAAAGAAAGAAGGATTGTGGAGAAAGTATTGAGGAGCTTACCCTCAAGGTTTGATGTTATAGTCAAAACCATTGAAGAGACAAAGGATCTCATAAAGTTTACAGTTTATGAGCTTCATGCATCATTGATGACTCATGAACAAAGATTGGGTAGAAATGCACACTCATCTTTGGAGCATGCCTTCAAGACCCAAATGTCCTTTAGAAGAGGAAGAGGTCAAGGTAGAGGAAACTACAGAGGAAAAGGAAGAGGCAGATGCCAAAACAGAGGAGGAAGAAACAACTTTGCAAGTGGAAGGGGCATCAATCAAAATCAAAACCAAGGCCAAGGTAGCAGCGAGCAAGGTGGAAAAAATCAAGCACATTGACAAAGGTATGATAAATCCCAAGTCCAATTTCATTATTGTAAGAAGTATGGGAATTATGCCAATGAATGTAGGAAGAAACAGAGTGACATGGGTAATAGACCCAGTGCTAATTTTACAAAAGAAAATATCATTCAAGATAATTTGTTTTTAGCATGTAATATGGATGAAGAAAAGAATGAGGATATATGGTTTCTAGATTCAGGATGTAGCAACTATATGATTGGAAACATTTCCACGTTTTCCATGTTAGATGAAAATGTAAAGTCTCAAGTAGCATTGGGGATAGACAGTAAGGTCTCTGTCATGGGAAAAGGTAGAGCGGACGTCTTGACAAAGAAAGGAGAAAAAAAGAGCATATCTGATGTATATTATGTACCAGGTATGAAATGCAATTTGTTAAGCATTGGACATCTCATCCAAAAGGGATACAATGTTTTCTTTTAGGATGATGTATGCACCATCATGGATAAACCACCAAGAAAATAATTTATTGCACAAGTGAAGATGACAAGGAATAGAATGTTCCCTCTCAATATGAGAGAAGATCTGAAGAAAGGAGATGAAATGGAAGCAGTGACACAAGAGACATTCCAAAGAGAAGCAAGAGATGAAAATTGGTTATGGAATTTGAGATTTTGACATCTCAACTTTGGAGGACTAAATTTGTTGCACAGGAAAGGAATGGTAAAGGGATTACCATTGATTGAGAAACCGGACAACCTATATGAAGGCTACATCTTGGGCAAACAACATGGAGAAAAATTTCCATCAAGAAAAAGCAAAAGGGAAAAGGCACCCTTAGAAATTGTCCATTCAGATTTGTGTGAGCCAATGCAAACACCATCACTAACAAGAAACCATTATATGTTGACTTTTATTGATGATTTCACAAGGAAAACTTGGGTTTATTTCTTGAAATATAAAAGTGAAGTGTTTGAAAAATTCTTCCACTTTAAGGCACTTGTTCAGAACCAAAGTGGGCATCATATAAAAGTTTTAAGAACTGATAGAGGAGGTGAGTATATCTCAAAATAATTTCTGTGTTTTTGTAGAGAAAATGGCATACACAAGAAATTTACAGCAAGGTACACACCGCAGCAAAATGGAGTTGCTGAAAGAAAAAATAGAAAAATCATGGATATGGTAAGAAGCATGCTGAAGAAAAAACATTTGCCAAATGAGTATTGGGCTGAAGTTGTACATTGTGTAGCATAAATCTTGAATATATGCCCAACCAAAGTAGTAATGAACAGATTTCCTAAATAAGCATGGAGTTGCATAAAACAAGGTGTCACCCACATGAGAGTTTTTGGTTGTGTGGCTTATACACACATTCCAGATCAGCTGAGGAAGAAGTTGGACAATAACGGGGAGAAGTGAATTTTTATTGGATACAGTGAAGAATCCAAGGCATATAGATTGTATAACCCATCCACCAAGAAATTTTTTATAAGCAGAGATGTTCAGTTCATTGAGAAAGAAGCTTGGGATGGAAGCATTGAAAAAATAGTCAATGTGAAGAGTTGTTTGTCTCATGATGATGATGAGGATGAGACGGCTGAAATACATCCGTTATTAGTGGCACCACCTCCACCAACACAAGGACAGCAAGGGACACCACAAGCAGGAATGAGGACACCCTTGAGAAGTAATGATAGTGCTTCTTCAAGGACACCACAAGGAAAAGATTTGAGTGCTTCTTCAAGCACAAGTACACCAAATGAAAGAGGAACCAATTTCAGAAATTTGAACGATATTTATGAGCAAGAAGAAGCTAATGAAGGTATGAACTCTTTATTTGCATTATATTGTCATGTTTATGATCCTATTCATTTTGAAGAAGCTATAAAAGATAAGAAATGGATAGATGCTATGGATGAAGAAATGAATGCAATAAAGAAAAATAAAACATGGGAATTGGTTGATCTCCCAAAAGGTAAGGAATTCATTAGAGTGAAATTTGTTTATTAAACCAAGAGCAATGCTGAAGGTAAGATTGAAAGGCACAAGGCCAGACTTGTTGTCAAAGGCTACAAGCAGCAACATGGAAGAGATTATGAAGAAAATTTTGCACTGGTTGCAAGAATGGAAATAGTGAGAGCAGTGTTGTCCATAGTAGCACAACACAAGTGGAAGGTTTACCAAATGGATGTGAAATCAGCATTCCTAAATGGAGTATTTATGGAAGAGGTTTATGTTGAACAAAATCTGGGCTATGAGAAAAAGGGCCAAGAGCACCAAGTTTGCAGATTGAATAAAGCTCTTTATGGGCTGAAACAAGCACCGAGAGCATGGTACAGTAGGATAGATGCCTATCTACTGGAAAATGGGTTTGAAAAATGTGAAGGAGAACTCACATTATACATCAAGGAGAAATATGGTAAGATGGTGATTTTTGTTTTATATGTTGATGATGTGACCTTTATAGGTAATGATGTTTACCTCATTGAGAATTTTAAATCAGTCATGAAGGATGAATTTGAGATGACTGATATGGGATTTCTGAAATACGTCTTAGGAATAGAAGTAGAGCAAAATGAAAATAAAATTTTTATTTCTCAAGCTAAATATGTGAATGAAGTTTTGGAAAGATTTGTTGAGAATGCAACAAGATGATGAGCTTAGTGAAAATAGTGACCTTCACTAAGTGGGCCCACAAGCTATTTTTGGCGCAACTATATTTTTAGACTATGTCTATTTTTAGACATGTCGATCATATTCTATGAGTTGCAGGATGCTATTTGTGGATGGTTGGTCAAGTTGGAAAAATAGAAGGACTTCTATTTTTAGACATATTGGGTGGAATCTATTTTCAGATTGCTAGTCTAAAAATAGATATGTCGAATACTATTAGCTCTTAATAATATTTGGACTCTAAACATTATCTTATTCTCTTGGAGCACTTTAGTTAAGTGCACAGATGAGGGACAGGAGTTCACAGAAGGAACTACGCTATTCCTGAGGGTTAACTAGAGCCATTGCATGGAGGAATTCAGTTAGAACTCATGTGACAGAGTTTGGTGGAGTTATTGAGGTAGTTGGTGGAGTTGTGTTCAGTTTAACTCAGTTAGACACAGTTGAGCTAGTTGTGTCTAGTCTAACTGATTGATACACTAGTGAGAGTGGTGTGAATTAATTATTAATTAATTAACTAAATATTAACTCATTAATGAACTAAAGAGTACATTAGTTAACTACAGTGCATGGATAGTTTAGTGAAGACCAACAGAGAGATAGGTGAAAGGGCAAGATAGACTATCAGTTGTGACTATAACGTTGCATGAGTTTGCACCACACATTGATAGAGATGCCAATGAGGATTGCGCATTGCAAGACAGGTGGATTCAAGTTCATTCAGAGCTGTTCTTCAACAGGGATTGTGCAGTAGAGGCAGGCTAGCAGGTGGAAGAGATCGGTGCATGGATTTGCTAGATCGAGACCTGATTAGTGTGTAGTGATTGGAGATTGTACTGAGAGCTTGTGATAAGATTTGTATGATGATTGTTACATGATCTATATGAAATATATTATACAGATAGTTGGGTTTTTCGGATTTAAGCTTTCCCATAAATCACTGTGTTAATGTGTGTGAATTTTTATGGTTTCATGTGTGCATGCAATTGATTTTAATCTCTGCATGTGATGATCAATGGTGGAATAGATTCTATATTGTGCATGAAGTTAAAATAGTGCGTGATTAGGAGAATATTGGATGTATAACGCATTAGCTATATATAATTTCTACATATATCAGAGCGTTGATCATTGGAGAAATTCAAAATATTGAAACAGTTGAGTTTTGTGCTTGTGTAATTCGAATTTGCAGCTGAGTTTTCTTGGTTTCAATGTTGAGATTCCATTGAAATGTCCTTCAACAGATTGCGATTGGAGTATGCCCTTAAGGGCAGATCGAACTATATTTCATGGAAGGATAGGATGGAGGCAGTGCTGGAGGATAATGGGTTGAATGAGTTCATAGATGTTGATATTCCTAAACCGACTTCTAGCGATGCAGCCGCGCTTGATGCTTCGCAAAAGAAAACTACCAAGTGTCAAAGAATTCTATTGGAAGGTGTGAAGGATCACATAGTGTCCAGCCTTCATGGTAAATTTTCTCCATTCTTGATGTGGAAACCGTTGACAGAGTTGTTCCAAAGAAAGAGCGACCAGAGGAAGTTGGCGCTCAAGGATAAACTCAGGAAAATAAAAATGGAGAAAGGTGACAGTATACCCAAGTTCCTTGAGAAGTTTTTCCAGTGCAGGGATGAGCTGGGAAGTGTGGGGGTTACTGTAGATGAAGAGGACTTGGTGAGCTTGGCTCTCCTTGGGCTTTTGAAGAATTGGCATTCCTATCAAGACTCTGTCAATGGTCGAGAGAAACTTCCAGGATGGGAGTGACTTTGGTCGGATCTTGTGCAGGAGGAGATAAGGCAGAGTACCAGGGATGGATATTCATCAAAGAATGAAGATGAATAAAATTCCACTTTGGCTGCCAAAGTAAGGAAGGGGAAGGGCAAGAAAAATTCTTCTCAATCTGGTGCGAAAGGAAAGAAATAGGACATGTCCAAGGTGAAGTGCTTTCACTATTACCAACATGGACATTATGCCACTAATTGTCCACAGAAGAAGAAAAATAATCAGGTTTATAGATTTGTAGCTGGAGAGGCCTTAGCCTTGTAGTTTCAGCTGGATTTTTCACTGATCGCATTCTTGGTCTCAAGTGTGATGGGATCAGTGTGGTTTCTTGATAGTGGTGCATCTTTCCATATGACCGGAGGCAAATATTTGTTTACTGATCTCGATGAGAAAGATTTTGGAGGGCACATTGATATGGGCGATGATGGTAGATACAATGCAAACGGTATCGGGACCATTTTCTTTGAGAGGGAATCCAGTAAACCCTTCATATTAAAGGATTTCATGCATGTTCCAGGATTGAAGAAGAATATGATCTCTGTGGCGATGTTGGAAGACAAAGGATATGATGTTATCTTTAGTGAGGGAAATGCTTTCTTGCGCAGTAAGGCAACTCGAGAAACCCGGAGGATAGGGGTTTGAGTTAAGAACCTTTATCAGTTGCAGGTAGATGGCTGCGCAGCAATGGCAGGCAAGGTAGAAGGAGTGGTGAGCAGGGATGAGGGTGAATTATGGCACCGGAGATTGGGCCACATTCACCATGGTGCTTTGAAAATTTTGCAGCAGATTTCTACCGGGCTTCCCAAGGGTACACTTGCACAGTCAGATTAGTGCAAGGGATGTACATTGGGAAAATTTGTGAAAGCCACCTTTCACGAGAAGGATAGTCGCGCCATGACGATCCTTGAGATAATTCACACAGACATGTGTGGACATTTCTTAGTAGCTTCAACAGCAAAGCACATGTATTATGTGATATTTGTTGATGAATTTTCTCGGAAGTGCTAGATCGTCTTGATGCAGAAGAAGAGCGAGACATTCTCAAAGTTCTGTGAGTTCAAGGCATTGGTTGAGAAAGAGTCGAGGAAGTAGATGAAGTCTCTTAGGAGTGACAATGGTGGTGAATTCATCTCTGGAGAATTCAAGGACTTTTGCAGCGCAGAAGGAATTCGAAGAGAGCTCATATCACCTCATAACCCAGAACAGAATGGGGTTGCAGAGCGAAAGCATAGAATGATCGTGGGTGCTGCACGGGGCGATGTTGCATGATCAGGGCCTTCCCGTATACTTGTGGTATGAAGCATGCAACACTGCGGTTTATGTGCAAAACTCTTGTCCTCATAGGATACTTGGCATGAGTACACCCAAGGAGGCATTTTTTGGTAAGAAGCCTGATATTTCTCATTCGAATATTTTTAGCTCACCTGTTTACATTCAAGTGATGAAGGATGCCAGGAAGAAGCTAGATTCGACTGCAGAGGTTGGGATATTTGTGGGGTACATAGAAACACCCCACAACTATCGTGTGTATTTGCGAGATATTCAGAAGATTGTTGTGCGATGAGATATCAAATTTCATGAGGAGAAAGCCATGAAGCGTTCGCTTCAGAGGGAGCCACACTTGCATGCAGATGAGGAGCTATTAGCTCCTAAGGATGAGCCTCAGGATGTGGATCAACCATAAGAGGAGGTTCATGGAGTGGAAGAAACCACTCATGCAATGCCAGCCATCAAAGGGCGGAAGTGCACTACAGAAGCTTAGCAACTGAATCAAGATGCAGTGCAGAATGTAGGAGCACCTACATCACAGCGTAGACAGAGATAGTCACCTGACCAATATACTATATACATGGCTCTTATGAGCAAGTGTATCGTGATAGAACCATCTTATTTCCAGGAAGCTGTGGAGGACCCTGCACGGGTAGATGCCATGGTGGAAGAGTATGATTCGATTGTTATAAATAGTGCATGGGAGATTTTCCCAAGGCCAAAAGGGAAATCAGTGGTAGGTTCAAGATGGATCTACAAAGTGAAGCAAGCAGCTGACGGGAGTGTCAAGAAGTAGAAGGAAATATTTGTTTCCCGGGGCTTCTCACAGATTGAGGGGATCGACTATGAGGAAACCTTTGCACCTGTCGCAAGGTATTATTCCATATGGATGATTCTTGCTCTCTCAGCGTAGATGAGGTGGTACATTCATTAGATGGATGTGAAGACTGTGTTCATCAATGGAATCATTGAGGAGGAGGTGTACATAGAGAAGCCCAAAGTTTTCGAGATCTTCAGCAACAAGTCACATGTGTGCAGGCTCAAAAGAGCACTGTATGGGTTGAAACAAGCACCTCATGCTTGGTACACACAGATAGACAGTTATTTCACTAGATTTGGATTCTCCAAGACTAAGGCGGATGTGAACCTATACCAAATTGTGTTGGAGGGTAGGTTGTTGATCATTGTACTTTATGTAGATGATTTGATTCTGACAGGTGATGAACTGTTGATACGCTCATGCAAGGCTGATCTTGCAAAGGAGTTTGAGATGAAGGACTTGGGCCTCCTTCCTTATTTCCTGGAATTGGAAATTTGGCAGCGCAGTGATGGATTGTTTGTGTCTCAAGGAAAGTATGCCCGAGAGATACTGGAGAAGTTCAACATGTAAGGTTACAAGCGTATCGACACTCCTCTTCCTGATGGTTGGAGGAAAGAGGATGCTAAATTGGCAGAGGTAGTGGATGCCACTGTTTATTGACAGTTGGTGGGGTCGCTCATGTATCTAGTCAATACACAACCTAACATATGCTACGTTGTTAACCAGGTTTCACAAGCTATGGTTAAGCCTACCAAGCTCTTTTGGAAGGCAGAGAAGCATGTATTGAGATATCTCAGAGGCACATCGGGATATGGATTGTGGTACAGATAGTCGGACGAGGTGAAGCTGCATGGCTTCACGGATGCAGATTGGGAAGGGAGCCCAACGGACAGAAGGAGCACATCTAGAGGGATTTTCAGTATTGGGTCTATAGCAGTTTCTTGGTACAACAAGAAGCAGAGATCTATGGCACTCAGTTCCATGGACGCTGAGTATATGGCAGCGATTTTGGCTACATGTGAGGCTATATGGATGACGAAGATCCTGGTTGGGTTGTTTGGTTCACACTTACATCCTACTGTGATATATTGTGATAATTAGAGTTGCATCAAACTCTCGGTTAATCCAGTATTTCATGATAGATTTAAACACATTGACATCTGGTACCATCATATCAGAGATTGTGTGTAGTGGAAGTTCATGTTACTTTCTTACATTCCTACGGAGGATCAGGATGCTGATATCTTGACGAAGGCGCTCACCAGGAGAAAATTCGAATACCACAGGGACAAGATCAGGGTGGGAGATAATCCCTATCTTTTTGAGAGGGAGTGTTGAGAATGCAACAAGATGATGAACTTAGTGAAAAGAGTCGCCTTCACTAAGTGGGCTCGTAGGCTATTTTTGGCGCAAGTCTATTTTTAGACATGTTGATCATATTCTATGAGTTGCAGGATGTTATTTGTGGATGGTTGGTCAAGTTGGAAAAATAGATGGACTTCTATTTTTAGACATATTGGGTGGAATCTCTTTTTAGATTGCCAGTCTAAAAATAGATATGTCGAATATTATTAGCTCTTAATAATATTTGGACTCTAAACATTATCTTATTCTCTTGGAGCACTTTAGTTAAGTGCACAAATGAGGGAAAGGAGCTGACAGAAGGAACTAAGCTATTCCTAAGGGTTAACTAGAGCCATTGCACGGAGGACTTCAGTTAGAACTCATGTGACAGAGTTTGGTGGAGTTATTGAGGTAGTTGGTGGAGTTGTGTTCAGTTTAACTCAGTTAGACACAATTGAGCTAGTTGTATCTAGTCTAACTAATTGATACACTACTGAGAGTGGTGTGAATTAATTATTAGTTAATTCACTAAATATTAGCTCATTAATCAACTAAAGAATACATCAATTAACTACAGTGCATGGATAGTTCGGTGAACACTAGTGGAGAGATAGGTGAAAGGGAAATATAGACTATCAGTTGTGACTATAGTGTTGGATGAGTTTGCACCACACATTGATGGAGATGCCAATGAGGATTGAACAGTGCAATCCAGGTGGATTTGACTTCATTCAGAACCATTCTTCAGTAGGGATTGTGCAGTAGAGGCAGGCTAGCAGGTGGCAGAGATTGGTGCATGGATTTGCTAGTTTGAGACCTGATTAGTGTGTAGAAATTGGAGATGGTACTGACAGCTTGTGATAAGATTTGTATGATGATTGTTACATGATTTGTATGACATATACTATACAGATAGTTGGGGCTTTCAGCTTTAAGCTTTCCCATAAATCATTGTGTTAATGTGTGTGAATTTTTATGGTTTCATGTGTGCATGTAATTGATTTTAATTTCTACATGTGATGATCAATGGTGGAATAGATTTTGTATTGTGCATGAAGTTAAAATAGTGTGTGATCAGGAGAATATTGGATGTATAACACATTAGTTATATATAATTTCTACAAGATTTAACATGCAGAATTGCAAGGCAACAATTACTCCCACAGTGATGGGATTGAAACTCAGCAAAGAGGACAACAGTAAGGATTTTGATCATAGTTTGTACAAAATCATAGTTGGCAGCCTCATGTATTTGACTGCAAATAGTCCAGATATTATACATGTTGTGAGCTTAATTTCCATATTTATGGAAAGGCCAAAGGAGGCACATTGGCAAGCAGGAAAAATAATTCTGAGGTATGTGAAAGGAACTGAAAGGTATGGAATTCTATATACCACTTCAGAAAATTCTGAATTTGTTGGATATACTGGCAGTGATTGGGTTGGAAGTATAGATGACAGGAATAGTACACCTAGTTATTTTTTTCATATGGGTTCAAGGGCCATTTCATGGGCTTCTAAGAAACAACCAATTATGGCTTTATCTACAACAAAATCAGAGTTTGTGGCAGCTACAACAACAACATGTCAAGCATTTTGGATGAGGATAATGTTGATAAGTTTATTTCAGGAATAGGTAAAGGGAACAGTAATTTATTGTGACAATAGCTCAGCTATAGCATTGCCAAAGAATTTTTTGTTTCAGAAGATAACCAAACACATAGATGCCAAGTTTCACTACATCACGGAGCTAGTGAACAATGGAGAAATTGTTCTAAAACATTGCAGAATAGAGGAGTAGTTTGCATACATTCTGACAAAGCTAATGGGGCAAAATAATTTTAATTATTTGAGGAAATGTCTAGGTATGGTAGAAAACCCAACAGTTGAATTTAAGGGGGAGTGTTGAAGTATTAACTTCAACTGTAGTGTTGGAGGACAGTAGCTCAGGTTTTTGCTTGCTTGCACACCATCCAACAATAAATTCTAGATTTTAATGAACTTGCAAGTTCATGATATTTTGGTAATGGCCGTAGGCCTGAGTTCTGCATTGGCAAACCATTCTTCACTCCACGCAAACCCAACTTTTAAACCTGCTCCATACCACCTCTTTAATACCTCACCAACCAAAGTTTTTACCGCGTGTTAATTTTTTTTAAAAAGGGCTAAGTCAAGGCAGCAACCAATCAAATGGATATCGCGTAGAAATTGAGATGACATCATGTGGAGAAAAGGGGATGCGAAAATTTCATGAAATCGAGTTTAATTTTTATTTCAAATCCAAGGGCCCTAGCAACCAACCAATCGCAGGCCTGTCGCGCTCAAAAAGGGCTTGCTGACGTATGGGGCATTTGGTATGCGAAAAAATTTGCAATATGACTTAATTTCCTAGTTTTGAAATCCGCAAAGGTTTTTACGTTAGGTTAAAAAAAGGTTAATATATATATTTTTTGTTTGTTTTAAAAAGGCCATGGTGATATGAGTTTTTCAACTCATAATGTTTTTTTTTACATTGGGTTATACATACATACATACATACATATATATATATATATATATATATATATATATATATATATATATATATATATATATATATATATATATAATAAACAAAATGTGCATTGTAATGAAAAGAAAAAGCCGTGAGAAAAAATAATATGTAATTTGTTTTACTGTGTATTTTTTTTTAAACAAAAAAAAACACAGAGTGTGTATTATTTTTATTTTGAAGTGAACTCGAAGGAAAATATATAGAGAATGTAAAAACATAGTATGACTCTTTATGACAGATAAAGAGAGCATTTTTATATGCATTGACTGTGTGAAATTTTTGTAAGAAAGCCAAAAGGCAGATTGCACTGTGTATGTGCACATTTTGTAAAAGACATAGAGAGGATTTTAATGAAGTGAAAACATTGTGTGTGCAGTAGTTGAAGAATTTTTCAAATTCCAGAACAACAGTTTTGTGACATCTTATGTAATAGATTTTCAAGATTAATGAAATAGTTGTTGTGTGTCATCTCTGTCCAACAAGTTTTCTTTTTAATCTCTGTGTTGAGAGGAGGAATTATTTTTATTCCTCTATGTGTTGTTTGGAATACTTCAGAAATTCCAACAACCATAGGGTTCAATTCTTTTGGGAGCTTTGGCTTTCCCCTTTTCCCTTCCATCCTTCTTAGTCGACTGGCATTTCACCATTGTCTTCAATTCCTTGTCTTCCAAAAACTTTCTTTTCACGTAAGAATTGCTTTGAAGACCCTCACAAATCACAAACGACATGCTGAAGGTGGCAGAGTTCTCCCCTGACCGCTTAACTGCTTGGCGCTACTCTGTGTTCAACTGAATACTAACCACATGGAAATGGTGACGAGGATGTACATAACCCGTTTCCACCACTGTCTTCTCTCTTCATCCTCGATTAAGGTGCGATAGCCGACGCATGCTTCCTCCACGCACACCATCTCCGTCTTCGTGTAAGGACCCATGAGTTGTGAATTGGCACCCCGATCCTGGGTTTTTGTTTGCCATGCTATCCCAATCCCCACTTACAATCTCCTGCAGCACTTCAAGACCTGATTCATGTATGGTTTTCTCCCATGAGTTATCCATTACCCTGTCCTGGTTATTGCATCCCCAATTTGCAAGGAAATTGGTTGCCTCGTTGTTTGACTGTCTAACATGAAGTAGGCTAATATACCTTATCTTCGCCATAATCTCCTTAATCTCATGGAGTATTTTGGTTGCTAGTTGCTGCTAATATGATCCCAGTGTGCTCCTTTCTGTAGCTTCTGGAGGATATGGTTACCATAGCCAAGTCTCCCTCCACCTAGAGTCGATGATATTGTTCTATGCTTGCAACTATCAGCCCCTGCTTTGCCACATTTAGTTCAACCTCATTATTACTAGCATGTACGAGGTCCATGGCATATGTCCGTAGATCACGACCCTCACAGTCTCGCAAAATCCTCCCTTCTTGTCCTAGGTTACCCTTCAAAGCCCCATCTTAACTTAGTTTAATAAAACCCTATTGAGGAGTTTTAAACTTATCTCTAACATGAAAGGCCATAGGTTTGGGTTTCCATGAAGCTGACGTCAACATTCGGATTTTAAGATTTAACTGATTGAGGATCCATTCCTCCCTACCCTGTGTTGTCTAATCCTCCTTTGCCCATTTTTTAGCTAGGATAGTCTCCCATATATTATTAATGTAATTGATATATGCTGATTTTTCCTTTCAAAACTTATAACAAAAAAAAATTGATTATCAAGTAAATTTTGTATATGAACTAATAACAAAATTTTAAATTTTTTTATGAAATAATAAAAATATAATGTAATTAATATTTAAATTTTATCAACTAATATAAGAATTTATGTGTTTGCAAAGAAGACAACTAAATTGGAAACTAATACAATTTGGAGACAATTCAATCGACTCTCTAATATAAAACCTCTTTAATTTACCATACAATTTAAGTCACTCTCTAATATAATAATGTAATTAATTCCAAAAACTCTCTAAATTACAATAACAATGAAAATAAAGTAGTGTATTAAGAGATTCAAATCTCTTTAATTGCGAAAAATACATTCATAATCACCTACATGTTTTCCAAAACAAAACTACAAAATATATAATAACGTTTTCTCTTAACATACTAATATTTAACTATATTCATAATTAATTTTTTATCACACATTTCTTACACGGTATTTTGCAGTTTTATGTCATGAGTCAGATTTCTTATTAAATCCTCACTTAA
Source organism: Pinus albicaulis (assembly GCA_034641835.2). Taxonomy (NCBI): domain Eukaryota; kingdom Viridiplantae; phylum Streptophyta; class Pinopsida; order Pinales; family Pinaceae; genus Pinus; species Pinus albicaulis. Next base: position 214,448,181 of record CM076575.1, on the reverse strand, counting down.
ATAAGCCACCTTGCAATCCAATTGGCCTCGAACACTAAACGGATTTTCTCGCCGACGTCTTTTTTTCATTGGAGGGACATTTGGAGAGCTTTTAAAGTGAATGCGTGACTCTAATTTGTATGATATAGATTATATTTCTTGTGGGTTCGCACATTTAAATTGGCATTTTAGGTTAGTTAGTTATAATCAAATATTTTAAACAAACATAATAAAAATTAAGCTTAATAATAATTAAAGTGTTTTATTTAAGTTTAATAATGAATTTAATTAATGTCTTAAAAATGGATCCATTTTTAATTGAATCTTTGGGTGACTTTTTTTTTGCAAATAGAGTTAGAACCAAGTGTGACACTTAAGCAAGTCATTAGGATTATGGGAAACAAACTTTTGATAACAAAATATAGATGAATAAGTTGGCTTTCAATGTTGAAATATACTAAATATTAGAGAATGACTAAAATGGAACTAAAAATATAAAATAGTTAATCTAAATTACAAGTGGTGCTGCTAATTTATTTATAGATTTTATTTTATTATTCCACAAAAAATCTTTTCTATAGTTAGACTCTATGTTATAAAACATAATATTATTAGCAATAATACCAATCACACGAGTATTGCTACCATAATAAAAAGATAGAATAATTGATCTAAAGAACAAGTGGTATTACTAATTTATTTATAGATTTTACTCCTTCTTAGAGTTACACTCAAAGTTAGATAACATAAAAATGTTAGCAATAATACCAAATCACGATAGTACTATTGCCATAAAAATGAATTACAATATCATGCATAACATTTAAAATACAAATATAAATCACAATAATAAATTCAAACAATATGTAGCAATACACATATAGCAATCCAACAAATAGACTTTGATATGAAAAATAACACCTAGAAAGACCTATTGGATGAAGATGAGCGCAATTACGCTCCTTAAAATGGTTCCTATTGCTTCTTGGCTACACTATCTCATAAATGGCGCACGAAGAAATTTCCTTGTTTTTTGATGAGAGGCTATGGATTCTAGAAATGAGATAGCAAGGTAAGTGATCTTAGAGCTTAGTGCAATAGCATACCTTTCCATTTTTTCTTTTTTTTTCAAATGTTAAGCCATGGGTTCCACTAAAAATATTGAATTTGATAACAATTAGTTAAGTGTGATAGCTTGTTTTTTCATGAGATTATAATCTCATCAACAATACCTTAAAAAAAAATTTGAAGAAGGGAATTAAAGATTCTTAGATGTCCAATCTTATAAATAGGCCTCACTCAAGGAGAAGATTCACTAGATGTTAGCCCTTAAGTTTCATAGACCATATACTATACTCAAATTTATAAGTCTAATAGGTTACAAATTTACATTGCCTAGCCATTCTAATGCAGTAGCATAAACCCGGGTCCATTGTTTATTTCCTAGACCTAAGGGACATTGGAGTTTCCTAAAGGGATTGAACTGTCTCAATTTAAATCTGTAAAAAATAGATATTTTATTCTAAACACATGTGTCTTAGTTCTACAAGGGAATCTAGGTTCTTAGGAGAGCTTTTATGAGTTAATATTCTTGGCCATGTGGTACATTGTAAAAAACACATATAATTAAGATGAAATATTATCTAACTTTTAGAAGAGAGACAAATGAATATTTTCAAGGGGACTGTTAGTTATATCCTACATTATTAATATTCAAGATATTTTTCTTAGTTAAAGATATGTAAGACGAGATGAAGTGAGGAAAAATAGTCGAGAGAGGTTGAGGACTAAGAGAGCTCCAAGTGAGAGAGTAAATGGGCCAATTATTTATTAATTATACCAGACGTATACATATATAGTGTTAATAGAAATTATGTGATATTATCTGCCATTTTGTTTTGTTTTTGATCTGTTTTTATGTGCATTTTAATCCTTTGCGCTTATTATATCTCTTTGTTAATTTATTGCACAATTGTGTATAACCACATTTCCTTTCCTAGTTGTAATGTTATGTGAGATGAGTGAATTTGATTGTGCATGGAGCAACCTATGTATAATCATGTCAGGGTATATTGAGGACCAACAACTAATTTTAAGTGAAGCATAGTTTAACCTCTGAAAACACTGAGAAATAGAAGGCATAGTAAAAGTCTGTGAAGCCTAACAATGTATTCAGTTGCATTAAAGTGGTAGAAAGAGTAGAAAGGATTTTGCGAAGTGGTTTTTGTTTTTAGAACTCCACATTTTTTTAATATAAAACTAACCGCTGGGGGGTAGCTAAATTTCATACATAAACTGAGTGGTGGCCACAATTGTACCATTTTAGAAAAAAAAATCCATTAAACAAGATTCCAAACCAGGAATTTCGACCCTTAGTCCCCTACCGCTCACCCTCCCATATCCCCTTGTTAAGTCACGATAAACAAAAGGGGGGAGAGTAAATGTGGGTGATATATATAGGAGAATCGTAATGTCAGTGTCTTAACTAAGCTACCTAATAACATAGGATCGATTGAGTAGGGAGTTTCCTTTAATGCAATTTTTGGAGTTTCTGGTGAATTTTCTAGCCTGAATCTGGTGGAAAAAATTTAGGTGAATCTTAATATGTGTTTGATCTAAAATAAGTGTATTATTTTTGTTGTGATAAGTGTCTTTTCAATTTAAAAACATGTGCATAATCATTTCATTAGTTTGCATGGGGTTTAAGGTTTTTTTCATGAATTGTAGATGATTTTTAGTGAATTAGAAGCATAAAACAAGCTTAAATAACACTGAACGGTAGTGTAAAACATATTAATAAGTCACCACATGAAATTTATACATGACATGATGAATCAGTTCACCCCTCCTGGGCTACATCTGTTGGTCCAGCTCCCAATGGCATTCCCATCTTTCATTATGTTTTAAATGTTTCTATTACATGTAGTTACATTGCTCTAATGGTTGTTTTATCTACACCAATGGCTCCACAATTATCCAATTAGTCAAAAATGACTCTTCATTCACTCAAAATGGTCGAAAAGTGGGTCTTCTACACTTTTTCCCAGTTTCACCTAGGAAAGCTCCACTAAAAGTGGAGAACTCCACTTAACTGGAGTTAAAATAAAATTTTCCACCACTTAAGGTGCACTCCTAATCTTCCACTGAATCTAACCATTGCATTAATCTTGACATTTGGGGGTGGCCACATGCACACCCTTAAAACCCACAGTTACATAAACCGTTGAGCGGAACTCGACGTAAACTATGGACTAAACTTTTAAAATTTGGTTGGAGCTATCAGGTAAGGTTTATCTGTGCTGAGGAGTAGAATTAACCAGTATGCCTTGTTATAAACAATGCGGAATTCTAGTGGGTTTTTTCATAGACCACGGGTTGTAACATTTGTTGTTGAAGTTAACGTTGCAATCTGACCAATGACGTGGGAATCGCTGGCAGGCTAGGAGCACCGACGGTTCCCAACCACCCATACACCATTTCACTCAAGCATAAGTATAAACCACGCCATTAGGAGTTAAGAAACTTTGTGGAGAGTAATCGGTAAGTCATGCGCGCGCTAAGCGAGAGGTCCAGGGGTTGATTCCTGCAAACCCTCCAAAATTTTACAATGCCATTTTAGGGACACATGGTGGCCTTAGGGCTGGCCAAGTGGTACCCTCTAATTGGCTCTCCCAAACCATACCTTCGAATAAAACTATGACACTTTTCAAGCCATGATTGGCCCAGTCGAAAGGAATATTCCCTTTTGCTAACTGTACATCCACCCACTTTCCTGACTATGCATCCTAGTCAAACCTGGTCAAACTATCGAAAATTTACTTGTTTGGCATTTCGATTAGAACACAATATCTGCCTCATACGACATCAGTTTTTCCAACCATTCACCACTCTAAAATCATGAAGACGAGATCTACCAAACCATACTAGTTTCAACCCAATCCTGTAACTTTGAATTTTGAACAAAATTTATGAACTCCTGATCATTCCTCCCCATTGGGAAGCTTTTGGAACCCAAAAGACTTGATTACCTATTCAGTAGATGAGGGTACAACTCCCTCACCTTTCGAATCTCCATCCATTTTTCCTTGCTTGGTTTAGTGCATTTGAGACCAACTCGAAGGTAGTCAACACTTCCCCTCTTTGATGCTCTTGTCCTCCTATCAAGAATTGTATCTTCTTTGAGATCATCCAGAAATTCTCGCAAGAAATCTTCAATATAAGGTAGTTGAACATCACTTCCTTGATCATCTATCAAAGGTGGCCCATACAAGTGTAATTTTTCAACATTAAAACCTGAATACATTCGCATGTAAGAAGGCAAGTCAAGTTGGAATGCATTATTACCAACTTTCTTTATGATCTTAAAAGGACCATGGAAAATGGGTTTGAGCTTTTTACCTTCCCCTTGCATACTTTCTTTGCTAATGTGAAACCATATGTTATCTCTCTCTTCAAACTTCTGATCAACCCAGTGTTTTTCATGCCTCTCCTTGTCTTTTCTTTGACTTTTCTCAAGCCATTCTTGAACTTGTTGATGTATAATACGAATTTTATGAATGAAATTTCGAGCCTTATCAATGTCACTATGGCCATCAATTGCAACATCCTTTCCAAAGATGAAGTCTAATGGTGATTCTGGAAAATACCCAAAGCATACCTCAAATGGTGAGGTTTGTGTTGAAGAGTGCTTTGCTCAGTTGTAAGTGTGCTAAACGTATTTTAGTTGTTCATCCCACAACTTAGGATTTTTGCTGCAATATCCTCTCAATATATGCACAATTGTTTTGTTCACCACCTCGGTTTGTCCATCTATTTGTGGATGAAAAGTGGTACTCTTTTTCAACTTTTTGCCCATCATTCAACATAGATTTGACCAAAAATTCCCAATGAACATGGAATCCCTGTCACTAGCAATAGAAGCTAGAAATCCAAAATGAACCCATACATTTTGAAAATACAGTTCAGTATTTTTTTCAGTAGTAATGGTTTTCTTACATGGCATAAGTATACACATTTTACTGAATTTATCCACAACTACATAAAGATAATCATGTTGTTTTCTTGACATATGTAGACCTCCAAAAAATTCCATGGAGACACTCTCCCATGGACTTGAAGGCACCAGTAGTGGCGTGTACAATCCAAGCTTCCTATTACTAGGCTTACTTTTTATACACATAGAAAAACCTATTATAAAAAAACGACAAACTATCTATCATGCAAGGCCAATAGCAATACATCTGTAGATGAGCCACTATTTTTCTTACCCCAAATTGTGTAGAAATAAGAGAAGAATGAGCTTGTCTCATGACACTTAGCCTCTCTCCTTGTGGAATACATAGCTTGCCCAAATGAAACAAATTTTTTTTATGCATGTGATAATATTTTTCTTCAACTTGATTCCCTTCACTCAAACTAGCATCAACATCTTGAAAATCAATGTCATGTGCATATTTTTCGATGTAACTCTCATGTACAACAAAATCATTTTTGAGTAAAGTAGAACCACTAATGATTGGTCTTGAAATCATATCTACAACTTTATTGAAAATACCTTTCTTGTACCTTATAACCAAGTGAAACTGTTGAAGAAATCCCATCCACCTGAAATGTCTTGATTGCTGAAATTTTGTTTATGACTGGAAGTACTATAATGGTTGGTGATCGGTATGTACAATAGTCTCTTTACCCATCAAGTAGTGTTTCCACTTCTTGACACTTTGTACTAACGCATATAGTTCTTGTCATATGTAGGATAATTAGTCATAGCACCATTAAAAGTTTCAGAATGGAAGGCGATAGGCTTACCATGATGCAAGAGTACTGTGCCCATGGAATAACAACTAGCATCAATTTGAATCTCGAATGGCTATCTCAAATTTGGTAATGAAAGGACTGGAGCTGAACTCATCTTGTCTTTTAAAGCTTCGAAAGGTTGTTTTTGTTTTCCTCCCTATTGTAAACATTTCTTCACACTTGTCACTGCATGCATAGGAACCGAGATGGAAGAAAAATTAGCAATAAACTTCCTACAATACTGAGCTGCACCTAAGAAACTTCTTACCTTGGTAAATGTTTAGGGTGTGGGCCAATTCATAATGGCCTCCACTTTAGAAGGGTCAATCCTAAATTCTCCTCCTCCTACAATATATCCCAAATAGAACAATGAAGTCTTTCCAAATTCACACTTTGACATCTTAAGAAACAATTTATCTTTCTTCAAAATATCAAGCACTCTATTCACATGAAAGACATGATCTTCACTTGTTTTGATGAAAACTAAGATGTCATCTAAGTACATAATAACAATGTCATCAAGGAATGGTCTCAAAACATTATCCATAACTCGCATGAAAGTTTTCAGTGCATTACATAAACCTAAAGGCATAAGTAGGCACTCAAAGTGTCCTTGTTTGGTTTTGAATGTAGTTTTCCATATATCACTTTCTGCAAGTCTTACTTGATGATATCCACTTTGTAAATATAACTTACTGAAAAACTTTGCTTCTTTCATCTGATCAAGAAAATCATCTATTCTTGGGAGTGGGTAACAATTTGTTACCATAATCTTGTTCAAAGCTCGAAAATCTACATACATGTGCCAAGTCCCATATTTCTTTGGTATCAAGACTAAGGGTGAACCACATGACGAGGTGCTTGGCTTTATGATTCCTTTATCCAAAATATTTTTGATTTTACTCTTTATCTCAGCATTCTCCACTATCAACATGCGATACATACGAATGTTTGGAAGAGGACAATCTTGCTGCAACTAAATCTCATGTTGAATTTCTCTTTTTGGAGGCAATCTTGTTGGCTCCTGAAACATCTCATGATGTGCATTAACTACATCATATAAATATGATTTCAACTTAGGATCACATCCCTCAAATGATTCATGATTAATATCAGCTTTAGGCTTAATCATAATAAGAACAAAATTCTTACTTGAGTTTACCAGCCTATTTACTTGTCCATCATTTACCATAGCAAATTTTGTCTTCTTGCGATGTGCTCTAACAATGAACTCCTTTCCATATTTGAATAAATGATACTTGTTCTCATGGTGATAGAAGATCACTTTCCTCTCATACAATTAAGGGCTCCCTAATACAATAACAACTATGTCAAGTGGAACCACATCTAATTCAACTATGTCAAAAAATCTTAGAGTGATTGCAAACCTCAATATACATTTCTTTGAAACCTATAGATTTGCATCCTTACAAATCCAACCCAATGGATATGTTTTTGGATGTGGTATGGTATCAAGGTTAATTTTCTTGACCAAATATTCAGAGATTAAGATTTCTTGTGGCCCATAGTCAAACAATGTGTCAATCTTGGTATGCTTGGATATGAGCCTCAGATGAAACAGTTCTATTATTCCTCCTTCATTTAGAGTGTTTATGTGATATTTTGATGTACTGCTACTAGGTTTAGTTTCAATTTATTTTCCCTTCATGTTCTTCAATGCCATGGCTATAGTTTTAGACTCATCACCTGAATCAGATCCTAAATCATGTTGAGCTCTAGTAACAGTTTTCTATTTCCCTTAATTATTGGGTTTCTTTGGCCTCAATTCAGGATGTAATTTCCAACAATGAGTTTCATCATGGCCTTCTTTTGAACAATTTTTACAAACAACTTTTTCTCCCTCTTTCTTAATAGATCAATTTTTTTTGTTTTTACCTTTTGAGGTCTTCTACTTGGCTTTACCCTTAAAAAGTTTCTTCCAACCCTCTTCAGAAATGTTGTTCCCTCTATCTTCTATATGTGTGGCCTGAACACAAACTTCATCTAGACTGGTGGGGTTAAAGATGAGAATAGTATGTTTTAGGTAGCTATGTAAGACTCTTATGTTGTAATATTCCTAAATTTTAACACATAGTTAGATGAATAAATGGGTAGGGACAACCACAAATATTTTTAGCAGCAATAAAATCCCTCTTAATGGAAAAAATGATCATATTCATAGCTGGATAAAACAACTTCATGTGTGAACAAAGGCTAATGCATGTGGACAAGGTCAAGTTTGACCAACTCAACAAAGCTAATATGGAGGAAGTGGAACACTAATGGAGATAACCCAGTGGGAATATGGATCGATCTAGATAGTTAGAATAAAGCCAGCTTGAATATGGAAGGAGGCATTGCATGGAGATTAAGTCAAGGTTGACCAAATCCAATAATGTTGTTATGGAAGAGTGGCATTGATGATGGGACAACACAGTTTTGGAGAGACTAACTGCATTAAGATGAAAACCCTAATGAGTGGGACCGAAGATGAGAAGGTTCACATTGTTTATAAGGAAGAGGATGGCAGCAATATGAGGTTAGCTTATGATTATGATTTTCTAATTATATGGTTTATTTAGACATATACTTTCTCTAGTTGTTTAGCTGAGATTGAATGCTATTTAGCATTGGGTGTTCCTAATCGACAATCCCACCTCTTCCATTGAGTAGCTCTTGGAGGAGTCTTGCACCATATTTTCCACTATCTGGCTTAAGGCAAAGCCTCACCTTTCTTTTACAGCGCATATCCTATTGAGGTTTTGTATTTTTTAGTAAGCTGCAACAAGTGGAGACTAGATATTTAGATCTAGGCCATTTGAGTGCTCATTTTTAGTGGAGGAGGTTTCTACTCCATTGGGAGGACATTATTGAAGGCATTGAGCCTCATTTCAAGATCTTGGCATCAGGCCAACTATATTTTGATCCCTACAATGCAAAAGAGATCTAGATCTATGTAATTTCTGAAGGAGCAGCTACAGGCTGGTTTAGCACATCATTTGAGAGGTGATTTTCTAAGTGTTGGGGATCTTCCCTTCACTTTGGAGATCTATTGGAGGAGGTCATATTATTTTTCTTATTAGATTAGATCCACCTTTCAAATCTGAATATTTCAGTAGATCTGCAGCCTTAAGTCTCTGATCTACAATTTTTACTCGGTGTTTTTCTAAAAACCACAAGGAGGTTCTATAAAGGAGCTTGTAAAGTGCATGGATCTGATATAGATCTAACATTTTATGCACATAGAAGCTCTAGAATTTATGTACAACCTACTGCTATTGCAGGAGCAAAATAACAATGCTGTCATGGTATTCCAACTTTTGTTCATGGTTGTAGCCCCTCCTTTTTTATGATTTTTGGACTATTATGTCTTGGGAGGCTTGTTTAACTAAGCTACCATGATTGTTTTCAGATCTCCTTTTGTATTTGGCTGCTATAATGTATAAATGAATGGATACATGGTAAATTTTAACTTTTTTTTTATATATATCTCTGAAAAAATGCGTTTTTAGTGCATGTATTGCTGCTATTTCCATTTTGGAATATTACAGTCGTATCAGAGCATGATATTTGGCTCAGCCTGTGATTTTTAAGCCAATATGCTATAACAAGAAAAAGAAAAGGATAAAGAGATAAGAATTATGGAAGGAATGAGTTTCATCTCATCTCTTTTCAGATCTAAGAAGGACCTTGATCCGGATTTATGCAGGAACACAACAGAATACAGAAATAACCATAAACATAGAGATACAGTGGAAATAAGGGTTCATTTCATTAATATCAAATCACAGAAATATGTTTACAAACATGATGGAAATAAAATAACTAAGGTGCTGGTAGCAAATCTCTGAGAAGAGATGTGGCAGCTACAGACCTCTGAACTGTGTTACAATGAGGCTCGAGGGCCTATTTATTATGGGGAAATAGTGGAGAACTCTAAACACCCTAAAACCTAACCCTAGGAGATGAAGCGCCAAAACTATGGGCCCCATTTGGGTAAATTGGTGTTTCAACTTCATAGGGACGTAAATTCGGCATACTATCTCCATTTGGGGCTTCAAAACAGTTCCATAATTTCAGGACTCGAAAAACTGCTAAAAATAGTAAGTTGTGAAAAAACTGAAAGAGACAATGGTGGGGCCCCAAGTGGAATAGGCGGGTGGCCACTAATATCCACCTGGATCATTCCTCCCCCCTTAGGAAGAAATGGTCCCCATTGCATTGAGTTCCTCCATAAGATGAGGAAACTTCTGTTGAACTTGGTCCCTAGTGTTGGCCAGATAAATCAATCTTGTGGACAAGATCGATCTTCCTAGTGTCAGAAGACAATCTAGCATCAAACGAAAAACTAAGGTTGTATTTATCTAAATATATTCGTTTTACAAATAAATTCTATGAAGGTGTCGATCCTACCTTAGATCCAAATGCTTATTTGCGGTTGTAGCACTTCCATCGCAACAATAATCCTTTCGTCGCAACAAGAGTTCTTTCGTCGCAAGAAAGTGTCATCTTTCGTCGACCTGCAATCACAAACAAGAAAATATTAAATAGCACCTATATAACAAATAATCATAAAACATACCTATCATAGTGATCAAGGAATCTATGAAACAAATGATCAAACGACAACTTATTGAACTAAACAATCAAACGACAATTTATTGAGAAAAACAAAACTTGATTGTATTAATCTTAAAATATATAGAAGAACCTTACAGCCTTAGCCTTGATGTTTGAAAGGCCTTCCCGAGGTCTGAAGCAGGAGTCTCCTCTACTTTCATAAGTCTTGCACTCTTCCTCCAGGAGCATAAAGAGGCATGTGATCTTTCCTCTCAAAAGCTCAGCAGAAAGAAGTATAAATATCAATAGCACTTCAACTCAATCACCCATAAAGCTTGAAATCCCTTTCAGGCTAGCCAATGCCTCCTTTTATAGAGCAGATGAGGAGGTTAGGATTCCACCTTTGAAGGGATACAATCCTCCTTCAAAGGGATAGGATCCTCACATCGAGGGATTAGTTCCTTAAGGTGTGGGATACATGCACCTTACTAAAGCGTACTCATCCCCAAAAATTATCATCTAGAACCTTCTATAATTGACCTCAAATCAGTTTTTTTACTTTAATTTCTCGCTTTTTTTACTTTTAGAAGCATACGTAGGCATTTAAAAGGAAAAATGCATTCTAGAACATAGGTAAGAAGTGTATTACCTACGTACCCAAGATAGGAACGCAGGCAGGCTTCATGTTACCTGCGTACCCAAAGTTTCAGAGATTTTTACGGTTTTTCCTCCTGTTTTAGGGCTTGAAATGAGGAGTAAAGGTTGTGAGACTTCTAGAGGAGGCATGTATGAGTGTTAATGAGCTCATACAGTTAGCAGAATGTCAAGGTGACAGTTTTTAGTGTAATACCTAGTGAGCTACTTGCGTTGTTGCAGGAGTTGGCCAGCTTTGACAACCCGATATAGTTGGATCTTCTGTTGGTGAGTGTTCTTCATTTGCATGTCCATGATACAGTCTGTGGTGCCCTATTCCATGAAATCTGGGTTTAACTCTTTTGGTGTGAGTTCTTCTACAATGTCAGAGGTGTCCAATGGTGGTGGGAAGTAGGGACGAAGGCAGTCTACATTGAATACTGGGTGTAGACCAAGGAATGGTGGAATAATGAGCTCAAAGGCATTGTTCCCTACAGCCTTGGTGATGGTGTACAACCGATATCGAAGTAGGAGAATCTTGCAGTGGGGTCCAGTGAGGCGCTCCTTCTACAAATGTAGCCACAGTTTTTCGCCCACCTGGAAGTTGTGTGGCACCCGATGTTGATCATGTCATTGCTTGTACTTAGCATTGGCTATGTCCATGTTGAAGCCTAGAAAATCTCTGCTTCAAACATTGGGGAAAACCACCTAGTCGGGACCTTAGGACAACTCCTTATCCGTTTGGTATGGTGGCTCCGACTAGATTGAAAGGACCAGTTTCCTTATAACTAATGGGTTGTTGATGGGTTGATTTGGATGAGTGAAAATGGGACTAAATTGACTGAAATAAAACTATCTAATTTAAACTAAATACTAATAAAGAAATCATAAAACTAACCCGGGCAATCATATGTGAATACAACTTAAAATTATTCCAATTTAACAATAACCATAAAAATGTATTAAAGTTTAATTGAAATTGTGCAGTAACAAATAAAGATAACTCTGTTTAAGAAATTAAACAGAGTTATATTAGCATATTGCATTCATCATTGTATATCATCTATATATACTTATGAAAGATAACATTTCAATTATACTCAGACATGATATATAAATAAACGTTGTGAAAAACCAAATATATATAAATGATAGCAAATTTTAAAGCGAATATCATAAGACAAAAGAAATCAATAGTGAACAGATAGAAATACCTTATTCATCTTGAAAGCTTTCAAATGAAATCTGATACTCTAATCCAATAATTCTGATACGAAATCAAATCCAAGGTACAAAAATGCAACACTTAAAGATAATTATGCATAAAATCACCAGATGTGATCCTTTATAAAATATAAAAGTCAATGGAGTACAAAAATGTAATCTCCAAGTCAAAAATATAATAATCCAGGACCCTTTTCTAAATGCATGAGAAGGGTTTAAATACTACTTAGCTAAATCTAAAAATATTTTATTACAAAAATTAAGGATTCGGTTTAAATGACCGTCCTTTTCCTAGGCAAAAATACAGTAAAATTAAAACTAAATCTAAAAATAAAGACAATTTAGTCACTACTTATGAATTTGATCTTTAAACTTGCAAGCCTCCAGCATTGTTTTGAGGAGAGGTGGTTGGCCGACTTCAGATTTCAACTGTCCTGAAAAGACAGAATCGACAAGTGTAGGCGCAATCTTCTCAGCAGAATTAATGATGCAATTAAGCACACTGTGTTGACTATGTGGTTTCACTAGGTATGTCCAGTAAGAATCCCAGTTGAACCTTGTCAATCCTTGGATTTATTTTTCTTTTTCTTCTGCTTTTTGTCTCCATTCTGTTCACAATTGATGCGCCTGTGGAAGATATCCTGGAACATTTTTTGAAATGAAATTTGCTTTGTGCAAATTCTCATTTACACAATCATTAAGACAACTTGCTGCTGTAGCCGACTCCTCTGTAGCTTTCTCTGCTCTTCTGATTTTTGCATCCCAGTCATTGAAAAGTATTTCTTTATGGTTTTCATTAATAATTGGCGCACCAGCTTTTCTTCCTTCATCTGTTCTTTGCCATACCAAATAATCAGTAACTTTTTCATTAATAAAATCATAATCATTTCGTAAATCTATGACACGATTAGTGATCTTATCACTGTCTTGACAAAAAGAATTCCATTGCAAGATTTTTTGGCATAATACTTCTTCTTGTTGCAGTAGTTGATTGTTTAAAGAAATAGTTTCTGAAACAAACTCTGGAAGCTTAGGATCATCTTTGTGCTGATCTTGGATAATCTGTATTTGTTTCTCTTTATCAGTCAAACTTTTTTGATATCCAATTTGCATTTCTTCAAGTTGTTGCTGTAACTTTTCAAGTTTCATCTGTGCTTCATTATTGGCCTAGACCTGTTGCAATTGCTATTGAAGAGCTTGTATCTGTTCTTCTTTTTCATTTAATAAGAGTTGTATCTCAAATGCTTTATCAATAGTGGCAGAAGAATAAGCCCCTCTAATTTGAGATAACTTAGCAAGATTGTCAGTAGGCTCTGTGGTAGGATCCTTCCACAAGACATCTAATTGTTCTGCTTCAGTAGCAATTGCACCTTCTAATTTTCTCTTTTTCCTTTGTTTCTTCACTACTTCTTTGTACTTCGGGCTGTAGAATACATCTAGAGGAGGAATATCCTCTACATTAAGTACAATTTCAGACGAGGGAGTGATAGGTATGTGTTCAGTTCTTGTGACTGTGCTACTTATTCCTGTGCTCAAAACTTTTGTTGTCTGTACAGGGGTCTGTACATTCTATCCTTCCACATTAAGCAATTGATTAAAGCTTTCCCATTCTTTGTCTAATTCAATTGTGACTGATTGTTGATGTAAGTTGGTAGGAGGAGGATTTATCTGTTGAGAAGTCAAAATTTGCTGTTGTGAAAGCTCTTTCGGTTGAGCAGTATCTTTCACCAATTCTTCAATTTTATCTTGCTCTTCATCAGACTTGTTAGAACGTTCAGAAGTCTCTCTTTCAGATTTTGAATTGGACTTATCTGTACTTGAACTGCTGTTAAGACTGACGCTAGGAGTTGGCTCCCTTGCGGGTTCCAAGCGTAGATTTTCCAAAGGAATAGTTGTTAGTCTTCTCCCTCTGTAAAGTTTAAATTCCTGGAATTCCTCTGGAGATAACTGTATTTGAGCTGAGTGCAAAACTTCTTTAAATGAACCTTTTGTTTGGAACATATCATCAAAAAGATCTTGTTCTCCGGAAAATTCCCTTACCTTGATTGCAGTGGTAAAATTTTTAACAACATTATTTGGGTCAAATAACCTTCTCGAAAACTTGAACAGTTGTAAGCATGTAATATTGCTTACCTCTTTGAATGCGTGACCAACATCAAACAGTGAAAGTGTTCCACAGGTTATGGGAAATTTTGGCCAAATTCCTTTCTTCTTCTCTTTTAAATCCTCTGTCAAACCTCCTTGACCACAAGTTTGATAAGCAATCTCCCGAGCTACAATTTTATCCGGAACATACAAGGGTAAAACATGGGGGGAAGCATAACTCCCAAAAACCCTAATATAATTAAACAACTCTTCCCTAAACCATCTTGCAACGGGGAGAATGTCGACTTCTGTTTCTGAAGATAACCTTGGGGCATCCTTATTGTGCAATATTCTGTACAATGGCAGCATTATACCATGGAAAATTTTGTAAAAATGAGGGAAAAACTGAGATTCCCACAGTTCCTTGTGATACACATGAATAGGCAAAGGATTGTGAATTGTCCATTGCCAACCCATCAAAGGGAATTTAGAAACAAAACAGATAGCATCCATAACATAGGCAGATAAATAAAAAGGTAGATAAATCCGCTGAGAAATAGTCCGTTTAGACCGATAATGAAAAATAGCAGTGGTCAAATTATCAGACAAGATTTTGGCCCAGTCTACAATTGTAGCGTTAACAGTGGCATTTAACAAAGGGAGCCATTCAGGCAAGATCATATTTATGTCAGGCTTTCCAAAAAGCCTGCATAACATGGCAGCAGCAAAAAAATATGGAGAGGTAAGTGAACTAGTACTGTACATACCGTGTTTGTTTTTCTTCAATGGTTCATCTCTCTTGGTCCATTCCTTTGTGCATTCCGCTAAATTTGGATGTTCTTTGGAAAAATCCTCCATAAATTGTTTATTATAACTCGCCTGAGGTTCTGGCAAATGATACATCAGTCTCAAATCTTCTGTAGTGAACGACCCGATGAGCTCTTGATCTAAAGTTTTAAATTTCCTGTCCGAAATATCAGTGTTGTCTAGCACCCATTTCACCATATCCGTATACGGAATAATTCTTGGTCTTGCCGCTATCCTATGCAGAAATGAACAAGACAGTTCTTTAAGGGTTGCCTCAGATGAATTACTTGAGCCTGTAGTACCTGCAACTTCCATCACCCTGGGATTTTCTTCTTCGAGCAAATTATACATTCCTTCCCAGGTGGTAATACCGACATCCTTATTGCAAGCAGTATCCTCAAATAGTGAAGCCATTTCTTTGTTTTAAGAATATGAAATCTTCTCTTTCTTACCCATAATGCTCTGTAAACGCTTTGTATAGTCTTCTGCTCCTTCGTGCCTGCGGTTTTATGAGTTCAATGAGAGTAATGACGTGAAAAGGGTGATGAGATAGTTTTAAATGCAAACAACGGATGAAATATATTATTCTATCGTAAACAACCTTTCAATCAAAAAAAAATCTTTTTATTGATAATTGACAATCCTTTCATTAATTCAATCATTTAAAGCACATAACGGATATTGATATATGAAAAGATTTTTATTGGACAACGAGCTTTTAGGAATTTGCGATATTGCGATCTGCGATTTGCTATGCAATATCGCAATATCGCAATATCGCAAATCGCATTTTCCACAAAGCGTAACCATCGCAAAATTGCAAATAGTGCAAAAGCGCAAATCGCAAATAGCACAAAATCGCAAAAAGTATTCGTTTAACATTTCTTTTTTCTGCGCTATGCGATCTGCGACCAATATTTTATTGTATAGGCTTTTTGGGATCGCGTTATCGCAAAATCGCAGTTTAAAAGATTCAGTTTTTACAAAAGATATCTACCATTTGCGATGGATGCGCTATTTCACTCAAAGAAAGATTTTATTGTAATCTATCATAAACTTAAGTGTTTCTTAAGGATTTTCTAAGGAACTTCCCTAAGTTATGATAAAAAGTTTTATTTGAAAAGGGAAACAAATACTAATTAATTTTTTGGATTTTTAACTAAGGGTCCCCACTTAATTAGTATTATTACTAATATTAAATAAGAAGGGGGGTTGTTGCTGGCCACAACAGTCCAATATTTCATGAACCTCTTGGCGGATGTGCTGAATGCGCTGGATGAAGTTGTTTGATTTGTCAGCTTTATACTAGACATGAGCTGAATTTCCCTGAGTAGCTGCAATTGGCATTGCTACGTCAATGGGACATATTGGCTGGAATCCCAAGCCCACCTGAAAGGGGCTATGGCCGGTTGAACTGTGCAGAGCCCGATTATAACTGTGTTGTACATAGGGAAGGCTCTCATCCCATGTGCATGGATGCTTTGAATTGTACATGCACAGAATGTGTACAGTCATCATGTTGATTACCTCTGTTTGGCCATCATTTTGGGGATGGAAAGTTGTGGACTTGGTGAGCTTGGTGTCCAACATTGACTAGAGGCTAGACCAAAATGTGCTAAGGAACCTACTGTCGCGATCTGATATGATATACTGTGGGATACCAAAGTGCACCCACACTCGTTCAAAGAAGAGTTTAGCAGTGGCTTATGTTGTGATATTCTTCTTACAGAACGCCATAATGGCCGTCTCTAAGAATCTACCAACGACCACGAAAACACAGTCATTTACAGGCTTAGTAGAAGGAAGGCCTGACATGTAATCCATGGAGATGGATTCCCAAGGTCAACTAGGGGTAGGTAGCAAAGTAAAGAGCCCTTGCTTCTTGATGGTCAGCTTGGAAATGGCGCAAGAAGTGCAGGATCTGATGTACTTCCCGACATCTTGTAGAAGGTTCAGCCAATAGAAATAATTCTGCAGTACTTCCATTGTTTTCTCGACCCCAAAATTCCCAGTGACTCAACTGTATTGCGCTTCTCATATCATCTTGGCATGCTCACTTGAAGGAACACAAAGGTGTCCTAGGTGACATAATAGTGCATCTTGGAGGTGAAAATTTGGAACTTGCATACCCCCCATGAGTGTCTTGTTTATGTCGCTGAATTCGGGATCACTCTTGTAGAGAAGTGGCCAATCAGAAATCTCATGCCCAAAAGAGTTCATAACAGTGGTTATGGCCATGATCGGTGGTCGGTTGAGGCATTCTGCAACATTATTGGTGCTACCCTTCTTGTACTTGATGTTCAAATGAAATTGTTCAAGATATGTGGACCACTTTTGATGGCGATCATTCTACAACTTCCCTTGTGTTTGTATGAACTACAAGGGTCGATGGTCTGTGTGGATGATTGTCTCTTTCCCCAAAATGTAATGCTTCCATTATCGACAATCCTGCACAATGGAAAACATTTCTTTGTCATAAGTTGGATACTTTCAAACTGTGTCGGACAATCTCTCACTATGATATGCCACTGGATGCCCTTTTTGAGTAAGAACTACCCCAATAGCATATTTAGAGGCATCTATCTCGATCTCAAATGGTTGTTGCAAGTCTGGTAATGTGAGCACTGGGGCAGAACAGAGGTGATGTTTCAATTCTATCAACGCCTTCTGTTGAGATTTCGACCAACAGATTTTTTCTTTCGCTCCTCCCTTGGTGACTTGACTCAAGGGCCAAGTGATATGAGAGAATCCGAACACGAACCTACTATAGAAATTTACAGGACCCAGAAAGTTGTGAAGCTCTGTTAGGGTTTTTGGGGTTGGCCAATCCTGAATGACTTGGATCTTTGTTGGATCCACAGGCACCCCCCCTTTCATCAATAATATATCTCAGATATTGAACTTGTGTCTTGCCAAAATTTCACTTCTCCATATCGGCACACAACTTGTGTTGCTGCAATGTTTGGAGGACTTCTCGGATGTGGTGGAGGTACTCTTCCCAAGTCTAGGTGAAGAAAAAAATTTCATCCAAGTATACCACTACAAATGAGTTGGTGAATGAATGCAAGATGTCATCCATCAACCTCATGAAGTTTGCGAGAGCATTTTTCAATCTAAAAGGCATGATGAGCCATTTGAAAAGGCCCTCCTTGGATTTGAAGGAAGTCTTCCACACATCATAGGGTTCGATTGGTACCTAGTGATACCCCGACTTGAAGTTGTTCTTGCTGAAGTACTTTTCCCCTTTCAGTTGGTCCAGAAGGTCATCAATCCATGGGATTGGGTACTTATTCCAGACAGTGATCTTGTTTGGTGCCCGATAATTAATACAGAGTCTCCAAGTCCCATCCTTCTTCTGTACCAACACGATCGGGCTCCCACAGGGCGATGAACTTGGCCAGATGTGACCTTTATGTAGCAACTCCTAAATCTGCCTCTTGATTTCATCATTCTCCAGGAAAAATAACATATATATTGGTCCATTGGGTAGCAGTGAACCTGATTTCAGGTCAATGGGGTGCTTGACCTGATAGTGTAGAGGCACCCTTGTGGGTGAGGTGAAGATGTCCCCGTACTCCTCCACAACCTTGTCCATTTATTGTTGTCATGCAAAAGAGCCATGTATGGAGGTCGTGGCCATAGTCTTCTTCTTTCCCTAGGGGTGGATCATTAGGAAAACAAATTTCCTGGTTTGGGAAATGAGCTTACTGCATTGTTTTGCAGTAACCAAAGAGATAGTGGGAGGCTGTGGTACCTCTGGTATCCTATACAATTTATTTCCCAAAGTAACAATAACAGCGCGAGGTCGGGACTCATACATAGCATGTCGCTTCCACAAGTATGATTGGCCTAATAATACATCAGAAACATCAATAGGAGCAATGTCACACAATACCTCATCCGTGAAGGGCTTGATGCTATAGGAAAGGCAGCACTGTTGGCTGACGCGGAGATCCTATCCTTGGTGAAGCCACCCAATGGTGTATGGTTGTGGGTGCATTGTGGTCAGCAAGCCCAACCGCTTCATTAAATCTACTGAAATGAGGTTCTTTTGGCTCCCATTATTGACAATGAACCATAGTGGGGAACCCTTTACCCACATCTGGGAGAGGAAGATATGCTCTACCTCCTCTGGATCTTCTCATTCCTCCTTCTAGATCTTTGTAGTGCAAACAATGGCGTTGGGCTCCACATCAATAATATTCTTCCCTTTTTCATTCACCTTGTCAGGTTCTGATTTAGATTCATAGCATGCATCTGCTTTAGAAGCCCTCATCTCGGCCACCAGTGACTACTTTGCCCGACACTCACTTGTGTTGTGAGTGGAGCTCTTATGGAACTCACACCACTTTCCCGTATCCTTCTTTGGCTTTGCAGTGTTGTTATTTTATTGTGGCTTTGGTAGGTTCTCCTAGGCCACCATGCCTTGTTTTTGTCCTTTGTTCTGTAGTTGTTGGGCACCTTTCCCTTGCTTTTGATTCGCAGATCCAAATTCTCGCTTATTCTATTTGAATTTATGCTCAATCTTGGCAGCATACCAGTATGTCGTACCAAGCGAGGAGATGTCGAGGAACTCCATTTCCTCTTGAATGTATTTGTGCAGACAACCGCAATACTTTTGCACAAAATGTTTCTTTTAATCTTTGATACCCAGCTTTATGCGTAGGGTATGGAACAAATTCGTTAGCTCATGTACATCTTGATCCATTTGTTGCCGCAGCATGGTCCACTATATGTAATTGTCCTCATAGCTCCCCATGGGATAGTATTTTTCCCTGATGGCATCTTGGAAAGAATTCCAAGTGGGTACGACTGAGAAAAAAGAGGGTTTTATCTCATCCTTTTCCTCACAGTAGGTTTCCCACCAGTCCTTGACATGGGGGGTAGCTTTGAGGAGTGAAAAAATAATCTTCTCCCAATTGGAAAAGTCATGAACAAAGAAATATACTTCTAATAGATTCAACCATCTATCTATGGCATCTGCATCTATTTGACCCTCAAATATGGGAATGTCAAAGTTTACTTGTACCTTAAAGGGATTCGCGCCTCAGGAGTGGCTGCTAGATGCAGATGAGCCGCTGGTGGGAAATCATTGAAGGATCTGGGAAAATTTATCCATCATCGCGTTCTTTTTTTTTTCGAGGGCCTCCTCGAGCAATATTTTGATAGGATCTCCTGCTCCCTCATCTTTCTTTTCGCCCCCCATGGGCATCCGTCGGGGTTTGCGAGGCTGATCTTGCAAAGGTTCCACCAGATCGATCCCTAAATCCTTATACCTTGACCTCGTTGGGTACATGCAAAGTAGGATTGAGAAAAAGCAGACCGCTTTGATACCATTGATCCGAATTTATGCAGGAATGCAGTAGAATATAGTAATAACCATAAACATAGAAATACAACGGAAATAAGGCTTCATTTCATTAATATCAAATCACAGAAATATGCTTGCAAACATGATGGAAATAAAATGGCTAGGGTGCTACTAGCGAATCTATGAGAAGAGATGTGGTAGCTACAAACCTCTGAACTATGTTACAATGAGGCTCGAGGGCCTATTTATTATGGAGAAATAGTGGAGAACTCTAAACGCCCATAAACCTAACCCTAGGAGATGAAGCACCAAAACTATGTTGGGTAAATTGGTGTTTCAAATTCTTGAGGACGTAACTTTGGCATACTATCTCCGTTTGGGGCTTCAAAACGGCTCTAGAAGTTCAGGACCCAAAAAATTCTAAAAATAGTAAGTTGTGAAAAAACTAAAAGAGACAATGGTGGTGCCCCAAGTGGAATAGGTGGGTGGCGACCAATATCCACCTAGATTAGATCTCACCAAGTAGGTCAAGCAAATAAAAATGGAGAGAAGAAGTGAAACCAAATTAGGGTTTCAAGATGAGGAATGTCCATATACTTCCTATCAGCGAAAAGATGATCTGGTATTGCATAGAGCTCCAAAGAAACATATTATGGCCTTTTATTTTGAATACAAGAGGCTTAGAGATGGAGAACACTTAGATCATGAGATTATAATTGAGTATCTTGCAGAATATAATTCTCAACCTAGATATTTCAAGGAGAATCTAACTCTCGCACAGTTCATTCATCTCAAAGAAGAAAGGATACCTTATAGCAATAGAAGAAAAGAGAGCAATAGATTTCTATTGTATACCTTTTATGGGTCATCCACATGCACAACAAGGGCTTGGGGAAAGAGGTTGGATGTTTTTTTCCTGCTACATACAATAGTAGAGAAAGAAGCTGTATAGATTGCAGCACTGCACCTTGAGGGTGAAGCAAACATTTGCTGGTTCAGACATTTGAGTCATGCAAGAGTGACTGCATTTTCATATTTTACTCAAAGGCTGAACAAGAAGTTTGACAAGAAGAAATCAAAGGAGAAGAAGCCTTCACCGCCACTTTCTATAAGAGCACTTACATCAAGAGAATGAACACTTGCACCTTTGCAAAGTAGCCTTGATATCTTGACATCTAGAGTCCCATGCACCGTTCTGGAGATGTATGAGGAGGAGGAGACTTGTACCAGCGATGATGAAGCCATAGAAGAGTAGCCATAATCATCAACAGTTGGGGAAGCCATCACATGGGAGGAACAAACCCTTCTAGCAATACAATATGTTCCCAATATTTACCAAGGTATGCACATGTTTCCATTTTCTGTTACTTCAACACATCATATGGAGGATTGTGGGAATGTACCATTGCATAACCTAGGGTCAAAGTACATTGCTGATTTGGAGCAGTAGATTATCACTAGGCTAAGCAGCCTTGATTTTCTCAAGGAGAAGATATACAGTCATCCTAGTGTGCCATTGTTGAGCTCCACACAATTCTTGGGGTTGGAGTGTAGAGTCATGAAGGATGGGATGAGTATTGTCCTAAAGCATGCCATTCAGAATGATATGTTCAACATTGAGTATGATCTTAAGACAATAGATGCACCATTATGGAGATTAGCAAGTTTGTCATTGAGGAGAAGTGATGAGATGGGAGCCCAACCATTATTGGAGCATTCCAATGACCTTTATGCATGTATAGTAAAGGATAGGCAGATGATTGATGAGAAGCTACTTATCTTCCATTGTTATGATGGATATTTCTTGATTAGCACTCCATTGCTCATTGAGAATATTTTTCCTTCAGTATATTTTGATACTTATGGGGTCAAATTGGCCATTGATTCGTGGTCTTCATTCAGAAATCTTCAGGAGATTGCATTTCAACATCCCATGAAATGCAAAATAGAAATCTGATTTGGGAGGATGGTATTTTCCATTGGAAGGATGCCACTTTTGGATATGATGATAGACACTCACCATTGGTTGGATGGGTGATGTTGATGAGCAAGAGGTTGGAACACCACTTGCAGATGTATGACACTGGGCAGCAGGAGGCAAGACTGCGTTGGCTACTCTTGAAAGAGTTTGGCCATCATGTGACATATCCTTCTTCAAGGGGTGTGTTGGCGGATGGAACTTGGAATGGAACTTACATCATATCACAACAAGGATATTGGATGTATTGGGTTGATTTGATATCATTCATATCAACTATCATGTTGTTGCTCCATGATTTATATTGTAATGGTGTGGGGAGGCAACAAAAGTTTTTGTTGCTTTGGTTGATCTTGAGAGAGTATGGGATAATATTTTTTGATACTTTGCATTATGTTGCAGGAGTAGGAGGAGGCACTATCATGGTGCAATGGGGCTACTCCTTAGCCTTGGAGGATCAGGAGGTACTTTGAATTGGGAAGGGATATCCCATATATAGCAGCATTATTATTGATGGCTTTAACATGTGGTCTGTCAAAGGATGGAGCTATGAGATGACATGAGCCTTACTACCAAGGCCAACAACGTTGTTACTTGGGAGCTTAGGTTTGTTGAGGGAGTGTCCCCAGGATCACTTCATATATGATGGACTTGATGGGCAAGAAGGAGATGAGAGTGATGGAGTAGTGGATGGAGACATCTATTACCATGATATGATCTTCTTGACTTGGATTTTCAAGCATAATAAGAAATATCTACTTGCATCACATAGTTCATTCCTCTTCATGGGGCTACATAATATCACTATGGAGGGCTCATTCATGGGTCTTATTATTAGATTACTCTTATTACATGGTAAAAATTGTGTTTTTTCACTTATTGATTATCTAACACAGTATTTTCATTCTCTTACCATCTCTATACAATGCATTTCTCCACAAGAGGGCAAGCCTCTATTTGGCCTTCATGGTCATTTTGGGACCAACATCTATGATGGAGAGAGCCATTTCTTGTATGGGTTTGGGAAAGTGTTGTACTATTTCCTATATTTTGAGTTGATGTATAATTCCATTTACTATTCACTAGTAAGTGTGATAACATGTATCTCTAGCAATTTGTTGGGAAACAATTTTCCACATCATGTTCTGAAACTACAGTTGGAAAAACTCCACTATGACTACTTGAGAAACTATTGGTACCTTCCAGCACTATGTAAAACCTTCATTACTTCTCTTATTTGGATTCCATATGATGGAAATGTCATATTCATTTTGTATGGGGTGATTTGGGCAAGAACTAAAGGGTGGAACTTTGAGGACCCTATTTCCTTTTTGCTCCATGAAGGCAAAATTATTGTAGCACATATTCAGCAGTAGCTCTACGCTTATCAGAAGTGGAGAGAGCGAAAATGTGGGATGCAAATTTTGATCCCACATATTCAGATATGCAGCCCACTTTCTTTGTAGGAGCGTAAGTTGGACGAGATGTTACAGGAGTTACCATGTTGGAGGGTGACTCACTTTTTGTGGATGATAGCTTGGGGATGGAGGCTTCACATGGGAATGATGGTTCCCAATATATTTTAGATTCCATGCCTCAAGAAGGCCTCTAGACCACATATAGTTGTTTCCATGGATATCCCACCTTTTCATGATGAGAGCCATTTGGATTTTTCACCAAAAACATACTTACACACATGGGAGGAACAACTTGACAACACATTGATGAGAAAGTATCTTGTTCTTTTTAGGAACTTGTCACTTGAGGATTCTACAGGAGGAAGAGGGGAGGCTCTTCAGTTTTATCCTTGTAGTTTCTTGAGGACATGCAACATTTGGGAGAGGGGGGCTGTAATATTCCTAAAATATCACACAACTAATTCGAATATTAATTTTTCTCTTAACACATAGTTAGATGAATAAATGGGTAGGGAGGCCGAAAATTATTTTTAGCAGTAATAAAATCCCTCTTAATGGAAAAGGGATCATATTCATAGCTGGATAAAACACCTTGATGTGTGAAAAAAGGCTTATGCATGTGGACAAGGTCAAGTTTGACCAAGTCAACAAAGCTACTATGGAGGAAGTCGAACATTAATGGAGATAACCCAGTGGGAATATGGATTAGTCTAGATAGTTAGAATAAAGCCACCTTGAGTATGGAAGGAGGCATTGCATGGATATTAAGTCAAGGTTGACCAAATCCAACAACGCTATTGTGGAGGAGTGGCATTGATGATGGGACAATGCAATTTTAGAGGGATATTAACTGCATTAAAATGGAAACCTTAGTGAGTGGGACCCAAGATGAGAAGGCTCGCATTGTTTATAAGGAAGAGGATGGCAGCCATATGAGGTTAGGTTATTATTCTCATTTTTTGATTATATGGTCTTTTTAGACATATAATTTCTCTTTTTGTTTAGCTGAGATTGAATGCCATTTAGCATTGGGTGTTCCTGATCGTGAATACCACCTCTTCCATTGAGTAGCTCTTGGAGGAGTCATGCACCATATTTTCCACTATCTAGCTTAAGGCCAAGCCTCACCTTTCTTTGATAGCATATATCCTGTTGAGGGTTTTTCTGTTTCAGTAAGTTGCAGCAAGTGGAGGCTAGATCTTCAAATCTAGGCCATTTTAGTGCTCATTTTCAGTGGAGGAGGTTTCTACTCCATTGGGAGGAGAATATTGAAGGCATTGAGCCTCATTTCCAAATCTTAGCATCAGGACAACTATATTTTTATCCCTACATTATAGAAGAGATCCAAATCTACGTAATTTCTGAATGAGCAGTTGCAGGGTAGTTCAACACACCATTGGAGAGGTGATTTTCTAAGTGTTGGGGATCTGCCCTTCACTTTGGAGATATATTGGAGGATTTTATATTATTTCTCATATTAGATTAGATCCGCATTTTGGATTTGAATATTTCAATATATCTGAAGCCTTATGTCTCAGATCTACAATTTGTACTTGGTGTTTTGCTGAAAACCCCAAGGGGGTTCTATAGAGGATCTTGTAAAGTGCATGCATCTGATATAGATCTAATTTTTTATGCGCATAGTAGCTATAGATCTGATGTACAGTCTACTACTGTTTCAGGAGAAATAAAATAATGTTGTCAGGGTATTCCATCTTTTGTTCATGGTTGCAGCCCCTCTTTTTGCATTATTTTTGGACTATTATGTTTTGGGAGGCTTGTTTAACTAAGCTACCATGATTTTTTTCAGATTTATTTTTGTATTTGGCCACTATAATGTATAAATGAATGGATCCATGGGCTGAATTTAACTATTTTTGCATATATCTCTCAAAAATGCATCTTTAGTGCATGTATTGTTGCTATTTCCATTTTGGAATATTACATATGTACTTTAGCAAAGTATCTTGTCTCTCTAAATCCACCCCTAATAAAAGAGCTCTTCTCCTAAATTCTTGGGTATATTCTTGCACATTTTGTCCCTTTAATTGCCTAAAGTACTGCCAAATCATGGTGGCTTTCTGCATATGAGCTAATGGATAAAATTGTTGTTTAAGAACAGTAATGAAATCTGACCATGATAGAATAATGTTACCATGTTTCTTGATATCCTCCTTTGTCTTGGCTTCCCATCGAACAAGTGGTGCACCTTCCATTCTCAATAAAGCTAATTGAATTTTGGTATCATTGTTTTGAAGGTTATGAATTCTCAAATAGACCTCCAATTGTCTAATCCAATTATCAATATTTTCTACATTTACTTCACCATTAAACATTGGAAATTCGAACTTAACATAAAGTTTTAAAAAAGGACTTTTACCAGTGTTCTTGGACTTGTGTGGCTGGTGTTTTAAAGAACAAGTAGAGGATGATGATGATTAGGGTGAGGATTATGGCTCTCCATTGCCTTCATTTCCTCCATTTCCCTTCTTTGACTTGTCTTCATCATTTTGACCTCCTGAATATCCTTGTCCTTCTTTGTGAATTTTATATCCTTCTCCTTCTAGTATCTCATACCTTTCTTGAAAAAGCATTCTAACCATCTCAGTCATGTCAAGGAATGCTTTCCTGAACACTCTTTCTTCCTCTTTAGGATCAACTTCTTCATGGATTTCTCCTTCCTCATGAGGCATGCATAATGGAGCCTCTACTTCTTTCGGAGGTGGTCTAGGTGGTGGAGATTATGGAAATCTTACTCTCCTTTTCTTTTTCTCTTATTGAGACCCTTTTTCTTCCATCAATTTTCCTTTCCCTCTTTTGAGCTTGAGCCTTGTAAGCATCTAAAACATGCAAACAGTTAAATAATTATTTTGACTAAACAACACCAGAGAATAAATCACACTTTGATACCACCCTGACCTAAAATTACTGTATTAGTTTTTTCTTGCTAACTATCTTTTTCAGTTTAAAAAAATGTGCATAATCAGATCATTAGTTTGCATGAGGTTTAAGGTGTTTTTCCATGAATTGTAGATGATTTTTAGTGAGTTAGAAGCATAAAAAAAGCTTAAATAAAATTTAAAAGAAGTGTAAAATAGAGAAGTAAGTCACCACATGAAATTTACATAGTAGGCATAATGAATTACTTCACCCCTCCTGGGCTACATCTGCTGGTCTAGCTACCAATGGCATGTACATCTTTCATTATGCTCAAAATTTTGCTATTAAATGTAACTAAAATGATCTAATGACTGTTTTCTCTGCACCAATGGCTTTATAATGCTCCAATTAGTAAAAAATGACTCTTCATTCACTCAGGATTGTTGAAAATTGGGCCACCTACACTTTTCCCTAGTTTCAACTAGGAAAGCTCCACTAAAAGTGGAGAACTCCACTTAACTGGAGTTAAAATAGAATTTTTTTCCCCTTTAGGCATGCTCCTAAACTTCCATTGAATCTAACCATTTCATTAAACTTGACGGTTGGGGGTGGCCACATGCGCACCTCCCAAAAACTGTGGTTACGTAAACTGTCGAGCGGAACTCGAAATAAAAAGTGGACTAAAATTTTGAACCTTGGTTGGAGCTGTTGGGTAAGGTTTATCCTTGTGAAGGAGTAGCATTAACCATTATTCCATGTGATAAAAAATGTGGAATGCTAGTGGGTAGTTGCATAGATCATGAGTTGTAACGTTTGTTTTTGGAGTTAACGTTACAATGTGACCAATGACGTGGGAACCGCTAGTGAGTTGGGACTTCCGGTGGTTCCCAACCCCCCATACACCATTTCACTCAACCATAAGTATAACATGCACCATCAGCGGTTAAGAGACATTGTGGAGAGTAGTTGGTAAGTCGTGTGTGTCCCAAGTGGGAGGTGTTTGGGTCGATTCCTGCAGACCCTCCAAAATTTTACAATGCCATTTCATGGACACGTGGTGGCCTCGGGGCTGGCCACATGGCGCCCTCTAATTGGCTCTCCCAAACCATACCTTCGAATAAAATTGTGAGACTTTTGAGGCCATGATTAACTCGATGGAAAGGAATATTTCAAGGAATATTATTTTTAGCTGACTTTACATCCACTCACTTTGCTAACTGTGCATCCTAGTAAAACCTAGTCCAACTGTAGAAAATTTACTTGTTTGGCATTTCAATGAGGACACTATATCTCCCTCATACACCATCAGTTTTTTGAACCCTTCACAGTGCCTGAATCATGAAGATGAGATCCATGAAAACATATTGGTCCCAACCCAATCCTATAACTTTTAATTTTGAGAAAAAATTGTGAACTCCTGATCAGTGTTATTTAAACTATTATTTTGAATGCATATATGGATTCAACTACATGAAAAACCATAAGGGAACTTTGATTGTTCATATTTTACTCATCAAAATTATGATTTCAATGAATTCTTGCGATATTTTAGATAAATTAGATAAAAAAAGTAAATAGGAAAAATTTTCAAAAAGTTGCATTAAAGACAACTTGGATCCAGTAGTGGTGGGTGGTCCCATCAATAAACAACCCCAAAAAATAGAAGTATTTCCATTACTTGTAGTCACCACCACTGCTACATTATGCAGAGCATTGGTCTGTAAGCACCGACCAGCAATTGGCAATCCCATTGGTCAATAGTTTCAACAGAAGACAATTTACCCTACAATTGTCATATCCAACTCGACCTTAGAATCATGGGGAATGCAGGATTACTCCGTAGATTACAGGAGATGGATAAATCAAACCTGCTACGAAGGAGGATGGGTGGCTAGTAGGAATAATCCTGTTAGATAAAAATGATAAGGCATGTTACAACAACAACAAAAATGATTCCTTCATAATCATGAGGGAGTCCAAGAAGCATTCTCGAGAGAATTTAAGATAATAAATTTCAACAATAAAATATGGACGATTTACATAATATAGAAACCTACTTCTAGGAGAGTCAGATATATCTCATTGGGAATTTGATATCTCAAATTATAGGGGTATAATTTATAACATCAATGAAAAAATTTAGAATTGAAGGAGTACAAGTTGGTGTTTACCATAAATATGAAGGTGAAAAAGGTTATTTGGCTTCATATTTATATTTAGGGTTTCTAGGTTCAAGATGTTAGAAATTAGAATTATTTTAGCATGCAAGAGTTGGTTAAATGTAGCAGAGCCACTTAACTGAGTCAAGTCGGGTGAATTTGAGTTAAGCCATATTTTGGGAAAAGTTGAATTTAAAGTGTCCGTGCATGTTGAGTTATTTTGGGAAACTACCTAGACCAAAAATTATAAATACCCTTCACTGACAAATTTACAAGAGATACAGAGAGAGAGAGAAGCGAAACACCAAATTGATGAGAACACACATACCAAAAATGTTTCATTATGAAGACGTATATATACATTCATAGATAGGTACAGCTAAAAAACTAATTTCTAATTGAACCTTAAGAATCGAATTCTTTATGTCACGATTAATCTTTTAACACTCTCCCTTAATCTTGAGGGTTGCATTGTTTTATGCCTAAATTCTAACATTGAAATTCAAAATTAAGTTTTAGCTAGCAGTTTGGTGAATATATTCACTATTTGTTCCTAGGAATCACAAAATTTGAGAACAATATCACCTTTCTTAACAAGTTCATAGATGAAGTGAAAACAAGTGTCGATATGTTTTCTTTTTTTATGAAACACATTTTTCTTTGAAAAGGAAATATCGAAAGTGTTGTCATAAAAGATTGAAATTGGTTCATTTTATATATATCAAAATTCAAACAGAAGTCTCTTCAGCCACACAGCCTAACATGATGTTGTATTCACTACAACGTATGTTGTTTTTCTTAAATATAGTGCAACTATGGGCTACTTTTTGGATGACCATGAAATCAAATTTCTACCAAATAGAAAAGCATATCCAGAAGTGTTTTTTTTATCATCAATACATCCTACATTATCATTGTATGTATAAGCAACAAGCTTACTGTCTGTAGAGGCTGTATACCATAAAGCATAAGTTGTTGTACCTATAATGTATCTCAACACCCTTTTCCAGCTTTCTAATGAAAACATTTATGAGTTTTCATAAACCTCAAATATAACTAGCTGTATTCAATGATATATCAGGTCTATTAGTAGTTAGATACATAATACTACCAACAAGTTTCTTATACAAAGTCGAATTAACAACAATACCATCATCATATTTACTTAACTTTGTACCAACCTCAATAGGAGTATCCATTGGTTTACATCTTTCCATCTTAAAATTTTTCAAAATATCAGTAGCATACTTCTGTTGACCCATAAAAATGCCATCATGTTTTCATTTCACTTCAATACCTAAGAAGTATGTCATTAATCCAGTATCTGTCATTTCAAATTCATTTTTTCATAGCACCTTTATATTCATCTAAATGCATGTTACATGTATAAATTATTTCATCAACATAAAGACATAGTATCAGTATATTACCTTGATGATCATCCTTGATATACAAGGTTTGTTTATCATTGTTTCTTTTGAAACCATTATTTCGCAAGTATTGGTATATTCAGCAGTACCAAGCTCTTGGATATTTCTTCAATCCATTAAATGCTTTCGTCAACATGTACACCTTATGTTCTTGATTTTTGATTTTGAAACTAGGTGGTTGATCAAAATACACTTCTTCATTTAACACACCATTTAAAATTGTATACTTTACATCCATTTGGTAAACTGGCGACTTGTTTTGTGTTGCAATGGCTAATACAAATAGAACAATATCAATTCTTGCTACAGGTGCAAATTTTTCAACATAATATATGCTAGGTTGTTGTGAAAAACCTTTGGAAACTAACCTTGCTCTGTGTTTATCAACTTCACCTCTCTCATTTAACATAGTTTTATAAAATAATTTGACACATACAAAATTTTATCATCAATTAGATCAAACAAATCCCAAGTTTGATTTCCTTCAATAGTATCGATTTCATTATTCATTTCATGTACCGGTTCTTTTTCCTTTATAGCCTCTTCAAAAAAAGTAGGTTGAAATGAGAGAAATGCAAATTTTACAACATCATCAACATCGTCTTCTGCATAAATATCACTTAAGCTTCTCATTTTTGGATTATCAGAATGAGACTCACTTAAAGATTATGTATTGCTACTACTAGTTTTTTCTTGAACATGTAATCTTGGAGTGCTCGTTTTAGGTGTTTGATGTTCATCTAATATAATAAAATTATTAGGACAAGTATTGTTCTCCATTTCATTCCAATATTTTTCTTCCATAAATTTCACATCTCGACTTACGACAAACTTCTTAGTAATAGGATTAAACAATACATATGTTTTATATTTGTCACTATACCCTATAAATATATACTTTGCACTTCTATCATCAAGATTCTTTATTAATTTTTCTGAAACATGAGCAAAAGAAATACAACCAAATACTCAAAATTGTGAAATAGTTGCTTTTTTCCCACTCCATGATTCTTCTGGTACAAGACTTTGAACACTGGAAGTTGGTGATCTATTCAAAATATATATTGAACATGCAACTTCTTTAGCCCATAAATATTTAGACAAATTTCTTGTTTTTAGCAGACTTCGAGCCATATTCATAATAGTCTGATTATTTCGTTCCGCGACTTCGTTCTGTTGTGGATTTTAATTGGTCTTCGTCTATTTTTTAATACCATGTTGTTCAAAAATATCAATGAATTCATTAGTTTCATAATCACCTCCTTTATCATACCTAAAAACTTTAATAAACTTTCCACTATGTTTTTCAGCCTGAGCTTTTAATTTCTTGAACTTGGAAAATGTTTTAGATTTGCATTTGATGAAATACACCCATTCTTTCCTGCTAAAGTCATCAATAAATGTAGGAAATATAAACTTCCACCTACACATTGTACATGCATAGGATTGGATAAATCTTTATGCACTAACTCTAGTTGTTATTTGGCTCTATACGAGACTGATTAAAAATTATATCACTTATGTTTACCAAGTATACAACTTATGCAGGCAAACCTTTCACCATAGAATACCTTTGCAATAGACTCATAATTTTGATAGGTAAATGACCATATCAAAAATGCCACAAGTTAGTGTCATTTGGTGTTGAAACACTATATGCATACAACTTCTCACTTTTCATTTGTAATTGATATAACTTGTTCTTTTTCATAGGAATATTTGCAGCAAGAGATTTATGTTGATCATAAATCATTCAAGTAGTGTTGTGAAAGCTAACGTTATAACCATGTGCATCTAACTAACAACACCTCAACAAATTATGCTGAAATTGTGTACATACTAAAAGTAATAGATATTCTTCACCACATTTTTTTTTTTAAGACATGCACAACACCCTTTCCTAAAGATTTGAAATGATGAGCATCACAAAAACTAATAGAGGAACTGAAAGATGTAACAATATATGAAAACAAATCACTATGATGAGTCATATGATTACTACATCCATTGTATACCAACCAAACTTCCTTATTAGGTACTTGCATAGTCACTTGGCATGCTAGAAATAAAGCATCAGATGTTTCACATTTAGTGTTTGTGACATTGGCTTTGTTTTACTTAAAAAAAACTATAATTTTTAACATTCATACTTATAATGGCCATACTTTTTACAATAGTGACATTGATTTTTTTATTTATCTATCCACCTACAACTATGATCAGTTTGATACTGCATTGAATGTGTTTGAGTTACCTATGATCTATCATCTGACTAAGACTATCCTCCTCCTTTTCCTTTCCTACCACGAAAACCTATGTCTCTACCTCTATCCATAGAAACTTTAGATTTGAAAGCATGCTCTAAAGTACTGACATCTAAATTAATTCTTACTTCATGAAACAATAGAGAACCTGTTAATTCTTCTACAAATTTTTTGTAATTCTCTCAACTCAAAAATAGTAACTATCATGTTAAAAATTTTGGTAAAACTTCTAAGAACATTTTCAACAATTCTTTGATCATCTAGTTCTTCACCATTCATCCGAACTTGATTAACAACACTCATAACTTTATTCATGAAATCATGAATTGTTTCTGATTCAATCATTTTAAGTGTTTCTAATTTATCTCTGAGAGTTTTTATTTTCACTATCTTTACTTTCTTGTTACCTTGATAAGCTACGTTAAGTATATCATATATTACTTTAGCAGTCTTTGCACGAGTGATTTTAGGAAACAAATATTCATCTAAAGAATGTAAAATTCAAGACTTAGCTCTACCTTCTTTCTATTTAAGTTCATTAAATTGTATTCTTTGAGCAGTATTCATAGCGGCTATAATATTTCCATCAGGTTTCGGGAACCCTGATTCTACAGTTTCCCAACAACCTAAACCTTGTAAGCATGCTTGCATTTTAAGACTCCAAAAATCACAATTATTTCCACTAAATAATGGAGTAGTAATTTCAAACTGAGTTGTTGAATTCATGTTTAAAACAATAAGAAATCTGACTCTACATTGTAAAAATATTCAAAAAACCAACACCTTTAATAAACTTCCACTCCCTTTTCTCTTCTAAAAGAAGCAGAAAACAAGAGCCTCTACACTTCTAAAGAAGTGAAGAAGATAATAACCAGGAGATCTTTGTGTGCAGATATAATATCATAACTTGATATCTTGCTAGTAGAATTATCATAAAGAAATAAGAATTCTTTGTAGAAAAAACCATAACCAGAAAATTATTACACTAAGAAAAAAATATATTTCTCGCAACAAAAGTTTAGGGTCAAACACAGGTCGAACAACAAACCATTTTTAGTGTCGAATGCAAGTGAACCAAAAAAATATTTTTCAGCAAAAAATGGCCTTGCGCAACCCTTCCCTTCAGACTTGGACATATTTCTAAAAAAACAGTTTCTAAAAACCCATACGCTACAGAGAGAACCGCATATTCTTTTTTAAACATTAAAAATATATATAATTTCCCTACTTTTGAGGTTTACTAAGCCTCAGAATTTAACTTACCCCCAAATTTCTGACCTAACTTATCCCAATCAAAAAAAATAATTTGAGGGAGTAAGGTAACCCCTCAAGGGAATGGCCTAAGAGAGGAAGAGAAAGAATTATAGATATTGTTTTCCGTTATATCCCTATCCAAGTCTGATATATTCCCTCTGCCTCCTGCACTTCCCAGATTTTTCAGGAAACCCTTGTTTCCTTGAGATGTTAACTCATCCTATGTGACATCCATTATAAATTATTCTGGGAAGAATTTTTTTTAGGCTAGGGCTTGATGGATCCAGAGGACGATATGCTCGAAGGCCGTATAAGATTTAAGGTGATCTCTCCACATTTTTTTACTGTACATGTCATTAATAAAATAACATCTTGTTCATGATGTTCACATGTCATTTACCTCTTTTACATGTGTAATGATATTAAATCATTCTTTTAATATTGTTAATATGATATTATGCAAGATTTTTCTAACATATACAACTTATATACATTGTACAACAAGGTGTTTGTGCTTTTTATTTGTTGTTTTTCAAGTTCTGGAGCACAAGGTGTTGCAGGGGGTTTGAACCCCGCGAGATCTACTACAACCGAAGGATAAATGGGTAATTCTGCAACCCTTAGTTTCTAGTTTAGAGCATAGAAGATGGTTAATTGAGTCCTTCTTGTAATGATATGCCCCTTATATGTGAAGGTTTAGCAACCCAATACCTTAGGGTAACATTACCCACAACAGAAATGGTGATTCCATTGGGGATTACCTTCTTGTAATTCCTATTTCAGGTTGTTTTATCTCTCTTGTAGGTTCCTTGATAGGTTTATCACTTTTTTACATTCTAGTAAGTATTTTTTCATTTAGACAGAAGACCTAGTCTCTTGATCAGGCTTGAAGTTTTCTTTTTTCCTTATTTTTGTTTCCATACACAATTTAGTCTCTGCGCAGTCCCTTATACCTCATGTAGTGTCCAAAGGGACCCGCGTATACGCAAGTTTCCTTGATTAGAGTTGCGTATACGTGTTTGTTGCATACTGCAAAACCGCGTATGCCTGGTAAATTTTGAAAATTTAAGTTTCTAGCCTCTGTATTATTTTTTTCATGTGGTGAACCATTCCTATGGTGTCTTTTAGATGTTTAGACTATGTTTATGGTGATTGCATATGTCTTTCTCTCTTGTTCTTGTGAAAACCTAGACATTTGGTAACTTGCCTATTTTGTGTGATTACAATTGTGGCTTTAGCACCAAGATCTCTTCTTAGAGTTCTTGGTTATTCTGACCATTCAGAATAATGAGCCTTTGCTTGTTTTCTCTTCTTGGCCTTATGTGTTGCTTCGCTTGTGGTTTCTTCCCTCTTGAACTATCTTGGTTTTCTTGATTTCTTCGACTAGCTTCATAGCGAATCTTGAAAAATCCCTTTTTGGTTTTTTGATTAGTTGCTCGCTGAAATATTATGCTATTGTACTGAATCAATTGTTTCTTCTTGCTCATTTTAATCCTTCTATGAAAGTAGCATAGTTGGTTTCAGCACTTTGAAGCCTTGTTGAGACTCATTTTTCTTGATTCTGGTTCCTCGTTAGTTTATGCTTGTATTATTGAAATAATTTTCCTTTCATTATAAGTGGAAAGCCCAAAAAACATTTCTGTTTTCCATAGATTTTACTTTGAGTTTGTTTTTATGGTTTCATCATATGTTTTGAAGATTTTTCATTGGTTTCTAGTTTTTGGTTCTTGGCTTTATTTTGAAGGAAGTCTTCTCCTAATTTCTCTCTTTTGTGTAAAGCACATTTTGACATTTTTATGCATAGGAGTTTTGTTTGGAACTAGCCTTGTTTTTTTCTCAAAATTTGATCAAACCATATAGTTTCTAGAGACTCTTTTCGCTTCTTTAGAGTTAGCATCTTACAATTTGCATATCATTGGTAGTTTTCATTAAATGCATTGAACCATTTTAGTCTTTCTCATATTTTTCTGGATCGTGTGAAGTGTGAGTATCTGAAAAGAGAAAACAAAGTTTTTGCTTATGTAGTTTCGTAGAACCCATGTACAGATATCTTTTCATCGAAAGTAAATTATTGCATTCGCATGTAGCTAGGTTTTCATTGATTTATTTTGCATCAACAAACACGATCAGTTTCACTTCTGTATACCCTTGACTTAAGCAATAGCCAATTTAAAACAAGCGATATAATTAAAAGCAACTAGAATTTTTTGTATCATTGTCATTAATCATACACAACTAGCTAGGTTGTAGGGCCTTGGATTAGGTGAATGGAGAGTTAACTCTCCAAGGCCACTCAAACTATTAAACATAGAAGGTTTATTAAAGAGAAAAATCCAACACTGTTAAGTGGATTGGGAAAGCTCTCCTCTAGAGATTCAAGCACGAGGGATAGTGCAGGCAGAGAAGAGAGATACCTCCTCTCCTATTTGCTAAATCTTGACCTAAGACCATTCCACCCAACTGCCAATATGGATTGGTGCCCTTAGTTTCCTCTCCTAGGGACCGCACATATTACTGCGGGGGGGAATACCCATGGTACCTGAGATAGATGTTTCATCACTTCCATCAGTACTTTTGGAGGGTACCAACGTGAAGCTTGGGGATTTTCACCAGCAAAGGCTGTTGTTAGGAGGCTAGTGTAACTGTTTATGCTAGTGTAACTGTTTCTGTTACCTTCGCTAGTAGGCCTGGGGCATAATTACTCCAGACTATTTTCGAAAGGTCCTCTTATTTCGCTTTCTTGTATTTTGGTGTCCAGTCCTCATCACCTAGAGTGGAAATATCTGAAATCTGCTTGTTTGGCTGTATCTTAGGAACTTTTTTAGAGTGTGCTCTTTGCTCCTAGATTGCTTAGCTTCTTATATTTTTTGAGTCTAAAATTAATCTCTTAATGTGGCTGACCGATCGCCTCATCGATCGAGGAGGATTTGTGGGCTTCAACTACGTATTCAGCCTTCTTCATGTGAAGGCATGGGAGTACCCGATTGGTGATTGGACTCGGTGGTTTCGAACAAAACACGTAGAGTTCTCCTCCATCGTGGCTTGTTGTTTTGTTGGTTTATGTGGCTTGTCTAGAAGAGGGCCGCTTAGAGAGGAGGCCCGATCTATCTCTAGAGTATTATTTCAAAGAAGAAGTTGGAAGTAGAGGAAGTCCCCTGCCTACCGAGTCTCTTCCATCTCCTCTCTCGCTAGTTTTCCTAACGTTCTTCACTACATTGGTCCTCGTACTCAGAGATCGTGGAACACAATTCCGCCTATGAGCATCGCAGCGGTTCGTACCTTCTTCGTTGAATAGGAGAAACTATTTCCATATCGAAAATCACTTCTATTACTATTGTGCTTGGCCCTGGAAACACCCAGGCACATGCTTCTAATTCTCGTCCCTTTTCTTGTGGAATTCCCACTAGTGGAATTCCTTCCTTCTCCTTTTCTACTGCTTCAGTTGTCTCCACACCCATACCTTTTATGGCTAGTGAATCAACTTTGTTTCAAGGGTTCCCCTTTGGAAGTGGGTATATCCCTCATTCAAACACTTCCTTAGGATCCATTCCTTTCACCTCTTAGAATCAAGGTTTTAATCCTTTTCTGGAGGTCAAAGCTCTAATGTCTTTTCAGGATGGAACTCTGCTTTTATAGCATTGGGAGTAGAGAGTCAGTTTTTCATTGGTCAGAAAGGGAATGTTCCTTTCCCTTCATCAAGTACTTCTCAGTATTTTTCTCCATTTTAAAATGTTTGGAACCCTTACCAAGGAGTTTCTTATTCATTCAATACCTCGGTTGGAGGGAATATTCATGTGTATAGTAACTCTATGTTGGGGGGGGGGGGGGTTCCTTCTCCAAATGTTGGGTCACAAGGATTTTCTTATGTCCCAGCATTTTCTACGAACAATATTTGGCAACCTGGTGTCTCAAAAAATCGAGGTTATTCTTTTCAAAATTTGGGCAATCCTTCCTATGGAGGATGGAATTCCCAGACTCCTCCATGCTTACCATTTCTGGAAATGTTAAACTTGCCATATTTATCGAAATTGACTAACGATCCTATTTGGTGTAGTTTGGGTTGCTCTCTGGTCCCCACCAAGCTCCCCTCAGACATTCCTAAGTTTGAAGGTAATATTGGTGAGGATACGGTGGATCATGTCACCACTTTCCATTTATGGTCTTTGTCAAACTCCCTTATCGATGATTCGATTAGGTTGAGATTGTTTCAATGAACCTTAACTATAAATGCGGCCAAATGGTGCATCGAGTTAACTGGGGGCAGTTTTTCTACTTTTGGAGAATTTTCTACCATGTTCTTAAATGATTTTTAGTTACCTGCCCATTATGACGTCGAGACTGACCTCGTTGCCAATTTTTAGTAGGAGAAGGAAACTCACATTTATGATCATATTCAGGAATGGTGAAGAAGGAAGAGGCTTAACAAAGCCAAAATCCTGAATGAATTCCTTCTTGAATGGTTTTTGAAATATTTACAGTCGGAAATTTCTAAGGATGTATCCCTTTCCAGAGTATTTTCTGAAGAGCAAGCTATTTTTAAGGCTCAACAGGTAGAATTGATTTATTCTCAGTCTGGATTCCTTATAAAAAATTTCCATATGCTCCTCACTCCAAATTAGATCTAGCTAAAACTAAACCTGGTCCTCATGGTGACAGACTTATTGGTTAAATCGATAACGGTATGGCTAACCCGCTAAGTCAATTACAGGAGTTGTCTATATAATCTTCTCCTTCTGGTCAGGTTGCGCCTTCAGTCTTAAATCCTTCTCAACCCTTGGGAATTAATGTTGTCCAAAATTCTAACCCAAAATGAAATAAACAATCCAATGGGAAGAAGAAGGGACAAAATAACAAGAAAAAGGACAAGGATGGGAAGAGGAATGCGAACAAATCCAATGATCATGTTGGAGAGGGTAAGAAGGATAATAAATAGAAAATTAAGTTTCCTTACAAGTTGTGCACACGAGACCATCTTAGGCACCTCTACCCTAAAATTCAAGATGCGCAACACTTGGTAGCCCAATAGGGTTCTTCTAGTTCCCAAGCTGTGTTGACAAACCCATTTCCCCAAGGGTAGAAATTATTTGCTGGTGCGAATGCAAATACTGGGGCTCCCTCTAAGGGAAACCAGGAAGGGGAAAATACATAAAAAATATACATAATGAGTGCTCATGGAGATATCGCTACAAGGCCTTGTGATTATGGAGAAGCTGAGTTTTCAAAAGCTAAGGGTTCTCCCAATAGTGCTGAGCCACTCCATATTCAGAGGCCTACAGTAGAGCCTATAACTCAGATGCCAAAAGGGTCTACAAAGCCTAAAACTATCAATCCTAATGCCAAGGCTTCCCAGAACTACTCTATTGTAGAAGATATGGCTCATAGTCCTTGTGCCATGTCTGCGTTAGAGGTACTCCAGTCATGTCCTGTGAAAAGGAGTGCATTGCTCACTGGCATTGAGGCTATTGATCAAAAGAATTCTCTGATGATCACATTTGACATGTTTACTTTTAAAAAGAGGCTTCCTCATGATATGGCTTTCAATATTAGGTCAACATATCAGAAATTTAATATTTTTCGAATAGTTATTCATTAGGGCGCTTCCACGTATGTAATGTCTCTTGCATGCTGGAAGCGTATCACATCTCCCGTAGTTGTACCTTCAACCACTCTTCTGACTGCATTTGATCATCATTCTCACAGGCCACATGGTATTGTTCCAGTGTTGGCCATTTATCTTGGGGGAAAGACTATTAATATCGATGTTTAGATAGTTGATGCAAGCTTAGACTATAACCTTCTGTTGGGGCGAAACTGGATCTATGAGATGGATGCCATAGCATCCTCATTATTTCATATTGTACGTTTCCATCATGAAGGGAGAATTGTCACACTTGATCAACTGGATTGTTCTCCTGTAGATCTGAATGGATCTTCTGACTCAACTGTTCCTTTGGTGAAGGATTCCATGCAACATGTTGAGAATCTATGGGTTGGA
Source organism: Pinus albicaulis (assembly GCA_034641835.2). Lineage (NCBI taxonomy): Eukaryota > Viridiplantae > Streptophyta > Pinopsida > Pinales > Pinaceae > Pinus > Pinus albicaulis. Next base: position 214,408,408 of record CM076575.1, on the reverse strand, counting down.
ATGTATACATCCTTGATGGGTACTTTTGATCTTCCACCTCCTTACGTTCATATCAATGCTATTTCATCCTCCAGGGTTCCTATTCAGAGAGATTTCCTTAGAACTCATTATTTTTTGGACCCTTGGACCTTACCTTCAACTACCTGCACATTAGAAGAAGGTCAAGTGGGCGGAATGGAATTTCCTTTGTCTGTAGTTGAGATTTCTTATAGAATATCTATTGTTGACTTTGCAGATTCCATTCCAGTTTCTCTTTCACTGGAGGAATTGGATGGAGATGTGGCTTCGACTTGGACTCTCATTTTTTCTGCCTTGATACCACTCTTCCATCTAAAGATTATATCCTCAAAGCAATGACTGGTGTAGAGAGACAGTAGGATGATTTGCATCATTTGTCTTACTTTATACTGGACTTCTGAGAAGTTGAATCAAGTTTCACTAGCCTTCAATCTTCTGGACCTGTTCACCCAATCCTGAACCGTTTACCACCAGTATAGGTTTCTACTGAAGGGAACATGGATGTTATTTCTACTACTACCCTGGTGAACATCTCCAGAGATCCCAACATCACATAGAATTTCTTCATAGGAGTTGACTATTCCCCTGAAGAAATTCAGACTTACATCGATCTCTTTCAAGAATTTCGTGATGTGTTTGCTTGGTCTTATGAGGAAATGGCTGGTGTAGATCCATCTATTGTCCTGCATGAGATCAAGATATACGCAAATGCTAAGCCTATTAGGCAAAATCTTCGTTCGTTCAACCCTAGGAAGGCAGCAACTATTAAAGCTGAGGTGGAGAAGCTTCTTAAGGTACGTTTATTTTACTCCGTTCCTTTAACTTAGTGTGTTCCAAATCCAATTCTTGTGGACAGGAAACAAGGAACGATTCGAGTTTGCATCGATTTATGGGACCTAAATAAAGCATGTCCTAGATATAATTACCCCACACCATTTCTATATCAGATCATGGATGAGTGTGCGGGTAATGATATTATCTCCTTCATGGATGGTTTCTCAAGATACAATCAAATCACTATCTATCGTGAAGATCGGTATAAGACTGCATTTATTTGTCCCTAGGCTACCTTTACTTACAAGAAGATGCCTTTTGGCCAAAAAAATGCTGGAGCTACCTTTCAGCGGGCCATGTCTTACACCTTGCATGACACCAAGAGTATTATCGAGGCATATTTGGATGATTTAGCTGCTCATTCTCATAAGAGAATTGATCATCCTTCTCACCTCCGTGAATTTTTTGAATGATGAAGATATTACAAAATACGGTTGAACCCTAATAAGTGTGTTTTCGCTGTCACATCTTGTCGGTTGTTGGGATTCATCGTGTCTACGGAAGGGATTCAGGTAGATCCCTTCAAGGTTGAGGCAATGATTCAGTTGCCTCCCCCATCTTCAATTCATCAAATTCAAAGTCTGCAAGGAAAAGCTAATTTCCTGCGGAGATTCATCGAGAATTATGCCGAGATTACAAAGGGTTTTATAAGATAATTAAAGAAAGGAGGACCATTATTTTGGGATGAATTTTATCAATGCTCATTCAATGCTTTGAAAAAATCTTTAACCTTTGCTTCTTTACTGAGTCCACTCGATTATAGCAGGGATTTCCTCTTGTATCTCGCTACAGTAGAATCTACCATTGGTATGGTTCTGGTTGAGAAATATGACACTCTTTCTGAGCATGTCATATACTACCTTAGTCGAGGCTTGGTAGGTCTTGAAATCTGGTATTCTTCGATAGAGAAACTTGCTTTGGCAGTTGTTCATGATGTTCAACAGCTCAAACATTACATTCTCCTTCGTAAAAATTATGTTCTGGCAGTGGTCAATCCATTTCAATTTGTTCTCAGTAGGTGAGTTATTGGGGGAAAATACAATAGATGGATTGTTATTTTGCAAGAATTTGATCTTGAATTTTTGTCTGCCAAGTCCAAGAAATCGTTAGTGTTTGTGGAGTTGATTTCTAAGTTACCTTGTGGAGAAGAGATTATTTATGAAGAGTCATTTTTGGATGAACATATTTTTCTCATTTCTTCATAGGATCCTTGGTATGGGGATCTCATAGTTTATCTATAGACTATGAAGTTTCCATCAAATGTTTCAAAATATTAGCGCCGAAATTTACGTCACTTAGCCAAAAGTTATTGGATTATTGTTGACACTTTATATTGTCGCAGGGTCGATTTGATCCTTAGATGCTGCTTAACTCTCGAAGAAGCTGAGGTTGTGTTGATTGATTGCCACATTCGAGCTTGTGGTGGTCATTTATTTGGGCTTGCTACATTCCAAAAATATTGAGTGCAGGATACTTTTTTCCTTTGATTTTCAAAGATTGTATTGAATCGGTCAAAAAGTGTCAACCGTGTCAGGTTTATACTTGAAATATGCGCACTCATCCAACTTCACTCTTTCATGTCATCACTATTGGTACCTTCAAAAAGTGGGGTATTGATTATACTACTTGTAACCCACCTTCGACTAAAGGTCACAAGTACATGATTGTAGTCGTAGACTACTTCACGAAGTGTGTTGACACTATTCCTACTTTTTGGAATGACGATGAGACAATGACTCTATTCCTCTTCAATCAAGTCATTTATCACTTTGGTATCCCCAAAGAGATTGTCATTGACCATGGCAGTCACTTTCAAAACAACATGATGGCTGAATTGGCTTTGAAATTAGGTTTCTGATAGGAGCATTCGTCTCCTTATTATCCTCAAGCCAATGGGCAATTTGAAGTCGTTAACAAATTCTTGAATACAATTCTTCAATGGACGATTGATAAAGCCAGATCCAATTGGCATATCATGTTGTATCCTACACTTTGGGCACACAGGATGTCAGTCAAAACGGAAACCGGTTTTACTCCATTTCAACTTGCTTATGGGTTGGAATCTATATTTCCTATTGAATGCGAAATTCCCTCCCTTAAGTTAGTCTTTTATTTTCTTCCAGACACTTCCAGTCTCGAAGAATGCCTTCTCCATCCAGAACATCTTGATGATTAGCGTTGATATGCGGCTATGATGAATGAGGCACATAAGAAACGGGTAAAGGATCAGTACGATAAGGCGGTCAAACCTACGGTTTTCTCTGAAGGTTACCATGTCTTATTTTATGCCCAAGATAAGGATGACATGGGATTAGGAAAGTTTAAATCTATGTGGTTTGGCCCCTTTATCGTCAAAAAGCTCCTAAAGAAGGGAGCCTATGCCTTGATTGAATTTTATGGGAACGAGCTGGCAGAGCCTAGAAATGGGCTCTATTTGAAAAAATATTATGCCTAGGCTTAGGCCTAGCATCTTGATCTGTTGTGTATATTTGATTTTGTGTACATACCTGTGTTTCGATTTTTGGTGTGGTTTTGAGGAATTTTATTTGCTTTGGCAGGTAATATTGGATCAAATGAGTCACTTTGGTTTCATCGATGGTGCTAGTAGACATGCCCGGAACTTGGCTTCCACAGATTCGGTAATCCATTATCCATCCGGTCAGTTGTTAGTTTCAAGAGGTGTCTGCATTGATCCTACTTCAAAAAATGTAGCAGAATACACTGCAGTGGTCATCCTACTCTCAGAGGCAATAATTTTTGGTGTTGATTCATTAGTAGTTTACATGGATTCATAGCTCGTGGTTTCGCAGTTGAACAACACCTATCGTGTCAAAGACCCATTTTTTCATCGATTGTTTTTTAGGGCATGTTTGTTACAACGGTCATATCAATTTATTACATTCATTCATATTCCTTGATCAGATAATTAGTCAGCAGACTCATTAGCTATTCAAGAACTTGACTGGCATATTCATCATTCAATACTTTAAAATATATCAAAAACATCATTCATTATTGTACATTTGATACATCACATCATATAAATCGCTATATATATATATATATATATATATATATATATATATATATATATATATATATATATATATATATATATATATATATCAGAGTGTTAAAAAATATACAAAATTTGGACCATCATGTCCTACAAAATTGGGGCTTATACCTGATCATGTCTATCATCAAAAAATATTATAGTCATTAGATCATATCTATAATCTACTCCTTAGGTCCCTGCCAAAATTTTGTGTTCCTATAGAACACAATGGAAGTCACTACACAGTGGAATAACCACACCCAGTCTCATGGTAATCCTACCACCCATATTTGGACAACCTCTGGTAGGTCCTCTATAGCGGCTATAGGCACTTGTCGAGTAAAAATATCCAAGTTTCTCTGTACTACATGGAGTGTCCTACCAAGGTGTTTTGCATCCGCCTCACCTTTGTGGTGCTTATGCCTTGGGTACCCCTCTAGTCTGACTAATCCTACATCTACATCATCGTCATCATAATTTTGTAAGTCATTTTTGTCCAATAAAAAACATTTTTCATTTTCCATATAATTTGAAAAAATCATATCATCAAAAATCAAAATATGCAACTTCACCGATTGTGCCCCATGTTGCACGAGGTGGAAAGACTAGATCTGGATCTACACGAAATTCCATCCCAGCATAGGGATAATATTCCACTGCAATGAATTTTTCCTCCCACCATTGGAGAACTCATCATCCCAAGTGGTTTGAGGAACCTCACTTCCCCTTAATCTCTTCATCAGATCTGCCCATCAATCTATTATTGGATCTCTCAGGCTACTAATAGTTGAGATGACCTTCTCGAAGAAGAATGCTAGCAATATTGTACTGTATCCAAAGTATTTAGTCTTTGTCTTTCGGATTGAAGTTAATTTTTTTTTCATATTTCTTTGCAAGGCTATGAACCAATCAAAACAATGAATCAAGCATTGCACTGCTATGCTCATTTGTATATGTGAAGCCTGATGCAGAGAAGTTGATCCTTCTATTCTGCCAATGGTAAAGAGAAGGATCTTAATTTATAAATCTTTCAGATCTCTAATGGGAATCTGTGTTCTCACCTTCTTTGCATAGTCCACATAGTAGACTTGGACATAATATTCCATGTTAAGCCCTCCCACAGCTTTCCGTGCAAATCTACCGGGTCTCTCCTTCGAGAGAGTCCAGTAATGAAGTATATGTCTTCCACTTCTATTCATAGTGGCATCTGGTCAATTATGAAACAATATTCTTCTGGTTCCCAATGATCAACCAACATTTGAAGCAAACGAACATTTATTTTCATATTGGGCAGTTTGAAAAATTTGAGCAATCCGTAATTCCGGAGAATATCTAAGGAATTTTGATCCTCCATCACCTCATTGTCAATTTCACTATGCTCACGCTCTCTCCAATTGATTGACATCCTAGGAAAAATCATTAATTGGCTAATTAGATACAAGTTTTAAATTTTTTCTCTGCACATACATGAATTCTTTTGTACATAGTCACGTATCGTATGCAGATTCCTCCACATGAATTCACATATGCGCAGAGGGTTTCAGTGAAAAATCTCTTTTCTACAGTCAAAAATCCAAAATTTTACTTTAAACTGGAACGAAATTGATGAATAGGATGAGCTTAAGGCTTACCTGACCGATTTGGCGTGATTTGGTGGTGGGTTGCTCTGTACTTGAGAAGAGTAATTTTTTCCCAAAGCTCTTTCTCCACTTCCGCAATATAAAAATGATCAAAATGTGAGTAAAATTGTGTATTTATGCCCAGAATTAGAAATTTTTTCACAAATTTTTTTGTGCTTATTTTTGGAATTTGACTAAGGTTGTATAACCGTTTGGTTTGTAAGTGTTGGGAAAGGTATTTTTAAGGTACATTTTGCTAATTTTGAGATCTTCCTAGTTTTCCTACAGATCCATGATCGCTGACCTATTATGGCAGGTATTTGATTTCGAACTGGCATATAGGTTGGGGAATTTACTTTCTCTTGCATCTATGCATACTAGCCTCCATTTTGATCACTTTCCATAGGGTCAATCCCATAATTTCATGAGTATTTAACCTATTCCATTCACCAATTTTTTAATCATGAATTGACGTTAGAGTCATCCTTTACATGGGCTTCCTAGTTAGTTCCTCGCTAGCATTTGTCACCCACGTTGCAATTTATGTAGGCTCGAGAGTCCTCTTTAGTTCTGCCATGACTTATACGTTGAAGCTTCATTCTTATTCTTCTTCGCTATCTTTATTCTGGCCATTTACCCTAGAGGCTCCCTCATGTTGTCGAGTTGTATTACTGCAATGCATATTGACTACTTGTTTATCTTGGCCTTTAGCCGACTTCATTTGGACTCATCTTTAAGCCATCTCTTGACCATGTATTTCTGTACAAGTTAACCATGCAATCACTTAGCTTCTGCAACTTGACACCTTTACCCATGGATGGAACATTTTTTTAAGTGTTAGTTACCAGTTTCCGCCACCTTGCATTGAGCATCGAATTGTTCCTATCCCAGGAACTAGTGAATTTCTTTCTTGACACTCGTCCTATCCACTGTACTATAGGAATTATTTTATTCCTTTTCAGGCTTTGAAATATGAAAAAGGCATAAAAAGGATATTTGAAAAAGATCGGGAATGGGATATTAATTCCACACTTGATGGCAGCTACAGTGTCAGTTATGTCACCCTTTAACAAAGCACAAAAAATCTAAGTCTTTTCTCCATTTGGGATGGTTTTAAGTTTTGACTTAGGAGAAGCCATAACCTTGTTTTTGAGTCAATACTCCCCTAGTTGGTTATCTCTTCCAATCATATGGAGGGTTTGTTTATGCCTCCTGCATGACAAACTTATACAAAGTTATCATTTGTTGCCATAGTCAACATGAGTCATTCTTTTGTTCAGGGAAGTTAACCTGAGTTGGCCTTTCTGCGGTGTCTCTTGACTCATTTTCTCAATTGGCCTTCCCGGTCTTCTCAATATCTTGTTCTATCACATCAAATATTTGGTCCTTTGCTCGTGCTAGTTTGAGAAGGTCTCCACTATTGGCAGGTTTGTCTCTTATCCACTATGACATATTGCTCTGAGAGAAAACCTACAGCCACACCCTAGCCCTATTTACATCATTGATAGGTGGCCTTATGCTAAACATTTTATCAGCACCATGGTTCTTTGACTAAGTGGTTTCCCTTGTGTTCGACTTCAACTTACTTTATCACACATGGGATTCATGCAGTACCTTGATTTCCATTTGACCCTATCAGTGGATATCTCTCCTCTTTGTCAGCTTTCATCATTGGTTGGTTTAGAGGGTTTTTTATATGTGCTAGCTTCATCTTGTGCATGCTGGAAATGTACTTCGGGTTGGTTACTTCACTTGAATTCATTTGATTCCTTTGAAATCTTGGCCTGCGGGTTATAGTCCTACTGGACTAATGTGGGATGCCTTAATGCCTTCCTTCTAGCAGATCTTTTCCCATCAAATCCAACTCATTTCTCTAGGAATAAGGTCTATATTCCTTTTTTCAGTACCTTAGGGTTTGCAGTCATCAGTGGCAAGCTCTTCACTATCGACAGTGACGACACATCATTGCCTCCTGATTGGTAGATTCTTTCAAGTGTTCAACTTCAACTCATTCATTTGCACTTGCTAAATTGTACTGGGGCACCTTGACACTCATTATCGGTGGGTTGTCTCACATTTGTTAACGGTATACATCAATGACTAGTAGTCAAACGATTTCTCACATGGTTGACCTCAACTCATTTATTCCCATTGTGTAGAATTGTGCCATGGTGATCGGTGAAGACCTCAAGTTTGCATCAACATGTTTCGGTTCAATTTAACAACTCCTTCAGTTTTCTGCTAGTGACACCATCCACCCTTATATGTTGTAGTTTCATCACAGCAGCATCCTATATGTTGGCTCCTGAGTTGCGTGTTGTACCATTTCTTCCATCACTTATGATTTGGTACTTGGAGATTCAGTTGTGACTTTTGTGATCAAATATCTATTGCAGCATCATTGATGAGTCTTCTATATGTGATACTTGGACCTGATTTTGACTTATACTTCTAAGCAGTGATAAGATGATTCACTATGTGCTTTACATTCCAGCTATACTTGTATACATGTTGGATCCGATCCATACTTCATATGCAAACATGATTTTCCTTGACTGAGCATGGGTATGCCCGCCTCATACATGAGATATCTTTTAGATCTCTCTCACTAGTTTTTTGACAGGTTAAAATCTGGTGAAGTCCTTTGTAGTCCTCGTAAGGTTATTTCTATGCACATAATAAATTTCGGCCATCATGTACCCCTTCTGACCTCTTATATTAGGGGGCATATATTATAGCATCATTTATCACCATCATATACTTGATGACTTATACATTGGCCTTAGGAAACCCTTCCCTTTAGACTTGGACATATTTCTCAAAAAAAAGTTTCTCAAAACCCATATGTGACTCTCCCCAAAATTTTCCATGTATACACGCGAGTCCATAAATAGAGAACCGCGTATGTTTTTTAAGCATTAAAAAATATATAATTTCCCTACATTTGAGGTGGGGTGTACGACTTTTCCTGTAGCTTAACTACCCTAGTCTGTGACCTAACTATTCCCCAACTGAAAAAATTAATTTGAGGGAGTATAAAATCCCCTCAAGGGAATGGCCTAAGAGAGGAAGAGAGAGAATTATAGAAATTATACTCTATTATAGCCCTATCCAATTTTGATATATTCCCTGTGCCTCCTGCACTTCCCAAATTTTTCAGGAAACCCTTGTTTCCTTTAGATGTTCACTCATCCTATGTGACATTCATTGTGCACTATTATTGGAAGAATTTTTGTGAGGCTAGGGCTGGACGGATCCAGAGGACGGTATACTTGAAGGCTGTGGCAGATTTCAGGTGATCTATCCACATTTTTTTACTATACATGTCATTAATAAAAGAAGTGCCATTGTTTTCCTAATGTTCACGTGGCATTTATCCCTTATAAATATATAATGATCTTAAATCATTCATTTAATATTATTTTTATGAGATTATGCATCCTTTTCCTAACATCTAGAACTTATGTATGCTGTACAACTAGGTTTTTGTGCTTGTTCTTTGCTAGTATGCAGGTTCTGGAGCACAAGGTGTTGCAGATGTTTTGACCCCCATGGGATCTACTATAACTGAAGGATAAATAGGTAAGGTATCCAACCCTTAGTTTCTAGTTTAGAGCATAGAATTTGGTTAATTGAGTCCTTCCTGTAATGACATGCCCTTGATCTATGAAGGTTTAGCAACCCAAGACCTTAGGGTAACATTACCCGCAACAACTACACAAATCTGTATGCACTAACTCTATTTGTTCTTTGGCTCTATAAGAGGCTGATTAAAAACTATCTCACTTATGTTTACCTAGTATAAAACTTGTACAGGAAGAGATATGGTTAGAGAAAGTAGGAAAACCTTTCACCATAGACTTCCTTTGAAATTGAATCATACTTTTGATAGGTAAATTACCATATCACAAATGCCACAAGTCAATGTCATTTGGCTTTGAAACGCTATGTGCATACAACTTCTCACTTTTCATTTGTAATTGATACAACTTTTTCTTTCTCATAGGAATATTTGCAACAAGAGATTTATGTTGATCAGAAATCGTTCAAGTAGTGTTGTGAAAGCTAACATTATAACCATGTGCGTCTAACTAACAACCACTCAAGAAATTATTCTTGAAATTCCGTACATACTAAAAATATTAGATATTCTTCACCACATTTTTTTGTGTTAAGACACGCATAACACCCTTTCGTCAAGCTTTGACATGACGATCATCACCCAAACTAATAGAGGAACTGAAAGATGTAACAATATATGAAAACAAATCACTATGACAAGTCATATGACTACTACATCGATTGTCTACCAAAGAAACATCCTTATTAGGTACTTGCAGAGTCACTTGGCATACTAGAAATAAAGCATCAGATGTTTCACATTCCATGTTTCTGACATTGGCTTTGTTTTACTTAAAACAAATTGTAATTTTCAACATTCATACTTATAATGGCCATATTTTTTACAATAGTGACATTGAAATTTTTATTTATCTATCCACCTGTTAGGGTCTTATAATAATAGGGTTCATAATTTTTGAATTTACTATGATTAATCTTGTAAATATGTACATACCTTGCTTTCTGAAAATTGTTTTCCCATATTTGAAAAATAATAAAAAATGGAAAGAGGGTAAAAGCACTAAGAGAAAGATCAAAGGACTTGAAAATAAAAGATCAAAAAGAATAAAAAATGGACCCCAAAAACAAAAATAAATAAGAATAATACATGAAAGTGATGCAAGTCAAAATTCCACTACTTTTTACTTTTACTGCAAGAATAATGATTATGTGTAGCTTATTCAAAAAGCCATAATTCATGATGAGTTAAATAGTTCAATGTTGACTTTTTCATGCTTTGAATTTCATGTTTATAGATAGAGAATAAATATCTATCAAACAGTTTAAACTAGACAAATCAATAAATAGTTAGAGAATAAATGAGGAGCTCAACAGCTTAATCTGAGCCCTCGGATGAAACACGATTAGATCTAGATAGTTTATGCTTTAAAAAGAGAAATGGATTTAGGGTTGCAAGCTCAAATGCACCCATGAAAATAATGAAAAAATGATAGAATAAATAGTGGGTAGGTATAAAGCAGTTGTACAGGGCATGTAATAAAACATTATCTGGAAAAATTACTAATTTCCCTCCCATCAAAGTATTCAGTACTCCAAACCTTCAGTTAAAAAGGCTTAGAGCATTTCTCTGACTTTGGTTTGGACTGGACCCAAGGCTTAATAACTAATTGGTAATAAGTACTGAATTCCCTTCATAAAAACCCATTTCCTCAACATAATCACCCTTTTCCAAATATATAATCCCTTTTCCTAAGTTAAAACACTTTTTTCTTAGGGAAAGTAAAAATCCCCTTTAACTAATTTCATTTCATGCAAAAAACCTTCAAAAACCCATAAAATGATATTTATCCTAAGTGTAAGTATAAAAAGGGGGCCACCTTTCTGAAATGTGCCAATAGCACTTAAATACACTTTACTTAGTGTTTATATCCATTTTCGCTCACATTTAATTTCATATTAACTTTTAACATATTTTATTAATTCCATTATAATACCCCTCCCTGTATTTATATTAATTCCTTTATTTTAAATACCCCAAACCCACTATTTTAACGTTTAAACATATGGTTTTAATACCCATGTTCCAAAAATTATTCCGCTTCCCCCACGGGTTAAAATATATTATATATAATATTTCCCGCCCAAAGGTCATAAAACACATGTTAATCCCTTATTCGCTGTGTAAATCCATATAACACATATCCCGCTAATTCATTATATTTATACATTTAAACTAAGTTTAAAAATATTAACCGAACCCCACCACATATGAGGTCTCCCGAGCCCCACTCCCCATCCACTAAGAAACTCTACCACCAATCTCTATCGTTCTCACATATTCTTCCAGATTTGATGATCTAGATGCCATATCGCATTTTCACAAGCGTGATTTCTAATTGATTTTAGATTTTCGAAATGGCTAGTTTTTCCATACTCTCTCTCCTCCATGTGGTGCTAAATCATTTGATCACATCCTTTGGCCAAAAAATTCAAACCACTTTCTCATCATGTGATAGCCGCTTATGGTTTCTCCTCCCTCAGTGCCAAACCGCCTCTATTTTGATTTGACTCACATTAACTGTGAAACATTTTTTAAACCTAAGAACTCTAGAAAACTTCATATAAGAACAGTTTAAACCCTTCTAACTGAAGAAAAGAGTGTTGTACGCCATTTACATGCCCAAAGAACCAGAGATCTATTCAAAATTGTTGCTCAGACTATCTGAAGCCTCCATTTTACTTCCAAGGACTTCAACGGCTTCCAAAAGATTTCCTAACACCTCAGAAACCTTGTTTCAAGACCAAATACCTGAAAAAAACAGGTATTATTCAAATAAAGTCACCTTCATGTCATTTCAAAAAGAGTTTACTGTGAAATTGATTGCCATAAACCCTGTTTTTCCACAGAGAGACCTGTATTTTCCCTCAAAGAATGTATTCGATGCGAAAAATTGATGAAACCCTAGTTTCAAATACTGTAACTTGTTTAAATCAAAATTGAAGATATTTCAAACCTTTTTGTAGACCCTACAGAACCTATAAATAATTTGAAACCCTTTGCAAAAAAATTAGAAACCTTTTTATGCATGAATTAAACTGTTTTTAGTTCAATTTATTAAAAAAGAGCAGCAAATCCCTTGTTATACATTTTCTGAATCTGTAAAAGAGTTTTAAGATCAAGTTTGAAATCAAATTGAAAGATTAAAACCAAAATGAAGCCTGATTGTACCATTTGATGTTCAAAGAAACATCTGTTAAGCTAAATAATACCTTCTGTAAATAGTTTAAGGTTATAGAAGAGTACAAAAGCCCAAATACAGAGTTTTAAGCATCCAGAAGGCTAAAATTGTCAAAAGAAACCCTAATAATCATTTCTAAAACCACCATTGTTATAAATCCACTAAACCTCATGTTTTAGATGTTGAGAAAACACCTCTAGCTGATGTGGGTTACAAAATAATTGATCCAATAATTGAATTCAATCTGCTAGATCTCCAATTCACCTAATTTACCCAAGTATGTAGTTCCACATAGTCATCAGTGTCCAGAAGTCATTAGGCTGTGTCAAACCTATTATTCCCTTGACCAAAGAGCTATGGTTGATGCTAACAAAGAATTATTCTTCACTATTACTGCAAAGTCTATAAACCTAATGCTTCAACTAAAACTAGATCCCAATACAGTCCCATTATCCATAGAATCTCTCAAAAAGATTTATATTGAGTTAGAATTTCCTAATAGATTTCAGATCTTCCAAACTTTCATGCTTACATATGTTTAAATGCCAAATATAAACCATGCCTATTCATCTTCTAAATTTCCTGAAGGATCAAGGCATGCCATTTCTATGTTATCCTTTATCCTAGGTTATTTTATTGATGAGCACACATATGAGTCTATTCTTGGTTTTATATCCACCTTTGTGCCTGTGCAACCTCCTTCTGTCATCTATAACTATGCTAAATACATAGCTGATAATATCCATGATCAACTTCTAAAATTGCCCACTAAAGGAGTTTTCAGATATTCATCCTTCCTCTTTCACATGTACCTTTATTTCCAAGTATATAAGTTCCCAATAAACCTTCAGAAATTGGATGTAGAAGGTAATCCATTGTAATTCATCCTCTAGACCCCTCTAATCATAAAATAATTAACATAATTCACTTATGTGGATTTTATAGATTTTTTTGTTCATCTATTGATAAACATGTTGACAAACAGTGTACAACCAAGAATCAGTAATGAGATAAAGAAAGTGTTCCATCTATTAGAGCAAAGTAGAACTGGAGATTGGTACCTTTACCAAAATCATACAGAGATCAAAGTTTATGGGTCAAATCTTTTACCCTATCAACTGCCAAAATACTTGCCAATGAGATTTTTTACCTTAGAGTACATAAGAAAATTCTAAATTCAGATTCTATCAACTTCATGGCTGCCAAAAAGAAGACTCAATTCAAATTAAAGAACTAGGTGGGTCCTTTCTTTTGTAATCACAGGGAATCATGTATAGAAGCATCAAAACAATTGCTGGAATATAAATTTGAAGAAATTTTCTTATGGAATTATCATCCTCAAGGAATACTCTGTAAAATGAGGGTAAAATGAAAATTGACCCCTTATATCCATGATAAAATGCCTGATATTGAATAGTTTTCTAATCAAATAGAATGGCTGGAAAATACCTTGATAGAAACAGTTAAATAGGGTGATACTAATCACACCTTCAAAACTGTAAATCAAGAGGATAAAGCCACTAAGAGAATCAGGGAAGAAGGCACCTACATAGCTAAAACAGTAACAGAGACTAGGTTTAAAATCATATATCATAAGAAACCTAAGATCAATCCAATGAACAAGGATAAAGAAACAATTGAGGTGCTAGATGAAGAAAAAACAGAGAAGAACAAAAATGCCTCTACAGTTATTGTGAATGAGTAGGTAAAGGATAATCTAGACACTTAGATGTTTGAAAGACAACAAAATATGGAGGCATCCTCATCACAACAAGTAGAGAATACAGACAGTGATATTAAAGAGAAATACAGGGAATCAAAGCTAAGAATGAGGAATTCAAAAATGAGATTTATTCACAGTATCTAAAGAAAACTCCATGAACTCAAAACAGATTACTCTCAGCTTTTGATAACACCAACAAGAAATTTCTTCAGAAAATACTAAGCCAACAACGCCTAAACCTACAACAACAACAGACTACAAGAAATTTGACTTGGAAGTACCAGTTGATAGCATTCATCCTTTAGATCAAATTGATTTTCATAAGAAAAGCTCTGAAATGCTTTATTCTACTATGACTACCAAGGCAATGAGTGCCCAAAAACTTCATAACACTATAACCAATTTGAGAGATCAAATCACGATTTAAAAAGCTTCCTCTTATATCAAGGACACTAGAATCAAGTCCTTAGAAGGAAGGAACAAAAACTCAAAGTGCTCCTCCCACATTCATCCCTATGGTAACTACAGCAGTTCCATCAACTTTAGCAGAGGAATTAGCACCAAAAGCCCCATTGGCCACAACTGTGCCAATCACTTCTTCTACTAATTCTCCTACAGAATCATCTACTTCAGTAGTGCAACAAATATATGAGGGAAGCAAGCTCATAAAATCTATGGAAGATATGTCCATTCATAATAATGAGATCAACAAGATGAAATAAGAAATTAAGAACTTGGAAGATACCAAGAAATTAGCTCAAATGAATGCTAAAATAGAGGAACAGAAAACCAAAAGGCCAAGTGAGCAGTTGAAGAAGGTTGAAGAAGAATTAACTTTGAAAGAACCAATGACCTACATAAAAAATCAGTTATGGTCCAAGATCATTGAGTCTATCAATGACACTTTTCCTTCCATCCAGGTAATCTATGGACAAAAGGATTTCCTTAAAGTAGCAAAAGAAGAAATTGTGAAGAAAAATGAAGAGCTAGGTGCTAAACCTGAAGAGGCCCAAGAAATAATCAAGTTTTTAAGCACCAAAAACAAGCAATAATTGGATCATATTGGGATAACTAATAGAACTGAAACAATTCTTGAGGTGAGAAAGGTAAGCACAAAGAAAAACTGGATGAAGCAGCTTGAAGAGAAGTGTCAGAACATGGATTTGGACATAACTAGATTTATGGTAAAATTTGATATATTGAGGAAAAAAGGCTTGCCAAATATTCTTGTTGTAAATGATAAATTAATGTAGCAAGAGGATTATAACAAGAAGACCAGAGATTAAAGAAAAAATAAATAAGGCAAATTGGCAAGGAGTACCTACAGGAAAAGTTTTGCACAAAAGAATTGAAGATTTTTTTTATTTACAACATGAGATAAAACATATCTTTGTGGTCAAACCAACCTTTGTTAGATACATAGAGGCTGATGAAAATTACAGAAAACTTACCAAGATAAAGTTATGAAGAATTTTGGTGAAAGCTTACTTATTTGTTGTAAAAGACAGTTTTACTGTGGAAGAGGATAAATTATAGATTGATGTTTTTACACATTAAAAAAAAAAATTTATAGCAGTAAGGGAGTCAAAAAAGTGGTTAAAGAGTATCGGTGCTTAAAGTGTATCAAATGAGAAGATAGAGTTTCAAAAAAGGTTAAAAGATCTTTTGCCAGCATTGAGGACAACATAACAGCTAGCTGCACCCAATCCAAACAACATTTCTATTTTATTTGAATAAATAGGACAGCTTGCTAGTTGTTAAGCAACTGTCACTATATTTTTGTAAAAGATATTTTATTTTCCTTAGAAAAATCCTATGAGTATTCTAGGATATTTTGGATAAATTTTTGTATAAATACTTCACTCTTTGAAGTATTATTGTGGAATAAATTGCTGAATATTTCTATAGACAATATTTCTCTACCTGGAGGGTTTTCGTACCAAGTTTCAAGTCAGCAAGGCTGGATCAAATAAATAAATCATCATGTTTTAGGATTCCTATGTTGGACTAACGTAAGTGAAGTATTTTCTACCGTTAAATCGTTCAATCTTATTATGTTTTCCATTTATCCATATATGTGTTCTAAATTCAAATGTGAAATCAGGATGTGATATATCAGAATTTGTTAATAGCACTTTGTTATTTACCAGTTTTCATTTTGATGTTTTAGGCTAATTTCCAAAGTAGGGAACCCTTAATTTCTCCCTCTTTTGAATGAACTCTGCCCTCTTCATTCCTTCTCCGGATCAAAGAATCCTTGATTGCTCTTTATCCTAATTAAACCACTTCACCAATTAGTCTCAAAGATCTTAAGTGAGTCAACTATATTTCCCTGAAAAGATTTGACTTTAGACTTTGATCATGACCTATCTGCTTGACATATTGACTCCATTTTCCTAATGGAAAAATAGATCTATCATTATCCATATGATTAAGTGATTTTTCCCACCGAACCAAACCAAATTGTCCTATATAACTAGCCTAAAATCAAACATAAAAATAAAGTTAAATCTTATAGAGAGAGCCCTCTATGAGCCTTAGGAGGGCTAGATCCTAGACCTTGAAAGTAGGTCTGTGGTTACCTATAATGTTCTTAAAACTATAAACTCAAAATCTCACAACTTTGGGAATTATTAGAGTGATAAAATACTGCCGACTGCACTGGGGAAATAACGAATCCTTAGTTTAAAATAGGTATTAAAGGAAATGTTTTTCATTATCCTTTTAATTTAAGACTGTTTTATAAGTTGTGAGTATAATTTCATCAAAAATATTGTAATTTTGGCTTCCAGAAGAGTCTACTATACCAGGTCAAATTTAGATCCAAAACTTGCTGCAATAGTAGATGATCTGGCCAGAATTGGGAAAAATAATAAACAAGTAGAAGATTTAGGTAATAAAATTTCCTTTGTTACAACAAATTCCCTTCCAAAAGAGTTAGAAACTATACACGAAATTGATTTTGACTTAAATTTCGAACATTATTTATTCAGAAACAAATCAAAGAGTGATTTAAATAGCACTGTTATAGATCCTAATTTTATTTCATCTCTTGAAATTAAACAAGAAACTGTTTCAGTAGATTTTGAATCAAAAATATTTGAATCATATGATAAAATTGATGAAATAAATGCTACTGTACTTAAGGAAATAGATGAAGCTCTTCTTCAGCATCCAGTTGAATTAGCTGCCTTATCAGCATATACACCTAATCCTTCTACTTCTCAGTTAGATACCAACCTTTTAGAATATGTAGGTTCATCTCTTTTTACCACTACATCATCCATAATATCCACCACACTCCATTCCACAGATCTGTTTATCCCAAAGAAACGATTCCAACCTAGAGTATTATTTCCATCTTCCCCCACATTAACACCACCCACTAGTTTTCCTTCTACATCTTTCAATACATCATTATCATTCCCAAGCACTTCTTTAGATATCCCAGTTTCATATTTTGTTATCCCCACGTCAATTTTTAGTTCTTCGACCATATTTTCCATTACATCATCTAACATTCCAATCTCATCAACCACTTCTTTAACTGCTTCAACTAGTACTTCTAGTTCAACCTCAAGCACTTCCAACTTACCTCCTAGACAAGCTAGAATTAAAGCCATGACTACTAGGTATGCTCCCTTAGTCCTTCCGGGACAGTTACATGACATGCCTTAGGATTACTAGAGTAAAATACCTAAATTTGATGCAACCACTCATTACACTGCTCAACAACATATTCATAAGATGACAAATTATTTTGAGCTTCATGAAATGGATGATTTTGATGTAAAAATGAGAATATTTTCTCAAACATTAACTGGGGAAGTAAAAAAATCATTTAAAGGTATTAGTCCTAGTAGTATTGCTGAATTAGCAGTATTTCATAGACTATTTTTGAATAAATGGGGAAAGAAGAAAAATCCACTTCAAATATTATCTGAATTTGATGCTATGAAAAAAACTCCTAATGAAACAGTCCAAGATTACTGTACTAGATACAACAACGTTTATATTTCAATTCCTACTAATCTCAAACCCACTCTAGCCTGTGTCCTACTCAAATTCCCTGATGGATTTTATACAGACATAGCCTATCAATTGAGAGAGAGAAATGCTAACACTTTAGAGTGAATGCAAACTGATGCTGTTAGTGTAGAGGTAAATATGTTGGCTAGAAAAGTTAGATTAAGGAATGGGAGGAGAGTAAACATAAAAGAAGAAGCATCTAGTTAAGATTTAAAAATAGATCAATTAGCTAAAACTTTAGAGAGAATGATGGATAGATGTTGTGAAACCAGCTCCAAAAATAGAAGAAAAGAGATATCAATGCCTTAGAAATAAGAAACTTCGAGGGGGAATGTTGTGTAACCAGCTCTAAAGAGAGAAGAAAAGAGATATTCACGCCTTAGAAATGGGCCACTTCGAGGGGGAAACCTCCAATACATTACATGAATGAACAATTCTTGGATTATACAAATGAACAAAACCTCCTTCTATATATAGGAGTCCATGGGGCCATAATATAATCCTAGTGGGGCCACAATGTAATCCTAGCCGACCTAACAATAATAATGTAAGGGCACAATAATAACAATAGGGGGGTTACAGGGGTACAATAATAACAATAAGGGGGGCTACACTAACATAATAAGGGGCTACACTATTAATATAGGGACTTAACATGCCCCTCTCCTTCAAACAAGTGTTGTCCTCAACGCTTGATTATTTCTTGATGCTTCTGTATAAAATTCTCATCCTCCCATGTGAAATATTCTACAGGAAAGTTCTTCCACGTGCTGAGATACTCTGAAATTGATCGTACTTGTCAAGTTATTTTTTCTATGACTGCTTCATAAATTCTTTCGATGTCATGTTGATCTTCCTGTTGTTTCATTAGATTCTGCACAAAAGTTGGGTTATCCTTTGAGAGTTGGAGAACTTGTTGTTGATGCTCGATGTGATCTTCCACTAATTTATCATCCATATTTGCTATTATTTGATCCTTAAAACCATCCAACTTAGCCTCCATTTCTGCTTTTAAACCATCTAAGTCATCTTCGATTGCTCTTCGTAAGATCGAAACTTGTTGCACTTGGTACCGTAATTTTGATTTCTCATACTGCAACTCTTCCTCTTCATGCGTCATAGTATAGCTTTTTGAGGGCTTAATGGCTATGAAATTATCTTTTGGAGCCATTATAGAACCCAAATACCGATACAAATTCTAAAATATTCCTTTGGAATCGCTTCAATTGCTTTTTCAAACAAACGTTATGCAATTTTAAAAAACCGGATACACACCTTTTTCTTGCTTTTAAGGAGCTCGATATTGAAATTGAATTATCTCTGTAAGTGAAAATATTAAATATCTGAAATTCAGCCCCAGTACCTGAATCCTTTTTGAAGCACACGCTTGACAAGATGATTGCCAACACAAAGAAGCTTCTTTCACATGACCACTGATTAAGTATAAGAAATGAATGAATGATTAAGCATACACAGTGGAGTTCCTGTCCTGAATTGATACCTGAAATTTTGCCATGACATTATGGGCTGCACTTAATTGAAGTTTAGAGAGATAGAAAGCGTTGACGCTGATGGAAGATAGTAAATTTCTATTCAAAGCACTTACTCTTCATATTGTGGGGTTTGTGAATATATGTAATCAAGTTTGTGCTTTAATACTTGTGACTTGCCACTTGCTTTTGCACCATATGAATTTCAGACTCTGACCCTTCGTAAAACAAAATTTATAGCGCAAATGCCACGATGACCTGTTTATGAGCCTGAAAAAATACCTAACTTCCACAGATGATATCTCCTCAAATATTGCGAACCAAGATCTGAAATTTTTAGACAACCTTCCTCAAGCTTTCAGCTTCGCACCCTAAAAATTTCAGCTTCTGAAGCTTCGTAGAAAAAAATTTATAGTGAAAATGCCACGATGACCTGTTTGGAGCAGCGAAACCCTAGAATCCAAAGCTCTGATACCAAATGTTGTGTATCCAGCTCCAAAAATAGAAGAAAAGAGATATCAACGCCTTAGAAATGAGCCACTTCGAGGGGGCAACCTCCAATACATTACATAAATGAACAATTCTTGGATTATACAAATGAACAAAACCTCCTTCTATATATAGGAGTCCATGGGGCCACAATATAATCCTAGTGGGGCCACAATGTAATCCTAGCCGACCTAACAATAATAATGTAAGGGCACAATAATAACAATATGGGGGTTACAGGGGTACAATAATAATAAGGAGGGGGGCTACACTAACATAATAAGGGGCTACACTATTAATATAGGGACTTAACAGGAAACCTCCAATACATTACATGAATGAAAAATTCTTGGATGATACAAATGACAGAACCTCCTTTATATATATAGGAGTCCATGGGCCCACAATGTAATCCTAGTGGGGCCTCAATGTAATCCTAACCGACCTAAAAATAATAATTTAAGGGCATAATAATAACAATATGGGTGTTACAAGGGTACAACAATAACAATAAGGGACTATACTAGTAATATAAGGACCTAACATGCTCCTCTCCTTCAAAAAGGTTTTTTCCTCAACGCTTGAGAAGCTCTGGGTGCTTTTGTATAAAATTCTCATCCTCCCATGTAGAATCTTCTGTGGGTGAGTTCTTCCATTTGATGAGATACTCTGAAGTTGATAGATTTCGTAGTTGTCGAATTCTTGTTTTTATGACTGCTTCAGATTCAAATATGGTTTTTTCTTTCTCGTCAAGTTTTGGAAATATTGTTTGAACTGGAAGCTTTTCCCCTATAACCTTTTTTAAGCATGAAACATGGAAACCTAGATGCACTCACAAAGAAGCAGGAAGCTCCAATTTGTATTCCATTGTACCAATCTTTTGAAAGACCCTGTAAGGACCATAGTACTTTGGTGATAATTTATTATCCTTCTTAGTTTGCTTCAGGAACATTTGTTTGTATGGTTTTAGTCATAAAAATACCCAGTCTCCCACATCAAAACTTCTCTCACTACGATTTTGATCTGCCTGTTGTTTCATTTGATTTTGTGCCAAATTTAGGTTATCCTTTAAGAGTTGGAGAAATTCTTGTTGATGCTCGATGTGATCCTCCATTTCTTGAACCCTAGATTTTTTCCTTAAAGAAGATGTGATGGATGGTGTATGATATCCATAAAGTGCCATAAATGGGGTCATTTTTGCTGCAATATGGAAGGAAGTGTTATACCACCATTCAGCTAGAGGTAACCACTTGACCCATTATGCTTTCTTATTAGATACATAATAACGAAGATATCCTTACAAACATATATTCAGTATCTTTATTTGAGCATCGGATTGAGGATGATAAGATGAGCTATGATCTAGTTGATTACCCAAACAAGAAAATAATTCCGTCCAAAAATTTCCTGTAAAAATGGGATCTCTGTCACTTACAATAATCTTCAGGTTTCCATGTAGCTTTTGAATTCTTTCCATAAATGCAGTAGCAATTTTACTCGCTTTAAATGGATGAGATAATGCACAAAAGTGTGC
The DNA here is from genome assembly GCA_034641835.2 of Pinus albicaulis. Classification (NCBI taxonomy): domain Eukaryota; kingdom Viridiplantae; phylum Streptophyta; class Pinopsida; order Pinales; family Pinaceae; genus Pinus; species Pinus albicaulis. The sequence continues at coordinate 214,386,793 of CM076575.1, read as the reverse complement.
ATACTTGGTAATTCTATCAACTACCACGATGATGACACTCCTTCCTTCGAACTTAGGTAAACCTGTGATAAAATCCATTGAAATCTCCTACCAACATTGACTCGGAATGGATAATGTTTGTAGAAGACCCGAGATCTTAATTTTCTCCACTTTATTTTTTTGGATAACCAAACATTCCGCCACAAAATTTTGAATTTAAGATTTAAGGCCATCCCAAAAAAATTCTTTCTTCACCCTATGGTAAGTTTTTAAAATTCCTGAGTGTCCTCCTAAAGGAGAAGTGTGCAATTCCAAAAGAATCTTTTGTTTTAGTTTGGAATTCCTGCAAATATATAAGCGATATTTCTACCATAAGGAATTGTTTTTCCAACTAAATGTATTAGATGTACTAGGATCTTGCTGTAACTTTTGAATGAGAGTCCACCCTTCTTCGTCCTTCTTTAATTTATCCCTTGCTTCGGTTAACCAATCTAGTTGGATAATTGAAATGGCACAAAGCAATGCTTCCACCTCTTCATCCTTTCTTAAGAGTGCATCTACAACAACATTTAGCTTCCCGTTTTTGTAGATGATTTCAAAGTCATAATCCAATATCTTTGTGACCCATTTTTGCTGCTCTTTTGAAGATAGTATTTGTTCCAAAAAGTGTTTAAGATTATCATGATCAGTTTTTACCTTGAAGTGTCTTCCCATTAGGTAATGTCTCCATTTCTTTAGTGCATATAGTATTGCCAACATTTCCTTCTCATAAATAGCCTTTTGTAAATACTTTCCTTTGATTTAATGACTTTCAAAAGCAATGGGTCTTCCTTATTTCTTTAGAACAACACCAATTCCATTTCCTGTGGCATCACATTCCAGAATAAAGATTTTGTGAAGTCCGACGTAGATAAAACTAGTGCTATGCACATTGCCTCTTTAAGATGTTCAAAGGCCTTAGTTTCTTTAGGAGTCCAAGAAAAATCATCTTTCTTCAATAATGTTGTTATAGGTGCCGATATTCTCCCATAATTCTTAACAAGCTTGCGATAATACCCTATTAACTCGAGAAATCCGGGCAACTGCTTTATGGTTGTGGGGACTTTCCATTACTTAGTGGCTTTAATTTTGTTAGGGTCTTGCTTAACACCCTTGTGAGATAAAAATGACCCATATATGCCACCTCTTATACTCCAATGAAACATTTGGATGTTTTTGGATATAATTGTTTCTCCTACAATAGTTTGAGCACCTTGTCAACATGTAGAACATGATCCTTCCAAAACCTGCTGTAGATTAGTATATCATCAAAAAATATTGGCATAAATTTTCTAAGGAATGGTTTGAAAATGGAATTCATCAACCCTTGAAATGTTGAAGGTGCATTGGTAAGGCCAAAACGCATGATCAAAAATTCATAATCACCCTCATGAGTTTGAAATGTTGTTTTCGGAATATCTTCAGTCTTCATTCTAATTTGATGATATCCTGAACGAAGATACAACTTGGTAAAATAAATTTCTCCATGTAGTTCATAAAATAATTCATCAATCATAGGAATGGGAAATTTATCTTTAATAGTGAGCTTATTGAGCTCCCTATAATCTGGACACATGTGCCATGATCCATATTTCTTGTGCACTAATACTAGTGAAGCAGAGAAAGAACTTTGACTAGGTTGAATTATACCAGCCTTTAACATTTCTGCAATCATACATTCAATTTCGCTCTTTTGGACATAAGGATATTTGTAAGGCCTGATTTTTGGAGGAACACTTCCTGGAATCAAATGAATAGCATGATCATGATCACGAATAGGTGGGAGTCCTTTGGGAGTATCAAACAACTTGGAATGATTGTCCAAGAATTTTTGGAGATCTGAAGAAATAGATGATTTTGATGTTGGAACTTCTAGTGAGTATAATTATGCAATTACGCCCCGTTGTTCTCTCTTCAGAAGCTTTTTCATGAAATTAGAGCTTATTATATTTCCTGGCTTCCCTGCGATACCTTGTAATTTGATTTCCTTTCCTTCTGAAAAAAATTTCAAGAAAATTTCTTGAAAATTAAAATCTACCATCCCCAAAGATTGTAACCATTGTACTCCTAGTACAACATTAGCACCTCCCATTGGGATGGAAAGCATTGGACTATTCATTACATATTCCCCCATGTCTAGCTTGATATTATGACATTTTCCAGAGAAATTTATAGTTCCTTCATTTGCAACCATCACTTGACATTTTGGTGTTGGGTATAGGAAACAATTCAATTCCTTGGCTACCTTACAATGAATAAAATTATGGGTACTACCCCAATCAATCAACACTATTACCTTTTTCTTCCTGATATATCCTTCTATCATGAGAGTTTGAGGAGTGGTAATTATTTCCAATGCATTACATGATATGGTCAGACTCATTTCTTCTTCTTCTAGGGTTTCTTCCTAGTGTATATCCTCTACTTTTGAAGTTTCTTCTTAATTTTATTCCTCCTCTTCACAATCTATGTAAAATAATTTCTTCTTAGTGAAATTATGACCTTTAGTGTATTTTCTATCACAACTGTAGCATAGCCCTTTTTATCTTTTTTCTTCCAATTGTTGTGGTGTGAACCTTGTAGGTTGTGGAAGTCTAGGAGTAGAAACACTTCCATCTTTATAGATGTGAATGGTAGGCTTCCTTGTTGCCATACTTTTACATTCAATTTTTTTTACCAACCTGAATGCCTTCTCCAATGAATCAGGTTCCCAAACACGAACTTCATGTTGGATGTTATTCTTTAAATTCCCAATGAAGACATCAATCCTATGTTCCTCTGAAATATAAATTACCTTTATATTCAATTTTTGGAGGTCCTCAATGTGCTCCACCACTGAACCCTTTTGTTTGAGATTTATAAATTGGCTAAAGAAGGTGTTGCTCTCTATATCCTCATAATGTGCTATCATTTTCTCCACAAAAATCGACCAAGTGACAATTTTTTTACGGGAGCAAAGCCATCGATACCATACAAGTGTATTTTGTTCTAAATGTAAAGTTGCAAAGCGTACATTTTGTGTGTTTTGCACATTATTGAGATAAAAATATTTCTCCATCTGTAGTATCCATGTTATGGGGTCCTTTCCATCAAACTTCCTCATATCCATATTTGGAATATGGTGGTTCTTCCATCCAACATTAGATTTTATGAAATGACGATCAACATTTATTTTTTTCTCATCATGAGTTTCCTCTACTATATCTTCGCCATTAGGAAACATTTCTTGTATCAACTTTGCCAAACCTTTGATGTCTACTCTTATATAATTCTTCTTTTTTTGCAAGTTGTCTTTCATTTTTTCATCGATCTTAGCTTCCATGTCATCCATCTTAGCTTCCATGCCCACTTCCATGCCATCCATCTTAGCTTCCAAACCATTCATCTTAGATTCCACACCTTTCTTCAAACCATCCATCTTAGTTTCCATGCCTTTCTTCAAAACTTCCATTTCATTTTTAGTTTCTCTTTGCCATAGCGAAATTTGGTGCACTTTCTCTTGTAATTTTTATATGTCATGTTGTGTTTCCTTCTCTTCATGAGTCATAGTAGAGCCTTTTGAAGGTTTGATGGGTGTTGAATTATTTTTAGGAGGCATTTTAAAACCCAATACTGATATCTATTCTCCAATATGCCCTTGGAATAAATTCCAACTAATTTTTTTCAAATGAGACTTATGTAATTTGAAAAAAATACACACCTTTTTCTTGCTTCTGAGGAGCTCGATATTGAAACTAAATTATCTCTGTGATTTTGGATCTTCAATATCTAAAATTTCACCCTTAGGTAGCCCTCTAAATCATATTTTGAATGCCACATGTCTAATCTAATTTGGATTATTCAAGAAAAAGTTATGTCCAATATCCCACAATGCCCTAATTATGGACTGGTTCGGTAGAGCCAACCTGTATGACTTTCCACTTGTCCCTGTTTACAGCTTTGGCTCTAAAATTTATAGACAGGAAACTAAAGTCTGTATACTTCCCATCACTTTTTACAGAATTCCAATTCGATACACAGAGATAGAGTTATGAAGACTTTCCCATGATCACCTCTTTGAGATGAAATTTTGGAGCCTGAAAAAGACCTAAATTGCACAGATCATACCTCTGAAAATATTGTGAACCAAGCTCTGACATTTTGCGAAAATGTTCCTTAGGATTTTAACTTCGCGCTCTAATAATTTCAGCTTCTGAACCTTTGTAGAAAACAAGTAATATCGAAAATTCCACGATGACCTGTTTGGTGCAACGAAACCCTAGAATCCAAAGCTCTGATACCAAATGTTGTGAAACCAACTGCAAAAATAGAAGAAAAGATATATCAACGCCTTAGAAATAAGCCACTTTGAGGGTGAAACCTCTAATACATTACATTAATGAACAATTCCTCGATGATACAAATGAAAAAACCTCTTTTCTATACATAGGAGTCCATGGGGCCACAATGTAATCCTAGCCGACCTAACAATAATAATTTAAGGGTACAATAATAACAATATGGGGGTTATATGGGTACAACAATAATAATAAGGGGGTTACACTAACAACAATAAGGGACTATGCTATTAATATAAGGACCTAACAATAGATTAGATAATATATAAAGGAAACCACAATGGGATAACCAACAGCAAATCAGAAATCCAAACTTCAGAAAAAATACAAACACAGGAAAATCTAAAGAATCAACACCTGACCAGACAATAAGACCTCCATTTCAAGAGAACTATGCTAAAATTTCTCATCAAGATGAAAATGATGAAGAGGCAATAAATCTAGTGTGCATAAATGATGATAATTCTATCTTTCTCACACATGAAGACCAAGATTTATTTGAACTACAATAATTTCAATTAGATTCAAGTGAATCATTTGATTACAAACAAGGTTATGATTTTTCTATCAACGAAGGACATAAGAAATATAACCTTAGAAGAAAGAAAAACATAGAGCCTTCTACTAAGAAATTTTCACAAACATAAACTAAGAAAATAGTAGAAGCTCCCACTACAAAAGTTCTACAAATCCTCCCTAGGGAAAACAAGAAAAACTCTAATTCATCCAAGAAAATTTCCAGCCCTAAAATTTCACCTAGTCCCAAGATTGTTGATATAACAGATGAGGCTATCCAAACATCAAAAAATTTACAAAAATCTGCTACTTCTAAAACAAATAATCATGCTAAAACATCAATTTTAGATTCCAAAACACCCACTGTTGATGCAAAAGCTGCCACTAGAAAAATAGCTTCTGAAAATACAAAATCTGAAAATAAAAAATCTGAAAAAAACATCTACTGCTTCTCAAACCATTCCTATAAAGAAAACTAAGAGCAGTAAAACACAAGAAAGACAAAATGAAAATGAATAAACAATTGTAGGAAAAGAATATAAGCCTACTCAAGCTACAGTTACTAAAGAAGAAATAATTCAACTTAGTAAACCATAGCCTTCCTTTGGTATTCAAGCTGAAATTGAAAAATTAAAAATACCGATTCCTTTAATAGAATTGGTAAAACATGATTTTTACAAAACAACCATCACTGAAACCTTAAACATGAATGATGTAGAAGATTAAGTAAATCTAAATGATGATCAACCAGAGTTAATTTTTGGTCCTGATGTTAATGGAAAAAACCAAGATGGAGCAGTTCCACCGTTTTACATTAGCTTAACTATTCATGACCAAACATTACATAATGAAATGTTAGATTTAGGGGCTCCACACAATTTAATGCCAAAAGCAATAATGGAAACCCTGAATTTAGACATCCCTAGGCCTTACAAAGATCTATTTTCATTTGATTCCAGCAAATTCAAATGTTTAGGTTTAATTAAATATTTGTGTGTCACATTAGTTCAATATCCTGGTAAAAGCATACTCATGGATATGTAGTAGCTAACATCCCTCCCAAGTATGGAATGCTCTTATCTCGCTCATGGGAAGCCAAATTACAGGGATCTCTACAATTGGACATGTCATATGCAACCATATCAGTTATTGGCCAACCAAAGAAACTCTATAGGGAAACATTTATGAAATACATGGTGAGTAGTGTAGAAAGACCAAGAATTTACCCAATTTACATCACACCTACTAACATGGATTCATTAATATTATGCAACTCTGAAAATGATACTAAAATCAAAACTGATCTAAAATACAAAAATAAAACACGAGACAGTGAAAATATTTTTCATGAATCATTATGGAACTTAGATTTTGATGGTTTCAGTCAATAAATTAGGATCAGGAGCAAGAGTTTGGATAACTAATATGGAAAAAAATGATGCAAAAGGCCATGATTTCAGAATAAATTTCAAATGTACCAATAACATGGATGAATATGAAGCTCTCATTTAGGACTATAGATTGTTAGGAATTTGGGAGGTAAAAGAATATCAATTATGGGTGATTCAGAGTTAATTGTAAAATAGACAAATGGAGAATATTATGTTTATAATCCAATATTAAGCCAATATAGAGAAATTGTGTTAGATTTGATCAAAGAACTATTAGAATGTAATTTTTCTGCAATACCAAGAAAGAAGAATATACAGGCTCACTCCCTAGCAACTTTTGGTAGTACCTATAATTTGCCTTCTCATCCAAATCATAGATATACTGCAGAAGTCAAACACAGACCAATAATTCTAGATAATCTTAAATATTGGAAACTTTTCTCACAATTTCAACAGATTTACCATTTTATGAACAATGAAGGTGAATTTCAGAATTGTAAAATAGACACAGAATAAACAGTAGATCAGAATTTAGATAGTGAAATTGATTTGAATAACATATAGGTAAATAAGTTAAGTTTCGCTAAGCATACTAAATTTAGCCAATCACACATAGATAATTTAGAAAAAATTAGAAATTGAAGAGATAATTGATGATGAATCTGATATTTTGAACTTAAAAGATACGTTTTTATGAAAAGGATTAACTCCTTTAGAAGATTTATTTGACTCAAATGATGTTGGAAGAAAACCCAAAATGGAGCCACTTTGATCTGATATTGAGGAATGTAACATAGGTAAATAATTAAAACCTAAGATGATTAAACTTTCCAAAGCTTTACCTCGAGAAGAAAAAGAAAAATGCATAGCTCTTTTTAAGGAATTTCAAGATGTTTTTGCTTGGAGTTATGAGGACCTAAAATCCAATGAGACCAGCATAGTACATCATAAAATACTTATAAAAGAGGACCACAAACCTTTTAAACAAAAGTTAAGAAGGATCAATCCTGTTTTGATGCCTTTAATTGAAAAAGAAGTAAAAAGAATGTATGATTCCCAAATAATTGCACCAATCAAATATTCTGATTGGGTTTCTAATCTAGTTCCCACTAGGAAAAAGACAGGAAAAATTAGATTATGTGTTGATTTTAGAAATTTGAATAAGGTATCCTTTAAAGACAATTACCCTTTACCAAATATGGATCACATTTTACAAAGAGTGGTTGGCTCTTCTAGGATTTTACTTTTAGATGGATTTTCACGGTATAGCAAAATTCTAGTCCAACCAGAGAATCAAGCTAAAACTCCTTTTACTACTCCATGGGGCACTTTTATGTATGTAAAAATGCCTTATCGGTTAATGAATGTAGGAGCCACTCTTCAAAGAGATATGGATATAGCCTTTGTAAAGGAAATTCATGGATTCTTAGTGATTTATTGAGATGACATTGTTGTTTTTTCAAAGACTGATTGTGAACACTTAGATCATCTCAAGCAAGTCTTTCTTAAATGCAGAAAATTTGGAATCTCTCTAAACCCTAAGAAAAAATTATTTGGATCAGAATAAGGTAAGTTACATGGACACATTATATCTAAAAAGGGAATTAGAATAGGCGCTGCGAGAATAGAGGAAATTCTTAACATTATTCCTCTTAGGAACATTAAAGAATTACAATCTTTTCTAGGTAAAGTTATCTTTCTTAGAAGATTCATCTCAAACTTAGCTGAAATAATAAGAGAGCTTAACAATATGCTTAAAAAGGACTCAGTACTTAAATGGAATATCAAAGCTAAGAAATCTGTTGAATCAATTAAACAAGCTTTAACAAAAACACGAGTCCTTATAAGTCCTGACTTTAAGAAGGATTTTATTATATTCTCCTTTGCTTTAGAACACACTATTGCTGCAGTTGTACTACAGAAAAATGACCAAGGCTATGAAGAGCCTATAGCTTTCTTTATAAAATCACTCAGAGATGCCACTTTAAAGTACAATATCATGGAGAGACAAGCCCTAGCTTTGGTAAAGGCCATCAAAGACTTTAGAGTGTACATTATTTATTCACACATCATTGCCTATGTTCCGAATGTAGTTGTAAAGGACATTCTAACTCAGAATGGTCCTGATGGTAAAAGAGGAAAGTGGATTGCCACAATTTTGGAATATGACATCGAAATAAGACCCACTAAACTCATAAAAGGTCAAGGTTTACCCAAACTCATGGCCGAATCAAATTTTCATGCTCTAGAGATTAATTTTATTTCCCAAGTAGATGATCAGGAAGAGATGGTGACTCTAGAGATCATTGAAGCCTTTTCAAACTCACCATGGTATGCATACATCATATTTCTATTACTACATTTACAAGCTCCTCATGGATTATCAAGAACAGAAGCTATATTCTTAAAATTAGAGGTAGTAAGATTTTGTATCTTAGACAATGTACTTTTTTGGAAAGATCATGGTGGAATTTTATTAAATTGTTTTCTTAAAGAAGAATCTAACAAAGTTTTGGAAAAATTTCATGCATGTGACTGTGGAGGACATCTTTACTGGAAGACTACTGGAGACAAAATCCTGAGAGCTGGTTTTTACTGGCCTAATTTGTTTGCAGATGTAAAAGGGTATGTGACCTCCTATCACAAGTGTCAAATATTTGAGGGAAAGAAAAAGTTGTTACCCCTGCCTTTAAAACCCATCTCAACAGAAATGTCATTTCAACAATGGGGTCTTGACTTCATTGCTGAAATTCACCCTTCATCCTCAGCCCAACATATGTGGATTCTGACAGCCACTGACTATTTTACTAAGTCGATAGAAGCAATACCTTCCAGGCAAGCCACTGACACTGGCATTATCTCTTTTTTAGAAAAAAATGTACTTTTAAGATTCGGATGCCCCCAAAAGATTATCACTGATAATGCAGTTGCATTCAAATCCAAAAATATGATTGATTATGCCATAAATACCATATTACCCTAAATGTAATGGCCTTTTTGAATCTTCCAATAAAAACCTTGTAAAATTCATTAAGAAATTACTAGAATATAAGAAGAAGACTTGGAGAAAGAGGTTAGTTAATGCCTTATGGGCAGATAGACTTACCACCAAAAAATCTATTGGTACATCCCCTTGCCAGCTTGTTTATGGAATGGATGTTGTTTTTCCATCTTCCTTAGGAGTACCAGTAATGAATATAATTCAAGAATTACAAGTTGAGACCAATGATATTCAAATAAGGATTAATCAAACCATTCACTTGCAACAAACAAGAGAAGAGGTTTATATTAAGTCTCAAGTTATCTAAGATAATATTAAGAAGATTTTTGACAAAAAGAGTAAAGAAGATGATTTCTACATTGGTGACAAAGTTCTAAAGTGGGATTCAAGGAGAGAAGAGAAAGGTAAAAATGGGAAATTTAATTTCCTATGGAAAGGACCTTATGTTATTTATGGTTATAGAGGGAAAAAAGCTTTCTTTTGGAAAGAAATGGATGCATCAGATCTGCTATGTGGAAATTTCAATGGCAGAATGTTGAAGCATTACAACTCTTCAGAAATATCCAACAGTTAATTTTGTTGAATTTATCCATTGTACATAACATTACAGATTTTAGATTGGATTGGATATTTTCCTAACAAAGTTGAAGCCCGAAGAGAAGGCCCTAACCTTTGAAAGGTAAAATATCATTAGTATGAACAATTGCAGAGGTGAGACAATATTTACAAGGTCAGCACAGTCAAAATTCAAAGGCTAATAGTATTAAAGTTCTTGACATTTCACCAAGAAATGCCATCCCCATGTGGAGCCACTATTAGGGTCCTATAATAATAGGGTTCATAATTTTTGAATTGACTATGATTAATCTTGTAAATATGTACATACCTTGCATTCTGCAATTCGTTTTCCCATATTTGAAAAATAATACAAAATGAAAAAGGGTAAAAGTCCTAAAAAAGATCAAAGGACTTGGAAAGAAAAGATAAAAAAGAATAAAAAATGGACCCCCCAAAAAAAAAGAAATTATAATAAGACATAAAATTGATAGAAGTCAAAATGCCACTTCTTTTTACCTTTACTGCAAGAATAATGATTATGTGCAACTTATTCAAAATGTCATAATTCATGATGAGTTAAATATTTCAATCTTGACTTTTTCATGCTTTGAATTTCATGTAGATAGAGAATAAATATCTTTCAAACAGTTTAAACTTGACAAATCAATAGATAGTTAGATAATAAATGAGGAGCTCAACAGTTTAATATGGGCCCTCTGATGAAACAAGGTTAGGATTAGATAGTTTATGCTTTAAAAAGAAAAATGGATTTAGGGTTGCAAGCTCAAATGCACCCATGTAAATAATGAAAAAATGATAGAATAAATAATGGGTAGGTATAAAGCAGTTGTATAGGGCATGTAATAAAACATCATCTAGAAAAATTACTAATTTTCCTCCCCTCAAAGTATTCAGTACTCAAAACCTTCAGTTAAAAATGCTCAAAGCATTTCTCTGACTTTTTTTGGGACCAGAACCGAGGCCTAATAACTGATTGGTAATAACTGTAGAATTCCCTTCATAAAAACCCATTTCCTCAAGATAATCACCCTTTTCCAAACATATAATCTCTTTTCCTAAGTTAAAACACTTTTTTCTTAGGGAATGTAAAAATACCCTTTAACTAATTTCATTTCATACAAAAACCGTTCAAAAACCCATAAAATAATATTTATCCTAAGTGTAAGTGTAAAATGCGGGCCACCTTTATGAAAAATGTGCCAATAGCACTTAAATACACTTTACTTAGTATTTATATGCATTTATGCTCACATTTCATTTCATATTAACTTTTAACATATTTTATTAATTCCACTATAATACCCCTCCCCGTATTTATATTAATTCATTTATTTTAAATACCCCAAACCCACTATATTAACGTTTAAACCTATGGTTTTAATACCCATGTGCCAAATATTATCCCGCTTCCCCCATAGGTTAAAACATATTATATATAATATTCCCTGCCCAAAGGTCATAAAACACATGCAAATCCCTTATTTGTTGTGTAAACCCATATTAGACACATCCCACTAATTCATGATATTTATACTTTTAAACTAAGTTTAAATGTATTAACCCAACCCCACCACATATGAGGTCTCCCAGGCCCCATGCCCCATCCGCTAAGCAACTCCACTACCAATCTTTGTCATTCGCATATCTTCCTCTAGATCTGACGATCCAAATGCCATATCGCATTTTCAAAAGTGTGATTTCTAATTGATCTGAGATTTGTTAAATGGGAAGTTTTTCCATACTCTCTCCCCTCCTTCCGGCACTAAATCATTCGATCGCATCCTTTGGCCAAAAACCACAAACCACTTTCTCATCGTGCGATAAGTGCTAATGGTTTCTCCTCCCTCTGCGCCAAACTGCCTTTATTTTGATTTGACTCACATTAACTGTGGAACATTTTTTAAACCCAAGAACTCTATAAAACTTCGTATTAGCACAATTTAAACATTTTCTACATTTTCTACTAGTTTAAACCCTTCTGACTAAATAAAAGAGTGTTGTACACTATTTACATGCCCAAATAACCATAGATTTATTAAAAATTGCTGCTAAGACCACTTGAAGCCTCCATTCTACTTCCAATGACTTGAACGGCTTCCAAAATCTTTCCTGATGCCTCTGAAACCATGTTTCAAGACCAAATACCTGCAAAAAATAGGTGTTCTTCAAAGAAATTCACCTTCCTGTCATTTGAAAAAGAGTTTCCTATGAAATTGATTGCCATAAACCTTACTTGCCCACAAAAAGACCTGTATTTTCCCTCAAAGAATATATTTAATGTGAAGCCTTGATGAAACCCCAATTTCGAATACTGTAACTTGTTTAAATCAAAATTGAAGATATTTTAGGCCTTTTTGCAGACCCTAGAGAAGCTTTGAATAATTCAAAACCCTTTGTAAAAAGCTCTGAAACCTTTTTATGCATGAATTGAACTGTTTTTAGTCTAGTTTATCCAAAAAGAGCAGAAAATCCCTTATTATACATTTTCTGAGTCTGTAAAAGAGTTTGAAGATCAAGTCTGAAACCAAATTGAAAGATTAAAACCAAAATCAAGCCTGATTGTACCCTTTTCTATTCAAATAAGCCTCTGTTAAGCCAAAACATACCTTCTGTAAACATTTTAAGCTTACAGAAGAGTACAAAAAGCCTAAATACAAAGTTTTAAGCATCTAGAAGGCTAAAATTGTCAAAATCAAACCCAGTAATGGCTTCTAAAACCACTATTGTTATAAATCCACTACAACCTCCTGTTGTAGATGTTGAGAATACACCTCTAGCTGATGTGGATTACAAAATAACTGATCCAATAATTGAATCCAATCTGCTAGATCTCCACTGCTAGAGTCTAGAGAAATCTTTAGATCAGGGAGATGAAGTACAGATTTGGGAGTCCAATTTACCCAAGTATGTAGTTCCACATTCTCGCCAGTGTCTAGAAGTCATTAGGCTATGTCAAACTTATTATTCCCCTTACCAAAGAGCTATGGTTGGTGCTAACAAAGAAGTATTGTTCACTATTACTGCAGAGTCTATAAACGTAATGCTTCAACTGAAACCAAATCCCAGTGTAGTCCCATTATCCATAGAAGCTCTCACAAATATTTATATTGAGTTAAAATTTCCTAAGAGATTTCAGATCTTCCAAACTTTCGTGCCTACATATGTTGAAATCCCAAAGATAAAGCCTCCATATTAATCTTCTAAATTTTCCTGAAGGATCAAGGTATGTCATTTCTATGTTATCCTTTATCCTAGGTTATTTTACTGATGAGCACCTAGATGAGTCTATTATTGGTTTTGTATCCACCTTTGTGCTTGGTCAACCTCCTTATATCATCTGCAACTATGCTAAATACATAGCTAATAATATCCATGATGCGCTTGTTAAATTTCCCACTGAAGGAGTTTTCATATATTCATCCTTCCTCTTTCACATGCTCCTTTATTTCCAAGAAGAGAAGTTCCCAATAAATCTTCAGAAATTGGATGTAGAAGGTAATACATTTTCAACCATCTTCTAGACTTCTCTAATCAGAAAGTAATCAACAGAATTCACTTATGTGGATTTTATAGATTTTTTTGTTCATCCATTGATAAACATGCTGACAAATAGTGTACATCCAAGAATCAGTAATGAGATAAAGAAAGTGTTAAAACTGTCAGAGAAAAGTAGAGCTAGATATTGGTACCTTTACCAAAATCATATAGAGATCAAAGTTTATGGGTTAAACCTTTTATCGCAAAAACTTCCAAAATACTTTCCAATAAGAGTTTTTTTCCTTAGAGTACATAAGGAAAATTCTAAATTTAGATTCTATCAACTTCTTGGTTTCCAAAAAGAAGATTCAATTCAAATTAAAGAACCAGGTGGGTCCTTTCATTTGTAATGATAGGGAACTAGGTATAGAAGTGTCAAAAAAATTGCTGGAATATAAATTTGAAGAAAGTTTCTTATGGAATTATGATCCTCAGGGAATACATGGTAACATGAGGGTAAAATGGAAATTGACCCCTTATATCCATGATAAAAGGCCTGAGATTGAATAGTTTGCTAATAAAACAGTATGGCTAGATAACACCTTGATAGAAAAAATTAAACACAGAGATATTAATCACACCTTGAAAACTGTAAATAAAGAGGATAAATCCACTAAGAGAATTAGGGAATAAGACACCTACATAGTTGAAACAACAAAAGAGACTAGGTTATATAATAAGAAACCTAAGCTTAATCCAATGAACAAGGATAAAGAAACAATTGAGGTGCTAGATGAACAAAACACAGAGAAGAACACAGATGTTGCTACATTGATTGTGAATGAGCAGGAAAGGATACTCCAGACACTCAAATGATTGAAAGACAACAAAATATGGAGGCATCCTCATCACAACAAGCAAAGAATATAGACAGTGATATTAAAGAGAAATACAAGGAAATCAAAGCCAAGAAAGAGGAGTTAAAAAATGAGATTTATTCACAGTATCTAAAGCAAACTCCGGGAAGTCAAAACAGATTACGCTCAACTTTTGATTACACCAACAAGAAATTTCTTATGAAAATACTACAGCCAACAGTGTTCAAACCTACAACAGTAGCAGACTACAAGAAAGTTTACTTGGAAGTACAAGTTGATAGCGTTCATCCTTTAGATCAAATTGAGTTTCATAAGAAAAGCTCTGAAATGCTTTATTCTACTATGAATACCAAGGCAATGAGTGCCCAAAAGCTTCAAAACACTATAACCAATTTGAGAGATCAAATCAATATTGAAAAATCTTCCTCTTAGATCATGGACACTAGAATCAAGTCCTTAGAAGAATTGGTAATTGAGGTAGGATATGATCCTACAAATGTAAAGGCTACAGAAGAATTGGTAAAAAAGAAGAATGATGAAATTGCAGCACTTAGGAAGAAACTAAAATTGCCTCTAGCATAACATCCTCAGGAAAAAGAAATTGTGCAGGAGGCAACTCAGAAAGATGATATGATGAGTCTCATTCTCCAAATGACAACACAAATTAAGTAAATGGAGATACAAATGGACAAGCTTGTCCAAGAGAAAGAAGAAACAAAACTCAAATTGGTCCTCCCACAGTCATCCCTATGGTAACTACAGAAGTTCCCTCAACTTTAGCAGAGGAATTAGCACCAAAATCCCCATTTTCCATAGCTGTGCCAATGACTTCTTCTACTACTTCTACTACAGAATCATCTACTTCAGCAATGCAACAAATAGATGAGGCAAGCAAGCTCATAAAATATATGGAATATATGTTCATTCAGAATAATGATATCACGAGGTAGAAAGAACAAATTAAGAACTTGGAAGATGCCAATAAATTAGCTCAAATAACTGCTAAACCAGAGGAACAGAAAGCCAAAAGGCGAAGTGAGCAGTTGAAGAAGGTTGAAGCAGAATTAACTTTGAAAGAACCAATGACTTACATAAAAAATCAGTTATGGTCCAATATCATTGAGTCTATAAATGACACTTGGCCTTCCATCTAGGTAATCTATGAAAAAAGGATTTGCTTAAAGTAGAAAAAGAAGAAATTGTGAAGACAAAGGAAGAGCTTGGTGCCAAACATCAAGAGGCGCAAGAAATAATCAAGATTTTAAACAGCAAAAACAAGAAAGAATTGGATGAGACTGGGATAACTGATAGAACTGAAAAAATTCTTGAAGTGAGAAAGTTAACTAAAAATAAAAACTTGATGAAGCAGCTTGAAGTGTCAGAACATGGATTTGGCCATAACTAGATTTATGGTAAAATTCGATATATTGAGGAAAAAAGGCTTGCCAAACATTCTTGTTCTAAATGATAAATTAATGAAGAAATAGGATTACAACAAGAAGATCAAATATTTTTCCAAAGAACAAATAAAAAAGGCAGACTAGCAAGGAGTATGTAGGTTTTAACCCTAAACAGAAATTATCTACACATGAATCTCATAACAAAAAATAAACAATAGCGAGAGCATAAAACATAAAATAGATAAACACAGAGATTTTCCCCTGGATCCCAAACCAGGACGACCAGCTTGATTTTTCATTATATTCCTTTTAGTGTTACAACACATATATATACATGCCAAAGCATACATAAACCCCAATCCATTAACCCTGGATTAGAACATAACCGTAGTTCCCTTAACCGGATCTACAAAATACCAGGGGCCAAAAAGCATCGTACCCGAAAACCATGTGCAAAATCATGCACAAAACATGGGTGGGTCCGCCTATGAGTGGGTCTACACACCAAAAATTTTTTTTGCCCCCAACACGGGGGGCTGCCACCCCCCCTATTACCCCCCTACTGTGCTCAGCCCAACGTACAACGCGTGGGGCTGGTCGTGGAAAGAATATAACACATACCCAACTTTCTCCCACTTGTTTTCTTTCCACATGGTCCCACAAGAGAGCTTAGTCACTGGGCCAATTTTTCAACACCCATTGTTTCTCTACACCAAGAGAACTTCTGAGTGCTCACAGACTTTGTCAATGCATCTGCAACATTCTTCAAAGTGTCCACCTTTACCAGCAGCACAATTTTAGCCTCAACCATATCTCTAACAAAGTGATATTGAACATCAATGTGCTTTGTCTTTGAATGATAAGCAGGGTTCTTAGCCAAGAAAATTGCACTTTGGCTATCACAGTCTATCCTTATAGCTTGTTGTACCAACCCATACTTGAACACAATCTCTGCAACCAAACTACTTCCTTGCTTGCATGAGTGACTCCTATGTATTCTGCCTCTGTAGTTGAAAGTTCCACTACAGACTATCTTTTACTCATGCAACTGATTGCGCCTCCAAATAGGTTAAACACATACCCACTTGTATATCTTCTTTGGTCCAGATCTCCAGCCTAGTCTGCATCAACAAAACCACAAATGTCCAACATTCTTTCCAATCTTGGTCTTCCCTCGTAGCACAAACCATAGTCACTAGTGCCACATAAATATCTAAAAACCCGCTTCACTACTGTCCAATGCTCCTTCCTTGGGTTTGACATAAACCTGCTCAATACTCTCACTGCATGTGCAATGTATGGTCTAGTACAGACCATTGCGTACATCAGGCTACCCACTGCACTTGCATATGGAACACGGGACATATCCTCCTCTTCTTCTTGTGTCTTGGGAAATTTTTCAGCAAACAGCTTTACACCTATAGGTATAGGAGCATTCATCGATTTACTATCCTACATATTGAACCTCTGCAATATAGTCTGACATACTTCCTCTGGTTTAACCAGAGCTTCCTCTTTTCCCGATCTCTCTTAATTTCCATGCCCAAAATATAGTTTGCAGCACCAAGATCCTTCATGTAAAATTTGGAGAACAGTTCGGTCTTCAAATCTTGGTTAATTTCTTTGTCATTTCCAATCAAAAACATATCATCCACATACAAGACCAAATAAGTAACAAGGTCAAAAATTAATTTAAAATAAACACAGTGATCCTCCTTGCTTTTGGTGAATCCAAGTCCCCGTATATAGGTATCAAATTTCTGATACCACATCCTTGGTGACTGTTTTAACCCATATAGAGACTTCTTCAACCTGCATACTAGTTCTTTCTTACGCTTCACCATAAAGCCTTTTGGTTTCTTCATGTAGATCTCCTCTTCTAGATCCCCGTGAAGAAATGTTGTCTTCACATCCATCTGTTCTATCTCACAATCAAATGCAGAAACAACAAATAAAAGTAGTCTAATAGAAGTAACTTTGGCAACAGGAGAAAAAATATCACCAAAATCAATTCCTGGCACCTAGGAAAAAAAATTTGCTACCAACCGAGCTTTGTATTTCTCCACCTTGCCTTCTAGATTCATCTTCTTCTTAAACACCCATTTGCTCCCGATGGGCTTCCTTTCAGCCGGAAACTCCACCAAATCCCATGCCTCATTTTTATGCAAGGATGCCATTTCATCAACCATGGCCTCCTTCCAGAGTTTTCCATCCTCTAAATCTACTGCCTCCCTGAGAGTTCTGGGATCATCATCAGTGATAGTTAAAGCAAAACTTGAATAGAAAGCAGATGGACTATAACTTTTTGGTTGCCTTCTTTCCCGATCTGATCTTATCACAGCTGGAGTTTGTGGCTCTTCCTCTTCTGAGTCTTCTTCTATTGTAGAGTCTGATTCATCCTCCTTTAGCTCAAACTCTATCTTCTCAGGTTCCTTTGGTAGGAATTCATGTGTAACAACATATTTCACCTCTCTAAACACCACATCTCGGCTGTACACAACCTTCTTTGTTTATGGGTTTCAAAGCTTGTAACCCTTTAAACCATGCTTATACCCAATAAAGATGCACCTTTCAGATTTATTATCCAACTTGGTCCTTTTCTCCTTTGTAACATGTACATATGCATCACATCCAAATAGCCTTAGATGTGAAAGAGAGGGTTTCTTACCAGTCCATACCTCATGTGGAGTCTTATCCTCCAACGCTGACGAAGGTGATCTGTTAACTAAGTAACATGCAGTCTCCATTGCCTGTGCCCAGAATTCTTGTCCTAACCCGGTACCACTGAGCATGCTTCTTGCCTTTTCCATCAATGTTCTGTTCATTCTTTCTACAACTCCATTTTGCTGAGGTGTGTATGGAGTAGTCTTTTTCCGTGCTATACCAAACTTCTTACAAAACTCTTCAAATTCCTTCTTGCAGAACTCCCCAGCATTATCTGTCCTCAATGCCTTTATCTTCTTCTCTATCTTTTTTTCCACCATAGCCTTAAATTCTTTAAATTTTTCAAAGACTTCAGATTTATTCCTCAAGAAATATATCCATGTATTCCTTGAGAAGTCATCTATGAACGAAACATAGTACACAGACTTTCCCATTGATGGAAATAACATAGGTCCAAACACATCACTATGCACAATTTTTAATATCTTGTTCGCCCTCTTAGCACCAGAAGGAAAACTCACCCAATTCTGCTTCCCATATAGACAATGTTCACAGAAATTGAAATCTAGAGAGAAATTAGACATACCTTCTACCATACCATTTCTATGTAGTATCCGAAGGTCCTTCTCTCCAATATTTCCAAGCCTTTGATGCCATAGCATGGTCTTTTCTCTAGGGACAGCTAGGCTTTCCGCTCCACTTTCAGGAACCACATAACTATTACACCCATCAATAACAGTGCTACCTTGTAGTTTGTACAGAGTTCCAGTCCGAACTCCCTGCATTAATACCAGTGCTACCCGAACCATCTTGCAGGCATCTTTCTCAAGCATTATTTTTACACCTACATCATCCATCTTGCTTACAGAAATCAGATTTCTAGGCAATGCAGGAATATGTAGAACACCAGGAAGCGTTCTAATCCTTCCACCTTGCAGATTTAGCTTGAATTTTCCACGTCCAATGATTTCAGCCTTCCTATCATCCCCTAAAAAGACATCACCAACATCATATTTCTCATACTCACAGAACCACTCCAGATGGGGAGTGAAGTGAAAGGATGCACCTGAGTCAATCAACCATGACTCATGATCTACATGTTTATTTGAAGAAGAAGCCAAATACACATTCCCACCTTCATCCGAGGTGGTTTTTGCCTTCGTAGAAGGAGCATCATTAGATCCCTTTCCTTTCTCAGGAGCTTTAGATCTACAGTCCTTTTTGTAGTGTCCTTCCTTTCCGCATTTCCAGCACACCTTTACAAACTTTTAGGGAGATTTAGATCTCCCTTTAGATTTAGATATCCCACTAGAAACCTTATTCTTGTTTCTATTTTGGGACCTTCCTCGTATAGATAAGGCATCTTCATTTTGACCCTCCATATTTCTTCGTCTCATTTCCTCCGTCAGCAAGGCTGAGATAATGTCATCAAAATTCAAGGTAGTTTTATTGCTACCTATTGCAATAACAAGACTGTCCCACAATTCTGGTAGAGAACATAACAAACTAATGCACTTATATTCATCTGAGATTTTAATATCAACAGATGAAAGTTGAATTAACACAGTATTGAAGGTGTTCAGATGCTCTGCCACTGAGTCTCCATCCTTCATCCTCAGGTTATACAACTTTTTTCGTAGGAAAAACTTATTCACCAAAGATTTAGATTGGTACAAAGTCCCAAGTTTTTCCCACAAATTCTTCGTCATAGCTTCTGCAGATACATTCAACAATACTGAATCTGAGAAACACAACCGTATTGTGCTCTTAGCCTTCCGATTCAGTTTCTTCCAGTGTTCATCTAACATTTCTGTTTGTTTAGTACCTGGATCTACCATGATCCACTAATCTTTATCCACCAGCAGATCCTCCATCTTGAGCTTCCATAACTCAAAACTCTGACCATTAAATTTCTCGATCTCTATCTTCCCATTGCTCGTCATCTTATTTCACTGCAAGAATCGATCCCATAGATCTCCCACTGAATAGGGTCTACCTCAGGCCCGAGCAAAAAACCCTCAGCAGCAAAGGTGTCCCCTTGAAGCCGAAACAACTCTGATACCAAATGTAGGTTTTAACCCTGAACAGAAATTATCTACACACGAATATTATAATAGAAAATAAAAAATAGCAAGAGCATAAAACATAAAATAGATAAACAAAAAGATTCTCCCCTAGATCCCAAATCGGGATGACCAGCTTGATTTTCATTATATTCCTTTTAGTGTTACAAAACATATATATACATGCCGAAGCATACATAAACCCCAATCCATTAACCTTGGATTAGAACATAGCCGTAGTTCCCTTGACCGGATCTACAAAATACCAGGGGCCGAAAACCATTGTACCCCAAAACCATGTGCAAACTCATGCACAAAACATGGGTGGGTCCGCCTATGAGTGGGTCGGCACACCAAAACAATTTTTTGCTAGGGCACTGCCCCGAAACCCAATAGGGGGGGCTGCCACCCCCCCTGCTGCACCCAACGCAATGTACAGCGCTTGGGGCTAGTCATGGAAAGAATATAACTCATACCCAATAGAGTACCTACAGGGAAAGTGTTGCACAAAGTAATTGAAGATTTGTTTTATTTATAGCATGAGTTAAAACATCTCTTCATGGTCAAATTAACCATTGTTAGATACACAAAGGCTGATAAAAATTACAGAAAACTGACCGAGATAAATTTATTTGATGAATAATTTTGGCAAAAGCATACTAATTTGCTATAAAAGATAATTTTATAGTGGAAGAGGATAAATTATGGATTGTTGTTTTTACACAGTAAAAATAGAAATTTACAGCAGTAAGGCAATCAAAACAGTGGTTAAAGTGTATCAGATGAGAAGATAGAGTTTCAAAATAGATTAAAAGATCTGTTCCCAACATTGAAGACAACACAAAAACCAGCTGCACCCAATCCAAACAACATTTCTATTTTATTTCAATAAATAGGATAGCTTACTAGTTGTTAAGCAACTGTCACTATGTTTTTGTAAAAGATATTTTATTTTCCTTAGAAAAATCTTATGAGTATTATAGGATATTTTGTATAAATTTTTGTATAAATACTTAACTCTTTGAAGTATTATTGTGGCATAAATCACTGAATATTTCTATAGACAATATTTCTGTACCTGAAGGGTTTTCGTACCAAGTTTCAAGTCAGCAAGGCTGGATCAAATCAATAAAGCATCATGTTTCAAGATTCATCTGTTGGGCTAACTTAAGTGAAGGATTTTCTACTGTTAAATCGTTTAATTTTCTTGTGTTTTCCATTCATACATATCAGTGTTCTAAATTTAAATGTGAAATTAGGAAGTGATATATCAGCATTTATTAATAGAACTCTGTTATTTACTGGTTTTCATTTTTATGTTTTCTGTTCATTTCCAGAGTAGGGAACCCTTAATTTCTCCCTCTTTCGAATGACCTCTCTCCTCTTCATTCTGGATATCTCTCCTCTTCATTTCTTATCCGAATGAAAGAATCCTTGATTTCTCTTTATCCTGATTAAACCGCTTCACCAATTAGTCTCAAAGATCTTAAGTGACTCAACTATCTTTCCCTAAAAATATTTAACTTTAGACTTTGATCCTGACCTATCTACTTGACATATTGACTACATTTTCCCAATGGAAAAACAGATCTATCACTATCCATCTCATTAAGTGATTTTTCCCTCCAAACAAAACCAAATATCAAAACCAAATTGTCCTATATAACTAGCCTAAAATCAAACATAAAAAAAAGTTAAATCTTATAGAGAAAGCCCTCTCTGAGCCTTAGGAAGGCTAGATCCTAGAGCTTGAAAATCAATTTTTGGTTACCTCTAATGTTCTTAAAACTATAAACTTAAAATCTCACAACTTTGGGAATTATTAGAGTGATAACACCACCTATAACTATGATCAGTTTGATACTGCTTTGAATGTGTTTGAATTACCTATGACCTATCATCTGAATGAGTCTATCCTATTCCTTTTCCTTTCCTACCACGAAATCCTATATCTCTACCTCTATTCATATAAATTTTAGATTTGAAAACATGCTCTAAACTATTGACATCTAAATTAATTCTTCCTTCATGAACCAATAAAGAACCTATTAATTCTTCCACAATTTTTTTTGTAAATTCTCTCAACTAAAAAATAGTAACTATCATGTTAAAAATTTTGGGAAAACTTCTAAGAACCTTTTCAACAATTCTTTGATCTTCTAGTTCTTCACCATTCATCCAAACTTGATTACCAACAGCCATAACTTTAGTCATGAACTCATCAATTTTTTCTGATTCAATCATTTTAAGTGTTTCTAATTGAGCTCTGAGAATTTTTAATTTCACTATCTTTACTTTCTCATTACATTGATAAGCTACTTTATGTATATCACATATTACTTTAGCAGTCTTAGCACGAGTGATTTTAGGAAAAAAATATTCATCTAAAGAATGTAAAATGTAGGACTTAGCTCTACATTCTTTCTATTTAAGTTCATTAAATTGTCTTCTTTGAGAAATATTCATAGCAGCTATAACATTTCCATGAGGTTTTGTGAAACTTGATTCTACAATTTCCCAACAACCTAAACCTTGTAAGAATGCTTGCATTTTAAGACTCCATAAATCACAATTATTTCCACTAAATAATGATGTAGGAATTTAAAACTGACTTGTTGAAGCCATTTTTAAAACAATAAGATATCTGATTTTACACCATTAAAATCTTGAGAAAAACAACACCTTTAATAAACTTTGACTCCCTTTTCTCTTCTATGAGAAGCAGAAAAAAAGAGCCTCTACACTGTGAAAGAAACGAAGAAGAAAATAAGCATGAGATATTTGTCTGAAGATATAATATCATAAAGAAATAAGAATTATTTGTAGAAAAAAAACTAACCAGAAAATTCTTACACTAAGAAAAAAAATTATTTCTTGCAACAAAAGTTCAGGGTCGAACACAGGTCAAACAAAAAAACCATTTTCAGTGTCGAACGCAAGTCAAACAAAAAATTCATTTTTTACACAAACCAAAATCCAAATATGTAAGCAAAAGAATCCAGAGAGAAATGGAAACAAAATGGGTCAAAGAGTTCTCATCAACGAGCGACATGTAGCGACAGGGCCCTAGACTTGGAAAAAAAAACATTGAACGAAGCAATTTTCTCTTTGGTGGCTCTACCCATCATAGGAACAAAGTGAATAAGTGGAAAAACTCCTTTGGTGGCTCTTCCATCCGCAACTCCTTTCATTCCAGTGGAGGAAACATAAAACTCTTTGAAAATATTCATGTTCCTTTGATTCTACAGCAAAAACAGAATTGTCAAGAAAAGGTACGAGCCACTTCTCCCTCGATGGCGTGAGCTCCCAGCGAATTTTGATAGTATATCTAGCTTCACACCACCAGCGGAAACAAACAAGATGTATTTTTAGAGGCTCTAATACCATGACAAATTTACAGGAGAGAGAGAGAGATAGAGAGAGAGAAAAGAGAAACACCAAATTGATGATAACACACAACAAAAATGTTTCAGTATGAAGACATATATATACATTGATAGACCTTTAAACCTAACAAACTAACTTCTAATTGATCCTTAAGAAGCTAATTATTCAATTCATGACTAATATTTTTACGTTCACTCCATTCATTATAACAAATCAAGTTTTTGGGATCAATAAATGAGTAGCAGCTCCGATGGTTTTTGTTGTGTGAAATTTTGTATCTTTTCCCCTCTACCTTTCCAACAAATTAGTATAACAGTTGACTTGAGAAAGAACCAAAATTTCAAAATTTTGTGTGTATCAGAGAGATTCAACCATAGTCTCCAAGAGTCACAGTTTATTTTTTCAGACCTAGAGGATCTAAATAGCATGTGTATCCTAGAGGTCTGTAGCCTTAGTCTACAAAGCCACACTGAGGAAAAAATATATGTTCTTATTTTTTTTGCTTGAGGTAGGCTTGACAAGCCTAGAAAGCCACCATATCTATCACACTACTCCACCATAGCCGTTGTCACTAGAGTGAGGTTCTCAGAAGTCGTCATCTCCAGCTTAATTAATTAGCCTCCTTCGAGGTGAAATTCTTTAAAAAAACATAATAAAAGTGCACCCACAGTTACTGGGCACACTATTCTGCGTCATCAAAGAAGTTAGGCAACCGGAGAAGCTACCATTCACGTGAATAAAAAATGAGGCATATATTCTATTTCAAAATTCCATAGAACGATGTCCAAAAGGCAACTTAATGTTGCTGCCTTCATTACCGTAGGCAAGTATACAGATTTTTTTTGTATTCGAAAGTGGTTCATAAAGACCATAAATAAATAAAGGTTTCTTAAAGGTTGAAAGGTTTAGATAAAAGGGATTTCGAGGTGTTTTTTTTTAAGTTTTGGGCTATTAAAGATTTAGTTTTATTAAAACGATGTTTTTTTTATAATTTCTTATTTTGAAAAATGGTGCGCGATATGAAAAATGCATTGAAAGGTTTATAAAAACCTATAAAATTTTACAAAGGTGCATGAGTTTATCAATGTGTATGATGATTTAAAAAGTTTTTATTATTATTACTATCAAAAGGTGAATCCAGTATGACTATTTTTTGGGTCACAAAGTGATCCAGGTGGCTGTAGAGACACACACAAGACAAAGAGGCCTTAGGGAAGCTCAAAAATAAAAGTGTTCGGATTATTGTCGAAGCAATTTTAGCTTGAAGATATTGTCGTCTTGATCATGGTGGTGTGAACTATTTTGCATTGAGCAGAAGTTAGGAGCAGTCAAATTTTTGCATTGACTTGGTGACTTGCCAGCCTTAAGGAAGGCACAAATTTGACCTTTCCCAGCCACCGGATTCTAGCAAGCTAAGGCCAGATTCTGGGTGAATTTGTGGGACCCTTTATTTGACTCCTACGGTAAAAAATTGGCTATTTTAAAAATATCTAGTTTGTTTTTAAAATAAAAATAATAATAATAATAGTAATACTATATATATATATATATATATATATATATATATATATATATATATATATATATATGTATATATATATATTATGGTGAAATCTAGAGACACATAGCACTGTTCTTTGCAGCACGAAAAATATGTAAATATGTTGAATTAAATTGACATGACCCCCACCGGACTCTAAAGGTGTTGTAACCACCACAAATGTTAAACATATGTTATATATATTATAACATAACCACAACCACCGTAACTTATGGTTCTAGTGGGTGTCAAACCCGCCTAGCATAACAGCCGGCTAGTCCAACGACAGAACCCCAACCAAAAATACCACAATGCTCCACCATTCAATTTGGAGCCAACCATTATCTGATGCTGCAGTCGACATGAGTTAAGGGGTGGGCCGCCCAATGTGGGTTGTGCCCCCCCCTCCCTCCACTTGGGTTAAAAATATATATATATATGTATTCAGTTAAAAAACCAAAATATACCTTGTAAAAATATATCTCATGCTATGTTGGCAAGGGCAGGATTTGACACCCTGACCCCTCCTTAACCACATGCCAATTTTACCAACACGTCAATCATGGGACTTGGTTAAGTCTTCCCACGAAATGCATATAAACTCATGTTTTTACAAGTGTGCCCAAGGCCATGGAGAAATGGAGTGCTCGCATGCAAATCAAGGTTTTACGATTTTTTATTGCAGGTGATGTGGAAACATGAGCCAGAAAAGAGGTAGGCAGAACCCTGATTAAGTCCAACTTTTAGGAGGGCGAAATTTTGACAATGTCAAAATGGGACACGTTTTATGTAGTTTTTTCACTACTTAATGCCATGAAACTGATGGCACATTTATATTTTCCATCTGAGATTTTATTTCTCTGTCACTTTTTGAAGTTAAGTTAGAGGTGTCAGCTTTCAGTGAGTGAGCAGTCGATTTCACACCTTTCGGCAACATGATTGTGATGGTGATTTCAGATTTAGAAAAGAGGCACCTCATTCTTCATTCATCTCCAACATGAGGTATATGATGAGTTTATTTCATGTACTTCTTTGTCTTTCTGTCTCTAAGAGGCATTGTGCTCTATAGATACCTGTTGATGTCTAATGTGGGATCTTGTTTTTTTTTATGTAAGATGTACTTTCTATCATGGATATGTATTATTTTTGAGATCCCTTTGATTCCATGTTGGCAGGATACTCATTGTCACATGTATGTTGTTTGAGATCTCTTTGTTTGTCATGTTGGTAGGACACTCATAGTCATTATGTGTGAGTTATTTTCATACTGATAGGAGTCATTTCTATGGATGATAGTTCCAGTAGTAGAACATCTCGTATATAGGTCCAACCACTCCTGCGTGAGGGAATTTTTATTATATGATAGATAAAACCCTATCCATGTACATGTTCTTATTTACAACACTTAATGCAGTGGCCTACACCATCTCGACACTGAGGCCCAGAGATATAGTCCCTCCTAGATGAACTCTATTATAAAACAACTTGTTCTTATGATTGATGATCTTGACATGTTATTTTCCTCTTATTTACATCATACAGTTGTTCATTTATGTTCATTGACGCTTTAGTTAAATCAAATTCTAATTTATCAGCTGAAGTAAAAGGTCTTGGTTAAGGGAATCAAGAATTTACCCTGGATCAAGTGGTCTCAAAGGTCTTCTTGCTGATTGGATTGCAGGCGTGAACTATTGAACGATTGTTGAGTTGAGCCATGGAGAATGTCAAGGACATGTACAAGACCATGCTTAGGGTGCCCGAGAAATTGGACGTGTTGTATGAGGCTTATGAAAAACAAGCAATAGGGAACGCCGAATTGAAGACACTCCTACAAGAAGATAAGGAGGACAAACTTCGATTGCAGCTTCAGTTACAAGCCATGACAGAGGCATGGGAAGAATTGCAACAAAACAATGAAATACTTGAAGCAGATCACGATGCATTGAAGGAATTCCAACAAGAAGAGAAGGAGGAGAAGCAAGAGTTGCAGCTTCAGCTACAAGTTGCGACAGAGACCTTGGAGGAAGCGAAGTGCAACAAAGGCCTAGAGAAGCCTTATTCACCTATTTTGCGATCGAAAACTAAGGTAAACAATGTTGATTTCTCTTTGGCTTCTTCACATGATATCATTTCGGTTGGAAGCTTGGAGATACCCATTACATGAACCAGCATGAGACTCCTCATGAAGATGGGGTACAAAGGGTGAGGACTTGGCATTTTTGGCCATGGCATAACCCAACCATTGGAGTTTGTGTAGCGACCTCGCTATGCAGGTTTGGGGTACACTGAAGAAGGCTGTTCGAAGGAAATCAAGGGAAGACATATATTGATGAACTCTCCAGGGAAGAGGAATGATGGGGAGACTTCCCCATCGTTCCATGGCAATGCATGTTGCAGTGAAAGAGCCAAGGCGAGCTCCCATCACCATGATCACACCAAAGATCACCCAAGAAGGTATAATAAATCTGATTATTCCAGAGTGCATTTTGATTATAAGAATGTTGATAACCACGGTCATAAATCATGGCATCAAAGAATGTGCAATTTATGTGGTTTACATAACCATGTGTTTTCTAAGTGTTGGAAAAGGATGGAAGTACAATGAAGGATGAGGCATGAAAAGCCTTCTCCACAACAAGAAAATAACTCAATTAAGTAGGTTTGGAGGCAAATGACCTTTTGCACTCATTGCGACTGAAGTGGCCATCAAAGAGCCATGTGTTGTGGAATCCATCCAGAGCAGCACCTTAAAGACAAAGCGCCCGTGCATGAACCAGTCGAAAGAGATGGCCAACAAGAAAATATCCCACGGGGGGATGACCCATTCACATTGATAAGTGCGAGATGGTTTTCATAGATTATTTTTCTAGAGGTGTTAGCTTGTCATGGCCTTATGTTTGTAAATCATACGCTGCATGTTACATTGTAAAAGTGATCATGTTTTTTTTCATCACTTGTTTAAGCAACAATGATATTTTGGCCTTGTTTTAAGATTCATGTGATGCATTTCTTCCATGTAAAACTGATGAGTTTTTTGCCATCACTTCAGAATGCGAGAATGATGTATTGACTTATAATAATAGTTGGGGTGTGATTTCCATTTTGATGTAGGCTTGACCACTGAGTAAATGTTATAAACTCCTGGAAAGTATGGGAATATTTGGGTCACATTTGGTCAATTTGAGCATGTAATTTGCATGGGATTGTGATATAATTTTTTTGAAGGTGCAAGTGTCATTTCATCACTTATGGCATTGAAGGACGCAGGTCAAAGAGAAGGAAGGGTGACTTATCAAGACACTTGTGGTGCAAAAATAGTACACATCAGTTCCAAATTCTTGTTAATGCCTTTGGAGGACCAAAAGCTCCTCAGTGGGGAGGATTGATCTAGGTGTCTCCAGGGAAACACACATGACAAAGAGGGTTGAGGGAAGCTCAAAAATCAAAGTGTTCAGATTGCTCTCCAACTAGGTTCAGGTTGAATATCTCGTTGTCCTAATCACGGTGGTGTGAATGGTTCATCAAATGGAGTCTGTACGAAGAAGTTAGGAGCAGTCAAAGTTTTCCGTTGACATGGTGACTTGGAAACCTTAAGGAAGGCGCAAATTCAACCTTTCCCAGCCACGGGATTTTGACAAGCTCTAATGTAGGAATAAAGAACACACAATTCCTACCAATCAATTTTCTGTAGTAAAATTTATAAATTTTATTGAGGCCCACACCTTTCCTTATGAAACTAGTTTGCTTCTAGATTTCCAAAATTTTAATAAATGTAAAACTGCCCAATTATTTCCCAACATAATGATGTACATGTCTCGAGACCACATACCATCTATTCCTTTCCAAATGGTATTTTTTTTCAAATCTCACTTGAACGATATCATTTATAAATGATCATCTACAAACTCGAATCCATTAAAGGATTTGAATAACATGAATTTTAAATCAAAGATATATAATAGATTCAACCTTCATAGTTACATCCATGTAATTCATTCAACTTCGACCACATGCATATGCATTGACAAAGCATATGTTTGACGTTACCAATGTTTCTCCATGTAGTTCATTGACTCAACCACATGAATACACATTGACAAAGTATATTTTTACGTTAGAAATGGTTCACACCACATCTCAACACAGTTCGAACCCACCGTAAGCAAAATTACATCTTTGCCTTCGTATATATAACTTTACCTGCACATATGTCATATCAAAATTTAATTCAATTATGACCAGCGGCATATAAAGCATCAACCTTTGCAATGTAATTAGGCTTGTGTAGCCTCCACACACACACGCTGGTTCAAATGTTAACCTTGCATCAATAGCAGAGTTCCATGCCAATCGATTTTGGCATTTGACATCATCGCAGTCACAAGTTCGAGCTCAGAACATGAACCAAGGCCATGGTCCTTTCTAACTTTAACGATGTTGTCAATACCGTTCTTCAACCATAACTCATGGCGCTTATGCACATCAAGGCGCTCTCTCCATCACAGACATAGTTTCAATGCTATTTCAATCTCCTGCACTCATATATTCCAGCAATATATACATGTATAATAAAATTGTAGAAATAAACTAATCCATAAGATCATTTCATTTGATATGAATAATGTACTGATAAGGTTTTCCCATAAAAATTTGGAATCTGCATATCGAAAAAAAAACTTATAATACAAAACCTTATCATATTAATCACTACATGGGCTAATAATTCATTAATTTCCCCTTTGCACCTCTTACACACTCACACACTCACTCCCTTCATCTTCAACATTCTCTAATTTATACAAATATGTGAAACTATTCCTCTCAGAATAGTATTTTTCTAGAAAACCTCAACAAACCAATGCCTTCCTATTATTAAGAATTTTCCCTATATTGGCTCTATTCCATGCAGGGAAAGAAACCAATTTCTATTATTATGCCAAATTTAATTAAATATAAAACAAACTAACAATTCTCTAAAAATAAATAAAAAAAATTAGTAAAATAAATTATTAAACTATTCCTAAGCTTATTTTATTTCCAGTTAGCCACAACATGTGACCAAAATGTCACATTGCTGACTACGTCTCTGATGCTCCTGCATCAGACTCCTGGGGAAGCAAAACTGATCTTGTAGTACTTTGGAGTCGATCCCCAATCTCTATAGTTCTACTACAGTAATCCAACTGGCATCTTCCACTGGCTGTCCTTCCCACTTGACTAAATAAGTTTGGATCCTTATTTTCATTGACACTCTCTTTTCCCTTTTTCCTGCTTTGGGATTTCTTCTATTATGGTGTCTCCTTGTGGTTTTTCTTCTATGTTTTGGTATAGGTACAAATTTGAAATAGATGACTAAGTCACCTGCTTGGAATTTCTTTTTCCGCCTCTTCATATCTGCTCGTTGCTTGTCTTTACTACAACATTCCTGCCATCTACTTTTGACATCTCCCTCAAATATGATTCTAGGAGTTAGCCAATTCACGACTGCTTGGATTTTTTTCGAATCAATTTTCAACTCTTCTTTAGAGACTACATATTCCTTCAAAACTTCAATCATCATCCTGATGGTGATTTTATTTATGGATCAAGAATATTTGCTCATGTGCCATTCATCTTCTTCCTTTATACTTAGTACTATTGGTACAATACATGGATTAAGGCTTCCTCTGACTAACCCTTTAACCATCAAATCTTGCACTTGTCTTCCAGTTTTGGCATTTTCCTGCGGTGTTATCTTGTAGGCTTCCCCTTTCGGCAAACTGGCTCTAGGTATTTGATCAATATGGTGACTAATACTCCTGATGGATGGTAAATTATTGGGAAACTCATCCATAGTAATATCAACAAAATCATTCAATAGATTCTGAATTTCTTCAGGTAAATATTCTAAATTTATAGAAGTTAAAATTACCTTGTGTTTTTCAACGCTAGAATAATGCATCTCCTTACCCTTCTGATATTCCTGCAATAGGGTTTTCTCATTCATCAACATAACATTGTTTCCAGGTGCTTCTTCATCAACTTCACCTTTCAACGACAACAGTGTATTCTTGTTCCCATATTTATCAAAAGTATAAGTGTTTCTTCTGCTATCATGTATGGCATTTCAGTCAAACATCCAAGGCCTTCCAAGCAATATGTGACATACATCCATCGACATTATATCACATAAAATAACATCCTTATAAGTACCAATCTGGAAGTCAACTTTACATTGTTCAGTTACAATAATTCGATGGCCTTTCTGAAGCCACGATACTTTATAACGAGTGGGGTGTACTGTTCTCTCCAACTTCAAATTATCCACCATTTTGGTAGCAACAAGGTTATCAGTTCTACCACTATCAATTACTAATTTGCAACACTTACCCCTTGACTTGCATACAGTTTGGAATATATTTTTCCTTTGAGCAGGTTCTTTAGCCTCCTTAGCTTATTTAAGCAATACCCTCTTTAGTAACAGGGATTCTCTGGCTTCTGGAGGTTCTTCTTTGGCTTCAGGTTTAGGAATCTCTTCCTTGGCTTCAACAAAATTCACATTACATTGAGTTGTTGATCTATTGTGAGGACAATCCCATTGCACATGTCCCCATTTAGCACATGCAAAGCACCGAACATCTCTTCCTTGGCCTTTTCCTCTGGGCACAAACCTTCCGCAGCCAGAATATCCTCTTTGTGGTGATCTATTACTCGCACTCCCTGCCTCATTCTGAGAGTGTTGAAATCTGGATTCAAATTTTCCCCCTTCTTTTTCGGGACTCTTGCCTTTATTTCTCTGGTTTTGTTTGCACAACAGTTTTTCCTCAGCCCTTAAGGCTGCTTGATAGGCATCTTCAATCGTACTCAAATTTAATAAGATGATCTCATCATGTATTTCATATCTCAAACCATTTATATATCTAGCTACCTTTTCTAGATCATCTTCAACATGGCCAGATCTAATACTCAGCTTATAAAATTCTTTAGTATATTCCTTGATTGTCATCCCTTTCTATTTTAAGTTCTGCAATTGTCTAAACAAATTTAATTGGTAATCCTTCAACAAAAACTTAACCTTCAGCTTACTTACCATCCTGTCCCATTGCTTGATTTTTGGTTTCCCTTTTTGCTCCCTGGATAGCTACAATTCATCCCACCATAAGGCTGCATGGCCTTTTAATCTCGTGGCTGCAAAATTCACTTTCTTCTTGTCATCGACTTCTTCATAGTTAAAGTATTTATCTAAAAAAATGATCGACTCGATTAGCACCTCCACACTAAGACTTCCATCATATAAAGGTACCTCTACCTTTGGTCAGTTGTTAACCTTTGCGAGCATTTTCATGACTTTGGCTGCCTCGCTTTCCTCCTTTGCTTCTTCATTATTGATCTCTTATTCATTGGCACTGGAAATTCCACCATCCTTGCTCTCCTCTGAATGGTTTCCACTATAGCCAGTCTAGTGCGCAAATGTCAGATCTCATCTAGCAAAACTGCATTTGCTATAGGTCTCCCTCGACCTATCCCGACTCCTCTTCTGGGTGGCATTCTCTGCAATGCTCCAAAAACAGCTTAACAAGCTCTGATACCAAAATGATGTAGGAATAAAGAATACACAATTCCTACCAATCAATTTACTGTAGTAAAATGTATAAATTTTATTGAGGCCCACACTTTTCCTTATGAAACTAGTTTTCTTCTAGATTTCCACAATTTTAATCAATGTAAAATTTCCCAATTATTTCCCAACATAATGATGTACATGTCTCGAGACCACATACCATATATTCGTTTCCAAATGGTATTTTTTTTCGAAACTCACTTGAACGATATCATTTATAAATGATCATCTACAAACTGGAATACATTAAAGGATTTGAATAACATGAATTTTAAATCAAAGATATAGAACAACTTCAACCTCCATAGTTACATCCATATAATTCATTCAACTTTGACCACATGCATATGCGTTGACAAAGCATATGTTTAATGTTACCAATGGTTCTCCATGTATTTCATTGACTTGGCCACATGCATACACGTTGACAAAGTATATGTTTATGTTACCAATGGTTCACACCACATGTCAACACCGTTCGAACCCACTGTAAGAAAAATTACATCTTTGCCTTCGTATATATAATTTTACCTACACATATGTCATATCAACGTTTAATTCAATTATGACCTACGACATATAAAGCATCAACCTTTGCAATGTAATCAGGCTTGCGTAGCCTCCACGCACACACTCTGGTTTGAATTTTAAACTTGAATCAATAGTAGAGTTCCATGCCAATCGATTATGGCATTTGACATCATCATAGTCACAAGTTTGAGCTCAGAACATCAACCAAGGCTGTGGTCCCTTGTGACTTTAACTACGCTGTCAATATCTTTCTTCAACCATACCTCGTGGCGCTTATGCACATCAAGGTGCTCTCTCCATTGCAGACATAGTTTCAACACTATTTCAATCTCCAACACTCATACATTCCAGAAATATATACATGTACAATAAAATTGCAGAAATAAACTAATCCATAAGATCATTTCATTTGATTTGAATAATCTACTGATCAGATTTTCACATAAAAATTTGGAATCTACATATCGACAAAAAAACTTATAATGCAAAACCCAATCAGATTAATCACTGAATGGGCTAATAATTCATTAATTTCCCCTCTGCACCTCTTACACACTCACACACTCACTCCCTTCATCTTCAACATTCTCTAATTTATACAAATATGTGAAACTATTCTTCTCGAAATAGTATTTTTCTAGAAAACCTCAACAAACCAATGCCTTCCTATTATTAGGCATTTACCCCTATATTGGCTCTATTCCATGCAAGGAAAGGAACCAATTTATATTATTATGCCAAATTTAATTAAATATAAAACAAACTAACAATTCTCTAAAAATAAATAACAAATTTAGTAAAATAAATTATTAAACTATTCCTAAGTTTATATTATTTCCAATTAGCCAGAACATGTGACAAAAATGTCATATTGCTTGCTAGGTCTCCGATGCTCTTGCATTGAGCTCAGGCCAAATTCTGGGCGAATTTGTGTGACCCTTAATTTCACTCCTATGGTAAAAAATCAGGTATTTTAAAAATATCCAGTTTGTTTTAATATATATATATATATATATATATATATATATATATATATATATATATATATATATATATATAATCCAACTAGCCTTGACCCTCGCCAAACCCTCGACACCACCACACACCACATGAAAATATATTAAAATGTTGGACCGGCGGGCCATGACCCCCATGGGTATTTTAATCAGCACAAATGTTAAACATACGTTATATATGTTATACCATAATGACAACCACCATAAGTTATGGTTCCATCGGGTTTCGAACCCGCTTGGCTTAACAGCCAGCCAGTCCGCTGACGGAACCCCAACCAAAAATACCACAATGCTCCACCATTCAATTTGGAGCCAACCATTATATGATGCAGTAGTCGATGGGAGTTAAGGGGCGACCCACCCAATGTGGGCCCGACCATCCTCCCCCCCCCTCCCCCGCTTGGGTTAAAAAATATATATGTATGTGGTTAGAAAGCCAAAACATGCCATGTAAAAAAAATTCTCATGCAATGTTGGGAGGGGCGGGATTTTACCCCCTGACCCCTCCTTAACCACATGCCAATTTTAACAATGCACCAACGGTGGGACTCGGTTAAGTTCGCCCACGAAATGCATATAAACTCGTCTTTTTACAAGTGTGCCTAGGGCCATGGAGAAGTGGAGTGCATGCATGTAGATCAAGGTTTTATGATTTTTTTATTGCAGGTGATGTGGAAAAAAGAGCCAGAAAAGAGGCACACAGAACGCTGATTGAGCCCAACTTTCAGGAGGGAAAATTTTTGAAAGTGTTCAAATGGGACAAGTTTTATGTCATTTTTGCACTACTCGATGCCAGGAATCTGATGGCACATTCAGATTTTCCATCTGAGATTTATATTTTTCGGTCATTTTTTGAAGTGAAGTTGTAGGTATCAGCTGTCAGTGAGTGAATAGTCAATTTCACACCTTTCGACACCATGATTTCCATGGTGATTTCAAATCCAGCGGTAGAGAAAATCATTCTTCAATCATCTTCAGCGTGAGGTATATGATGAGTTCATTTCATGTACTTCTTTGTCTTCTATCTCTGAGATGCATTGTGTTGTATAGATCCATGTTGATGTTTGATGTGGGATCTTGTTTTGTTTTGATGTGAGATGTACCTTCTATCATGGATATGTATTATGTTTGAGATCCCTTTGATTCCATGTTGGCGGGATACTCATTGTCACATGTTTTTTGTTTAAGATCCCTTTGTCCACCATGCTGGCGGGATACTCACAGTCATTATGTGTGAGTTATTGTCATACTGATAGGAGTCTTTTTAATGGATGAGAGTTTCGGTAGTGGAACATCTTGTAGATAGGTCTAGCCACTCCTGCGTGAGGGAATTTTTCTTTTATGACATATAAAACACTGTCCGTGTACATCTTCTTCTTTACAACACTTAATGTAGTGGTATACACCATCTTGACACCGAGGCCTGGAGATGTAGTCCCTCCTGGACGAACTCCGTTATCAAACGAGGTGTTCTTGTGATTGCTTATCTTGACATGTTATGTTCCTCTTAGTTAGAACATGCAGTTGGCCATTTATGTTCATTGACACTTTAATTAAATGAAATTCTAATTTATCAGCTGAAGTACAAGGCCTTGGTTAAGGGTATTGAGAATTTTCCTTGAATCAGAAAGTGTGATTGAATAAGACTTAGAAAAAGAGTTGAAAATAAGAGACAAAGATTGCTTCGATGTTTAGAGAGGTTTAGGCTGCAACTGAGGAACTGAAAGGTATAGCAGAAGACAAACAATAAATCAATGTTGATTGGTGTAGTGTGGATCTGCTACAACCTCCTATTATTATTGATGCCCTAGCTTTGAGTTTCATTCAACAAGAAATGGTTGAAATAATTATGTGCAAGGTAGAAAAACCTACAACTTCCAAGGAATTATGAAAGATATTGGAAGAATAATTTAGTGCAAGGGAGAGTGACATGCAGCCTAGATCTGAGAGCAGGTGAGAAAGACTCTGAGAGGAAAACATAGCTTGGAGAATCCCACTCAAAAGTGTATGATGGTTGTCTAGACCATAAAATTGAAACTCATTATGCAAGCATCCGTATATGCGTAGATTAAGAAGATGCAACAAAGACTACAGAGAGAAAAGCAAAACTATTTGTGTGAAGTAGAGAAAGAGAATATAAATGCTCAAGGAATCCATTGTAATGTGGATGGTGAAGATGACAGTGAATCCCACTATGCCAAAACACATGTGGATTATGACTTGAAACTAAAATGTGAATTGGTGAATCCAGTCGCAGTTGATGGATTTTGTGAAGTTGAAATTGTCAATGAGCACATGCATGCTCGTATATCCCACTATAGTGTGAATGAACATTATGTTGATGTTATGTGTGGTTTCTTTTTTGAAAGAGGGATTGATTGTGGAAATATGGTAAGCACCATGTTTGATGAAGAATTGAAGGTTGAAGTGGCCACTGTAGCAGCAAGATATGAGGCAATTGGAATTTCTCATGAAGTAGTACATAATATAGTAGCAGTTGATGATCAAGAAGAGAATAAAGTGACTGAAGACTTTCTGGTAAGAATATCCACTAACAACATAATAGTGGAAGACAACCTCCATGCAATGGGAAAAAAGTCATATAAGGAAGAGGTAGAGAAGGAAGTTTTCATTAAAGAGCATAAAAAATATGTTTTTAACATTTTTTTTGAATATGCAAGTTTTCAGAATAGCATGGGCGAAATTTTTTTAAACAAAGAACTTGTTAATATATTTGATGTGGATTCGAAGCTCATTAAAGAATGGATTGAAAAACCATGTGAACAAATTGATGTGAGTCTTAAAGCAATAGCTAGAATAAAAGAATTGAATTAAATGGTGATTCATGATCTTGAGTGTGCATATAAAAGAAAAACATAGCAATACATGATGATGAAAGTGAAGAGAATGATATGGAAGTTTCTGAAACAAGGAAGAATGCATTAAAATCATTTTTCAAAAATGGAGTCAAGAAGAGATAAGATTCTGCTATCGAGAAATATGGTTGAAAGAAAGAAACAAATATTAATCACAAACAATAGAGGGAAGAAGACAATTTGAAGATGAAGAGTTTTGGAAAAAGTCCATAGTTGAACTAATCCTTCAACAGTAAGTTGTAGAAGTCTGACTTAGATCAAATTCAAGACAAGTCAAAGAAACATTACAACAACAAAAAGTAAAGAAATATGGAGTCTATAGTAATAACACACAAAAAAGAATAAAACAATTTCGAGGATATATAAATTTGAAGAAGAGAAAAAAAAATGCAAAATGGTCACAGTTTTGAGTCATTGTAAGCCTAACTAAGACGTAGAACAAGAAGCATATTTGAGTGATAATTAAGTCAATTTCTATTGTAAACCTAACAGGCATAGTTAAGTCAAGTTGATTCAAGTTAAACCATGTTTGAGTTATGTTGAATGATAATGTTGTAATTAAGGCGGGGTGTTAGAAATTGTAATTACTCCAGCATGTAAGAGTTGGTTAAATTTAAGAGAGTCAGTTAATTGAGTCAAGTAGAGCAAGTTTGAGTTAAGCCATATTTTGGGAAAAGTCGATTTTAGAGTGCGTTCATGTTGAGTTATTTTGGGCGAGTAGATAATCCAAAAAGTATAAATACCCCTCTCTTTGTTCATTGTAAGAAATAATTTTTTTGGGATCAATCCAAGAACAGCAACTCCTATGGTTTGTGTTATGTGATTTCTTGTGAAATAGCTCATCTGCCTTTCCAACAAAGAAATATAGAAATGGTGATAATTTATAAGAAAACATCTTTGGGACCAATGGTAAAAATTCGTTAATAAATTGTTCCGAACGCAATGGACGGTTGTGTAAGGAAACATGGCTCCCTATCGACCCTGACCACAACATTGAATTCATTGTACTCTATGGAACAAAGAGAGAATACTCGTCGAACAATGTCAAGCTCCAGTGAAAATAATAGGTAATAGGTTTAAGTTCTGGTGCTTCCCAAATAATAAAAATAACAGATATTCATGCAGCCTCTCCCCCTTACTATTTGGAGGAAAGAGGAAAGTTCATCTATTACACCTGAAGCAACAGTCTTCATGTTTGTAATTTACAGGGTAATATTTTGGTGACTTTTGAAAACCACCAACTGTATCAGCCAACTTTGTTTATGCGTTTTCATTTATGTTTGCTGAAGTGGCTCCTCAGATTTGTGTACCATCAATGCAAACAACATTTTTACGGGAAAATGCTTCGAAAATATTATAGCATTGGATATTTCAAATTATCCAGAAGAAAACA
The DNA here is from genome assembly GCA_034641835.2 of Pinus albicaulis. Taxonomy (NCBI): domain Eukaryota; kingdom Viridiplantae; phylum Streptophyta; class Pinopsida; order Pinales; family Pinaceae; genus Pinus; species Pinus albicaulis. The sequence continues at coordinate 214,348,126 of CM076575.1, read as the reverse complement.
TCTGAAAATCCTACCTCAAATTTATTATCGATTTGTATTCGATGAAAATAGAGATGAATATTTGAACATTAAGAATAATCGAATTTGGAGATGGTTTGATGAATTGTGCAGCGATATCTACAAGAAATGCACTTCTGACAACTTCAAACGTGACTACACAGATGTGGAGTACGGTGAATGATAAACCATGTCATCAACTTTTTACAGACAATTTTCATTATTCCTTGCAAACATTTTTGTTGACTATAATTTTGTAGATAACTACAACAATCAATTGTTATCATTTTAAAAACTTCAATGCAAATAAATAAAGCGTCATTTATACTTGCGTTGAACGCCATGAGAGTTTAACGGAATGTACTAAACAAATTGACAATATTTTGACTTACAATGACAATAGTTTGAGTGTATACATTACTACGAGTTTTGCAACTAGAAAATGGTTTCCATGAAAAGTGTTTTAATCTCATTTTTTAATATTGTATAATAGCACAACCTCATTTGTTAATGTGGTTGAGAGATCATGATTTTTTCTTTAAAATTAATGATACCATATTTTTTTATATAACTCACTGGATAATTTATTTCCTATAAATAAATATAAATAAATAAATAACTATAAATTAATTATTTCACATAATTAATGTTTTTATAATACAATCAATTCATTCCAAAATGTTTTACTAGTATTTTGTAGTTTCTATTTTATGAGTCATATTTTTTATTCCATGTTCACTCTAAGTAATCTTTCTTATTCAATTTTTATTTAAATAAAGGGGCATTGCAATCCAATTGCTTTGAAACAATACATGGATTTTTTTCCTTAAAGTTTTTGGTTTTGTAGTTATGGGAAATTTTCGTAATTTATATTTTGATCTTTGAAATATATAATGAAAATGTAAGACTTGTTCTTGAGGTCATTTTTAGTGTCCATCTCTTGAAATAATTAATATAAGACATTTTCCTGACGTAACTATCAAAAAATAAAATTTTGAATTTTGAATTTTGAAATTTTGACTCCAAACTTGTCAAGTTGGCCCTCCTTCAAGTCAAGTTGACCATAAAGAAGAGGTACCCATTGGGATAGAGAGAAAAAAAAAAATATATATCACTTGATCTCCTCCACGAGACATAATTTGATCTCTAACACAAGAGATGTTTTTCCCATTCAAGTGAAGAAGAAGCATGTAGAAGGTCAGGAAGGACAAATTCATCTCAAGCTTCTATCTCGCTCACTCTCTCTCTCTCTACTTTGAATGTGTGAATTTTTTAGCATACTCGAGGTAGTGCCTTAAACTTTTGGGTGGTTGTTTCATGGAAATAGGGTATAAATTTTGGGAAGATCGTTCCAGGCTGTAGGGCCTCAATTAGTGGCAGATTATTTTAGGCAGTTGGTCTGAGTTTCTAGGCATATTCTAGGAAGTTAAAATTTGCCCTACATAGATTAGAGAGGGCCAGATTTATTGCGTATAATATTAACTTGATAATAGGGTTGTTTGACCAAGTTTGGCCATATTATTATTGGTAAGTTTCACCATCATAATTGAATAGCACAATTAGGTGTATATGTTGTTGAACTAAAGATATTTCTAGGAATTGGTTGTTGGGATTTCCCAGGGTAAATCTTCTGTTGTCTTTGTGTATTGTGATATCTACTATTATTATGTGTTCAAGGTTGAATTTCTAAAGGGTAATTTCTTAATGATAAAATAAAAGTGCTAAAATAATATCTACATCATTAGAAATAATAATTATTGTTTTAGAAATTTTTTCTTGTAACTATTGCACTTGAAAAATCAACATGGCATAAGCACTTTGGTGAAGGAAATGAAATTGAGATAACTCTTGAAGAATATTTTCTATTAAATCTACAATCTAATTTCTTATAGATGATCACGAGTTCCTCCATGAAGTCAGAGAACAAGTTGTAAAGAGCTACAAATTTCACAGCTTGGAAAACAGCTATTGACCTAATCGTTGTAGAGAATAATGTCTTAGATGTTGTGAAAGGTAATGATACAATCATGGAAGAATATAAGGACACATTCTCCTTAGCTGCTGGGTTACCCTTGCACTTCCAGGTAAAGCATTTATCGATCAGACTCCAAAAGTACCTATACCCAACGGGTTGATATATTGCCTCTCCATTCTTGAAAATGAAGAGATCAAGCGGAAAATCTTGGAGTTGCTGCAAAAATGGCACATCCAACCATGTTCCTCGTCTTGTGGGAGCTCGGTTGTACTTGTACAGAAGAAGGATGGGATCTGGAGCCTCTACATTGATTATCGAGTGCTAAACATAATCACTATCAAGAACATGTATCCAATCGCACAGATTGATGACCTTTTGGACCAACTCAAGGGGGGTAATTATTTCAGTAAGATTGATTTGAATTATAGCTATCACCAGGTTCCAATAGAGCCCACAAATATATGGAATACCACCTTCAAATCCAAGGAAGGCCTTTTTGAATGGTTGATCATGCCCTTCATAATGTCAAATTCCCATGCTACTTTTATGAGGCTAATGGATGACATATTGTGGCCCTTCACAAACTCATTTATTGTTGTTTATATAAATGAAATTCTCGTCTTCAACAAGAGTTTGGAATAACACTTGGAACATATTCGGCATGTCCTTCAAACCCTTCGACAACAAAAAATGTGTGCCAACTTGAATAAATGCACCTTTGGAATCAGCAAGGTCCAATATCTAGGTTACATCATAGATGAGCATGGCGTGTATGTGGATTTGACTAATATCCAAGTCATTCGGGATTGGCTAGCCTTGACCACTATAATAGAGCTTCGCATTTTATGGGCCTTGAAAATTTTTATCGGAGGTTCATGTTGGGATTCTCCCATATCACTTGGCCTTTGAGTTAGATTACTAAGGGTGTGGTGAAAGAAATTTTTTCTTGGTATGAATCCCAACAGAAGGTGTTCATTGAGTTGAAGCACCTCCTCTACTCTACAATGGTACTCGCACTGCAAAACCTACAACAACCATTTTAAATTGAGACAGATGCCTTCGACTATGTTGTTAGTGCAGTCCTCACCCAGTAGGGACATCCATTGGCCTATTATAGTGAGACACTTTCTGATACAATTTGGAAGTACCCCACCTATGATGAAGAGATGTATTCCATCATGTAGGATTGTCAGTAATGGAAGTATTAAATTCTTGGGAAGGAGATGGTCATCCAGATCGATCACCAAACTCTTTAGTTTATATAGACACAAGGGAAGTTGCAGAACGATCGCCATCAGAAGTGGTATACACATTTGTAATAATTCCACTTGAACGTTAAATACAAAAAGGGCATCACCAATCATGTTGAAAACTACCTCAGCCATCCCCCAGTTGCAGCATTCACTACTATTCTCAACTCTTGTGGCCATGAGACCTCTCGATGGCCACAACTATAAAAAAATGATTCACAATTCTCCTCCACATACCATATGCTAGTACATGGAAATAAAGTTATTTATTTCCACCTCTAGGACACATTATTATGCTACCTTGTCCACCTTTGTGTTCCTTCAAGTGAGCATTCGAAGCTAATTTGGGAGGCGCACTATAGTTGGGCCACAAGACACTTTGGTTTGGAGAAAATGTTGGTTGTACTAAAAAAGTACTTTTATTAGCCAAAACTCAAACTAGATGTTGGGAAATATATTAGATCTTGCACTAACTCTGCTATTGCTAGGCCAACCATAAAGACGCAAGTATTGTACACTGCTCTACCTTCTCCCATACAACCTTGGGAATCCATATCCATGGACTATATGTATCGCCTCACTCCTACCAAGGATGGTAATGACTGTTTATTTGTGGATGTGGACATATTTTTTAATATGGCTATATTTGTGGCCTGCAAGAAGAGCATCACGACAGAGGACACTGCCAAAATATTCTTTCCATGAGTATGGCTACATTTTGGGATCCTGTAGACCATTATATCAAATAAGGATACTAGATTACTCAACGTGTTTTGGTTAAGCCTTTAGACACTACTGGACAATAAGCTCACCAAGTCAATTTTATTCCATCCTGATATTGATGGCCAGGCAGAGGTCATAAACATGATGATAGTGCACATACTCTGCATGTACAACTCCCAACGTCGAAGAACTTGGGATGAGAGCCTCCCCTATGTGCAACATACTAATAACAAGGCTCTCCATAGTTGGACTTGTTGCAGTCCCTTTCAAGTTCATCTAGGATATCAACCATGTTGTCTTATTGATGTTACCCTTCCTCATGCGACTACACAGAGATAATCCACACATGAAATGTTTGAGGTTGATAAAGAAACCATATTTATTGAATGTATCCAGCACCTCCTCTAGTAGATGCACAACATCCTGGAGAATTCTAATTCCAAGTACAATGAGATATATGATCAACATCGGGTGCAACACAAGTTCTAGGTGGAAAACAATGTTTGGTTTCATCTATAGAAAGAATGCCTAAATGAAGCTCATCGGAAGCTAAGACCACTCTGATATGGGCCTTACACCATTATCAAGGTTTTTGGGGACAAGGATTTTGAGCTCAGAATCTCCCCATTCCTTGGCCTGCACCCAATGTTCAATGTGGACTTCATTCGGCCATACTTCCCACCATTACTAGTGCCATCACACATCACCAAAAAACTCACACCAACAGATTTAAACCCCTACTGCATGGAACATGCCACAAATGATAAAATCATGGACATGTAGATCAAAGACACTCGCTAGCATAAGATCCAGTTTTATAGGTTGTAAAATCTGGCCAACTCCTCCACCAAGGCAAGTGCCTCACTAGTGACTAAGTCCAACAGAAGTTTCCTCATCTCATGGAGGAACTCAATGCAATGGGGACCCTTTATTCCTAAGGGGGGAGAACTGATCCAAGTGTATATTTTTGGCCAACCACCTATTCCACTTGGACCCCCACTATTGTTTCTTTCAATTTTTCAGGTTCCTTAATTGTAGCACAATTTAGTTATTTTGGAAGTTTTTTGGGTCGCGAACTTCCGAAGCAGTTTTGAGGCCTTGAATGATTTTTTTTTGGGAAAATTTTGGCCAAAATTGGTGTTTTACTAATTTTACCCATGAAAACCTTGTATTCCTCATATATATATTTCTAATGAGGTATTTTCCACGTAAAACGGAAATTGTATGTGAAAGTTACGTCCCCATGAAGTTGATCTACCAATTTACCCAAATGGGGCCCATAGTTTTGGTGCTTCATCTCCTAGGGTTACGTTTTTGAATGTATATGGTTTTCCATTGTTTCTCAATAACAAATTTTCCTTCGAGCCTCATTGTAACATAGTTTAGAGGCACGTAGCCACCACATCTATTCTTAGAAATAAGATGCCATCACCCAAGCTAGTTTATTTCCATTCTCTCTAGAAGCATATTTCAATTATTTGATATTAATGAAATGAAGTTTTATTCTTGATGCATCTCTGTGTTTATGTTTATTTATGTATTTTATTGTGTTCCTGCATAATTACAAATCATGGTAGTTACATAATATGTGTGTGTTTTTTCATAGAGAGGGTGTTTGATTCATTATGATGTATTTAGTTGCTAATTGTTGAATGTGAGTTAGAGAGTTGAGTTATTGGAGCTTGAGAAAATTTCCTTATATGTTGAGGGCATGATGAGAATTTTGATGATTTTTAGAAGTTTGATTGTGTGTTGTAATGAGATATTTGGGTAGTGGATTTGTAGTGAATTGATGAGCTTTTATTTTGTGTTGGTCCAGTATGAAAGTGGGATGAAATGTGGCCTGCAATGTTTGTGTTTGTGAAAGGTGGTTCCTAGTTTCAAAATAAATTAAAGTAGATCCATAAGAGCTTGAACGTTGGGGCCTTCAATGGGGTAGTTACGGCTGATGACAAGTGGTTCCTTACTGAATAAAGGTGTAGTGGCATCCTTCGTGTTGTGTCCTAAGAACTTGGGAGTCGTGGTTTCTGTCCAATGGTGCTTGGAAATAGTATTGGGTGTTGGAGCACACATCGGTGGTTGCTCGAAATATGTGATAGCTTGCATAGTTGAGGGATTCATGGCTTCCAACACATGGTCAATTACAAATTTCAAGAATTGATGACTTCTATCACGTAGCGTCGTGGAGCGAGTGGTTTCTAACATGATCAAAATTTGTGGCTTCCAAACTAGTGGTGGTCTTGATATAATGTACTAAAGACTTTAATAGTAAAGAAGAACGAGACGAAGTGTAACAGCCCCAGGTTAAAAATTTCATGTAATAAAGTTAATAAAGAAAAAATAAGATCCAAGGTCATGCAACATATTCCAAGCTAAATTTTGGGAAAAACATCATAGTGTGGGTGTTCATTTGGTTTATTATAGCTAGGTACAATTAGTAAACTCAATGGCAATGGATTTGGAAAGGAATGAGGCATTAATTAGCATTTTATTTATGAAACTAATGGAAAATATGAGAAACGTAAAGTGAAAGGTCAGAGGTTGCATGTAATGAGGAAAATGAAGGAAAATAATTGAAAATGAAGAAAAGAGAGGCCTAATTAATAAAAAGGCCTTCGAGGATCAGTTTGTAGTTTTTGTCAGCTCAGCCTTGGAGCTCTCTCTTTCTACTCTCTCTATCTCTTGGACACTTAGAGAAGTATTGGAGCAATCTAGCATTATATCAAGAAAATCAAAGGAATAACAAATAAGTAAAAGCGAAGCAAATACCAAGAAAGGAAGAGCATAATCAAGCTACTACAACGGATTACTTGCAGGTATTTATTTTCATGTGTGATTTCCTTTCTAGATCTGGCATGCATGGTATATGTGATTAGGAGTTCATGAATTTTGCTAAAAAATTGAAAAATTCTCAAAATTGTACCAAGCCCGAGTTAACAGGTAGACCTCGTCGTTATGATTCGGACACTGCGAACTGTTCAAAAAATCGATGTCGTATGAGGGAGATATCACATTCTGATTGAATTCCCAAAAAGCTAAAATTTGTGACAAGGTTGATTGGGATGCCTAGTCAGCATGCAGGTACTGTCAACGAAAAGGGAATATTATCATAATACTCCATTCTCTAAACTAATGATGTTTTGGCACGTGGTGCCTTCTAGGTCATTGATTTGTTGTATGTTTCATTTTGAAGAGCCAATGATTGGGTGACACATGGCCAATCGTAAGGCTGCCACGTGTCCCCTGTATAGTGGTGTAAAATTTTTGTATAGGTTCGGGGGGTTCGACCCCATGACCTCCAAGCGCGCATAAGTCTCTGACCATCTCCGATACCAGGTAAAGCTTACCCCTATAGGTCATCAGTGTTATTTAATGTTTACAACTCTTGTATATCGGGGGGCGAGGGAGAGGAACGCTGGCAGTCCCAACTCCCCGGCGGCCCCAAATGTTATAGCCACATGTCATATTAATACACTGTAACATATTTTGTAATTTCGCCGAATAACTATCCAACAGTTCCATGATAGTTAAAATCCAAAGCCATCACATGCAAACACTTCTTGTTGGAGCAGACGGTTAGTGGAACTCTGCCACCTCTTCGGATTCTACTCCAACATTTTAATGCAGAGCTTACATATGACTGCAGGGTTTAAGGGGGTCAGCATGTGGCCACCCCCTCCCCTTAAACTTAAAATTTAATGTAAGAGGTTTGCGCTGGAGGGAATTTAGAGTGGCACTAAAAAATCAAAAAAATGTTATTTTTAACTGCGGATAATTGCAGTTCTCCACATTTAGTGGAGGATTTCTAGGGATATTGGGAAAAATCTTAGCCATATCAATTTTCAACCAATTTGGGCGAGACAAGAGTCTACCTAGACTAATTTGAGTGTTCTGGAGCCATTGGTGTAGAGAAAACAACCATTTCATGCTTGTAAACACATTTATTTGAAATTTTGAGCATAATGAAAAGATGGACATACCATTTAGAGTTGGACCAGCAGATGTAGCCCAGGAGGGGTGAACTGCTTCATCATGCCTGCTCTATACATCTTATGTGTTGTTTTATTTCTCTGTTATGCACTGTTGTTTAGTGTTATTTAGGCTTATTTACATGCTTAAAATTCACAATTTCATCTATGTTTCATACCTAAATTTCTCAATCCTTAAGCATACAAATGGAAAAAAATATGTACATGTTTTAAAAGTGAAAGGACACTTAGCACATCAAACTAATACAGTCCTTTCAAATTAGGTTGGGATCAGAGCTAGATTTTATTCTCTGTTGTTTTTGGTGTGCAAATATTTGTTTAACTGTTTGCAAGTTTTCACATGCTTAGTAGGCTCAAGCTTAAGAGAGGAATCGGGTTGGTATTAGAGCTAGAGTTTATTCTCTAGTGTTTTTGGTGTGCAAATATTTTTTTAAATGTTTGTAAGCTTTCACATGCTTACTAGGCTTAGGTCAATGGGTTTCCTACAACAATTTCACTTGGTTATAATGCAAAAGAATGATATTTTCAATAAATTTGTTGATATGCTTTCAAGGCCAATCATAAGTGATTCTGCTTTAATTTAAAATTATTCTATTGTACATGAGAGTTACATAGAAAAATATGCACATGATGTTGATTTTCAAGATGTGTATTCTAGTTTGAGTGAAGGGAATCAAGTTGAGGAAAATGATTAGCACATGCATAAAAAAATTTTGTTTCATTTAGGCAAGTTGTGTATACCACAAGGAGAGAGGCTAAGTGTCATGAGAGAGGCTCATTTGTCTCTTATTGTTGGACACTTTGGGGTAAGAAAAATAGTGGCGCATCTACAGAGGTAGTTCTATTGGCCTGACATGATAGATAGTGTGTCATGTTTTATAAGAGGTTGCTATATGTGTGCAACAATAAAGCCTAACAATAGGAAGCTTGCGTTGTACACACCACTACCGCTACCATCAAGGCCATGGGAGAGTCCCTACATGGACTTTGTTGGAGGTCTACCTATGTCAAGAAAAAAAATGATTATATTTACGTATTTGTCGATAGATTTAGTAAAATGTGTATACTTATGCCATGTAAGAAAACCATAACTACTAAACAAATTGTTGAACTTTAGTTTCAACATGTATGGGCTCATTATGGATTTCCAACTTCTATTGTTAGTGACAGGGATTCCAGGTTCATTGGGAATTTTTGGTCCAATATTCGGAATGTCATGGACACAAAGTTGAAAAAGAGTATTTATTTTCATCCGCAAGCTAATGGCCAAAACAAGGTGGTCAAGAGAACCATTGTGCATCTATTGAGAGGATATTGTAGCAAACATCCCAATTTGTGGGTGTTAGGGTCCTATAATAATAGGGTTCATAAAATTTTGAATTGACTTTGATAAGTCTTTTACATATGTACATACCTTTCTTTCTGCAAGTTGTTTTCCCATATTTTGAAAAAATGAAAAATAATAAAAAATCAAAAAGAGGGTAAAACTCCTAAAAGAAAGATAAAAGGACTTAGAAAAATATATACCCCAAAAGAAAAAGAGATTAAATAAGACCTGAAAGTGAGAAAATCCAAATGCCACTACTTTTACTTTACTGCAAGAATAATGATTATGTGCAGAGTGTCAATAAATGCGATAATCCATGATCAGTTAAACAGTTTCATCTTAACTTTTCATGGTCTCAATTTCATGTTATAGATAGAGAATAAATATTTGTCAAACAATTTAAACTTGACAAATCAGTAGATAGGTAGAGAATAATGAGGAGCTCAACAGTTTAATCTCAGCCCTCTGACGAAATAAGGTATATTTAGATAGTTTAATGCTTTGAAAGAAAATGTTTTAAGGTTGCAAGCCTAAATGCACCTACTAAATGAAGAAAAAAATGTTAGAAATAGAAGTTGGGTAGGTAGAAAGCAGTGGAGCAATCATGTAAATAATACATCATCGGGAAAAATCACTAATTTCCCCTCCCCCATGAGTATTCAGTATTCTAAGCTATCAGTCAAAGATGCTTAGAGAATTTCTCTGACTTTTGTTGGGACCGGACCCAAGGCTCTATGACTGGTTAGTTAAAAATATTAAGTTCTTATGTTAAATCCTCATTTATCATTATTTACCCTTCATTCATACATGAAAATGCATTTTTACTAAGTAAAGACACATTCTTACTTGGTGAAATTGTAACCCTAAAATAATTAAATTCATCTCGTCAAAAACATTCATAAAAACCCTCAAAATTACATTTATCCTAAGTATTAGTGAAAGAAATATAAAGATGATCAATGCTTGATTTTGTACTATACTTAGAGATAATATGTATTTTGTTTTATTACACTACCCTTTCATATTAGCATTTAACATACTTCTATTAAATCCCTAAGAAATACCCTCCCATACTTATTAATTACCTTATATCTAAATATCCCAAAAAAACCATTATTATAAATTTTTGACCAAAGTCTATTATCCCATGTGCGCAAGTAAAAACCCCAAGTTATAAACCCTTTGGTATAAAAAATATGATTATTGAAATATCCCACCCTTATGGTTTGAAAAACTATAAAAGGTTTTATAAAAATATATAATAAAATATATTTCACCCGCACAATAACATTTGAAACATTACACAAAGGTTTTAAAGACAAATGTTAAACCCCGCCTATACCAGGATTAAAACATTGTTAAAATGTTTTAAACCTATTCCCACTTCTATATAAACTATGGTTTAAACGTGTTTTAAAACATTTATTTCATAAAATTAAACCATTTCCACCTACGCAAATAGTCTGGTCCCACCTTTCCACCTCAATTCAACTCTCAAAATAATCGCGACCATTCGCTTTAAACCTTTTGATCTGGCGGTCGATGTCTAACATCACGCAAAATAGATACATGATCGCCCAAACTCCAAAGTCACGCGAAATAGGAATTTTTGTATTTCCTTTCTCCTCCACATGGTAGATCATTATAGGATCATGTGGATTAGACATGAAACCATTTACCACTCGTTAGCCATGCGATAACCACCGGTTTTCAAAGCCTTTGCAATCTGAAACCGCCTCCTACCAGACAAGACCTACATTCAATGCAAATTCATACATTTTGATAAAACTTTTGGTAAATGCGTTAATTTGTTTATCTTGTGTGTTTAACCATTGTTTTTCTTCCCCGACTGTATAAACCTACTAAACCCTTTGGTTGACATTATAATGCCCAATGCCTCTGAAATATCCCAAGACACACCCATGAAGACATTTGAGGAGCTACAACTACTCCAGATAAGCCATTGAAGTTATCAAATCAACCAGAAACTAAAGAAACCCTTTTAAAGATGATACCTGCATTCAAATAGGTATTCTTCTGAGTTTTAAACCTGCAACCAAATTTAAAAACCTTTTTTAAAGAAAGAGAAACCATTTCAAAGTTAAGAAATTGAATAATCAAATTGCCCAAAAGTCCCAGAAACAGGCCAAACTCTGGAAAATTTTTCCCAGAAACCCTAGTTGTTTGTTGTGCGATATTTTCAAGGAAATTTATGACTTTTTAATAGTCTAATAATTAATATCAAGCTTTAAAAGGCCATAAATCCTCTGCACGTGCCCTCATCTATTGTAAATCCTTTTTTAATTGAGTTTTAGCCCATTTTTTAGTCAAAAAACTTAGAAAACCCCATGTTTTCTATTTAATACCAATTTTTAAACCTCAAAACTTCTTTTGATAAACCTAATTGGGTAGAACACCCAAAAAGAGACTCTATTTTACCAGATTTACACAATCAAGCCTCTAATATACTAAAATTACCTCTGCAAGCTATTTAAACTTGCAGAAGCCAATCAAGATGCCTAAAAAATAGACTGTAAGCAAGCTTGAAGGTTCTAAAACTCCTGAACCTACTCGTGCCATGACTCCAAATACTACAATTGTATTCAATCCATTACAAACCCCAGTTGTTGATATTGAACGCATTCCCCTTACTAATATTGACTACAAAATAGTCGATCCCATAGATGAATTCAATCTGGTAGATATCCACAATTGGTGTTTTTAAAAATATTTAGATGATTATGAAGAAGTTCATATTTGGGAGTCCAATCTTCCAAATATGTAGTCCCTATGACTCACCCCTATCAAGAAATTATCATATTATATCACCAGTACTATATTCTTGAATAAAAAGTTATTGTGAATGCAAATAAAGAGGTCCTATTTACCATCACTTCAGAGTCAATAAACCAAATTTTGTAGCTTCAACCAGACCCCCATGCAGTCGCTTTGTCTATTGAAGCCCTCACCAACCTATACATTGGCCTAGATTTCCCTAAAACATTCATGATTTTTCATACTTTTAGCCCCTACGTGTTGAAATTCCCAAGTTAAACCCTACATATTCAACTGCTAAATTCTTTGAAGGTTCAAGGCATGTAATTTCCATGCTTTCCTTCATCACTAGGTATTTCACTGATGAGCACACTGATGAGTCTATCTTGGGATTTTTGTCCACCTTTTCTCCAGGTCAACTACCCTCAGTTGTATTTGACTATGCTGGTTTCATTGTTGATAGTATTCATTATAAGTTGACTAATTTATAGCTTGAAGGAGTATTCCGATAGACCTCCTATCTTTTCCACATGTTTCTTTTCTTCCAATCAGAGAGATTTTCAATTTCACTTCAAAAGTTGGATATAGAAGGAAAACCTCTATCAGTTATCTTTTGGACATCCATACTTAGAAAAGAAGGCACATATTTCAGTTATTGAGAGTTTGCAGAGTTGTTTTTACATCCAGTAACCACCATGTTGACTAAAACAAAGCAGCCTAGATAGGTGAGGAAATGAAGAAAATATTGCAGTTATCAGAACAAAGAAAAGTAGGTGATTGGTATTTGTATGAGAAATTCATTGAAATCAGAGTTTTTGGTTCTAACTTGTTGCCTTACAAGTTACCCAAGCATCCATCAATGAGGATCTTTTCCTTGGAGTACATTAGTCAGATCCTAGATTTAGATTCAATTAATTTCATGGCAGCCAAAAAGAAGACCCAATTTAAACTCAAAAATCAAATTGGGCCTTTCATATATAATCACAGAGATGCAAAAAAGGAAGCAGCAAATCAACTATTGGAATATAAATTGGAAGAAATTTTCCCATGAAATTATGATCCATAAGGGATCTTAAGTAAATTAAGGGTAAAATGTAAATTGACACCCTTTATCCATGAATCAAAACCTGAAGTAGAGAAGCTTCCTAATCAAATTGAGTGGGTTGAAAACACTTTAAATAGGCAGTAAACCAAAGGAATACTAGTCACACTTTGGAAATTGCCAAACAGCTAGAGACATCCACTAAGATAATCAGAGAAGTGGGAGCTTATACTGTAGAGACTACAACATAAACAAATTTTAAGATCATTTACAACAAGAGGCCAAAACTAGATACAACAGCTAAAGGTAAAGTAACAATAGATGTTGAAGAAATAGAGCCCTTGAATACCAACACTGCTTTTCGAAAGACCAATGTAGCTACTGTATTTATCAGTGAGCCAAATCAGAATCAAGAACAACTGAATAATAAAGAGACACAGATGATGGAAAGGTAGAAAAGTATGGAGGCTTCTTCCTCACATTCAGATGAGGAAAAGGATTTGGATATTAAGGATAAATACAAAAAAATCGATTTGAAGTATGAGGAAATCAAAACTAAAATTTATTCTCAGTTTTTGAAGCGAAATCCAGGTAATCAAAACAGATTTATATTAGCATTTGATTATTCAACTAAAAAATTGATTATGTCAGTATTAAAACCCACAGTATCAGTGCCAAAGATAGTTGCTGACTCTAAACAAGTTGATATGGAAGTAGCTACAAAAAAAATCCATGAATTAGATCAAATTTATTTTCATAGGCAAACCTCAGAGATGTTGTATCTCACAGTGACAACAAAATCTATAAGTGCTCATAAGCTTCAAAATATCATCTCTAATATGCAAGATCAAATGAAGATGGATAAAGCTTCATTATATTCAAAGGATCTAGGGTTAAAGGCCTTAGAAGATTTATTATTACAGGTAGGATATGATCCTACAAACATCAAAGCAACAGAAGCATTAGTAAAGAAGAAAAATGAGGATATAGTTGTCTTGAGGAAACAACTCAAACTTCTTCAAAGTGAGAATCCTTAGACAAAGGAACTCTTACAAGATCAAAAGGAAAAGGATAAAATGATGAGTTTAATACTTCAAATCATAGCTCAAATTAAGGAAATGGAAGTACAAATGGACCAACTGGTCCAAGAAAAGGAGATAGTAAAAGAACCAATGATTCCCACAGTCATCCCAGTCATCACTGTAGCAGTGCCTTCAACTTTATGAGAAAAGCACAGGGACTACACTAGGGGAGCAATACCATACCACATAGGTTCACATTGGGGGATTTATATTGAGGAAAAAATGGCATAATATATTGGGGGATATATAGGGGGTAAAGGGTTTTTATATTGACAGGTATAAAAAATGGAGCTCAAAGTTAATGAAAAAATATAAACGGGTATAAAAAATGTTAATGAAAAACTGGATACCTACAATATCTAGTGGAAGTAGGGGTTTTTTTAATTTGGAAGGTGTATTGGGTTCATATTGGTAGGGGGTTAAATAATGTGAGTTTTAGGGGTATTTTCCAATATGTAGTCAACTTAATGGTATTGTTTAATATGCCATGAACTCACGTAATAGGATAGAGGTTGATTGAGTGAAGCCCCCGTGGAGAAATGTTGGCACCCAAAGTGCCACTGGCCACTACAGTGCTAGTGACTTCTTCAACAACTTCAGCTACTGAATCCTCCACAACAACATTGCCACCTATAGATGAAAGCAGTCAAGTAGTGAAAGCAATGGAAGAGATGTCTTTGAAGACAAATGAAATTAACAGGTTGACAAAGATGATTGAAAATATTGAAAATACAAACAAATTAGCTCAGATAGATGCTAAAACACATGAAAAAAATTCCCACAGATTGAGTGAAGAGGTAAAGAAGCTACAAAAATAATTAACTCTCAAAGATCAGATATGTTACATAAAACACTACCTATGGAATACTATAATTGAAGCCATCCATGATGTGTGGCCTTCAATTCAGGGAATTTTTGAGTAGATAGAGTTATTACTGGTAGCCCAAGTAGAGATCGAAAAGACACAAGCTGATTTAGCTGATAAACCAAAACATGTTATAAGATTAATAAATTTCCTCAATGGCAGGAATAGACAGGAACTGGAAGAGTAAAAAATCAATGATAGGACAGAAAATATCCTAGAAATTAGGAAATTTACCACCAAAAGAAATTTTATGAGGAAGCTTGAAGAGAAATGTGAAGGTATGAATACTGCTATAACCAGATTCATGGTTAAATTCACCAATTTAAGGCAAAAGGGACTTCCTGATATCATGGTTATTAATGATAAGTTAATGCCTCAAAATGATTATGACAAGAAGATAAGAGAATACGCCAAGGAGAAGGTGAATAAGCCAATATTTCAAGGCATTCCCACAGGAAAATAATTGCTAAAAGGTTTTGAAGGTTTGTCTTATTTGTAGTATGAGATAGAGCACTTATTTTTCATCAGGCCCACATTTGCTAGGTATACTGAAGCTGATGAGAATTTTAGGAAACTAAAAAATATCCCAATTACTAAAAATGAGGATCGGCAAGCATTGACTGATTTATTATGAATAAGGAAAGACAAACAAATGAAGAAGAAAAAATATGTTTTTTGATTTCACTGTCAAAAAAGATTTTATAGCAGTAAAGCAGTTTGACTGAAGGTTAAAGTGTATAAGTGAGAAAGAGTATCAGTGAGAAAGAGTATCAGTGAAGGCAAGTTAGACTCAAATAATATCTAAAGATCCAACAAAGAGGACACATAAGCAGCCAGCTACTTCTTATCATAAAATAGTTTCTATTTCTTTTGAATAAATAGGACAACTTGCTGATTTGTTAAGCAACTGTCACTGTTATTGTTGTAAGATATTTTATTTTCCTAAGTTAATTACTAGAATTCATCTAGGATATTTTGTAAAACATTATGTACAAATACTTCACTCTTTTGAAGTATTTTGGCATGGAATAAAATTGCTGGAGATTACTATAGATATTTTGTTGACTTGAAGGCTTTGGATTTCAATTTTGAGTAGCAGACTGGATCAAATATTTGGAATCATACTTCAAGATCCCTGTGATAAGCTATCTGGAGTGAATTACTCTCCAAAACTTTTCATTGTTATCTTCTTTTGTTACATGCATACATCTGTGTTTTAATTCTAAATCTGAATGTATAACTAGGAGTATTACTGCAAGACATGTTAATAGCACCCTGTTTTTAACTAGTTAGCATTTCTTTGTTTTCTTCTAATTTTTGGTGTAGGGAACCCTTAATTTCTACCTCTCCCATTTCACCTCTATCTACTCCTTCCCTTTTCTAGATCAAAGGATCCTTAAGTGCCCTTTATCCCGATCATACCATCTCAAAAACCAATTTTCCAAGGTCTCCAAGGGTTATCTATGTTTCCCGGAAGACATTTGACCTTTTAGGCCTTGATCTCAATTTTGTTAGCTTGAATCAGACTCCATAGCCCAATGGACAAGTATATTTCCGTCTATCTACCCTCCAAGTGAAATTTTCCCACCAAATCAAACAAAATCAAAACAAAATTGCACTTTCATAGCTAGCCTAATATTCACAAATTAAAACAAAGATAAGCTTGAAAGAGAGAGCCCTCACTCAACCCTAGGAAGGCTAGATCCTAGAGTTTGAAGTAGGTTTGTGGTTACCTCTAATATTCTTTGACTAAAAACCAAAATCCCACAACTGAAGAATTTAATAGAGTGATAACATTACTGACGACTCCACTGGGGAAATAACCATTCCTCAGTCATAAAACTAGTATTAAAGGAATCATTTAATTCATCCTTTTACTTTAAGATTGCTTTTATACGTTGTGGTTATTGAAAATTTGTAATTATGGCTTCTAGGAAAGTCTATTATACCAGGTCTAACCCGGATCCTAAGCCTGTTGTTATAGTAGATAACCTAGACTGAATTGGTAAAAAGAAAAAACAAACAGAAAACTTAGAGGTTGAAATCTCATTAATAAGAGTCAATTCATTACCAAGAGAATTAGTAATTATGCAAGATATTGATTTTGATCTGAAATTTGAGCATTCCTTATTTAAAAGTAAATCTGAAAGTGATTTAAAAACTATTGTTTTACACCCTACTTTTATTTCATTTTTGAATGCAAAATAGAAATCTATTGCAGTAAGTTATAAATCTAAGAACTTTGAATATTAGACTAAATTTGAAGAAATTAATGTTACTATTCTTAAGGATATTGATGAAGCTATTGAATTAGCTTATTTATTGACTTATGCAAATAGACCTCCAGTTTCTCAATTACACACCACAATAATTCCAGCTATAGATTCATCTCTATATGCTATTACATCATTCATAAATTCTACTACCAGCTCATCTACAGATCCATTTATCCCTAAATTACCTCTACAACCTAGAGTATTATTTCCACGAATCACTTCATCCACTATATCCATCATTTCACCTTTTGATTTCTTAAATAAATCATCCTCATTTCCCAACACTTCAAATACAATCTTTAGTTCATCTATTATCATTTCTAGTACAGCTCCAAGCAGTTCTACCTTACCTCCTAGCCAAGCTAAGCTTCAAGCTATGGCTGCTACATATGCTCCCCTTGTCCTACCACAATAGCTTCATTACATGGCACAAGACTATCAAAATAAAATACCACCGTTTGATGGCACTACTCAATATACCGCTCAACAACACATTGCTAAGATGACAGACTTCTTTGAAATTTATGAAATATATGACTCGGATGTTCAAATGAGACAATTTGCACAAACTTTAACAGGAGCAGTTAAGAAGTAGTTTAAAGTTTTAGGTGTTGGTAGTGTAACTTATTTAGATGTCTTTTTTACTTTGTATTTAAATAAATGGGAAAAGAAAAAGAACCCCCTCCAAATTTTTCCTGAACTTGATTCTTTAAAAAGAGC
Organism: Pinus albicaulis; assembly: GCA_034641835.2. Taxonomy (NCBI): domain Eukaryota; kingdom Viridiplantae; phylum Streptophyta; class Pinopsida; order Pinales; family Pinaceae; genus Pinus; species Pinus albicaulis. The sequence continues at coordinate 214,330,105 of CM076575.1, read as the reverse complement.
TCTAAATGAGTCAGTCCAAGATAATAGTGTCTATAATTCTATCCCTGCAAATCTTAAACCTACTCCTTATTCAGTTTTTCTCAAATTCCCTAATGGGTTTGACACAGATAAGGCTTAACAATTAAGGGAAAGAGATGCAGACACCTTAGAAAAAATGCAAACTGATGCAGTTAGTGTAGAAGTGAACATTTTAGCTAGAAAAGCTAGACTCAGAAATGAAAGAAGAGTGACCATTAAAGAAGAAAATGCTAATTCAGACACAAAAATGGATTTTATAGCTAAAACATTAGAAATAGTGATTGATAGACTAAATAATATAGAGAGAAGACCTCAGTGGGATAACCAACAATAGATAAGAAATCCCAATTTTAGAAAAAGCATAAATTCTGGAAAAGCAAAAGAAACATCCACATATCAAATAATTAGGCCACCATTCCAAGAGAACTATGCTGAAAGTTCTCAGAATAATAATGATGATGATGAGGATACTATTAATTTAATGGGAGTTGATGATAATAATATTATTTTCCTTACTGAGGAAGATCAGGAATTGTTTGAACTTCAAGAACTTAAATTAGATTCTAGTGAATCCTTTAATTATAAGCAAGGTTATGACTATGCAATAAATGAAACACATAGCTAATATAACCTTAGAAACAAGAAAATAAATGAGTCTTCTACTAAGAAAGCTTCCCAAACTCAAAATCAGAAAATATTAGAAGCCCCTAAAACAAAAGTTCTACAAATTCTCCCAAGGGAAAATAAGCAAAACTCAAATTATTGTCAAAACATTTCTAGTCCTAAGAAAACATCAGACCCTAAAATTGCTGATATTACTGATGAAGTTTCTCAAGCTCCAAAATATTCACAAAAATCGACTACTGCTAAAGCTTCTAATTCAGTAAAAACATCAAATTTAGATCCCAAAAACCCTTCTGCTGATCCTAAAATAGTAGATCCAAAAACTGTTACTTCAAAAACATATACTGATAATTCTAAGTCTGAAATAACATCTAATTCTTCACAAACAATCCCTAAAAAGAAAGTTAGAAGTAGTAAAACACAAGAAGCACAAACAGATAATCCTAAAACACTTGAAAATGAAAAAACAACTGTAGAAAAGCAAGACAAGCCAACAAAAAATACAGCTACCAAAGAAAAACTGATTCAAATTAGTAAAACTCAACCTACATTCAACATACAATCAGAAATTGCAAAGCTTAAAATACCAATTCCTTTGACTGAATTGGTAAAAAATGACTTGTATAAATCAACCATAACTGAAACATTAAATATAAATGATGGAGAAGACTCCATAAATCTAAATGATGATCAGACAGAGTTGATTTTTGGCCCAGATGTAAATGGAAAACATGCAGATGGCGTAGTTCCTCCATTTTATATCAGTCTCACCATTCATGATCAAATTCTACATAACCCAATGCTATATTCATGAGCTTCCCATAATCTAATGCCCAAAGCCACCATGGAAACTTTGAATCTAGAAATTACTAGGCCATACAAAGATTTGTTTTATTTTGATTCAAGTAAAGTTAAATGACTAGGTTTAATTAGGTATTTGTGTGTAACACTAGTTCAATACCCTGGTAAGAGCATATTAATGGACATTGTAGTAGCTGATATCCCACCAAAATATGGAATGTTACTTTCTCACTCATAGGGAGAAAAGTTGCAAGGATCTCTACAATTGGACATGTCTTGTGCTACTATATCAGTGTTTCGCAAACCTAAAAAGTTATATAGGGAAACATTAATGAAGTACATGGTCAGTAGTGCTAAAAGATCTATAAACTACCCAATTTACTCTACACCAACTGACCTTGTTTCTTTTATCCTATGTAACTCTGAAACAAATGAAACCCAAACTGAACTAGTAGATAAAAAGAGAGAACCAAAAAATGATAATATTTTTCATGAATCTCAATGGAATTTAGACTTTGGTGGTTCAGTGAATAAGTTAGGAGCAAGAGCAGGATTCTAGATAACAAATATGGAGACCAGTCATTCAGAAGTTCATGCTTTCAGGCTAAATTTTAAATGTAAAAACAATATGTCTGAGTATGAAGCGCTCATCCTAGGACTCCAAATCATTAGGAACTCAGGAGGAAAAATAATTTTAATCATCAGAGATTTATATTTGATCATAAAACAAGTAAATGGACTCTATTCATTTTACAATCCTAGACTAAGAAGATATAGAGACATTGTCATAGATTGAACTGATGATTTATTGGAATGCAAGTTTGATGTTATACCTAGAAAATAAAATATACAAGCTCATTCTCTTGCAAATTTTGCTACTACATGCAATTTACCATTCCAACCTAATCACAGATATATTTTTGAATTCAAACATAGGCCAATAATTCCAGATAATCTTAAGTATTGCCAATTTTTTTCTCAGGATGAACAGATTTACAAGTTTATGAACAATGAAGGAGAATTTCATAATTGTATTATAGATACAGGTTGTACAATAAATCATGATTTGGATTGTGAAATATATTTAAATGACTCGGATGTAAATAGAATAAATTTTGATAAACCAACTAGATTTAGTCAAGTTGACATAGATAACATAGAGAAAGTAGAGATTGAAGAAATTATTGAAAATGAACCTGACATATTGAATCTTAAAGATAATTTTTTACCTAAAGGTTTAACCCCATTAGAAAATGTTTTTGACTCCAATGATGTAGCCAAAAAACAAAAAATGGAGCTAGTAAGATCTGACATAGAAGAATGTAACATTGGTACAAAGTTCAAACCAAAGATAATCAAGCCGTCCAAAATTTTACCTCAATAAGAAAAGGATAAATATATTGAGCTTTTAAAGGAATATCAAGATGTGTTTGCTTGGAGTTATGAATATTTAAAATCTTATGATACAAACATAATCCAACATAAAATTATTTAAATGAATATCAAAAGCCTTCAAACAAAATTTGAGAAGGATTAATCCTGTGCTATTACCTTTGATTGAAAAAGAAGTTAAAAGAATGTACGATGCCCAGATCATTGCACCAATCAGATATTCTGATTGGGTTTCCAATCTAGTCCCAACTAGAAATAAAACAGGAGAAATTGGATTGTGTGTTGACTTTAGAAATCTTAACAAAGTATCATTAAAGGATAATTACCCTTTACCTAAAATAGACCACATATTACAAAGGGTAGTAGGTTCTTCAAGGATTTCACTGTTAGATGGTTTTTCAAGATACAACTAGATCCTAATCCAAGAAGAAGACCAAGCTAAAATAGCATTTAATACTCCTTGGGGCACTTTTATGTATGTAAAAATGCCTTTTGGTCTAATGAATGCAGGAGCAACCTTTCAAAGGGCTATTGACATAACCTTTGCAAAGGAATACATAAGTTCTTAGTAATTTACTTAGATGACATTATTGTGTTTTTCCAAAATAGATATGAGAACTTGGATCATTTGAGACAAGTTTTTATTAAGTGTAGGAAATATGGAATCTCTTTAAATCCTAAGAAAAGTCTATTTGGATTAGAAGAAGGTAAGTTACTTGGACACATAATATCAAAAAAAGGAATTAACATAGATCCTGCGAGGATATAAGTAATTCTGAACATCAGCCCACCGACAAACATCAAATAATTACAAGCCTTTCTAGGTAAGATAATTTTTTTAAGAAGATTCATATCTAATTTAGCTGAGATAATTTTAAAACTTAAAGCAATAATATTTTGTATCTTAGATAATGTACTTTTTTGGAGAGATCATAGTGGTATTTTACTAATTTTTTTACTAAAGGAAGAAGCTGACAAAATACTTGAATAATTTCATGCAGGTGACTGTGGAGGACATTTATACTAGAAAAATACTGTAGACAAGATCCTGAGAGCTATTTTTTTACTATCCTACCTTGTTTTTTGATGTCAAAAAATATGTTACTTCATGTCATATGTGCCAAATTTTTTAGGGTAAGAAGAAATTATTACCCCTCCCTTTAACACCTATTTCAACTAATATTCCATTTCAACAATGGGGTTTAAACCTTGTTGGTGAAATTCATCCTTCCTTTTCAGGCCAACAAAAGTCGATTTTGATAGCCACTGATTATTTTACCAAGTGGATTGAAGCCATACACTCCAGACAATGCACATATACTGTCATTATTTCCTTCCTAGAAAACAATATCCTTCCAAGATTTGGATTCCCTCAAAAGATAATTACTGACAATGCAACAACATTCAACTCCAAGAAAATGATTGACTTTTGCCACAAATACCATATTACCCTAGGCCACTCTAGTGCATATTACCCCCAAGGTAATGGCCTAGCTGAATCCTCAAACAAAAGCCTTGTAAATATCATAAAAAAGTTACTTGAAGACAATAAAAAGACTTGGAATAAGAATTTAGTCAATACCTTATGGGCAGATGGACTTACTACTAAACAATCCATTGGTACTTCACCTTACGAACTAGTTTTTTTAATGGATGTCATTTTTCCTTCCTCCCTAGGTGTACTAGTGATGAAAATTTTCGAAGAATTACAGGTTGAAACAAATGACATCCAAAGAAGGATAAATCAAACTATTCACTTGCAATAAACAAGGGAAGAAGTTTATATAAAATCTCAAGTCATTCAAGATAAGATCAAGAAAATCTATGATAAAAAAACCAAAGAGGATTATTATTACATAGGAGATAATGTTTTAAAATGGGATTCTAGAAGAGAAGACAAAGGAAAACATGGAAAATTTGATTTTCTATGGAAAGGACCTTATGTAATTTATGGATATAGAGGTAATAATGCTTTCTTTCTAAAAGAATCAAATGGAACAGATCTGCAAGAAGGAAAAATTAATGGCAAAATGTTGAAGCACTACTACTCCCTTGAGTTAACAAATAGTTAGATTTTATTCACTTTGATCATTGTACATATACATTGCAAAGTTAAGATTGGATTGGATGTTTCCTTAGAAAATTTGAAGCCCGGAGAGAATGCCCTAAGATTTGAGAAGTAAATGTCATAAGTATGAATAAGTTGCAGATATAATAAAAAATTTACAAGGTCATCACAGTCAAATTTCAAAGGCTACTAGTCTCATATTTCTTGATATTTCACGAGGAAATGTCATCCCCATGTGGAGCCAGTGTTAGGGTCATATAATAATAGGGTTCATAAAATTTTGAATTGGCTTTGATAATTCTTGTAAATATGTACATACCTTGCTTTCTACAAGTTGTTTTCCCATATTTTGAAAAAATGAAAAATAATAAAAAATGAAGAAGAGAGTAAAAGTCCTAAAAGAAAGATTAAAGGACTTAGAAAAATATATACCCCAAAAGAAAAAGAGATAAAATAAGACCTAAAACTAAGCGAATCCAAATGCCACTACTTCTACTTTACTGCAAGAATAATGATTATGTGTAGAGTGTCAATAAATTCCATATTCAATGATCAGTTAAATAGTTTAATCTTAAATTTTCATGTTTTCAATTTCATGTTTTAGATAGAGAATAAAGATTTGTCAAACAATTTAAACTTGACAAATCAGTAGATCGGTAGAGAATAATGAGGAGCTCAACAGTTTAATCTGAGCCCTCAAATGAAATAAGGTATATTTAGATATTTTAATGCTTCGAAAGAATTTTTTTTAAGGTTGCAAGCCTAAATACACTTGCTAAATGAAGAAAAAAATGTTAGATATAGAAGTTGGGTAGGTAGAAATCAGTGGAGAAATCATGTAAATAATACATCATTGGGAAAAATCACTAATATCCCCTCCCCCAAGAGTATTTAGTATTCTAAGCTATCAGTCAAACAGGCTCAAATCATTTCTCTGACTTTTGTTGGGACCAGACCAAGGGTCTATGACTGGTTAGTTAAAAATAATGAGTTGTTATGTTAAATCCTCATTTATCATTATGGAAGTACATTAAAACACCTTTTTCTTAAGTAAAGACACATTATTACTTAGTTAAATTGTAAGCCTAAAATAATTAACTTCATCGCTTCAAAAACATTCATAAAAACCCTCAAAATTACATTTATCCTAAGTATAAAGATGATCAATGCTTGATTTTGTACTATACTTGGAGATAATATGTATTTTGTTTTATTACACTACCCTTTTATATTAACATTTAATATAATTCTATTAAATCCCTAAGAAATACCCTCCCATACTTATTAATTACCTTATATCTAAATATCCCAAAAAATCCACGATTATAACTTTTTGACCAAAGTCTATTATCCCATGTGCGCAAATAAAAACCCCAAGTTATAAAACCTTTGGTCTAAAAAATAACGTTATTGAAATATCATGCCGTTATGGTTTGAAAAACTGTAAAAGGTTTTATAGAACTATATAATACAATATATTGTGCCCGCACAATAACATTTGAAACATTACACAAAAGTTTTAAATACAAATGTTAAATCCCCCCTATACCAGGATTATAACATTGTTAAAATGTTTTAAACCTATCCTCACCGCTATATAAACTATGGTTTAAACATGTTTTAAAACATTTATTTCATAAAATTAAAGCATTTCCACGTATGGAAATAGTCCGGTCCAACCTTTCCACCTCAATGTAACTCTCAAAACAATCACGACCATTCGCTTTAAAGCTTTTGATCTGACGGTTGACATCTAATATCGTGCAAAATAGATACACGATCACCCAAACTCCAAAGATATGTGAAATACGCAGTTTTTAATTTCCTTTCTCCCTCAGGTGGTTGATCATTATAGGATCGCGTGGATTATACTTGAAACCATTTACCACTCGTTAGCCACATGATAACCGTCGGTTTTCAAAGCCTTTGAAATCCGAAACCACCTCCCACCAGACAAGACCTGCATTCAATGCAAATTCATACATTTTGTTAAAACCTTTGGTAAATGTGTTAATTCATTTATCTTGCGCGTTTAACCATTGTTTTGCTTCCCCGACTATATAAACCTACTAAACCCTCTACTTTCCATTTTAACACCCAAAACCTCCAAAATCTCCCAAGACACACCCATTCAGAGAGTTGAGGAGCTACACCTGCTCAAGATAAGCTACTAAAGTTATCAAATCAACCAAAAACTGAAGAAACCCTTTTAAAGACGATACCTACATTCAAACAGGTATTCTTCTGAGTTTTAAACCTGCAACCAAATTTGAAAACATTTTTTAAAGAAAGAGAAAACATTTCAAAGTTAAGAAATTGAATAATCAAATTTCCCAAAAGTCCCAGAAACAGGCCAAACTATGGAAAAAATTTCCCAGAAACCCTAGTTGTCTGCTGTGCAATATTTTCAAGGAAATTTATCAGTTTTTCACAGTCTAATGATCGATTTCAAGCTTTAAAAGGCCACAAATCCTCTACAGGTGCCCTAATCTTCTGTAAATCCTTTTTCAATAGATTTTTAGCCCATTTTTCAGTCAAAAAACTCAGAAATCCCATGTTTTCTATTTTATACCAGTTTTTAAACCTCAGAACTAATTTTGATAAACCTAATTGGGAAAAACACCCAAAAAGAGACTCTATTTTGCCAAATTTTCCCAATCAAGCCTCTGCTACACTAAAATTGCCTCTAAAAACTATTTAAACTTGCAAAAGCCAATCAAGATGCCTAAAAAATAGAGTGTAATCAAGCTTGAAGGTTCTAAAACTCCTAAACCTACTCATGCCATGACTCCAAATACTGCAATTGTAGTCAATCCATTACAACCCCCAGTTTTTGATATTGAGCACATTTCACTTGTTGATATTCACTACAAAATAGATGATACCATAGTTGAATTCAATCTGTTAGATATCCACAACTGCTGTTTAAAAAATATTTAGATGATCAAGAAGAAGTTCATATTTTGGAGACCAATCTACCCAAATATGTAGTCCCTCTGACTCACCCCTATCAAGAAATTATCAGATTATGTCACCAGTACTATATTCCTAAACAAAGAGACATTGTCAATGAAAATAAAGAGGTCCTATTTACCATCACTACAGAGTCAATAAAAAAAATGTTGCAGCTTCAACCAGACCCCCAAGCAGTCCCTTTGTCTATTGAAACCCTCACCAAGCTATACATTGGCCTAGATTTCCCTAAAGTATTCATAATTTTTCATACTTTTATGCCCCTGCATGTTGAAATTAACAAGTTAAACCCTCCATATTCAACTACTAAATTTCCTGAAGGTTCAAGGCATGTAATCTCCATTCTTTCCTTCATCCTTGCGTATTCCACTGATGAGCACACTGATGAGTCTATCTTCGGATTTTTGACCACCTTTTCTCCAGGTCAAATTCCCTTAGTTATCTTTGACTATGCTAGTCTCATTCCTGATAGTATTCACTATCAATTGACTAATTTATAGCTTGAAGGAGTATTCAGATATACCTCCTATCTTTTCCACATGTTTCTTTTCTTCTGATCAGGGAGCTTTCCAATTTCACTTCAAAAGTTGGATATAGAAGGAAAACCTCTATCAGTTATCTTTTAGACATCCATACTTAGAAAAGAAGGAATATATTTTAGTTATTCAGAGTTTGCAGAGTTGTTTTTACATCCAGTAACCACCATGTTGACTAAAACAGAGCAGCCTAGAATAGGTAAGGAAATGAAGAAAATATTGCAGTTATCAGAACAAAGAAAAGTAGGTGATTGGTGTTGGCTTGAGAAATTCACTGAAATCAGAATTTTTGGTTCTAACTTGTTGCCTTACAAGTTACCCAAGCATCCATCAATGATGATATTTGCCTTGGAGTACATTAGGCAGATCCTAGATTCAGATTCAATTAATTTCATGGCAGCAAAAAAGAAGACTCAATTCAAACTCAAAAATCAAATTGGGCCTTTCATATGTAATCACAGAGATGCAGAAAAGGAAGCAGCGAAATCAACTACTGGAATATAAATTGGAAGAAATATTCCCATTGAATTATGATCCACAAGGGATCTTAAGTAAATTAAGGGTAAAATGTAAATTGACACCCTTTATCCATGAATCAAAACCTGAAGTATAGAAGTTTCCTAATCAAATTGAGTATGTTTAAAACACTTTAACAGAGGCAATAAACCAAAGGAATACTAGTCACACATTGGAAATTTCCAAATAGCCAGAGACATCCACTAAGAGAATCAGAGAAGAGGGAGCTTATACTATAGAGACTACAATAGAAACAAAGTTTAATATCATTTACAACAAGAGGCCAAAACTGGATACATCAGCTAAAGGTAAAGTAATAATAGATGTTGAAGAAATAGAGCCCTTGAATACCAACACTAATTTTCCAGAGACCAATGTAGCTACTGTAGTTATCAGTAAGCTGAATCAGAATCAATAACAAATGAATAATGAAGAGACACGGATGATGGAAAGACAACAAATTATAGAGGCTTCTTCCTCACATTCAGCTGAGGAAAAGGATTTGGATATTAAGGAGAAATATAAACAAATAAATTTGAAGAATGAGGAAATCAAAACTAAAATTTATTCTTAGTTTTTGAAGCAAAAGCCAGGTAATCAAAACATATTTCTATTAGCATTTGATTATTCAAATAAAAAATTGATTATGTCAGTATTACAGCCCACAGTATCAGTGCCAAAGACAGTCTCTGACTATAAAAAAGTTGTTATGGAAGTAGCTACAGACAAAATTCATGAATTAGATCAAATTGAGTTTCATTGGCAAACCTCAAAGATGTTGTATTCCACAGTCACAAAAAACTTTATCAGTGTTCATAAGCTTCAAAATACCATCTCCAATATGCAAGATCAAATGAATATTGATAAAGCTTCATTATATGAAAAGGATCTAAGGATAAAGGCCTTAGAATATTTAGTATTATAGGTAGGATATGATCCTACAAACATCAAAGCAGTAGAACCAATAGTAAAGAAGAAAAATGAGGATATAGTTGCCTTGAGGATACAAATCAAACTTCCTAAAAGTGAGCATCCTCAAACAAAGGAAGTCTTACAGGATCAAAAGGAAAAATATGAAATGATGAGTTTAATACTTCAACTGACAGCTCAAATTAAGGAAATGGAAGTCCAAATGGACCAACTGGTCCAAGAAAAGGAGACAGTAAAAGAACTAGTCATTCCCACAGTCATCCCAATCATCACTGCAGCAGTACCTTCAACTTTAGGAGAAAATTTGGCACCCAAAGAACCACTGGCCACCGCAGTGCCAGTGACTTCTTCACAACTCCAGCTACTGAATCCTCCACAACAAAATTGCCACCTATAGATGAAAGCAATCAACTAGTGAAAGCAGTGGAAGGGATGTATTTGAAGACAAATGAAATTAACAGTTTTATGCTTAACTTAAGCCAATTCTAGGGATAACATGAGGTACACGTACAAAGATTGCAATAAGCTAATACATGGATTAGACATAATGAATAGATAAGGATATGCTTCATTGCTTATAATGACATGAGAACACTGACTCTTGGCATTGGTTGTCTGGCCTGATTGATGATAAAATACATGAACAAAATGCCCACAGATTGAGTGAAGAGGTAAAGAAGCTACAAAAATAATTAACTCTCAAATATTAGATATCTTACATAAAAAATTTCCTATGGAATAATGTAATTGAAGCCATCCATGATGTGTGGCCTTCAATTCAAGTAATTTTCGAGCAGAGAGAGTTATTATTGGCACCCCAAGCAGAGATCCAAAAGACATAAGATAAATTAGCTGATAAACCAGAATAGGCTGTAATATTAATCAATTTCCTCAACAACAAGAATATACAGGAACTGAAAGAATTAAAAATCAATGACGGGACAAAAATTATCCTAGAAATTAGGAAAGTTACCACCAAAAGAAATTTGATGAGGCATATTCAAGAGAAATGTGAAGGTATCAATACTGCTATAACTATATTCATGGTTAAATTCACCAATTTAAGGCAAAAGGGACTTCCTGATATCATGGTTATTAATTATAAGTTGATGCCTCAAAATTATTATGACAAGAAGATAAGAGAATATGCGAAGGAGCAGTTGAATAGCCAACAGGTCAAGGAATTCCCACGGGAAAAGTATTGCTAAAAAGTTTTGAAGATTTGTTTTATTTGCAGTATGAGATCAAGCACTTATTTTTCATCAAGCCCACATTTTCTAGGTATACTGAAGCTGATGAGAATTTTAGGAAAACAAAAAATATCCAAATTCCTAAAAATGAGGATTGCAAGCATTGACTGATTTATTATGAAGAAGGAAAGAAAAACAAATGAAGAAGAAAAAATATGTTTGCTAATTTAACTATCAAAACAAATTTTATAGCAGTAAAGCAGTTTGACTGAAGGTTAAAGAGTATCTAAAATGAAAGAGTATAAGTGAGAAAGAGTATTAGTGAAGGAAAGCTATATTCAAAAAATATCTAAAGAGCTAGCAAAGAGGACGCATAAGCAACCAGGTGCTTCTTATCATAAAACAATTTCTATTTCTTTTGAATGAAATAGGACAACTTGTTGATTTGTTAAGAAGAGGTCACTATTATTGTTGTAAGAGATTTTATTTTCCTAAGTTAATTCCTAGAAGTCATCTAGGATATTTTCTAAAACATTATGTATAAATACTTCACTCTTTTGAAGTATTTTGGTGTGGAATAAAATTGCTGAAGATTACTATAGATATTTTGTTGACTTGGAGGCTTTGGATTTTGATTTTGAGTAGAAGAATGGATCAAATCTTTGGCATCATACTTCAAGATCCCTGTGATAAGCTATATGGAGTGAAGTACTCTCTAAAACTCTTCATTGTTATCTTCTTTTGTTACATGCATACATATGTGTTTTAATTCTAAATCTGAATGTATAACTAGGACTATTACTACAGGACATGTTAATAGCACCCTGTTTTTAAATAGTTATAATTTCTTTGTTTTATTCTGATTTCCAGTGTAGGGAACCCTTAATTTCTCCCTCTCCCATTTTACCTCTATCCACTACTTCCCTTTTTCGGATCAAAGGATCCTTAAGTGCCCTTTATCCCAATCATACCATCTCAAAAACCCATTTTCCAAGATCTCCAAGGGTTATCTATCTTGCCCTGAAGGAATTTGACCTTTTACTCCTTGATCCCAGTTTTGTTAGTTTTAATTAGACTCCATAGCCCAATGGACAAGTATATCTCCCTCTATCTACTCTCCAAGTGAAATTGTCCCACCAAATCCAACAAAACCAAACCAAAATTTCACTTTCATAGCTAGCCTAATATTCATAAATTAAAACAAAGATAAACTTGAAAGAGAGAGCCCTCTTTGAACCCTAGGAAGGCTAGATCCTAGAGTTTGAAGTAGGTTTGTGGTTACCTCTAGTATTCTTTGACTAAAAACCAAAATCCCACAACTTAGGAATTTAATAGAGTGATAATAGTGGGATGAAAAACTGCATTACATTCACCACGCTTACAATCGAGAAAAGAAATTTTCTACAAATACTTCAACTTTTTAAGGATGCTTTGGGTATTCATCGAAATTGACATTAGACTTCATCTTTAAGAAGGATGTTGCAATTGATGGGCATAGTGATATTGACAAGGCTCAAAATTTCATTGAGAAAATTCGGATTATTCATCGACAAGTTCAAGAACGGCTTGAGAAGAGTAAAAGCAAATACAAGGAGAGGCATGAAAAACATAGAGTTGGTCACAAGTTTCAAGAAGGAGATGAGGTATGGTTTCACATAAGAAGAGAAAGGATGCAAGGAGAAGGTAAAAATCTCAAGCCCATTCGCTATGGTCCATTCAAGATCATCAAGAAAGTTGGTAAAAATGCATTTCAACTTGACTTTCCTTCATATATGCAAATGTATTTAGTTGTTAATGTTGAAAACTTGTGTTTGTATGAGCCAACTTTGATTGATGATGAAGGAAGTGATGTTCAACTGCCTTTTATTGAATATCTCTCCCCATAATTTCTGGGTGAGCTCAAAGATGATACCATTTTTGACAGGAGGACAAGTGCATCTAAGAGGGGAAGTGTCGACTACCTTTGAGTTGGGCTCAAAGGAAGTAAGCCAAGCAAGGAAAAGTGGATGGAAGTTGGAAAGGTGAGGGAGTTGTAACCTTACATACTAAACTTCATGATTTTTTCTCAAAATTTGAAAATTCTCAAAACCATACGAAACCTGAGTGACCGAGTAGACCTCCTCGTTCTAATTCTAGTGCCACAAACATTTCAAAAAATTGATGTCATATGAGAGAGATAGCGTGTTATGATCGATTTCACAAACAACTAAAATTTGTGACAGAGTTCACTATGATGCCCAGTCAACATGCAGGTACAGTCAGCAAAAAGGGAATATTCTCAGAATATTCAATTCTCTAAACCAATGATGTTTCGCCATGTAGCACCTTCTGGGTCATTGATGTGTTGTACGTTTGATTTTGAAGAGCCAATGATTGGGTGACATGTGGCCAACCCTGAGGCTACCTCGTATCCCCTCAATAGTGGTGTAAACTTTTTTATAGGTCTCGGGGGTTCGACCCCAAGACCTCCAAGCGCACGTAAGTCTCCCACCGTCTCCGCTACTGAGTGAAGCTTACCCATATAAGGCGTTGGTGTTATTTAATGTTTACAACTCTGTAGGAGCGTAAATCTCTGTATATTGGGGGGGGGGAGGACTCACAAATACACCAAATGTTAATGAGGGGTATTCCTTTGGTTTATGCCACCACTTCGGATTCTGCTCCAATGTTTTAATGCAAGGTTTAAATATGACCGCGAGGTTTAAGGGGGTCGGCATGTTTCCACCCCCTCCCCTTAACCTTAAAATTTAATGTAAACTGTTTGAACTGGCGGGAATTTGGAGCACCTCTAAAAATTCATATTTTTGCTATTTTTAACTACAGTTAGGTGCAGTTCTCCACATTTAGTGGAGGATTTCTAGGGGATATTAGGCAAAACCTTAGCCAGCTCAATTTTGGACCAATTTGGGTGAAACAAGAATCTACTTAGACTAATTGGAGCATTTTGGAGCCATTGGTGTAGAGAAAACAACTATTGGAGGATTGTAAATACATGTATTTGCAAAATTTTGAGCATAATGAAAAGATGGACATGCCATTAGGAGCTGGACTAGCAGATGTAGCCTAGGAGGGGTGAACTGCTTCATCATGCCTACTGTGTAAATATTATGTGTGGTTTTATTTCTATATTATACACTACTTTTCATTGTTATTTAGGCTTATTTACATGCTTAAAATTCACAATTTCATCTATGTTTCATGGTTAAATTCCTCAATCATTAAGTAAACGAATGGAGACAAATATGTACATGTTTTATAACTGAAAGGACACTTAGCACAACAAACTAATACAGTCCTTTTAGATAAATATGCATGTATGTATTTGGCTCTCTTTTTGTTATTGGCATGGGTTTTTCTAGGTGTGACAATGATTTTCGTCCTGTGCATGCCATTTTTGGATAGCCATGGTGTGATGGGTTATATTATACTTATTTAAGATGGATTATTGGATGGTTTCAAAACTGATTGGGGTGGTCTCTAAAAAATAACACAAGGCCTAAGTGAACCGTTGGACCTGATCTGGCGGGATTGGCAAAAGAAAATTCATAATTTGTGTACCTTTAAGGGGCCTAGAACTTCAACCAATTAATGGAAAGATATATTGTAAATTCTAGAGGTATGTACCCTCTGTTTGAGTGTGTTTGGTGCACGTATGCATGAAATCACAGCAACTTAAGGGGTGTGGTCTACCCACTTAAGTTATTGGTAACAGGTAGAAAAAGAAGTGGAGTCAATCAAGTTAGTGGAATGAGCTAGAATCATAAGCATACTAGATAGAGAAATAGCATGCATTTATAAACTAAAAATAAACTAAAAATTAAAAATTAAAAATATGAGCTCTGAAAAGAGTCAAATAACAACAATAATACGAACGGTGGCTCTTGGCCTCTCTTATTGAGTGCTGATAGGAATAAGAGTGAAACTTCACCCTCTTGCCAAAGGGCCCCTAGAACATGGGTTCTAAGTCCTGATTCAAGGATGTTTTTTATCCCAAGCTTTCCTCGGTGCAGTCTCCCTCTCTCTCTACCGTGGTGGACTAAACTTGTTTGATGGCCAATAATTGAGTCCCCTCTATCTTCAGCTCTGGATCACACACTATTGGTATTGCTTGGGAAATTCTGGCTAGCATAACAATGTGTTCAACCATTCTTCATCATGGTGGCCTTATATAGGAGATTTCAAATCCTCCTTCCCTCTGTTGGTACATTATGGATGGTGACCTAAGAGAGGGGTATGATTCCTTTGTGTGCTACAAATATTCCATTGTGTTCTCACTTGATGTTTAAGGAGGCATTGGTGGCTGTCCTTAGGCGGCTTCAAGTGAGGAATCACTTGTCGTTTGCTTTGTGTGGTCCTGGAAAGTGACATTTCGCCACTCCTAGGATTGCGCACATTTCGGGCCATAAGGCGCGCAAAGGCACTCTTCACGATGGATAATGCACACAAAAGCATTTAGGACTTGTTCAAATTTGATTTTTCCTTAGACCTTAGAGATTTTTAAATACTTTCTAGATTCTGTAATGTCTTCCAACCTTGTAAATCCTTCTACTTGACATTAGATAATGTCATCTTCTGTTTTATGATTTTCCAGTACTAACAATTTCCCCCTAATGTGTGAGGTCTAGGAAGCACTATATATCCGAAATACATTATAGTTTCTTTTATGTATTTCATGTGTAGAGAGAGAGAGACTTGCGTGAAGCTTGGAATTGAAAACACCCTGCACTAGTTCCAAGAATGACCGTGTCCTAAGGGACCCCTATAAGAAAATATAATACAATACATATACACATTTTCTACGAGGCATGCATGTCCCATGCTAGTGATGTTGTGGCTAGTTAAACAAATCTATTTGACAAATATATGTTATGTCTGTATCACTGATATGGTAGTGATCTGTTGGTTGCTGACGACGACTGTTGATGCCCTCAGGGGATTTTTTTATTTTAAAATAGGTGGAATATGGTACCCATATACGTAAACTCGGTATGCCATATAGTTGCGCATTTTACGCATGGGTGCTTGCTAGGAACTTCTCATGTAAGCATTGCTGAAAGAGATGCTTATGGAGGCACGGGTCTTCGACGAATTTGATCAAAGTGCAATGGTTGTAAGGTACAATACCATCTTGATATGAGAGATTTTGTTGTAGTCGAATGTCAGGAGGATCAATGACATCTATGGGCAATGATGTATCCCATAGTGCCACCCGAGGATGCCCCTTTTTTAGAGAGGGGTAATCCAAGGTACCACTTCCTTTTTGGAAAATGGGTGTTGAAGTTGACAAAAAGGAAGCTTCAACCGAACGATGGGTTGCTGACCTGAGGGATCAGGGACCTGGATGTGATGGGTTTAACATAGGCATGTTGGCAAGGGGTGATTAAAAACTGATGATGGGGATTTAGTGGCCCAAGGTCAGAGTAGACTAAGTAGCTTGACGACAGTCATAGTTATTTCTGATGGGGAAATCCCTGGAGTCAGTAGGACATTCAGGGTGGGTATAAACTGGTTATGAATGTCATGGTGGCTTGTTCATGGGGGTGTAATACTTCGACCAAGGCTATTTAGGGACTACTGCCATGGGAGAAAAATATGGATGAGAGGGTGGGAGGACGTAGTGCACTGTTTGCGGTCTTTGTACACTTACCAAAAGAATAAAATAATGGGGTTTGGTTTGTACAAAACATAGAGACGTGTACCCCAAAACATGAAAGTTTTCACTCACTGATGTTGTGAGGAAGGTGTTTTGCTGAGGGTGGGGATCCCATTGGTTGGTCTCATGTGTGGGGTTGATGAAGCGGATGAAAAAGTATTGCAAATGGGATTATGATGGTGGAAGTATGGTGGGCCAAATGCGAGGCGCGGTAGTCTTCTTTTGATCTACTTGTATAAACTGATTGTTCGGGAAGGGGGTTTTAGCTTGTATGATAAAATTGACCTTGTGCATGGTGAATGGATATGAATGAAGTGCTTCCTGGACTAAAGTGGTATGGCCATGGCGTCACTTTTGCTGTGATATATGGTCTACTGTGGGTGACGAGCGCAATGGAGGGGAGGCTCTATCGACCAATGAGGATGTTTATCATATGTGGGGTGAGGTGATGATAAAAACAGTCAAATATGAGGACCCTATGGCTGATTTATAATGGAGAAATGATGTTAGGATATGAAGAGTTTACTGGGACTCTATCATGCTAGAGGTAGAATGATACCTGCCCTGGAACTTTTAATAGATGGAGTTGTGGATGGTTTCCGAGCTTTTCCTGCAAAAACAACTACCTCAAGTGAAAGGATCTTCTTTATCAAATATTATTGAAAGTCATGAGATTTAAAAAAGAATATGAGAGAGGGCATACCTACCGGTGTTGAAAATTTAACTTTTCAGGAGTGCGATTATGTGGCATCGCCTCTGTTCGTTATGAAGTGTTGATCACGGTGTAGCTTACGTTTCAGAGAAAGACCTTCTAATCTCTAGTTATGGTCCTCCCAAGTTTTTGAAAAGGGAAATATATGGGTGAATATGGCCCTAATTCAATTCATTTGTACTTGCTGAGTTCTTGAGAGGTCAGAAGCTTTTGCGTAGTAGTTCTTTCCATTGCGGTCAGC
Organism: Pinus albicaulis; assembly: GCA_034641835.2. Classification (NCBI taxonomy): domain Eukaryota; kingdom Viridiplantae; phylum Streptophyta; class Pinopsida; order Pinales; family Pinaceae; genus Pinus; species Pinus albicaulis. Next base: position 214,312,451 of record CM076575.1, on the reverse strand, counting down.
CTGAGCACTAGGGATTAGTGATATCATGCCCAGGTAAACTCCATGAAGTCCTACATTTTATTTATTTTTAGTTTGATGGTGCTGGGGTCCATACAGACTTGGTTTTTACAGATTCTCAGTGTTTTTTTCCCTAGATTGCGTAGGAAACCAGGGAAAAAGCTCGCCCTCTGTGCGCATTTTCTAGGGATAAGCATGCTCAAAGTGCTAAATTCCCCTTCTTTGGCATGCCAGTGGAAAATACAGGCGCACCCTAAGCATGCCTATCTGAGGGAAAGGTGCACAAAAGGTGGGGGCAAGAAATGTTTTAGGTTTTGCCAATTTTTTATGTTTTTTTTTTATGTTGATGGGTACCTGTTTGGATGACAGGTTGTTGTGGAGGGAGTGGGATTGGCCCGAGCTCCATACTACATTGGATGTTGATGCTGGGGCGTGCCATTAGCTGACACAATAGGGGCTCCTGAAGTTCACAGAGAACAAGCTTCTTCTGTTGCAGGACCGATTTCTACGCTACTTGATCTGACATTGGTGCGGGAGGCACATCATGTTTGTGCTGCATGAGACAAACCTAGTCATCCATCCTGAGACGGATGTATATTTTGTGACCAGGTTACTTCCTCATGGTGAGGCACTGAGGTATCCATTCCCTTCCAAGGGAGTGGACTTGGAGAGGTTTCAGAGACGTCATTGTGGTGGGGCGCCTCTGACAGAGTGACGCATCAATATTGCATCTGTGATAGATTTGGCAGAGTGATGTGCTCTAGAGGTGATTATGCAACTTTTCGGGTCGTCTACTCCACATCGGGCATCAGGCCTGCAAGTTGGAGTATTTCACTGATTATGGTCTAGGCATTTCTATGATTTTGCCCATTTTTACTATGACGAGATGGTGGCGCAAATCAACAAGGTCCAAAATGGATCGATGTTGTTTACGTACGAAAACTTTTTGTGCAGCATTATGTGCAAAAGGGTAGTGTTGTTGAGGCTAGTGGTGGCGGTGACTCTTGGTGGGCCACGGGAGCCTCGTATGAGGAGGTGGGCTTCGGTGATGCCGCGAGGTAGTGGGGGCATGGTGGGGTGTTATTGGAACGCCGTGATAAAGGCCTAGTTGGAGGTGAACCCACAGATGTTCTTTCCATTCCCATATGCATGGATGGACTTTCGAGGGGGATCCAGATATGGGTCTCCCTCCTATTTATGCTTGGGGGCCAACAGGTACATTTTCTATGTTTTCTGCATTTATTTGAGTCTTTATGTGCGTATGCATTTTTCTAGTGACACTGACATAGTTTGGGTTACTCTTGTAGATGTTGGTGAGGTGGGTTGCCCTGTGGCTCGATTGGCTGGCCACGGTCCTCTATGACAACCTAGGGGTGGGCAGGGAGGAGATGTTGCTGGAGGACCTAGTGGTGGTGATGGCCCTTCGGGAGAGGGCATCAGCTCGGCTGTTGCCGAAGTTGCGACCGAGCGAGCTCGTGTAGATGTAGCTGTGGCACGTGAAGATACGGTGGATGTTCGTAGATGACCCAGGCAGCCACGGCTAACATTTGAGACCATCTTGATGCTCCATTAACAAATCTAAAATAATGTTCAGGTTGGTGATCCATGGTGGCACTTTGAGCGTGTTTAATAAGTATTTTGGTCGAAAACTTTCAATGGTTTGGTTTGTGTACGTTCACTCTAGGGCAGGGCCGTATTGGCCCTTATGGGTAAAATCTCTTGAGGTAAAGGCCGTTGACTGGGTTGCTGAGGCATGTCCTATCCGGTTCCGTTAATATGTATGCCCCCTATTGGAGGAAATTTTTGATGATGTAGGGTCCTTTCCACAAGGTTTCGAACTTTCCTGGTCCTAGGGCTTCTTTTGCAACATCATAGTAGAGGACTAGTTCTCCCTCGGTGAATGAGCGAGGGTTGATTTGGCGATTGAATGATGCTTTTACCCTTTTATTGTGGGCCTTGTTGTGTTGCACTGACTGTTGTCGGCTTTCATCAATGAGCTCTAACTATACTAGGCATTGTTCTAGAGGCTAGGTATCATCAAGTAGTTCGAACACAGCGTGAAAATTATAGATCTTATGGAAATCAATGCAAAAGCGCAAGGTACCTTGATCTTTTGCGACAGGAATAAGGTGGAAATCTTGGGATGTGGGGGAATTGTAATCCTATTTATAATATGCGATGATACAAATCGTATATAGTGAATCGTTTTGTCGACGTTCGGTGGGGGAAGAATCTTTGTGATGAGGTTTTGTGTAAGTGCAAGATCGGGTTCCAGACTAGGATGGTCAATTTCCTATGGGTGGAAATTGTGCCTACTACAGAGGTGCTTGAATGTTTTCATTAGCGGGCATACCTCTGGTGTGTGATTTTGGCTAGTGAAGATAATGCATAGTATCATTGTGCCAACGGAGTACATTGTATGGGAATCAACGGTACTCGACGTTCTAGATGTGGATTCTTGGAAGGGATCTATTGTAGAAGAGGTGGTCTTCTGCTTCCACTTCCATGTTGTTGGCTTAGGTGCATCTGAATCTTTGGGGGAGTGTAGACTCAATGCTTCTCTTGCCACTCTTAGCATGGGGAGGTGCACACATTTAATCATAAAGTGTGAATAGATATTTCAATAGGTACGTGTGATCTTCTCTTGGTTAGAGAGAATTTTTTGAGCGAGAGAAGAGACTATGTGAAAACTGTTTGCAAGGGACTTTAGTTCTCTGCACTAATTGACTCAGTGGTCATTCAGATCGCATAGTCCTCATGTTATCCTAGGCTTGGCCGAAGTCATGTTGGGTTGGTGTGTTTTCCTGTTTCACCCATCATTCCAATGCGGGGGTGGGATCATTGACCTAGAGGCAGTGTAATTTTTATATCACTTATGAAGGTCGTCCTCTCTCTTATCTATGGTCTGAGTCATATCGATTGTAGGATGAAGTTATGAGGCATAGGTGTAGTGTCGCTCATAATGATTGCCTTGACATATTAGGCAGAATAGCCTAGATATGGGGGTCACATTGTGCTCGCTTTGTGGCCTTGTGGGGAACCAACGTCGTAATGCTGCTAAATCAGGGCAAGTGGTGACTGCATTATTGGGTGTCTTGCATAACGTGAATGTTGGTATTCTCTATAGAGAGTGGCTGGGGGTAACTAGGGGTTCCCTAATTGGTCACTTTTCAGTTGACAAGAATAGGATGGATCTGCTTGTCACATCTTCTTGACTTGTGGATCTGTCCATCAACTTCACATCCATTTCATCTTCTTGGGAGATGTGGACTATGGCCAAGCATAAAATAGTGAGGGCTAGCCGAAATCGGGGTATATAGTGACAATTCTCCAGCAGGTGATTGCCGACGCATAATGAAAATGTGAATTGTGTTTACCGAAATCCAAAATAGTAAACTTGTTCTATAGGATACCATCTGTGGATGAGCTACAGGGATGCACATTATTCGAGGAAGTGACCATGTTCATTTCACAGTGTGCAGTGTATAATAAGTGGGGGCATGACTAGGGGCCTTTCTGGTGCCCTTCGTTCTTATTGTAGGTATATGATGGTACAAGGTTCATCATCGACGGATTGGGTGGGGGGATCCTCTTGATAGGATTGCTCGATGGCATGTAAAGCATACCTATATCGTGGGATAATTGGGAAATGATGGGTATAGTGCTCATCGTCGCTAGAAATATTGCATGCGTGATTGGTATGCAATGCCTTGCCTTTACCTTTAGTGGTAGGTTCCTTTTTACGGGAATGTAGCATCGCAATGTCTATATCAGAACCGAGGAGTGGTTTTAAGTCATCTAGCTCCAGATAGATATGGGTAGGGTGACCTATTACATCGCATATGGTGCAGACTGGTGATACCCATTGTATGGCAAGGGTCACCATCTTCTTTCCTCTCTTCTCGATTTTCTTAGTCGTGATCACTGGTTTTGCAATGGAAATTTCCTTTGCAGGGGTGGTTTCAACCATTTCTTGTATGGGTGGGGCCTCCTCAGGACTGAGGGGCTTCAAACCTGTGGTAGTGATGTGGGTGGTGTTGAGTCTCAATTCTGCATCTTTTCCATACACTTTTCTATACCTTTTTCACTCACCTGAACCTCCCAAATTGTCAATATCATTGTATATTAATTTCAAAAGAGCATCTAACATGGTTTTTAATTATATTTTTGTGTTTTCTGTTTGATTTAGATTTTGTTCATTTAGCTGCGGAATCTTGCCACTTTCCGCAGCTGCTGCAACTTTCCGCAGCCATTTTGTGAAACTCTATGTTACAGGTGTCTACAGGAAAAACGAGCCACATGGGCAAGTCAGAAATGATGTGGGCATGGTTCGTGTCCTATTGGTTCGAGCAAACTCATCTAACGAAGCCGCGGTCAAAGGCGTCCACATGGAAGTCAACCATACAGTCTCACGGTGACAGGACTCTGTTTCGTGTCACGTGAAGGTTCATATGGATGTTTCTGAGTTGCGGAGGACAAGTCGACATCTGTACATGGCTCCATAGCCGAATTCAAACATCCACTCCTCATAGATTTACTTTGCAATACAGCCATGATCCTAGATCCGTGGACGTAATGGTCTACGTGTTCTCCACCAGCATAAACTTTAGGAGACAATTATATTTCTTTTGTTATATATAACGCGTTTGCATATGCATATGGAGTTAGTCTCGATTAGTCTCTGTTATCTTTCATTAGTCTGCTCTGTAATGTAATTACGCTGCCTTAGTGCCGTAATACTACCTTACTGTTATGACTACATTTTAATATAAGAAGACTCTGTTTTCCAACGTAATTCGTACTTGAAGATTATTGCCAAGGCTGGTGTAGAGGGCCCCTGCACTTGCCAAGGTTCTGTGCATTATTGTATAGTTCTTATTTTATTTCTTTAAAGCTCATTGTGCCATAATCCATTCACATGTTTATACATTGCATCTCTCATGGTATATATGCTTCATTTCTGTTTATAAACTTTCCTACTTTCCATTTCACTTCTGTCTTTCATGTTTTATGTTATTGATTAACTGATCAGTGTTCTTGTTTCAGGTTATAGATAGGCAGCCCGGGCATTTGCATAACTTTTTGACTAATGACATGGAATTAACGTTGTTCTGTTGCTAATTTTCTTTTCTTAGTTTCTGTTTAATTCAGTTTTGCTCATTTGCTTCAATAGTTAAATTTAGATATATTAAACTGCTCATAACATCTTCAGTTGCCTCCGAAAGCCACAGCTGGACTGATGGTGAGGGATTGTATTATGAAATGTGTAGTTTGGTATTAGTTTCCTTTCTGCAAATTTAGATATATTAAACTGCTCATAACATCTTCATTTTCCTCCGAAAGCCACAGCTGGACTGATGGTGAGGGATTGTATTATGAAATGTATAGTTTAGTATTAGTTTCCTTTCTACAAATTTAGATATATTAAATTGTGCATGACATCTTCAGTTACCTCCAAAAGCCACAGCTGGACTGATGGTGAGGGATTGAATTATGAATGTATGGTTTGATAATAGTTTACTTTCTGCAAGGTTAGATATCAGTTACTCAAAGTTGTTTATGGTTACTTCCGAAAATCATAGCTGGACTAATGATGAGGGATCAGAAGACAAGTTGATGTAATCTGATTTAGATTTACTTTGTTGCACTTTTGGATTTCTTTCAGCATAGTTTCTTTTCTGTTTAGACAGCAGCAAGAATAGTTTGGTTTCATGCTCACTAGTTTACTGTTTTGATTCATTAGACTAGCAGCACCTTTTCATTTCAGCAGCACATTTTCATTTCCTTTCAAGTTTTGTCATTGTATGTTTCAAATTCCTTTTTTTTAAGTTTCAAGTTGGTAAATCATTATAGAGGATATCATTTCCTTGAACAAATATAACCATACTTGTTTTCATTTTAGAATTTCCATTTCATCTTAGAAAACCAAAAATGACAAAAAGTTAAGAAATAGGTTATCTTGCACATATAGTGCGCCGCACTTCATCAGCTTACGAATCCTGGATTGACAAATTAAATGCAGAAATTTAGGACACACTAAATTGACCAAACATTTTGGCGCCGTTGCCGGGGAAGTGTAACTAGGTAGCCAATTTCTTAAGAAAAAAAAAACAAAATCATAAAAGAAGGGAAAACTTGATAACTTCTTGAAGTATGCTCTCCTCTTGCACCTAGTGTGATCTGGAGGATCAGAAAAGGGATTTATTGGTTTAGTAATTTCTTAAGTATGCTCTCTTCTTGCACCTAGTGTGACCTGGAAGATCAGAAAGAGAATTATTAGCCCAACTTTTAAAAAATAAAAAAATGACATGCATAGAGCAAGAGATTCTAGGGGAAGGTTTATAGCTAAAGCCAAGAGTTCGATTTTCACAACTCCATCTTCTTCAAGGCATAGACCAGATTCACCACCATCTACCCCTAGCCTTAAGATTTTTGGAATTCAAGGAACAACTGAATTAGAGGATTCTTCCATACCATCTACTAAATCCCATTTAGAAAACAAAGAGACTCTCTCTCATCCTCCCTTGATAGAAGAACTAGAGGACTTTAAGGACTCTAAAGAAACTATCATGGCAGAGGAAGTAATAGATGGAGGTAAAGGTAGAGGTAGAAGAGGAGGAAACAATGGAAACAACAATGGTGAAGGAAATAATGGAGGAAATAGGGAAGGAGACAACTTGTTTGGATTCCCTATAGTTGATGAGGAAACTCATACAATGATGAAAAATATCTCACCATCTGTTCTCCCTAACTTTTATGGATTGCGAAGTGAGGATCCTGAAACATTTCTGTTTGAGTTTGAAGTCATGTGCCGAACTTATGACTATATGGAAGACTCTCAAAAACTCAAACTGTTTCCTTCAACATTTAAGGGATCTGCTTTGAAATGGTTCATGGGATTAGCCACTCAATCTATTAGGACTTGGAATGATATGAAACAAACATTTTTGGATAGATACTTTTACTATTGTATGCCCACCAATCACAAGGATGAGGTATTCAAAATGATGCAAAAAGAAGATGAAAATTTGGAAGATTTTCTTGAAAGATTTCAATACAACTTGAAAAGAGCAAAGATGAGCAATTTAGATGATGAAACCTTGAAAGCCCTCATATTAAAAGCCATTAGAGATGAATGGATATATATTTTAAACATGATGGGGAAAGGAGACATTTCTCAGCTCCCACTTCGTGACATAACAGAACTATGTGTCCATCTCTCAAGAGGAAAATCTAAAACAGGAAAAGGGCCTAGGGATCCTTCTCTTATTAGGGCTAACAAATCTGCAACTGGATCAGTAAGTAGGGCAGAGATTGGTAACATGCTTGATGAGTTCAAAACTGATATCTTAGGGAGCCTTAGTAAACAACTAGACACCCTTAAAATCCAAAACAAGCAGAAAGCAGAAACAGATGCCTTAGCCATCTTTTGTCCGAAATGTAGAAAGAAACATTCTTTAAGGGAATGTCCCTTGGATGCAAAAGTTGTAGAAACATGTATGATTTGCTCAGAGAATCATGAGATCAAGGATTGTCCTTCAATTCCTAGACTCAAAGCTGTCTTTCAAGAAGACCCAAATTCAGTAGAATCTCTCTGTTTTGTTGCAAGGAGACCTTGGCAGGGACAACAAACTCAAGGGTTTAACAACCCCATGAATTTTCAAACCCCACCAAATTGGAATCCTTGGCAAAAACCTTGGCCCCAACATCAAAATTCATATCAGCCATGGGTACAAGGGATGCAAAATCCTTATGGGAGATTTGCTCAATTTTATCAATATCCTCCATCTTTTCAAAATCAACAAGCTCCACAACTTCCAAATTCAAATCCACAACTTTCATTGCCATTTCCACAACAACAACCTTCTCAACAAAATCCAAATCCTCAACTCATGCTCCCATACCAACAAAATACAAGTCAACTTCCAGCTCAGCCATTGCCAAATCCTAATAATAAGAATCCTCAGAATACTTACATGGTAGAAGGACAACAATTTCCTACCTATATGATTGTTCCTCTCAACGATGTACAACTCAGATCTGGTAGAGTTTTAGAAAAACCTTCTATAGATATTCAAGAGCAAGATACCTCTGAGGAGGACTCTCTTCAAGTCAATAAGGGTTCTGAGGAAGAGTCTCTTCAAAATCCAAGCATGCAAAAAGAAAAAGAAAAGTTAACACCCACAACTCCTATAGTTGAGCAACCAACATCTTCATCTACACCTCCTTTTCCCGAAAGACTACAAATTGACAAGGGGGTGGAAAAACAAATCTTGTTGCCTAACTATGACTTTCTAGATGAATTGAAGAATGTTTGTATCAAGATTCCTTTGTTACAAGCCATTCGAGAGATTCCTATTCTAGCAAAAACCATAAAGGAGTTGAGTTTCAAAAGACCAGGAAGGAAACTAAAAGACACAAGAAGAATCCACCTGGTAGGAAAGATTGCAGATATTATGATGGGAAAGATTACCATGCAAAAGTATGTAGATCCAGGAAGTCCAATTGTCAAGACACATATAAATGGGATAGAAATTCCAAACACATTGATTGACTTAGGGGCTGCTATCAACATTATGAGTAGACAGACTATGGACCAGCTAAAACTTCCTAACCTTCTTTTACACCTACTTTACTGCAACTTGCAGATCGATCAATTATTAAACCAGATGGTGTATTAGAAGATATTTCAGTCTCCTTAGATTCTTGGGAATATCTGGTAGATTTTATGATTTTGACTCCCAAGAGTAATCTAGGAGGGCACCCACTTATCTTAGGAAGACCTTGGCTAGCCACAGCTGATGCTTTCATTAGTTGTAGATCTGGGGATATGTACATTTCTAATGGTAATTCAACAAATAAATTCAATTTGTATCCTCCAGCAAAAGAAATCACAGAAGTAGGGGACAATGAATGGGTCGATGATGAGGACACTATACAACCTGTCTTTACCATTTCTGAAATCAGTGAGGATAGTCAAATTCTGAACACATTAGAAAATTTTGAGACACCTTCAGAATATGACCCCACACAATTTCAGTTGGAATCTGACATAGAATATTTATCATCAAGACAAATGTCTCTTTACTCTATGGAAGATTTTGGTAGTTCTACTATTGATATTTTTCCAGGAAAAACATTGAATATCAACAAACATTTGGAAAAGTCACAACAAGAAGAACTAACCAAAATCTTGCAAAAACATTCTACTGCATTTGCATGGGAGTATAATGACATGAAAGGTACATTGATCCTAAGACTTGCATCCATCATATCTATATTGAGGAAAACAGTAGACCAATCAGACAAACTCAAAGAAGGATGAATCCAAATCTTAGGGAGATATTGAAAGAAGAACTCCAAAAACTTCTCAATGTAAACTTCATTTATCCAATTTCAGATAGCCGATGGGTTTCTCCTTTGGTTATAGTACCTAAAAAGAATGGTAAATGGAGGGTATGCATTGATTACAGGGAATTGAACAAAGAAACTTTGAAGGATCACTTTCCTTTGCCTTTTATCGATCAGGTATTAGACACATTAGTAGGTAAAAAGTATTTCTCATTTTTGGATGGTTTTAGTGGCTATAATCAAATTCAGGTAGCACCTGAGGATCAAGATAAGACCACATTTACTTGTCCATGGGGAACTTTTGCCTACCGAGTGCTTCCTTTTGGGTTATGTAATGCACCTGCAACATTCCAAAGAGCAGTACTAGGAATTTTTTCCGATCTAATCCATGATTGTGTAGAGGTTTATATGGATGATTTTACAGTTTATGGTAATTCATTTGAAGAGGCATTAGAAAATTTGGAAAAAGTTCTTATAAGATGTAAAGAAACAAACCTTTCATTAAGCCATGAAAAATGCTTTATGATGTTTACTGAAGGGATTGTTTTAGGACATCATATTTCGAGAGATGGGATTAAGGTTGATAGATCAAAAGTTGAAGTCATCTCCAAGTTACCTATTCCAAATTGTCAAAGAGATGTTAGAAGTTTTCTAGGATTTACTAGTTATTATAGAATATTTATAGAAAACTTCACTAAAATAGCATCCCCACTCTTCAAATTGCTTACAAAAGACTGTGAATTTAAATGGGATCCTGATTGTCAATCAGATTTTGAAACTTTGAAAACAAGAATATCTGAAGCACCTATCTTGAGAGGACCAAATTGGAAACTCCCTTTCCATATTTCTACGGATGCTTCAGATACAGCTCTAGGAGCCGTGTTGGGTCAAAAAGATTTAGTTCCTTATGCCATTTATTATACCAGTAAAAATTTGACTCCCACAGAGTTGAATTATACTGTGACTGAAAAAGAGTTTTTAGCTGTTGTTCATGTAATTAATAAGTTTAGACATTACATAACAGGCTATGAAACTTTTATTCATACTGACCATTCTGCAATTAGATATTTAATGAACAAACCTGTTACTAATGGCAGAGTGACAAGATGGCTTTTACTTTTGCAAGAATTCAATATTACTCTGTTGGATAGACCAGGAAAACAGAATACAGTAGCTGATTTCTTGTCTAGAATTCAGAATACTAAAGAAGATTCTCCTGTAGAGGATAAGTTTCCTGATGAATACTTGTTTGCAGTAACTATTAAGACTCCTTGGTATGCAGATATTGCTAACTATTTGGTTACAGGGAAACTACCTTCGCATTTATTTCCAAGTGAAAAACGGAAAATTATTCAGGAGAGTTCAAAATATTCATGGATTTCTAACGAATTGTTTAAAACAGGGCCAGATCTTGTGATCAGAAGATGTGTCAGGGAAGATGAAATGCTTGATATTCTTAAGGCATGTCATGATGAACCATGCGGCGGACACTTTGCAGAAAAAAGGACGGCCTATAAAATCCTTTCTTTGGGATATTATTGGCCTTCCCTCTTCAAAGATGCAAAACAATATGTCAAAAGGTGTGATAGCTGCCAAAGAGTAGGGAAACCAACCCTTTCAAATGAAATGCCATTGCAAACATAGGTACTCATTGAACCCTTTGAAAAATGGGCTTTAGATTTCATTGGACCTATTAATCCACCATCTAAGCAAAAGAAGTATATATTGGTTTGTACTGATTATGTTACTAAATGGGTAGAAGCCAAAGCATTAGTATCTGCTACTGAAAATTCAGTTGTTCATTTTCTTTATGAGGATATTTTTACTTGCTTTGGTGTTCCAAGAGAAATTGTGACAGATCAGGAAATCCAATTCACATCCAACTTGGTGGAGAAGTTGATGGAAGAATACAAAATCAAGCACAGAAGATCTATTCCTTACCATCCGCAAGCAAATGGTCAAGTGGAGTCCACAAATAAAGTTCTTGAAAGTATCATCACCAAAACTGTTCATCTACATAGAAGAGATTGGGCAGAAAGGCTTCCTGAAGCCTTGTGGGCCTACAGAACTACATGGAGAAATACAACAGGACATTCTCCCTATGAACTTGTTTATGGGAAACAAGTCTTGCTCCCCATTGAGTTCCAAGTCAAGACCTTCAAGATAGCAGTTCAGTTGGGGATGGACTTATCAGAAGCCCAAAAGCATAGAATGGAGCAATTAAATGAGCTAGATGAGATCAGACAAGAAGCAATTTTAAGAACTGATCAGTTCAATATCAAAGAGATAAATGGCATGACAAGTACATCAAAGAGAAGAAGTTTCAAGAAGGAGATTGGGCATTGTTATTTGATTCCAAGTTTAAATATTTTCAAGGAAAATTTCAGACTCATTGGCTTGGGCCATATGAGATTGACAAGATCTTTAGCAATGGAGCGGTAAGAATAAAGACCATTTATGAGTTTCAAACTCCTCTTATTGTGAATGGCCATAGGTTGAAAGTTTATCATAAGCCACTCTCAGAAGAGGATTTTTTCAAAATGTTTCAAGAAAGTTCTGCAATCAGGCTAGTATAGAAGGATTCTTCTTCTCTACCAACCTAACTTTTTTTCTTTTCAGTTAAAAAAAAAAAAAAAAGAGAAAAAAAATATTGTATAAGCCTGAAAACCAATCACTGATTGGCAGTCTTATACAGAAAATATAGGGTGAAAATCAGGAACACCTGACACTCTATATTTTCAAAAAAAAAATTTCTTTCATTTCACAAGTTTTCTGACCACCCACTCCATTCCATTCCACTTCATTCCATTTCATTTCACTTCATTTCACTCCATTCCACTTCATTCCATCCATTTCATCAATAAAATTATTTTTCATGACCATTTCCATCTGGTCATTTGTCATCTGTTCATTTCCATTCATCCAAATAATAGCTATGTCAGTTTCCGCAGCTGACATCTATTTCCGCAGCTGACTCCAGTTTCCGCAGCCAGAAGCAGATTCCGCAGCTACTACTCTGTTTTCAAAAGAATGTACAGTCAGATGTTATTTCCATAATCATGAAATAAAATGCAGGTGAGAGGATAAAAAATGAATACATGGAGCATTCAAGACACCAATGAAGAGCAGTTAGTGAAGACCAAGGGAAAAGGCAAAGATTCCAAAGGTATGAATAAAATTTATTTCAAATAGCATTGAAAAACACATTTTTATATAATTCTGAACCATAAACTCCATCCATTATGTGAAATGATTATATTGACAATTCCGTAACCTTTCACGATCTCCATATTATCCTCTCGCATTCATTATCAAACGGTTCCATCATTAAACCCCCGATCTTCACTCATGTTCCAATATTCCACTGGTGACAATGAGACGTATTTGATTTGACCACAGACTCTTACAGCCGCATAAATCTATAGCCGTTGTTTAAACGTGCTCATATTTATTGTGCAGCCACCAAAATTCAAAACACTACCAGATGTATTATACTCTGTTAACCTCACAGTCGTATCTCTGTTGTGCTCACGAAAACCCCTCTTTGTTTTGTTCACTCCATTTCGTTCTCTACTACGCTATAGTCTGTATACCACTCTCTGACATTTACCCACAGTAATTGTGCTCATCTCCGTGCATTCAGCCATTCTATTTCCATTTGAACCCTCACGCAAGCAAATTTGTGAAGAGCAGAAAGAAAAATGGGTAAATTGCTAAGAGCAGAACCAGAAGGACCTAAGTTTATAGAGGGATATCCGCAAGTAAAGGAGATATTGAAGAAAACAAAGTGGCTGCGGTTTATCCAGAAATTCAGAAGTTATCATAAAGAAGTGACAAAGGCATTCGCAAGGTCGTTTAATGGCTTGGAAGTAGAGATTGGAGACCTTAAGTTTGCGGTCAATGAAGCATCTATAGCATCTGCCACGGAACTTCTTCAGGAGGGTGAGCGTTGGTTTAAGAATAAAAGCATCAGTGATGAAGCATGGAGAACAATCTTATGAAACCAAGGTATGGACATAACTTTTTTTAAAAGAGGAATTCCTATTCATGCATTGAAAGAGGAATGGGCTACTTTGCTGCTAGTTGTTCAGAAATTCATTACATGTGAAGGTCGTTTTGGGTCCATGTATATGTACCATACCAAGTTGCTGATGAATTTTCTAGATAATCAAACTCTCAATCTCCCATATTTTCTATTCAATGGTTTGAAGAAAATGTCCATGACTGTTCAGAAACATTTAGGAGATGTAGAACCCCATCTATATCACCACGACCTTGTAAAAATTTTGATTGAAAAGGAGTTAAAGGGAAAGAAAGACACATGGGAACAATTTCTGGTTAGAAATTTCTTTGAGGAACCTCAGGAAATTCCTGAAGGTAGTACAACAAGAAGGAATAGAAGAAAAAGAATAAATGATGAAACCCGAATTACTCCTACTCAAGAAATTCCTGAAGGTAGCACAACAAGAAGAAGTAGGAGAAAAAGAACAATTGATGAAATTCAAAATACTCCTACTACTACAATTAAAAGAACTGATAGGGAAGAGAGACTGTCAAAGAGGAAGAAGAAAGAAATCAAGGGTAAGAAGCCAATAACTATTGAGGCTATACATCAAACCCCTTCTTCTGAAGAAGAAGATCACCAAGTGTTATCTGAAAGATTAGTTTATCTTCAAAAATAGTCATATATGGCCAAGAAGACAGAAAAAGGGAAACAAAAACAAAAGGATAGTGTACCAGAGCGTGTGAGAAGAAGCAGCAGACTTAAGGGGAAATTGAGGAAAACGAAAATGAAGGGTCCTCATTTCATTGATTTGGGAGAGGAGACATCTGAACAGTCCCCATCTGACCATAGTCCATCTCAGTCAGTTAGTGAACCTGGTTCATTTCATTCTCAGTCAGACATTGACCATAGTCCATCCCATTCTCAGCAAGATGTTGATGTGAGCCCTTCTCAGCCAGATTTTGAAGATAACTCTCCTTCACGGCATTTTGGGGACAACCCAATAAAAATGACACCTGATATAGACCCCAAGCAGCAGGAAGTATATGACTATATAGAATCTTTGGAAAAGTCAGCTACAGGTCCCAGTACTTCGTCCATTCAGCCTCATACAGTACAGGATGATTTAGTCCAATCACTAAAACAGGAAGTCTTTGAGCTAGAGCTTTTAAATAGGCACATCAAAAATGAAAATGAGACATTGAAGGAACAAGGTAAATTGGACAAAATCATCCATGATAATACCATGCTACATCTGGGAATATGGCAGAAGAAGAACAAGAAATTGAAAAGGAAATGCCAGAAGTTGAGCAGAGCACTGGTTAATATCAAATTTAGGTGCTTAATGAAGAAACCCAGAATGTTGGCAGCACCAAGGAAGAGGAGGAGAGGATTAGACCTGCTGGCTGAAGTGTCAAGGCATATGAACTAATGAAGGAATATCAAAATTTTGGTTGCATGAGGACATGCAACACCTTCACAGTGGGGGTATGTTGAGTCTTAATTCTACATCTTTTCCATACACTTTTCTATACCTTTTTCACTCACCTGAACCTCCCAAATTGTCAATATCATTGTATATTAATTGCAAAAGAGCATCTAACATGGTTTTTAATTATATTTTTGTGTCTACTGTTTGATTTAGATTTTGTTCATTTAGCTGCGGAATCTTGCCACTTTCCGCAGCTGCTGCAACTTTCCGCAGCTATTTTGTGAAACTCTATGTTACAGGTGTCTACAGGAAAAACGAGCCACATGGGCAAGTCAGAAATGATGTGGACATGGTTCGTGTCCTATTGGTTCGAGCAAAATCATCTAAAGAAGCTGCGGTCAAAGGCGTCCAAATGGAAGTCAACCATAGAGTCTCACGGTGACAGGACTCTGTTTCGTGTCACGTGAAGGTTCATATGGCCATTTCTGAGTTGCGGAGGACAAGTCGACATCTGTACATGGCTCCATAGCCGAATTCAAACATCCACTCCTCATAGATTTACTTTGCAATACGGCCATGATCCTAGATCCATGGACGTAATGGTCTACGTGTTCTCCACCAGCATAAACTTTAGGAATTAGTTATGTTTCTTTTGTTATAAATAACGCGTTTGCATACGCATATGGAGTTAGTCTCGATTAGTCTCTGTTATCTTTTATTAGTCTGCTCTGTAATGTAATTACGTTGCCTTTGTGCCGTAATACTACCTTACTGTTATGACTGCATTTTAATATAAGAAGACTCTGTTTTCCAACATAATTCATACTTGAAGATTGTTGCCAAGGCCGGTGTAGAGGGCCCCTGCACTTGCCAAGGTTCTGTGCATTATTGTATAGTTCTTATTTTATTTCTTTAAAGCTCATTGTGCCATAATCCATTCACATGTTTATACATTGCATCTCTCATGGTATATATGTTTCATTTCTGTTTATAAACTTTCATGATTTCCATTTTACTTCTGTCTTTCATGTTTTATGTTATTAATCACTGATCAGTGTTCTTGTTTCAGGTTATAGATAGGCAGCCCGGGCATTTGCATAACTTTTTGACTAATGAAATGGAATTAACATTGTTCTGCTGTTAATTTTCTTTTCTTAGTTTCTGTTTAATTTCAGTACTGCTTTGTTTAATTCAGTTTTGCTCATTTTTCTTCAGTAGTTAAATTTAGATATATTAAACTGCTCATAACGTCTTCAGTTGCCTCCGAAAGCCATAGCTGGACTGATGGTGAGGGATTGTATTATGAAATGTGTAGTTTAGTATTAGTTTCCTTTCTACAAATTTAGATATATTAAACTTCTCATAACATCTTCAGTTGCCTCCGAAAGTCACAGCTGGACTGATGGTGAGGGATTGTATTATGAAATGTGTAGTTTAGTATTAGTTTCCTTTCTGCAAATTTAGATATATTAAACTGTGCATGACATCTTCAGTTACCTCCGAAAGCCACAGCTGGAATGATGGTGAGGGATTGAATTATGGATGTATGGTTTGATAATAGTTTATTTTCTGCAAGTTAGATGTCAGTTACTCAAAGTTGTTTATGGTTACTTCCGAAAATCATAGCTGGACTAATGATGAGGGATCAGAAGACAAGTTGATGTAATCTGATTTAGATTTACTTTGTTGCAATTTTGGATTTCTTTCAGCATAGTTTCTTTTGTGTTTAGACAGCAGCAAGAATAGTTTGGTTTTCATGCTCACTAGTTCACTGTTTTGATTCATTAGACTAGCAGCACCTTTTCATTTCAGCAGCATATTTTCATTTCCTTTCAAGTTTTGTCATTGTAAATTTCAAATTCCTTTTTTAAGTTTCAAGTTGGTAAATCATTATAGAGGATATCATTTCCTTGAACAAACATAACCATACTTGTTTTCATTTTAGAATTTCCATTTCATCTTAGAAAACCAAAAACGACAAAAAGTTAAGAAATAGGTTATCTTGCACATATAGTGCGCCGCACTTCATCAGCTTACAAATCCCGGATTGACAAATTAAATGTAGCAATTTAGGACACACTAAATTGACCAAACAGGTGGCTCCTATTCCTGTAGGGGGAATGAGGTACCAAACTGGTATTATTGATGATATTCTTGGTAATACCAGTGTTTCCAAAACCTGCCAGGAGATGAAACCAGCCGAGGGGTAGAGGAAAGGGGTTTGGGAGGTGGCGTAGGCTAGAGAGGTTGTTGTGGCCGATGAATCGATGCCATTACTACTTGTATCAATGTCCTGACTAGCTTTGGCGCTTGATGTGGACATCATGCACACCGGAGCCCCTACGACATCGAGTGATGAATCAGGGATTATGGGCAGATCTCTTAGGAATGACGCTATAATGGATGAAGGTTTGAATTGGCCGGGGTCATATTCTTGGTATCATGGGGAATTTCATCAGTGTTTTTTAGGGGTCGCTTCTCACTATGTGTTAATTGGTCTACAGTAATGATGCGGTCCTCGTGGGGGAACATCATGATGCAGAAGACGAAGGAGGATATGGATGACATGGCGTAGATATAACTCTACCTAAGGAGTATATTTTAGTCCAAGTGAGCTTCCAAGACTCAAATTTCTATGCGGATCGTCTTTCCATATAAACAGACCGGGACATTTTGGCAGAGGCTGACGTGGGTTGAGGGACGACCATCATATGCTCTAAGCCTGATGACTGAGGGTTTTAGTTTGGGAGACCCTAATTTCTTCCAAACATTTTTGGACATGATCCATGTGGATGAACCCTCCTCTATGACACATAAGTGATTTGTGACATTTCTGGACTGACACTGGTATCTAGAAGTTGACCATGGAAGGAATCTTGGGGGTGGATCTCTCTAATTCAAAAGCCATTAGGCATGTATCGGCAGGGTCGATAGTGCCTAACGCAGAAATTAGGGCTTTCCGTTGTTTTGGGCATAATTGCAATAATTCCAAAGCTGACATAGCAGCTGGAGATTATGTTAAATCGTCCATGATGCTATAATGATTGGCTGCTTTGGAGTAGTTTCCTACTTTCCTATTGGGTCCCTTCTCCATTTTTGGCAATGGTTCGATAGGAATCTTTGAAATGGTTCAAGGTGAAATTGGTGCACTGGTACTTTCCCTTGACGTATTGGTGTTTGGTGGGGTGTCGTAAATGCAATTCTATGTTTGCAAAAGCATCACTTCGCCAGTCATGTATATTTCATGGATGGTTTTCCTGGAGTCGTTTGTATTCTACTACTGATTGCTTACTGTCCCTTGATGGGGGAAAGGTTCCTGCATCAAAACTAGTTGCTAGAAAGATCCTCCTTGTCCTCGGTTACTCTGTAGCTTCTTCAGCTCACGGAGATCGGGATAGTGGTGAGTATAATGGTGGTATTCACCACATATCGAACAAGAATGGTTTGTTCGGAGAGGTGGCCTTTTTATTTTCCATTGGACATTGCTTGATTATGGTTGGATTTGCCTCCACCTTAGATCGCAGAGGGCGTTGCTAGTTGTTGCCCCCGTGTCTAGGGTTCCCTTTGGCTTGTTATTTTATTTTTTCTTCACCACATTAGGAGGGTAGTTCTCTTGGTTATATTGGTGAGGTTGGTTTTGGGATAGCTTCACAAATTTCACTTGTGCATTGGTCTGCATAGGCGAGTCTTGTGGTGGGGACTGATCATAACGCGGTCCTTGGTTTGCACCTAGTTGTTGGAGGGGAGCTCTTCCATCGGTGTTTTTTTCTGTGTACTAGATCGCCTGAGCCGGAGGATAAGGTCCTCCCTAGTGATACGCTGGCGTCCTATTGGTAAAATTTTGCTAAGGCATATAATGACTTTGAAAACTAGGTTGAGGTGTGTTCTAGGTAGATCTGTATGTGTAACCAGGGTTTTGACTACTACTACCTAGGTATCCCTTGGTTAATGAAGAAATTATTCCATCTGGAGAGTTCGAATTTCCTGGCAATTATTGATAAGTTTGCAAGCGCGAGGCGTTAGGCAAGATGTTCTAGTTGTATCTTAACTGCGTATAAATCAGCTCAAGCTATTGGGCTTTGATGATGGCATCATCTTCAGATGTGGGCCTTTGTTGTGCCACATCCTTTGAAATCTCTATCGTGATAGTTTTCAGAAACACATCTAAAATAACATGGTCGTTGAGTTTTGCTTTACATAAACTACGATGCCACCTCCATTCGTGGAGATGGTCCGAGATATGGATGGTGGGGGGTTTTCTGAAATGTGTTAGTAATTCCATTTTGGAATCATGTTGAATGGGTAACTAAAAATATGTTAAGAATGTGGTGGCGAGGGCACCCAAGGCTCCATGTGAAGCAAAGGGTTTCTCCACATACCACTTCGCGGCTACTTCTGTCTGAGTGTGCTAAAATAGTCTCAACCGAATAGTGTCATCAATGATATTGTTCGATGAGAATCACAGGTCGAAGGTCATGACATGATTACCTAGGTCTTTCTCTTACTTTCCTTCAAACTTTGGAATATCTGAAGGGCGCTTTGTGGGCATGGGATGCCATGTAGGGTTGTGTGCGATGGGGTCACTCGTCAGCTTGGTTAAATCGAGTAGATTGAAAGAAGATGGGAAAGGTGAATTGGATGTTGACGCCATTGCAATGTGTGAAAAAAAGAAGTTATGGTTAGGAATATGGTTTTTCTGCGACATACCCTGCTGCGTATTCAGTTGGCTTCCTAAATGGGATGCACTCCTCTACCCCCTAGGGGTCATTGGGTGAGCGGTGTGTGGTGTGGTGTTGGGATATCGACTAGGGTTCCCAACTACAGATGCCCCAATAAAGGACGAACTGATAATGGTTCCAGTGTTCTATCTATGACGCCTAAATGACAAAAGACCGAGAACCCCTCCGGGTAATGGGGGGAGGTCCAAAAGCTGCCTAGATCGAAGAGGTCCTGTTGGGTCTATTCTGGTGTTGACTAGGTTTGGTTTTGGAAAAAATTTAGAGGATAGAGTCTACGATCAAAGAAAAATTATGATCACATACATAAAACAAAGAGAAAAAAAAAAAACCATTTAAATTAATTATGTGTGATCAAGCAATCAAAAAAGTGGTTTTTGTTTGTTTGCGTATGATACTTAAAATCATAGAGGATCTATTCTTCCTCACACACTCAAATGTAACTGGGCCTTGAGAATATATCTTACGAGTGTTGGCACAACATCCTGTAAGAGATGGTGATGCCCCTAGTCAGCCGAAAAAAATCCACCGTAGAGGGTCTAGTGCTTGCCTGCACCGTCACCTATAGGGAAGGGACGCCCTAGTTCTGGTCACTAAGTACCACCATCCCACCTGAGCATTCGAGTCTTGGGATACTTGGTAACTCAGCTAATAGTACCGAGTATCAATTGGGTTAGGTAGCCGCAACTTATACTGCATGCATTGCGCCTAAGTCTAACCCCCTCTAAAACGAGTCTCTGTTGCGTGCAAGTTTTCTTTTCCGTCGGCTGATAGGTTGATTTGAAGCTCCCTAAATAGTCAAATTCTATGTTTCAAGATGAAGAATGATCAAGGCATCTTATGGGATTCCTACCCCCTTAATCCTAACTTAAGCTATAAATTATTTTGTGGCCACTATGGGGAGAATTTAGTGATTTTGGTTAAGTTAGTTTTAGGTGTCTTTGTTTTGCTTAGTGAGTGAATGTGTGTGAGAAAAAATTGGACAAGAACATAGTTTTAACGTGTGGATATTCAATGATCCTTTTCAAAATTCCCTATTTAAACTATGTTTTATTGTTCCTTTTTGAAAAGAAAAACATGTGCGGATATGGGCTGCTTTTTATTTTTCCTAGTTAATCTATGTGATTAACTATAGGGAGATGGCAAGTTTTGAATAGGGAGTGTTCATATGCTTACATAGGATCACTGGAGGGTGCAAAGGTAGAAGATATTACTTTCTCTTCCATCAAAAATTCGATCCTAGTCCCAAAAATCCTTGTGCAAAAATTGAACTAAACTAATAACATTTACACTAGAAAAAAGAAACTAGCTATGCATGCATGGTCTTGGGTCACTTAATCTGGCTAGTTATCTACGCGTGTTGGTACCAAAATTTGCAAAACATAATTTTTTTTTTGGAATGCAGGTTATTTCCCCCCCCTACTTAAACTATGTGTACTTTGCAAAAATCAACTTGAAATAAAACTAACACTAAGCCTACAAAAATAGCTAAGAGTGAGCTTTATCAAGCTGCGGGGTACCAAAACCAGTGCTTGCAGGTGTATTAGGGGTTTCCAAGCACATTACAAACAGGAAAAAATAGAAATAAGGGAGAATTTTCTCTTTCTGTCTATTGCGAGAAAAAGGCTGAAACAAGCGCGATGCCTATGCACGGATCAACTCTGAACATGTGCCCTGGGTGTGTCTGTGGGAAAGAAAAGCACGCATATTCCTACAAAAGTAATTTTTGGAGCTGTTGTGCTTTAGTCTGTCACTTGGGATGAGCTAGGGATTGTAAGATGAATCGGGGGAAATTTAGCTCCACTCCATAGCACAGACAAAGGTCTCTGCAAAAAATGCACAACCACATAAGCTTGGTTATAAATGTTAGTGGAGTCGCCAATCCTGTTTGAGTGTTTTTGGTGCATGTATGTACGAAATCACACCAACTTAAGGGGTGTGTTCTACCCACTTAAGTTATTGGTAATAGGCAGAAAAATAAGTCGAGTCAAGCAAGTTAGTGGAACAAGCTAGAATCATAAGCATACTAGATAGAGAAATAGCATGAATATATAAAATAAAACTAAACTAAAACTAAAAAAAATAAACATGAGCTCTTAAAAGAGTCAAACATCTACAATAATACGAACGGTGGCTCTTCGACCCCTCATATTGAGTGCTGGTAGGAAAATAAGGATGAAACTTTACCCTCCTATCAAAGGGCCCTTAGAACATGGGTTCTAAGTCCCGATGCAAAGATGTTTTTACCCCAAGCTTGCCTCAGTGCAAAGTCTCTCTCTCTCTCTACTGTGGTGAACTAAACTTGTCAGATGGCCAACAACTGAGTCCCCTCTATGTTCAGCTCCAAATCACACAATGTTGGTATTGCTTGGGAAATTATTCCCATCATAACAATGCGTTCACCCATTCTTCATCTCATGGTGGCCTTATATAGGAGAGTTCAAATTCTCCTTCCCTCTCCTGGTACATTGTGGATAGTGACCCAAGAGAGGGGGATGATTCCTTTGTGTGCTACAAATATTCCATCGTGTGCTCAATTTATGTTTAAGGAGGATTTGGTGGCTTTCCTTCGATGGCTTCAAGTGAGGAATCATTGTCCTGGAGTGTGCTTTGTGTGGTCTCGGAAAGTGTCATTTTTCCACTCCCAGGATTGCGTACATTTCAGGTCATAAGGGGCACAAAGGCGCTCTTCACAAAGGATAATGCGCACAAAAGCATTTATGACTTGCTCAAATTTCATTTTTCCTCACACCTTAGAGATTTTTAAATACTTTCCAGATTATGTAATGTCTTCCATCCTTGTAAATCCTTATGCTTGGAATTAAGTAATGTCATCTTCTGCTTGTACAATTTTCTCGTTTTAACACCCTCAATTAGGCCTAGAAATCCTCAACTAGTGCATGATGGGTTATACGATAAATCTTAGCAGGTTGAGTCTCAATTAGGCCTAGGAATCCTCAACCAATGATTGATGGGATATACGGTAAAACCTAGAGACTAGGAGAGCTGCAAATTCCTCACAATGTAGCAGGAGAGGTCTAGAGGAATAAATGCTTGTAAAGGCCCAGTGATCCCTTCACCAGTATATGGTGGGGTTGCGGTAAATCCTCGTATTATATGTTTATTTTTTGGGACTATGAATCCCTTGGTGGATTGCAGTAAAGCCCGAGGAAACTTGGTTGGTTTTCTTGTGAGTACCACATTCATGCTTGGAATATGGAATGGGGGTGATTGGATGAAAAAAAGATTTGGTTCATCCTAATATATGGTCGAGTGGTTCATGGAAGTCCCTAACTTGGTTGGATTATGCATTCACTAATAAGAGCTCCTTCTCCTTTGGTATTTCATGTATAAATATTCTTGTTCATATGTGGTTTTTATGATTTTAATATCCCTGTTATTTATGTTGGTTATATGTTGGGTATGATTATGTTTTATGACAAACTTTATGTATTGATATTATCATTTTTTGATTAGAAAGTGAATGAACAAAAATATATGAACTAATAGATGATAATGCAACTATTCAGATAATGTATCAATGCTGCTAGATGATTCTAAGATAATTATGAGGTCCCTATGCTCATATATGTTGTTATGACTTGTAGATTACATATTTGTGACATGCTTGATGAAATGTATATCAGGGATAATAGGGGTAATATCAAGTAATTGTACCAATGATTTCATTAGTACCCTTATTCCATGGTTATTACTCATTTCTAGAAGTTTCATGAAGTTTTGGGAAGAGGCCTGATACATAGCCCTGAAATAGAGGCTATGAATTTGGTGTTGTTTGCTCAAAACTTCAAGGAAAAGTCCACAGTCAGTAGCATGCCTTGTTGATGGAGTGATTGAAATGCCTCTGTTGCATGCATGGCTTGTCATGGGAGTGAATGAGGGTCCATATCAGAAAATATAAAAGTTTTCTCAATAATTAGGTACCTGGAAGTGTTGGTTGCCTCCTTAAGGGTCTATATCGTGTAAGGAATGTCAAATTGTTTATGTTTTATTGGTTCCAGTTCTTTAAATGTACATGGGGGGTTGAATAACATGATATTAGCCTTGCGCCGCATGTTTACCCAGTGGTCTGGTTAACCTGGGTAAACGTGGGAGGAGGGGGTTACACGAAGAGAACTAGATGGTGGTTTTTTCTGTTCGAAGGGCTTCCACTTTACATCATATGTCTCATGTGTCATGTTGTTTTATGTGCCTTGATATTTACATGTTGTTGATAGTTTACTTGGTTATGTATGTGTTATTTGTTGCTAATACATTGTGATATGTTAATAATCAATGACTGGTATAGATGAATCTAAAGAAAGACAAAAATTGGTTTAAGTAATCTATCTCGAACAATACTAAATCAACCCTCCTTGTCATTATTTCCAAAATTCCAACATTTGGTATCGAAGCTTACAACAAGGGAGGCTCCTAATGATAAGGAGGCGAGGAAGTAGAATAATTGGACTATTTTCATGAGAGAAGAAGAGATATGAAGATATAAGTAATTTAAGATTGTAATATATTAATTGTTCCCCTTCCAATTCTAATTAGACAAGCAAGAAATTAGTATAATTTAGATTATATTATTATTATTATTATTATTTTGTTTAAAATCACAATATTTTTCTAGGGAGATATTCTTGAAAATGAACCAATTTCTCTTTTTTTCAAACTTCCCAAGGAAGGAATAAAAAGAAGAGTCGCCATTCTCTAAAATTTTGAAATTTTTCTATTGTATCTAAACTTTTATTTTATTAGTTGTAAGTGAATGCCAATTCTCCACCTTAATATGAGTTTTTTTTTTTCGTATAAGATGTCTTTTGGGCATCTCTTTCCTTAGTTCCCTCCATACATGAAGTTTACGCTCCATATTATTTCTCTCTTGCCTTCATACATGATGTTTTCGTTCCCTCTTCTTTATCTCTTGGCTCGACACATGATGTTTTTGTTCCCTCTTCTTTCTCTCTTCCCTGAAAACAATAAATATATATATATATATATACACATTAAAGACACAGCTACAACTGCAACATTACACAAATAAATTTGTTGAGCGAATGATCTGCCTCGGGATAAGCCTTTGTATATATACAAAAAAATCATGTTGGTTAAAATGATTAAAATAATATTTTGTGAGGCATTGCTTTCCCTTTCATTTTTGTAGGTGGTGGTGACTCTGCAATGCTAGATACGATAAGATGGTGAGGTGTTTCAAGGGTTGTTTGATGAGGCGACGATGCAGGAAGATGACTTGAAATAATTATTATTACATTCGCCCCCTTAATTATTTCACCAAAAAGAAAAAAAAAATTTATATTACATCAAAATGTTGTTTCATGATACATACACCTATGTTTTTCGCGTGAGTTTCAAACAATTCTTTTCCCAAGGGTTTTGTAAATATGTCTACAAACTAGTCTTCTGATGTGTAGAACTCCATACATATTTCATTATCTCTTACTAATTACCGAATGAAATGATACCTCATATCGATATGTTTACTCTTCTTATGGAAAACATGATTTCTTGATAATGCGATAGAAAATTTGTTATGACAAAAAATATGAGTTGGTTCTTTCTGTTCATGTAACAACTCAGTCAAAATTATTCTCATTCACATAGTTTGACATATTTCTGTCATCGCTGCAACATACTCTGCTTCAGCTGATGATAGAGTCACAATGGATTTCTTCACTAATGCCCATGAAAATATACCTGAACCAAATCTGAACACATAACTAGATGTGTTATTCATGTCATCAATATTACCTGTAAAGTCACTATTTATATATCTAGTTAGTTTAAAATATAAATAAGATGTATACAGTATACAATTGTTTCTTTTCCCAACAACATATCTTATAATCCTTTTTCCAACTAACCAATGGGTACTCTTTCGAGACTCTATGAATATTGAAATTAAACTTACAAAAAACATTATGTCAGGCCTAGTTTCAATCAAGTGCATAAGACTTCCAACCAATTTATTATAAAAGGTTGGATCAATATCTAAACCTTGATCATCCTTACTGATTTTTGTATCAATTGCAATTCGGATTACAACTGGCCTACAATTTTCCACCCCCCAAATTTTCAATATATCATTTGCATACTTATATTGACAAATGAAAATACCATCTTCAGATTGAGTTACTTCAATAACAAGAAAAAATTTCATTAGACCTCAATCAATCATATCAAATTATGTTTTCATGCTTGTCTTAAAATCATCTACTGAGAGATCTCAAGTGAAAATAAAATCACCAACATGCATACACACAGTCAAAATTTTACCTTCCTCATTTACTTTTGTATACAAAGTTGGCTCATGTGGACTCCTGATGAATCCATTATTATTCATATATTCATCAATTCTACTGTGCCACACTCGAGGTGCTTGTTTGAATCCATATAATGCTTTATTTAATTTGTAAACTTTATTTTCTTTACCATCAATTTCATATTGACGAGGTTGCTTCACAGAAACCTCTTCTTCTAAAAAACCATTTAAAAATGCAAACTTAGCATCCATATGATATATTTTCCATTTTCTTTGTGCAGGAATAGATAATACCATTCTTACTGTGTCAAGTCTAGCTACAAGTGCAAAATTTTCATTACAATCAATACTGGGTTGTTAACTGAACCCCAAGCTACACATATTGCTTTATTATTTTCAATTTCACCTTCAACATTTACTTTAGTTTTTTAAATTCATTTAACACCTATAATATTATTACCTTAAGAAAAATCTACAAGTTCCCAGTTATTATTTCTTTCTATAGCATCAATTTCTTCATCCATAGCTTTTATCCAAACTTTTTATTTCACGGCTTCTAGTTTTTTGAATTTTAATTTTAACCTTTAATGTAGAAATTGTGGGATTGGATTTATTACTCACCTCCTACCTTGTTCTTCATTTTCCACCATAACCTGATGGTTCTCCATGTTCCTGATTTCTCAGTGTTCTACATTCCAATGGACTGAATCTTGGTGACTAGCTTGCTGAAGTGGTTGCAGCAGGTGTATATGGAATCGATTGTCCACCTTGTACCTATTTCTCATCTTCATTATCATCTCCATGAGATAATACAACTCCCTCTGCAACAAATTTATCTATGCTTCCATCCCAATATTTTTCTTCCTTGAATTCAACATCTCTACTAGTAATAGATTTCTTGGTGATGGGATTATAGAGTTTATATGCTTTAGATTCTTCACTATATCCAATAAATATTGATTTCTCACTTCTATCATACAACTTCTTTATCAATTATTTAGGAACATGTGCATAAGAAAAACAACCAAAAGTTCTTAAATGAGATATATGACAACTCTTACCATTCCATGCTTCTTCAGGAACCCGGTCCTTCACAGTCTTCGTCGGACTCCTATTAAAGATATAAAGAGCACAAGACACTACTTCTCCCCAATATCCATTGTTAGATGTTTTTCCTTCAACATACTTCGAGCCATATCCATAATAGTTTGATTTTTCCTTTTAGCTATTCCATTTTACTGTGGACTATAACATGCAGTAAATTTCCTCTTGATTCCATGTGATTGACAAAAATCGATGAAATCTGTTAGCATATATTCACCACCTCTATCTTATCTCAAAATTTTAATATTCTTTCCATTTTCCTTTTTAACCATAGCTTTAAACATTTTAAATATGGAAAATGCTTAAGATTTATGTTTCAAAAGATAAACCCATGTTTTCGAATGTAGTCATCAATGAGGGTTAAAAAGTAAAAATTACCATCTAAAGAAGGTGTTTCCATCGGTCCACACCAATCTGTGAGAATAATATACAATGGAGATTTTTCCCGATACGAAACTCCATGGTACAAAATTTTGTCTATGATGTTTTTCAAGTATACAACTTTCACACAAGCTCGTTGGATGCTGAATAATGCGTAACGCTTTCACAATTTGTTTCTTTTGTAACAAATTTAGACTACCAAAATATAAATGGCCATATCTTAAATGCCTTAACCACGATTCATTGAAATTATTAGGCTTATAATAATTGAAGGAGGGAGACAATTCATTTCTCATTATAAGCAAAAACATCCTACTCTTTTTCATTTCTAATATTGATATCAACTAATTTCTTGGATAATTTTCAAGGATAATACACACATTATTCTTTAAGAAAACTCTATATTGCTTCTCTATGAGTTGTCCAATGCTCAACAAATTGCAATTTTAAGCTAGGTACATAATACACATCATAAATTGTTCTTCTCTCACCATTTCTATTATAAACACCAATTGCTCCTTTATCTTTAATGCATACCCTATTATCATTACCCAACTTGACTTCAGACTGAATACTGGTGTCTAAAGTGGAAAAAAAATATTTGTTTCCAGCCAACCACTATCTAAAAACCAAATATTATTTGAACGCTCTTCAGTTACATTACAAGTAAAAAACACTAACTTCTTATTATATTCAAATTCTTCTGAGATGTGTGCACATTTCTTACCAAAATTTGTGTGCCTCTTCAAACACTTAGTAGAAAAATCACCATATCTCTTGCAATAATAAAATTGAACTTTAGACATATCAAAAATTTGATTTCCTTGATGCCATGTTCTATTGTTACTCCCCCTTAAATTAGGAGGACATTGCTGAGATTTTTCTTCATGCTCATAATTATCTCACGGACGTCTTTGATAAACAATTTCATGCCTCTTCCTCTATTACTCTATCTTCGTCTGCCTCTTCCTCTATTTAATTGCAGTTGAGTTTTGAAGGCATTCTCCAACGTGTTATCCTCATATCCTGACATCCTTGATTCATGTGCAATCAATGAACTAGTCAACTCTTAAATTTTCATTTGACTTATTTCCTTGAACTCTTCTATGGATACAACAACTACTTTAAATTTCTTTGGAAAACTTCAAATGCCTTTCTCGATCACTCTATTGTTTTATAGGTATTCTCCATACTGTGTGAATTGATTAACAACACGCGTCACTTGAGTCATAAAAGCGTCCACAGTTTCACTATCTTTCATTTTTAGATTCTAAAAATCTCTCCTCAAATTCTGCAACTTGACATTATTTACTTTTGCTGCGCCCTGCACCCTGATAAAGGATTCAAGATTTCCCCATGCCTTCTTCGAACATTCTGAATTTGAGACTTTTGAAAGCATCACATCATCTAAGCCTTGTTGAATAAGGCCAAGATCTTTATTGTCTTTATTTATGTTCTCTTTAACCAACATTTGTTCAACATTTGTAAGAGCCATATCTGCTACCTCACTAGTAGGCTCTAGATACTCATTAGTAACAAATCCCCAACGATCATGAGAATGCAACAATGTTCTCATGCGAATAAATGAGGAATCATAAATTTTTTCACTCAAAATAGGAATTTCCTCAATAGTATTGGTAGTTCTGGTCATCACTCACAGATGACCAAATTCCTTAAATGGAATGTAAGAGTACTTTCACAATATGGCTATAGCTCTTGAGATGACAATTAAAAAAGGGAGGATGGAAACTTAGGCTTATTCACTAGCAATAATATGTGAAGCTAAAATACGTTTGAAAAATGGATGCGTTTCTTATAACAATGGACAAGAAAAATGAAACACTAGTGAATATGATATAGATGCTTCTCTACCCTATAGAAAAATAATTTAGACAACCTAAACCATTCTCCATAAAAACATGAAACCAAGATACTCATGGGTAATAAGTTAAAATAATAACTTGACTAAATGTGAGGGAGAAGAGATTTATATATGAAGAGAAAGGGGACTCATAATACTTACGTAAATGCATAAAATTTTTAAAGAGAGAAAATGAACGGAATTCTAAAAAACTGATTTTGTAAGAAAAAATTCCTCCAACAATAACTCACTGCAAACTTGTACAATCTTCACATGTCCAAGCTGCACTTTAGGCTACAAGACTTTGTTATCCAATACCCAACCTATTAAACACTTTATGATACAATAGTTGCACTTCAGGCTACAGGACTTTGTTATTCAATATCCAACCTATTAATAACTCCATGATACAATATTTCTCCCATGCACAGAAAAAATTAATGCTGGATGCATGATGCTCTGTGTTGGCCACTTCTCGACTTCAATAAAAATTTAAAATATTCAGGGTATTTTCAAATCCGTCTAGCCCCAAACAGTTGCACAGTGATTGGCAACAACCTTCCATGCAAATGGCTCGTTGATGGATTTCAGAGCCTTAGCGAAACTCACAATTTAATATTCAATCTCAACAACATAATATGCACATCAGTGAGATACGAGCTAATCTAGCTCTGGTACCAAATGAAAACAATAAATAGACAGAGGCTGACACACATCAAAGACGCAGCTACAACTGCAACATTACACAAGCAAATTTACCGAGCGAATGATATGCCTAGGGCTAAGCCTCTGTATTTATACAAAAAAATAAAAAAAGTTATTCATGTCGGTTATAATGATTGAAATATTATTTTGTGAGGCATTCTCATTTCTCTAGGCAGTGGTGACTCTTGGATGTTGGATATCGCAAGACGGTGATGGTGTGCAAGGAGTGTTTATTGAGGCGACGATGGAGAAAGACGGGTTCAAATAATTATTCTTACATTCCCTGGATAAGTGACTTTGGCGTTCCCTCTTCTTGCTTCTTTCCCTCCCTAGGTCAGAGTTGTGTTCCCTCTTCGACCAAGCATTTTCACTATGACGTTTGTGTTTCCGCTTCTTGCTCTCTTCTTGCAATATGTGACGTTTGCGTTCCCTCTTCTTACTCTCTTCCCTCCATAGGTCACGGTTTCATTGCCTCTTCCACCCAGCAGTTTAACTAAAGTCTGCTTATACTAGTTATAAAAAATCAAGATATTCTTTAAACTAGAGTACGCAGGAATTGTTGAAATTTCTGAATAATTCCAGAACAATAATAGAGAGAATAAACTCCTCTCTATAACACAGAGAAATTAATAAAATTTACTCACGGGAGACAAAGTTTAAACTCAATAAAACAAACATTTATTTCATAAAAAATGTGTTACAAGTTCTTCCTCACACAGAGGGATTTACAAAATATGATTGACTGCTACAGACGCAGTGCTTCTCATAACAATCTCCGTCTCTCTCTCTCTCAGAAAAATATGTTGCTGTGTATTTTCGTTTCGCACTACTATGCATAAAAACGACTCTGTTCTGTTAAAAACAAAAAAAAAACATTTCATTTGCCTCACGGGCCTTTTCTTTATATATGCCATCGCACATATTAAAACATATAAAACAATATAAATGAAAACAATTCAATACGACGTGACGTACGACTGGGACCACAACGTAGCCGGCCATCGCAATTTCAGAAATTGCGATATGCGCTATGGCGGAACGGACAAAGTGAAAAATTGCGATCTTGTGATGGTGCGCCAGGCGCACATCGCAAATTCAACATTTCCGATCAACACATTTGAAACAAACAATGGATTTGCGCTTTTGCGCTTTTGTGCTGTTGCGTTGATGCTATGATCGCACATCGCAAATTCAACTTTTGCGATGACACATGGCCGAACACAAGTAATGAAAATGTGATATTACAATCTGCGCGATCTGCGATCGCATCGCAAATATGTTGCATAATGCCACGTGGTCTATGGGACCCACGGGCCTCACGCTTTATGGGAGGGTGATTGTTTATATATATATATATATATATATATATATATTCGTTCCGTTCGCGGAACTCGACACATCAACAAGACACTTTGTTATAAAAGTTCATCACCACCTCTGCCATTTACTCCGCCGTTTTTTTGGTAAGTCTTTAAAGCCTGATTCAACCCTGTGATCAAAGCTCTGTCCGCTGCCATGACTTTGAGTCTTGGCCATTAACTCTGCTGTTAATATAAAACGGCTACCGCCTTGATAAAATATCAAAGGGATTAAAATCCCATCTACTCTTTACTGCACCTGTGCGCTTTCCAATCCTTTTGCAATTGGTTCAAGATTTAAACGGCAACCGCCTTAGCCTTGGCTTCAATGTGCCGTGGATCTTTCACTTCTGCAATTAATGCTGATTGACTTCAGTAGTTGGAATTAATTTCCAACACTCCCCCTTAATTTCAACTGCTGCTGGATTTTTCTGCATACCCAGACATTTCCTGGAATGTTCAAAGCTTTTCTGCGCTAGTGGCTTTGTGAGGATATCAGCAAATTGATCCTCTGTTCTGCAATGCTGCAAAACTATCTCACCATTTTTAACCAATTCACGTATGAAGTGAAACTTGGTGTCAATGTGTTTAGTCCTTTTATGAAAAACAGAATTTTTAGACAATGCAATAGCTGAGCTATTGTCACAAAAAATCACTGTCTCTTTTATTTGTTCTTGACATAAGCTTCTCAACATTTTTCTCATCCAAACTACTTGACACGCTGCTGCTGTAGCTGCCACATATTCTGCTTCTGCTGTAGACAATGCTACAATGGGTTGTTTCTTAGAAGCCCATGAAATGGCTCCTGAACCCATGTGAAAAACATAACCGGAAGTGCTCTTCCGATCATCTACACTTCCAGCCCAATCGCTATCCATGTATCCAACTAAATCTGAACATTTTGAAGCAGTATAAAAAATACCAAAACTTTTTGTACCTTTAACATACCTCAAAATTCTTTTTGCTGCTTGCCAATGTGCGTCATTTGGCTTTTCCATGAATCTGGAAATCAAACTAACAGCATGCATTATGTCCGGCCTAGTTGCAGTCAAATACATAAGGCTGCCAACTATGCTCTTGTATAAACTAGGATCAAAATCCTTGCTGCTGTCCTCTCTGCTGAGTTTTAATCCCATCACCGTGGGAGTGATAGCTGCTTTGCTTTCCTGCATGTTAAATCTTTCAAGCACCTCATTAACATACTTTGCCTGTGAGATGAAAATCCCACTTTCATCTTGTTCTACTTCTATTCCCAAGAAGTATCTCAACAAACCCATGTCAGTCATTTCAAATTCTTCCTTCATGACTGTTTTGAAATGTTCAATAAGGCAATCATCATTACCTGTAAAAATAACATCATCAACATATAAGACTACAATCAAGATTTTACCGTCTTTTTCTTTGATGTAGAGGGTGGGTTCTCCCTCACACTTCTCAAAACCATTTTCCAGTAGATATGAATCTATCCTACTGTACCACGCTCTTGGCACTTGCTTCAGCCCATAAAGAGCTTTCTTCAACTTGCATACTTTGTGCTCTTGGCCTTTCTTTTCATAGCCGAGAGGTTGATCAATGTAAACCTCTTCCATTAACACTCCATTTAGGAATGCCGACTTCACGTCCATTTGGTAAACTTTCCATTTGTTTTGTGCTGCTATAGACAACACTGCTCTCACGGTTTCCATTCTTGCAACCGGTGCGAAAGTTTCCTCATAATCTATGCCATGCTTCTGCTTATAGCCTTTGACAACAAGCCTTTCCTTGTGTCTCTCTATCTTGCCTTCAGCATTACTCTTGGTCTTGTAGACCCATTTAACACCAATGACATCTTTACCTTTTGGGAGTTCAACCAAATCCCAAGTTTTGTTTCTCTCTATGGCATTTATTTCCTCATCCATAGCTTCTATCCATTTCTCATCCTTGATGGCTTCTTCGAAATGAACAGGATCATCAACATGACAATATAAAGCAAACAAAGAATTGATACCTTCATTAGCTAAATCTTGTTCATAAATTTCTCTCAAACTTTTGAATTTCTTACCTCTTTCAGTAGATGTACAAATGCTTGAATAAGCACTTGAATTTCCTCCTTGTGGTGTGCTTGGAGAAGCACTTTCATTTCTCCTCAAGGGTGTGCTTTGCTGCTCTCTTGTTGGTGTTGTTGTTTGGGGATGTATTTCAGCCAACTCAACATCATTCTCATCATGAGATAAACAGTGTTTAACATTCACTGTTTTCTCTATGCTTCCATCCCAAGCTTCCTCTTCAATAAACTGAACGTCTCTGCTCACAATGAACTTCTTGGTGGATGGGTTATATAACCTGTATGCCTTGGATTCCTCATTGTATCCAATGAAAATACATTTCTCCCCCTTGCTGTCCAACTTCTTCCTTAGCTGATCCAGAATGTGGGCATAAGCCACACATCCGAAAACCTTCATGTGTGTGACATCCTGCTTTGTGCCACTCCATGCTTCTTCCGACACTTTTTTCATAACTGCTTTTGTAGGGCACCTATTTAGAATGTACGCTGCACAATGTACAACTTCAGCCCAATAATCATTAGGAAAATGCTTTGCCTTCAACATACTCCTCGCCATGTCCATTATGGTTCGGTTCTTCCTTTCGGCTACTCCATTTTTCTGCGGAGTATATCTAGTTGTAAACTGTTTTTGAATACCATTTTCTCTACAAAAACGTAGAAAATCTTTAGATATATACTCACCTCCTCTATCAGTCCTTAAGACTTTGATATGCAGCCCACTCTGGTTCTCAACAAGTGCTTTGAAATTACAAAATTTTCCAAACACTTCACTTTTGTTTTTCAAAAATTAAACCCAAGTTTTTCTTGTAAAATCATCTATAAATGTTAACACATAGTGGCTGCTTGCAAGTGATGGAGTTTGCATTGGTCCACATACATCTGAGTGGACAATCTCTAAGGGTGCTTTTGCCCTTATTCTTTTCCTGGAAGGAAAACTTTCTCTGTGTTGTTTCCCAAGAATACAACCTTCACAAAGGCTGTCTGGTTTCTCTATCAATGGTAAACCACTTACCATCCCTTTTCTGTTCAACAAATTAAGACCTCCAAAGTTGAGATGACCAAATCTCAAGTGCCATAACCAATTATCATCCTTTGGTTCGCTTTGGTAAGTCTCCTGTGCAACTGCTGCTTTCTCTTCACCATTCTTCAAGTCTGCTCTCATTCTGAGAGGGAACATCCCGTTCCTTGTCATCTTCACTTCAGCAATACATAGTTTGCTGGGTGGTTTATCCATGATGGTACAAACATCATTATCAAAGAAAACATTATACCCCTTATGGACAAGCTGTCCAATACTTAAGAGGTTACACTTCATTCCTGGAACATAATAAACATCTGCTATGGTTTTCTTTGCACCTAATCTTGTTAAAAAATTTACATCTCCTTTTCCCATAACAAAAACTTTGCTATCAGTTCCTAGTGTGACTTGTGACTGCACACTTTCATCTAACATGGAAAACATTGCTATGTTTCCTGTCATATGGTTACTACAACTGGAGTCTAGAAACCATAAATATTCATTCTTTTCTTCAACCATATTACAAGCTAAAAACAAACTACTTTGGCTGCTCTTTTCTTTAGTGAAATTTGCACTAGTTCTACTTGCCATATCTGGCTACTTCTTTCTACATTCATTAGCATAATGACCATATTTTTTACAATAATGACATTGGACATTGGATTTTTCATACCTATGTCCTTGAGCATTTTGCTGACCACTCTGCTGGCTGCTGCTTTGGCCGTGGCTGTGATTTTCATTGTTGCACCTTCCATGTGTATGTGAAGGGTTGTTCCTTCCACCTTTGTTCTAGCTTCTGCCTCTTCCTCTTCCTTTGCCTTGCCCTCTTCCTCTTCCGAAAGACATATGGGTGTTAAAAGCATGTTCAAGAGATGAGTTTTCACTCCTACCCAATCTTTGTTCATGGGTCATCAGTAATGCATGAAGTTCATCCACTGAAAACTTTGTGAGATCCTTAGTCTCCTCTATGGTGGTGACAATCACATCAAATCTTGAGGGTAAACTTCTCAAGAGTTTTTCCACAATCCTCTTGTCTTCAAGAGTCTCTCCATGTGATCTTATTTTTGTGACCATTCCAATCAGATGAGTGAAGAATGAGTCAATAGTATCTGACTCTTTCATACAGAGAGTCTCAAAGTCTCTCCTCAGCAACTGAAGTTTTGCTGTCTTCACTTTCTCCATTCCTTGATAAGCTGTTTTGAGAGTTTGCCATGCTTCTTTGGATCTCTTGGCTGTTGCTATCCTCGGAAACACACTCTCATGCACTGCTTGATATAATAAGAAAAGAGCCTTGGAATCTTTCTTCTTATAGCTCTTCAATGACTCCTTTTCTTCCTGAGTTAAAACAAATAACTCTGCTTCACTTGCTGGCTCTTCAAAGCCATCTTCAACAAATTACCATAAGTCTTGGGAGACAAACAATGCTTTCATAGTTATTGACCAGTAGTCATAATTTTTTCCATTAAATTGTGGGAGATGGATATTTCCCTTACCCATACCAGTGTTGGAGCCAGCCATTCTGCACTCTTAACTATGATTTAAAAACACTTGACTATGTATTTTAAAATAACTCACTGTTCTGCAACAGTAACACAAAACTATATAGAGACATACCTTTGGATTCTTTTTGTCTGAGACTTCACACTATTGGAGAAGCTTTTGCAACAAAGAACACCTTTCCTTCAGCTTATTTGACCTTCAAATAGCCTGGACTAGCTCTGATACCATGTTGAAATTTCTGAATAATTCCAGAACAATAATAGAGAGAATAAACTCCTCTCTATAACACAGAGAAATTAATAAAATTTACTCACACGAGACAAAGTTTCAACTCAATAAAACAAACATTTATTTCATAAAAAATGTGTTACAAGTTCTTCCTCACACAGAGGGATTTACAAAATATGATTGACTACTACAGACGTAGTGCTTCTCATAACAATCTTTGTCTCTCTCTCTCTCAGAAAAATACGTTGCTGTGTATTTTCGTTTCGCACTGTTGTGCATAAAAACGGCTCTGTTTTGTTAAAAACAAAAAAAAAAATTCATTTGCCTCACGAGCCTTTTCTTTATATATGCCGCCGCACATATTAAAACATATAAAACAATATAAATAAAAACAATTCAATACGGCGCGACGTACGAGTGGGACCACAATGTAGCCGGCCATCGCAATTTCAGAAATTGCGATATGCGCTATGGCGGAACGGACAAAGTGCAAAATTGCGATCTTGCGATGGTGCGCCGGGTGCACACCGCAAATTCAACATTTGCGATCAACACATTTGAAACAAACAATGGATTTGTGCTTTTGCGTTTTTGTGCTATTGCGTTGATGTTGTTATCGAACATCGCAAATTCAACTTTTGCGATGACACATGGCGGAACACAAATAATGAAAATGCGATATTGCAATCTGCGTGATCTACGATCGCATCGCAAATATGTTGCATAATGCCACGTGGTCTATGGGACCCACGGGCCTCACGCTTTATGGGAGGGCGATTTTATATATATATATATATTCGTTCCGTTCGCGGAACTCGACACATCAACAAGACACTTTTTTATAAAAGTTCTTCACCGCCTCTGCCATTTACTCCGCCGTTTTGTTTGTAAGGCTTTAAAGCCTGATTCGACCCTGTGATCAAAGCTCTGTCCACTGGCATGACTTTGAGTCTTTGCCATTAACACTGCTGTTAATATAAAATGGCTACCACCTTGATAAAATATCAAAGGGATTAAAATCCCATCTACTCTTTACTGCACCTGTGCGCTTTCCAATCCTTTTGCAATTGGTTCAAGATTTAAATGGCAACCGCCTTAGCCTTGGCTTCAATGTGTCGTGGATCTTTCACTTCTGCAATTACTGTTGATTGACTTCAGTAGTTGGAATTAATTTCCAATAGGAATTTCACTGATTAGAGAAGTCGTGTACTCTCTTCATGAATGAATTGCTTGGAATATCTTGAACTCTTTTTCAACAGTGATACAGAAAGAGTCGATATCTTCAGAGCGAGCAGAAGATGGTTGAAGGGGATGAGAAAATCCAAGTTTCGCAACACGTGTCTAGTGATAGTTAACGACAAGTACTTGTGAATCCACTTCCTCGAGAAGAATAAGGAGAGAAACGGATAGAGCGATTTTAACTGTTCGCTAATTATTTCCACATCCTGCGCCTTAGAGAAATAGGGTTAAAGACAACCAGGGACTTTCCTTTCATTTTTCGGGATAATTATCACGTGCAAGCCTTCCATACTATCGATCGTCCGCTTGATATCAGCGACGTGGTATTGGCGGGTGAATTTCTATTGGTATTCGGTAGTGGATGCAAGATTCATCCATCCATTAGAGGAGATGGAGAAATAAAAGTTTCCCTAATGGAGTGTGGACTGCCAGAAGGAATTGTCTTTCGGAAGAAAATTGAGTATTAGTGTTACAAATGACACAATGACTCCTTGATAATCGTAACGGAGGAGTCCAAGAATAATTTTAGAGATATTATAATCATACAAATTTCATGAATAAAAGCCAAACGATCTGATCAATATGGAACCCTGAGACTGTCCGACATATCTTGTTGGGAATTTGTTATCTCAAATTGTAGGGGCATAATTCACAATATGAATGAGAAAGCGTTCAATGTTTTGGAATTGAAGGAGTATAACTTCTTGTTTACCATACGAGATGAAGGTGGCCACATTATTACATGCAGGGCACTTTTAAGACATTTTTAATATTTTGTCTTAAAAAGTCACTTTTTATTTTAGTCATTTTAAATTGAAATTTAGTATCAATTGAATTGTTTTAAATATAAAATTTAAGACAAAAAGAGTTTGACCAAAAAAAAAAATTAAGAAAAAACTTTATATTTAAGACAAAAAAAAATTAAGACAAAAATATTATAAACGAAAAACTATTTAAGAGAAATATTTTAAGACAAAACGATATATTTAAGGCAAAAATCGTTTGAAACAACAATATTTTAAGAAAAAAACAATTTAAGACGAAAATATTTTAAGACAAAACTTTATATTTAAGACAAAAACAACTTGATACAAAAATATTTTAAGATGAAACTTTATAGTAAGACAATGACCACTTAAGACAATGGTAATTTAGACGAAATTCACTTGAGACAATTAACAATAAAGGCAAAACCATATCAATTAAAGACAATATTATCTAACACTACTTACAAAATTGACTCTAATAGTGCACCCTAAGTATTCCAACATGCATGCTACTACTGAATCGCACTTATATCGAGGATTATATTTCACTTATCATTCATGTTATCTTATATAAAGACAACAATTTGTTGGGCTCTTCGTTTTGGTGGGGTAGCTTACTCTGAAGATCGCGACAACTTTTCCTGGCAGGATTTATGAGACTTCAATCCCTCTTATGTCCTGACGATCTCTATTTATATGATTAGAGACAATTTGTATGTCATTGCATTCGAGAATACTACACGGTGGGGATTTTAAGAGAGAAGAAATATTTTGTCTTAAAATTTTCGATACGAGGCACTACTAAAAAAGGAAAAAGTAGAGGATTAGGGGTTTGTCTTATGTTGTTGATGGGTTCTTCAGGAAGAAGAGGGATGGAGGTCGAAAAAAATTGATGGGATTTAGGGAAATGGAGGCCGAAAATAGAGGTGCTTGATGAGATGAGCGACAGAGGCACTTTCGCTGAACATGGATAGGTAGTAACATAGTTGGAGTACTTTTCAGGGTCTCCGTTGATAGTGTTTTAATTTGTGTTTCTTGACTCCTTAATTTATTTTGAATGCTACTTCTATCTATTGGTTGCTGCTATCAGTACATTTTTGTGCTAGAACTTTTAACGATCATTGACAACATTGACTAGATTCACTTGAAGGATGGTGGAGACAAATTATAGAATATCTATTGGTAGACAATATGCCTACCTCAAAATATCTATGACAACTTTTTCGAGAAGCAGACACCGAGCATAAAATATAGAATTATGGAGCCATTAGTCACAAAATTCACAAGGGAGATAATTTTGGTTGTAAATGTGGAGGTAGATGGATTAAATGTAGCATTTACTAGTGCAATTACTAGTGTTGTTTGGTGCAATGAATCTAAGAATAATTATCTGAGCTAGATTCAGTCCTGATTCTGAATGATATTGGGGGATCTCTACTAGTTATTTTGTTTAAAGGTACACTAATAACAATTTATTTTCCACTCTAGTTGTTGGTATAGTTTGTGGTCTATCTGAGATGCACCAACTGGTTGTTTACATTGTCTTTCTTCTGAACCTTTGCTCCTGTGAGTATTCATGCTCCTTCCCTAGTTTAGAAATGGTCAATTAGGGGATTTTCGAGGATCTTACCTGCTACCTCTTGTTCTTCTCTATGGTGTATCTGAGGATCTTTACTACTACGTAAGTGCATTAATTTTGATTGGTGGAGTTGGTAACACATTTAAATTTTTAATTTGATCATGAAGGAGTCTCTTGGGGTCATTGATTGCTCTGCGGGGATATATGTTTTCCAAGTTGATCATTTATTATATGAGGGACAATCCATTAATGATTTGCGCCTTCATTGAAGATATTTGTCGATTGTTTTCTTGAATAGATTTTATGAAGGAAATTTGTATATGGTGACTGGCCAATATATTTTATTTGAAGGGGTTTCCTAGTGGATTGAGCTGGTGAAAACCTACATTGATTGGTGTCAATAACTAATAAGTGACATTAATCTACCTTGTCTACATATTTTATGGAGGTTTTTTCAAACACTACTACATAAGGTATTTTTTAGTAATGTTTTCTACTTTGGTGCACATATAGGCGATATTGCAGAGTGTCAGTCGTGTCTCTTGTACAAATTTCCTTTACATCTATCAGTAGGATTTCACTTGATACTGAAGAAAACTAGGGCAGTGATGTGCCATTACTCGATGTGTTGGTACATGCGAATATTGAGGCAAGGAGTCATGGCTGCCCCAAGTCAGGAGTTTATCCCTTTGGGACATCTCCTATACACACAACTATACATGTGGATTCAAATGTTTTGGTATCCCCACTAGTTATTGAACCCAATGTTGTAATCCACAGAAATTGTTTTTCCATCATTCGTCAAAATAGAAGTTAATTAAGGTTGATCTGGATTATCATAAACTCATTTTCGATTTCGATGTTTTTTGGGACCAGATGGTAGGATTACAACAATGGGATTTGGTTGGTAAGTGGTTTTATCTGCAAATGGATGGCTCTCAGATGGTGTCCTATGTTGAAGAAAATTGGTGCCCTATTCTTTAGTACTCTCGTATTTTCAAAATTTTATACAATCAATGGTTATGCCTCCACTTTATTGGTGATGGAAATTTTACGAATATTTTTAGATGATATTGGGTTCATGGTTTTGGTTTCCTCTCTTTAAATCACTAACATGTGGGATTTGATAAATACCAGGAATTTCCACGAAATAAATTGGTTTCAAGTTAAACTCCCTGGTTTACTGCTCGTATTTTGGTAATGTATGTTAGGGTCATTAGTTTTACTGTCAAATGTTTTTCCTTATCCTTTAATTTTCATTTTTTAGTAGTTGACCCTATGAATATTGTTGTTGTGATAGCCTCTAGATCGTTGCTT
Source organism: Pinus albicaulis (assembly GCA_034641835.2). Lineage (NCBI taxonomy): Eukaryota > Viridiplantae > Streptophyta > Pinopsida > Pinales > Pinaceae > Pinus > Pinus albicaulis. The sequence goes on along the minus strand of CM076575.1, from coordinate 214,271,545 downwards.
GACATATTTGAGTTTCTTACATGAAGGGTTCATTCAAATTCTGAAAGAGTGTCAAGTTAATGGAAGTGATCGTCGCACATGTTTTTGTCATGTCATGTAAAAGGGATTCTAGCCATTTGTCTATCAAAATTGTCTAAATTGAGCTGATTTGCAGTTAGAGTTCTAATAGTTACAAGGTAAGGTCATTTTAAACAACATACAATTTTATCTCCCATTCTTATTTACCCTATGTTTATCCATTTCACCTCCTATTTCCCCATTTACCCATTTACCTTCCATTCATCCCCATTCATATAAATTTACATCCTACAGCCTTCCCATATACCATTCACCTATCATCATATTAAATTCATTTTATTCCTCCCTTTCATTCTAAACCATGCCCTATACTAACATTACCATTTCCCATACTCATATCATATAACCCTCATGCATAATACCACATTATCATATATAAAACTCTAATACCAGAGTGATATAATTCCCCTTATACTTAATCATTACATATGCTTTGATTCACATGCCATGTTAGCTCAAGTTATCCAAAACATAAGGTCAAAGAATCACAATGCTACTTCGATTTTCTTGTTGAACAACGTTGTGCATACTCTATTTTTTACACCCTTTTGAAACGATATTTATTACCACATAAAGGCCAACTATGAATAACTAGGGGAGGTTTTTCTTTAAGATGGGCCAAAGTACAAAAAATCTTCGATTTTTTTCCTAGGTGTAATAGATTAGGTGTTATGAAGGCATCTTTAAAGCTCATTTTTCGCAGTTTTTATATTTCCTGTTTTGAGTCATGGTTTTTCAAACAATTTTCTCAAAATATGGGAAATGATTTGGAGAAATGGAGAGAGTTGTTTATTCCCAACAATATCATATAAAATAACCTCCTTTAGTTTTGAAAATTATGTTATGATTTGGGATATATACCCAAAACAAAGTGTGCTACGCAGGTACTGCGCAACCCTTGCCTTCTAAGTCTCACTCATATTTTGGAGCTATCAACTATTAGATATTTGAGAGGTCAACTTGATTTTCACTTGGATGCCATATCAACCCAAATTTTATCGAACAGGTGTCAACCATAAAGGAAATATGACTTTCTGCTACCTAGTCGCTACACAGAGTTGTTAGTTCAGTAACAACTTTTCTATGATTTTTTGTTGTTTCTATTTTCTTTACTCAAGATGAATGAGATTTGAAGATAAAAATGGTTTCAAATATGTTTTTCTTTAGCGAGAGGTTAATTATTTTAGGATTACCTTTGTTATTTTTGAAAAATATGTAAACAAATGTAATGTTTCTATTTTTTAGTTATGATGTTTCTACCTTTCCAATTGGTTTTGATTCTCTCCATGGATCGAACATGTTTTTTATGCAAATTCCTATTAAACTATAATATTTTGCCTATATAATGAAGAGAATTAAATGAAGAAAGTGTTGGTAGGTTGGTTTGGAGAAATAATTTGCAAGAGTGTTACCATATTATTTTTTTGTGACCTAAAATTTTGTGCATGGAGCTTGTGTATCAGTTGACCCACTATTATTCTTGCAAATATACTCATGGTATGGGATCTCAGATTTGTTTTTATCCTGTAAATTTTTTTTCTTCTCCTGTAAACTTTGATGTTATCTCTCTTTCGCTAAAATTCTGACTATTTTCTTGTCATAAGTACAAGTTGAGGCTATTTGGAATTCAATTTAACATTCCTCCAAATTAGGTGTTAGAAATTGGTTGAGTTGCAATGTATATTTGTGTTTAATTTCTTCTAAAATTCTTATTTCCTATGAGTGTAGTATCTGAATTTCTCATGTTGTTCCATTTAAAATGAGTATTTACTCTATTATGTTCCCCTATGCTACAATTTGTGAATGTCTGAGATGTTATATTGATTGATCCTCTATGAGAATGAACTGTGACTCTGAGTTCAAAGGATCCAACATATTGAAATTTCATGATGACTCCACTAGTCAAAGGTCATTAATTTTGGTTGACTGTGTTCAATATGGGGTAAAGAACAAATGGTATGTATGCACCTATGCAGAGATCTCATATTATTGGTTTTCTGAATCCCATGCCTCTTGTTGAATGGTCAACTTACCTCCCAATATTCAGAGATGGAAACGGAGAATATTTTTCTCTACGTCTGGTTAAATTTCATATCCATGCATGCAAGTTGAAGGTTCAATTTGATAAAGGAAAATTATGAAAAAATGAGAGAGTTTGTTATTTTTGATGGGCCAAAGTATAAAAAACTCTTCCAGTTTTCGCAGAAGTGTAACATATCAGGCGTTAAGAATGCATCTATAAAGCTCATTTTTCGCAATTTGTAAATTTACTGTTTTGAGCCATGGTTTTGCAGAGAATTTTGTGAGAATATGGGGAAGCATTTTTTGAGGATATGGGGACGTATTTAGTTCCAAAACTATCATATAAAATAACCCCGTTTATTTCTGAAAAATATGTTATGGTTTTGGAGATATACCCAAAACAAAGAGTGCTACGTAGCCCTTGCCTACTGAGTCTCACTCATGTTTTCGAGTTGCCATTTATCAGAGATTTGAGAGGCCAGCTTGCTTTAGACCTCGATGCCATCTTAGCTCAGCTTTCATCAAACCTGTGTTAGCCATAAATGAAATATTACTTTGTGCTACCCAGTCGCTGCACAAAGCTGTTAATTCACTCGAATATTTTATATTCTTTTCTGTTGTTTCTGTTTTCTTTACTTGGGGTGGTCAATAATTTGATTTAAAAACAATTATAATATACATATTTTTCGTCAATACTTTTCATTAATTAAAATACAAGAACTCTTGAAAGTTACACATGTAGAGACCATATGATGACATGGTTGAAGACATGAAAATAGAGACTATATATGACACTCATGTATGATGATTGGAGACCTCACTTAAAAACCTAATGACCTCATTATGTCCCAATAACCTCATACATAGAGAAAATTGAAAACAGTCACAAAGAAAATTATTTTTTATCACCTTTGACACATCCTATCAGATTGGCTCCTTCACCATCGAGAAGATGACTCTTTCATCTTTCCAACGATCCCTCACTCAGCCCCTAACTCCAAATTGTCTAAGAGAAATCGATTTTTCAAGGTGATATATCCTATTTTCGCAGTCTACCCAACCTATACTCTATCTCTCAAGTTGACCTCCTTTCATAAGACACGTCCCTTTATTTCCAACCCAAAATTACTATAAATATGAGTTGTATGTTCATTCACCACATCAATTTGTTAAACAATTACATAAAGAAGTGAACAGTTAACAACTCGTGAACATTACAGCAACACGGAGAGGAGACTTAGAGGCCGAGAAGGATTTTATTTTGATTGGGTTATAAATTAGGATGATATGACACCTGAAGCAACTACAATGTAGGGTTCGACTATTCTACGGGAAATTAGAACCTCAATCTTAGCTGCAAGTAATAGTTAAAGGCTCAAATCACTTAAGCTTTGGAACAATTGAGTAAACAAGACTGGATTGATCATAGAGCTCGTACTTGGGCATATAAATTCTATCACGTGACCAAAGAGCTTGAACTTGGTCATAAAACTTATATCTCTTGACCATAAAACTCGGAATTGGGCACAAAACCTCTGCAACTTAACCACATAATTTTAGTCAAGTGATTAGTTATAATGCCTTACACTATGGAAGCATAAAGTCTCGTTTTGGGGACGAGTTATTACACACATTGTCTCGAATAAGACAGACACAGGACCTTCAAAATCACCACAAACAACTACATTGAGGCTTCCATCCCTTCATATTGATCACAAAATTTGGAAGAAGGCTCGGACCTTGAATTTACCCACAAAATCTCGGAAAAAATTCAGGCTTGAGCACAAAAATTCAATCTTTGCAGTGAACTAAGGATCAGATAGGTGATAGAGACGTATGTTCTTAGATCTTAAAGCACGAGTTAAGGAATGTGAAGGAGAATAAGTTTAATATGTTGGGGAACCTGTGACAAAGAATAAGCTTGGATTGAAGGATAAACAACTCATATCAAAATTTTGGACTACTAAAAAATTATACCTTCATATCTATGGTAAGAAGTTGACAAATGACAATTGAACAAAGTCTACACATCATCCTGTCATCCTGACTTAAAACATATGGACAGTGATGTGCTCATGAATAATTGGATAGTGATGAATTTGAATACCATTAGGGGAATTGTGAGGTCTAAAATGAGCCTCCTAAGACAATCTACAACCAAAATAAACTTTATAAGAACCAATAGGCTTCAATATGATTATCTCTACCATGGGGGATGATTCACCATTTTTGGAGTAAAAAGGTAAAAATTTTAAAAATAATAAAATAATAAAACTACTTTTTCAACTCGTATTTTCAACTTATCTCCCTATGGTTTTACTCAAATTTCGAGTGGGAGTACTCCTTGGATGTAAAATTTAATTTCTCATCTGAGTACCCATGTTGCATATTTTCGATGGACCCAACTACATGAAAAATGATGAATACATGAAAAAACGTGATTGCAATCATGTTTTTAATGTATTTCTCATTTTTCATGTAGCAGGGTTCATCAAAAGTATGAAACATGGGTACTCCATGGCTAAAGAATCAAATGTAGTCTCCAACTAGTGTTGTTGCTCAAAATTTGAGTAAACCCATAGGGAGATAAGTTGAAAATACGAGTTGAAAAAAACTAATTTTTTTTTTCCTTGTAAAAATTGATGATGTAATCTAATATTATTTTATTATTTCCACTATTATTTTATAATTTCCTTAGAAGGCCCATTTTAGACCTCAAATTTCCCTTAATGCATAAACACTTATTCTGATCAGTTAAGTGAAAATTTTGGAACAATGAAGCACTAACTATTAAGGAGCAATTCAAGTAAGTTACCTATTAAATTTTATTAAAATAATGAAGGGTTGGTGCCCTAGGGGTTGAAGACTCTAAAAATAAGGTTGGAGCCTTCAAAAGAAAAGGGTTGCAGCCCTAGAAGTTGGAGCCTCACAAAAGCCCGAGTTGGTGCTTGGTAATAGGTTGGAGCTTGGAAGATTGAAGGGTTGGTGCCCACAAACATAATTGTATTGAAATATTTGAAAAGAGAATTGGTGTCCTCGGTTGTTTATAATAAAATATTTATTATTTTATTATTATTATAATTGTGAAGAATATTAACTAGTAAACATAGCAATTTAAAAGAAATATTGGTTCACCCCCTCCTAGTATTTCCAACAATTGGTATTTGAGCCATCTTCTTCATAATAATCCTACTAGCTAGAGAAAGGATTCTTAGGTCACAATGAAGAATCAGGAAACATCAGAAAATATTCCCAAATTTGATGGAACAAATTTTGGCTTTTGAAAGCGTAGGATGAAATTCTATTTAATGCCTATTGGACCTGAAGTATGGCAATCAATTGTGGATGGGTATAAATGTCCACCTACTCCTCCAACATATCAAGAAGGAAGGAAAGCTTATATTGAAAATTTCAAAGCACCAAATTCCATAACAAGTGGAATTTCTAATTCATAATTCACAAAAGTGATGAATTATGATTCTACCAAGGAAATGTGGGACAAGCTTAATGTTATCTATGATGGAGAATCCAAAGTCAAGAAGGAGAAAATCCAAACTGATAGAAGAAATTTTGATACTCTTAAGATGGATGACGAAGAAGATATTGTAGATTTTTTCCTCCATGTACATGAAGTTTCCAACTCACTCAAAGGTCTAGGAGAAGACATTGAAAAATAACAGTTGTCCAAAATGTCTTTAGATCACTTCCAAAGTGATTTGACTCCAAAGTAAGTGCCATAGATTAAATAAAGGACTTGGATACTCTAAATATGGATTAAATTCATGGGATTCTCATTTCATATCAAATGATAAAAGGAATCCCAAACTCCAAGGAATTTTCATTCAACGCTTCAAAGTCATCAAAGAAAGGGGAAAATTATAATTATAGCACTGATGATTCTGACATTGAATTTGAACTAGCATAATTCGTAAAGAAACTAAGGAAAGTGTCCAAGCTCAAAGGTAAGTATCCTCCCGTTTGTTTTAAATGTGGAAGTATAGTACATTGTGTTGAAAAATTTCCCCATAAACATGATATTGATGATGAAGACGAATATAAAAAGAAGATGTTCAAGAAGAAAGGGTCTAATAAGAAGAATTTATACTCTAAACAAGAAGACTCCGATGAATAATAATCAGTGATTACTAAGAAGAAATCAACTGAAAATACCTTTCTACACAAAAGCAATGATGATGAGTATGATGAAGTGGATGACTATGTTCGAAGCGATGAAGTATTAGTTATGGAATTTAGAAATGAAAATGATTATGAACAAGATATTGAATGAAATGTAGATGATTTTCTGATGAATGCAATTGTATAAAATGAGAAATTAAGAAAGGTAATTTCCCTCAAAGTAGAAAAATAAGAAGAAAAAAGGAAGGAAGAATTATTGAACAATAAACTAAAAGAAAGAGAAGAAATTTGCGAAAAACGTGAAGCTGAAATTGTTTCTATAAGGAAAGAGTTGGATCAATTTAAAAGGAGTTGGAAAATCTCTCAAACTCTTGATAAAATCCTTAATACTCAAAAACCTCAACATGGGAAGTTTGGAATTGGTTTCAAAGGATAATCATCAATTTCAATTAAGAATTGAAATGAAAAAATCCAAATAATCTATGTTGACATCCTTTGTAATCATCCAAAAGTGGAGAATTCACCACACCAAGAGAAAAGGTCCACCTATGACAACCCAAGGATTGAAGGAAATTTATCTCCAAGGAAGAATACTAAATCAAATCAAGGCTACCTTAACATGTATCTAACTATCTTTTTCGGTTGTTGTTTCCATTGTAAAAAATTTGGTCATCAAGGTAAGCATTGAAAAGCTCATAACGGCTATACCTCAAGATATAAGATCACTTATCAAAAAAAGAAATGTACGTTAGAGGAAAAATGACAAATCAAGACCTTCAATTTATTTGATAATTTGGCTAGGTATGATCTAGCTTGCTCAAAACGCAATGATTTTGGTCATGATGCAAAACAATTTCCATTTATATCAGAAACAGAAGAGTTAAAGAAGGAGAAACCCGCTACAGACAAATTTGGCCTAGATTTTTTTGTTCATAGTGATGAAAATTAATGATTTGTGGATAGTGGATGCTCAAGACACATGAAAGGTGACAAAAAAATTTTTATCTCATTAAAAAATCAGGATGTAAATGTATCTTTTGGATGTGGATCTGCTAAAATTGCCAGAAAAGGGACTGTTTCTCTTGTTAATGGAAGGTGAAAAGCTCAAAATGCACTACTGGTGGAAGGGCTCAAACACAATATTTTATGTGTTAACTAGATTCGAGACCAAGGACATAATGAAATTTTCAGTACTAAAGATTGAGATAAGAAAATACTCTTAAGGAGAACTTATGGGGAAAGGAGTACGAAGCTATTGATATCACAGTTAGTATTTTTTGTTAACTATTTTACACTTAATTTTGTCTTGATACGTAATTAGAAATTCTAATAATCAATTTGTAAAAAATGTGACTAAAATTATATTATTTCCTTTGGATATTAGCATGAAAGGAAATTAAATGAATGTTCCTAGGTACTAGTGTGAAAGGAAATCATGTCATTATTTTTTAGTTCATGCAAATTTCAAAGGACAGAAACAGAAAATTCCCCTGTCCATTGGAAATTTTATTTCTATGTTTATGAAAAATAGCCATTCTGAAAATTACTCTACCTATAAAATCAAGGGAAGCCAACATAATCACCCTAGTTCTGACTCGAAATATATCTCCAAATATAATTCTAAGTAGCAACTACTACTCGGTTGAGTGGATTATTTTCCTCTTTCAAATTTAATTAAATAATGATGCCATTCCATAAGGAGGAAATAACAACTAATCTGATTGTATGCCACATTCTCATATCATCCTGCTGGATTATTCACTTAGCCTCAAACAAAACTTGTTTCCAATTAAGTGGAGAAACAAAGAAAAAGACAAGACTATGTTCAACAATATTCCTACAAAATTTCCCTTTGTATATAAGGAGAACCAAAATATTCACGTTCGTCCCATATAGAATAATATCTCTATATTTCTGACAAAATAGCCATCCTGGTTAAAAACCAGATAGCCAAAATATTATCCAGATGGATTATTGGACTCTTGCAAAGCTGAATATGTGACAATGTATTTCTATAAAAATGGAATGCCAGCTAATCTGAATGCATTCCACATTTTCCTACCCACTTGCCAAATCATCATTTCTCTTCTAACAAGCCCCATGCCAATGAGTTGGACCAACAACAAGAAGACTATTTTTAGCTATTATCCAGTTTTTAAACATCTTAACAAACTTGAATTACAACATTGCATGCTTAGTTTTTAAAAATTAAACAACAACGTTAATAAATCTAGCCCAATGAAGGCGATTGTTAAATGCTAGAGCATTCTGAGGTACTAGACACTCAAGAACTTGACTTTTAGAAGTGCGAGATGCCTTGACATCTTTGAATACATCATAGTTCATGATCATGAAGATTACATTTCCAATTGAGGTGACTAGATATTGATCAACATGGCCCAACCTTATCACATAAGTTCCTTTTATTGGTAATCATCAGATAGGCTTCCTGTAAAATTGTCTCCAATTCTTCCAAATAGGTCTAGAAGAATCACAATGTAATATAAGTGAACACTCATCAAGAATCATCTGGCACAATGCCATGAATGCATAGTGACAAATAGCTTGAAGGTTGTGAGTACAACTAATATTACATGAAGATAACCATTCTCTTTTACATTAATCCCACATCAATCCTTGATGAAAATGGTATTTTTGCATGCCATCTACCAATGAAGGTAGAAAGAAAACCCCACCTGACATCTTTCCATTAAATAAGGTCCAAATCGAATGTACAGCAATACCAATCTTGATGATAGTCCAAATAATCCTAATGTAGCTGTGAACGAGTTGTCATGCTTGCAATTTCCCCACTTAAGGACCACACAAACCAGAAATCTTAAAAACAATATTTTTGCCTACTACTGACTATATCACAGAGGAAAAAATCGTCAAGTATACAGTGTATATGTGTAGGCTTAGTTGACATTGATTCACTTTTCTATTTATATTGATCCTTTTTCTTTGAGCTTGGACTGGAACACTGTTCATCTGTGACGTAAGTCTAAGAGGATGATTATTGATGGTTGAACTTGAAAATGTATTATGATTTTCTAATTATTATCTATATATTCAATATATGTTTAAAATGTAAAATTTAAATGTATATCATTCTCCTACTATCATCAGACTAATGTAACTAGAAATCATGACTTCAATGGATTAGCTAATTTTTATCCAATGGCCATGAAGAAGAAAATTCCATATTGTTAAATTAAGCTGAACTTTTTATCTTGCTTTCATGAGGTGTTCTTCTTTTTGGTAAAGCTAATTCCCATATGAGTTTTCAACCATGCTTACAGTCATGATGGGGTCCAATGGCGATCAAAGTTTATTAGATCCCCACTTCTAGATCTTTAGAAGATTTGGAAGTAAAATACTATGCAAATGTCCATTCCTTTTCATGCACAATATGTAATGCAAACACGTTTTATTTTACATTGGGGAGATTTCAGCCCTAAGATTACATTTTTTCATCAATCATCAGACTATTATTTGAGAGTCAACATATTATCTTTAGAGCGGTCCAAAGAGGGAGTAAAATTTTAGTTTAATTTTTTCATAATTTGGAAAGGATTTTGCCTCATATTTGTGATTTTTGTTTGGTAAATTTTATTGAGTATATGTTCCTACTTTGATTGGTAGCCACAACATTGACCAGTTGGCATCTTTTGGTGACGTTCTATTCTCTGCATATAGCATTATGGTTGAAATTGTTTGAACATAAACCATTTTATGCACGAGATGTAATGTGATTTGGTATTTTTAGTGGTAGCACTATTGGACTTATGAAACTCTGTCTGGGCTTTAACTCTGTTGGGTTGTATCATGTATATTCAAGAAATGTAGATTATGGTCTTCTTTCAATCTTGGAATACTATTTCTCTAAGTTTTGCCATATTTTATCTTTTTTCATGAGATTGAATGTAATGATATTATATTGGAGGTTTCTGTGGTGTAGATTTTGAGATGCAACACTTGGAATATCCACAATCTTCATTTTTAGTCAATGTTTCGAGTCTAACTCAAGACTCATCATTAGGACAAACCTACTGAGAAAAGAAGAGATTAAGGAAATAAATAGAGGAAAGGAAGAGATGAGAGAGCCGACCGGTTCTTAAAATTTTATTTTTTATTAGTTTATCATTTATTTTAGATTATCAAATTCTTATTTCTAATTTTAATTATGACAAATTATATATTATTGTTTTTGTTGATTTTTTTAAATTTCCCTAGTTGTTATTATTTTAGAATTAGTATTATTTTAAAAAAGAATTTTATAAAATATTAAATATTAGAGGGATTTAAATATTTAAAAGAAAATTTAAGGTTATCATGATAGATATATTTTGAAAAAATTAGAGTTAAGGGGATAATTAATATTATTTAGTTGAAATTAATTATTTTAAAAATTTTGTAGTATAAGGTGGATTTATAAATATCTGTGGTATTTATGAATATTTATGAATATTTGAACTTAATGTTACTAAAACTAAGGATATAAAAGTATAACCTATGTAATAAAGGGGAATAATCAAATTGAATATTGAACAGTCGTGTTTCAAGCATTCAAACAGTGAACAGCCTTCGAGACGGTGTGCTCAAGGAGGATAATTCTAGAAAATGTTTGTATTTCATCCATAAAAATGACAATCAATAGATATATATGGTTACTCTAGAAAATAACAATTTATTACAAAGGGGGCACCATATTGAACTATTTCTAGTAGGTTGGAACTTCATAATAAGAAAAAAATACATATCATGGAGAAGCAATGCCATGGTGTTGTGTTGAAATGTTGCTCATATATTTAATGCATTATCATGACAATTACATGCTAAAACAACACATATTTTAGAATAAATGCACCTCACTAAAGATACTTTAAACATATTTTTCAGATAAAGGAAAAACATTAGCCACAAAGTGTTTTGATCACGTGTGTACTTTCAACACACCTAGTTTTGAAAGAGAGAAAATTCACTAGAGAGGAATTGTGACATCCAAAATGATCTATAACACAAGCCTTTAAACCACAATTTTATCCGCTTCTCTTTCCTAGACTACATTATCTCTCCTCCTATCCTGTTCTATAAAGGAGAGGTGCAAGTCCTCATTCTAGAGGATGGATTTACTTACAAAGGTGTTAATGGATTCTCATCAAAATTTGACTAAACCCATAGCGAGATAAGTTGAAAATACGAGTTTAAAAAAAAATAGTTTTTATTTTTTCCCTGTAAAAATTGATGACGTAACCTAATATTATTTTATGATTTCCACTATTATTTTATAATTTCCTTAGAAGGCCCATTTTAGACCTCAAATTTCCCTTAATGCATAAACACGTATTCTGATCAAGGAAGTGAAAATTTTGGAACAATGAAGCACTAACTATTGAGGAGAAATTCAAGTAAGTTACCTATTCAATTTTATTAAAATATTGAAGGGTTGGTTCCCTAGGTGTTGAAGCCTCTAAAAATAAGTTTGGAGCCTTCAGAAGAAAAGGGTTGGAGACCTAGAAGTTGGAGTCTCACAAAAGCCCAAGTTGGTGCATGGAAACAGGTTGGAGCTTGGAATATTGAAGGGTTGTTGCCCACAAACATAATTGTACTCAAATATTTGAAACGCGAATTGGTGTCCTCACTTGTTTATAATGAAATATTTATTACTTTTTTACTATTATAATTGTGAAGAATATTAACTAGTAAACATAACAATTTAAAAGAAATATTGATTCACCCCACTCTTAGTATTTCAAAAAATTGGTATTAGAGCCAGCTTCTCCATAATCATTCTAATAGATAGAACAAGGATTCTTAGGTCACAATGAAGAATGAGGAAACATCAAAAAATATTCCCAAATTTGATGGAACAAATTTTGGTTTTTGGAAGCGTAGGATGAAATTCTATTTAATGTCTATTGGACCTGAAGTATGACAATTAGTTGTGGATGGGTATAAATATGCACCTACTCCTCAAAAATATCATTAAGGAAGGAAATATTATATTCCAAATTTCAAAGCACTAAATTCCATAACAAGTGGAATCTCTATTTAATAATTCACAAAAGTGATGAACTGTGATTCTTCCAAGGAAATGTGGGACAAGCTTATTTTTATCTATGATGGATACTCCAGAGTCAAGAAGGAGAAAATACAAACTGATATAAGACATTTTCAGAGTCTTAAGATCGATGAAAAAGAAGATATTTTAGCATTTTTCCTCCGAGTAGATGAAGTTGCCAACTCACTCAAAGGTCTAGGAGAAGACATTGAAAAATAAAAGTTGTCCAAAACTTCTTGATATCACTTCCAGAGTGATTTGAATCCAAAGTAACTGCCATATAAGAAATAAAGGACTTGGATACTCTAAATATGGATTAAATTCATGGCATTCTCATTTCATATAAAATGATAAAAGGAATCCCAAACTCCAAGGAATTTTTATTCAAGGCTTCAAAGTCATCAAACAAAGGGGAAAATTATAATTCTAGCATTGATGATTCTGACATTAAATTTGAACTAGCATAATTCATAAGGAAACTAAGGAAAAGATCGAAGCTCAAAGGTAACTATCCTGTCATTTGTTTTAAATGTGGAAGTATAGTACATTATGTTGCAAAATCTCCTCATAAACATGATAGTGATGATGAAGGCCAATATAAAAAGAAGATGTTCAAGAAGAAAGAGTCTAATAAGAAAAATTTATACTCCAAACAAGAAGACTCTGATGAAGAATAATCTGTGATTACTAAGAAGAAATCAACTAAAAATACCTTTCTACACAAAAGAGATGATGATGAGTCTGATGAAGAAAATGACTATGTTCGAAGTAATGAATTATTAGTTATGGAATTTAGAAATGAAAATGATTATGAACAAGATGTTGAATGAAATGTATATGATTTTCTAATGAGTGCCATTGTAAAAAATGAGAAATTAAGAAAGGTAATGTCCCTCAAAGTAGAAAAATAAGAAGCAAAAAGTGAGGAATAATTATTGAACAATAAGCTAAAACAAAGAGAATAAATTTGCGAAAAACGTGAAGCTAAAATTTTTTCTCCATGGAAAGAGTTTGATCAATTTAAAAGGAGTTGGAAAAGCTCTCAAACTCTTAATAACATAATTAATACTCAGAAACCTCAACATGACAAGTCTGGAATTGGTTTCAATGGAGAATCATCAATTTCAAGTAAGAATTGAAATGAAAAATCCAAAGAATTTATGTTGAAATCCTTTGCAATCATCCAAAAGTGGAGAATTCACCCCACCAAGAGGAAAGGTCCACCTATGAAAACCCAAGGAATGAAGGAAATTTATCTCCATGGAAGAGATTATTATCCATTCAAGCAGTGAAGAGTCTTGGAGACAGTGTTCTCAAGGAAGATAACTCTATGAAATGTTTTTATTTCATCCATAAAAATAACAATCGAAAGACATATGGTTACTAATGGAAAATAACAAGTTATTACAAATGGGGCACCATATTCAACTATTTCTAGTAGGTTGGAACTTCATAATAAGAAAGAAATAGATATCGTGGAGAATCAATGCCACGATGTTGTGTTGACTTGTTGCTCATACATTTAGTGCGTTATCATGTGTATTACGTGCTAAAACAACACATATTTTAGAAGAAATGCACCTCAGTAAAGATACTTTAAACATATTTGACAGCTAAAGTAAAAACATTAGCTACAAAGTGTTTTGACCAGGTGTGTCCTTTCAACAAACCTAGTTTTGAAAGAGAGAAAAATCACTAGAGAGGAATTGTGACATTCAAAATGATCTAGCACACAAGCCTTTAACCCACAATTTGATCCTCTTCTCTTTCCTCGACTACATTATCTCTCCTCTTATCCTGTTCTATAAAGGAGAGGTGCAAGTCCTCATTCTAGAGGGTGGATTTGCTTAGAAAGGTGTTAAGAGATTATCATCACCTACCCTCATGCATTTTAGACTTGAGAGCACTTGCACTACTACATGTAAGAGCTTAATAGGGTAGCCTATGGTACAATGTATTTATGATTTACTTTCGAAAACTTCATTCACATATGAAATGGATTCTAATATGCTTATTTTATAGTGCTTTGAGTTCATATGGTTGTTTTGTATATGTTATCATGCTACAAGAATTGTGTTGTCATGAAAGTGCAATTATTTAAATTTTACTTTCATATAAGGTGAATATTCTTTGCTTCTTTTCCATCTAATCACTATAGGTATTTTAATTAAGGAACTCATCACATCCCTCTATAGTCTAGTTTTTACTTTAATCTCTATCCTCTTTAAAACACTCAAAGACAACATTTTATGTTGGATTATTTTATACTTACACCTAAATTGAGCACAAAAATCTTAAAGTAATCCTAATGAATAGAAAAAAATAGTAACTATCTATAAAAACAGTAAATGATTAAACAACCATAACAATTATATCACTACTACACATAAAATTTATATCACTATAAAACATATTTTTTAAGGCCAAATAATATTTTGTTTTAAAATCCTAAATTACTATTTTAGTCTAAAAATTAAAAATATTTTAATTGTGGTAAGCTATAAATTAATACAATTCGTTGAAGGAGCGGAACAGTCGTGTTTCAAGCATTCAAACAGTGAACAATCTTGGAGACGATGAGCTCAAGGAGGATAATTCTAGGAAATGTTTGTATTTCATCGATAAAAATGAAAATCACTAGATATGTATGGTTACTAATGGAAAATAACAAGTTATTACAAAGGGGGCACCATATTCAACTATTTTTAGTAGGTTGGAACTTCATAATAAGAAAAAAATAGATATTGTGGAGAAGCAATGCCATGGTGTTGCCTTTACTTGTTGCTCATATATTTAATGCATTATCATGAGTAATGCGTGCTAAAATAACACATATTTTAGAATAAATGCACCTCACTAAAGATACTTTAAACATATTTGTGAACTAAAGGAAAACATTAGCTACGAAGTGTTTTGAGCAGGTGTGTACTTTCAACAAACCTAGTTTTGAAAGAGAGAAAATTCACTAGAGAGGAATTGTAACATCCAAAATGATCTAGCACACAAGCCTTTAACCCACAATTTGATCCTCTTCTCTTTCCTCGACTACATTATCTCTCCTCCTATCCTGTTCTATAAAGGAGAGGTGTAAGTACTGATTCTGGAGGGTGGATTTACTTACAAAGGTGTTAAGAGATTCTCATCACCTACCCTCATCCATTTTAGACTTCAGGGCACTTCCACTACTGCAGGTAAGAGCTTGATACGGTATCCCATGGTACAATGTATTTATGATTTACTTTCTAACACTTCATTCACATATCAAATGGATTCTAATATGCTTATTTTATAGTGCTTTGAGTTCATGTGGTTGTTTTGTATATGTTATCATGCTACAAGGATTGTGTTGTCATTAAAGTGCAATTATTTAAATTTTACTTTCATATAAGGTGCATAGTCTTTGCTTCGTTTCCATATAATCACTATTCGTATTTTAATTAAGAAACTCATCACATCCCTCTATAATCTAATTTTTACTTTAATCTCTATCCTATCTAAAACACTCAAAGACAACATTTTATGTTAGATTATCTTAGACTTACACCTAAATTATGCACAAAAATCTTAAAATAATCCTAATGAATAGAAAAAAATTGGTATATTAATGTAATTGTTAATTTCAACGTCAAACAAATTAATCATTCATTGTCAACGTTCTTACTAATTTATATCATAGATTTTGTACTAATCATGTTCAGATATATTTTTTAAAATTATTAGGATTCTAGTGATGATAAGAGACCTACCTACTATCTTCCGTTGCACCCCATGACAATGTTAAATCGAGAGAAGACTAAATTAAGAGAAAAAATTGGAGAGGAACGATACCAAGAACGGTTGAATTAGGAATTAATACAACAATAGTAGTTCTTCACAAGCTAGCAATGGAGGCAATCGAATATATTTCGGTATGGATGATTACTTAAGGGATACGACTGCCATGGAGACAATGTTGTTATATGCATTCCAAAACGATGATGAGCTAGGGGATGATGCTCATATCGCTGACACCTTTTTCGAAAGCCTTAAATTTTCTTCCACCACCCCTCTCTTTAGACCTAGCAGTCAGTAAAATTCTATTGATTTGGGGACAATGATGTTATTGTACAAATTGAAAGAAAATTTTGGCTTATCAAATGCATGTTTCTTGGAAATTTTTAGGTAAGTTACCATAAATTCCTCCCTTATATAAATTTCAGAAATATAATCTCACAAGGAACATTACAAATGGTCAATTTTATGAAAGTTAATAATTATATTGACATTAATGTACATTTAATATTTTCCATGAAGATTACAAACTACAGGTTAGTAAAAGACAAGTTTCTTTTGAGTGATAATTTATTTCCCGATAGCTATGAGGAGGCAAAGAAATTGTTGAAAATGTTGTGTGTTGAGTACATATTGTATCATGCATGTCCAAATGATTGTATTCTATATAGAGGATAATATGTAGACAAAGAGATATGTTTTAAATGTGGGCATGATGACTATGATAAATAAAAAAATAAGGGTAAATCACGTGGTTCTCTTTTAAAAATATTGAGGCACATGCCTATAATCCCAAGGATTCAAAGGTTCTTTCATTGCAAAAAATTAGCTATGATTCAGGGATGGCATGCCTCACACAAAAGTGAGTTGGGAGTTATGCGAATCCAAACTGATTCAATAGCCATGAAGCATATAGAGGATACATGGCTTTAAAAATTCAAGGATGAAGTACGAAGTCTACAAATCAACATAGCCATGGATGGCGTCAACCCATATTCCCTATAGAAAACCAGCTGTTATGTTTGTCCTGTAGTAGTGATAAATAATAATACCCCCCCATGGTTGTCCCTAAAGAATGAACATCTTATGTTGGCTCTCATAGTCCCTGGTAGAAGACAAGTGAAGAATGTGGATGTCTACTTACAACCACTGGTAGATGAATTGAAGGAGTTATGGGATGGGATAAATGTATACGATGTATCAAGACCCATCGCAGCAGAAAGGAGTTTTATGTTGTATGGCATATGTGCTTACACGACACATGATTATCCAGGCTTAGGAGATTTCTATGGTAAATTACATGTTTATTTATTTTTTTATATACGTAACAATATTATTTCACATATCAGTTATTTAATTCATTGTAATTGTTCTGATATTCATGATATTATTTAATGTTCCATGCATATAAATTGTATACAATAATATCGCAGGTCTTGTAAAAAAGGGTATTTTGGATGTAAATGTTGTGGACTTTCTCTGAAAGCTATATGGTCCAAGGACCTACGAAATCTTGTATATGATTGCTCTAGGGTATTCCTCCCATAACAACACCCTTACAGAAGAGAAACGTCCTCTTTCAATGGGAAATGAGAGAGAATCCAAAGGCCTCCAATAACGATACCAGCTGAATGGCTTAGATAATATGAGAGAGATAAGGAGAAGGAGTTCATAGAAATTTTCGATTAAAATGGGGAGCCTATATTCGATGATCCATAATTCTTTGACACCTATGTTGAGAAATTTCCCATTGGGATGAAAAGGAAATCTATCTTTTATAACCTCCCATATTGGGAGCATCTTAAGATTACCCACTTATTAGATCCCATGCATATATTTAAAAATGTTTCATCTTCTTTATGGAGGCACATATAATCGAAATAAAGTGACACATTGGTTGATAGGAAAGTCATTGTTACTTCAAAAACTAAAAAGAAACATTGGCCAAGATCAAAGGCAAGCGTTGGTCCCTCTAATTCATGGTATTGCAAAGAAGGTGATGTCCCATGGATTTTAAAAAAAGATGATCTTTCTTTGGCAAAGGATGTTATAATGGGTGTAAGGGTGACATCTTCATATGGGTCTTCACTACTGCGCTGCTTCACTGTCGATGACCATTTTTCGGTGTTGAAATCACATGACCATATTAATCTTGTAAGAGTATGTATAATGTCAAAAGCATGATCTTATCATTTTTTATATTAATAAATTTTATCCCATGCAGGGATCATAAAACATAACTAATTTTGTATATTATTGCACGTGTTTATATCTTTGTAGTGTCATTATCCTTTTTTTCTGCGTTGATGTGTGAAACACGAATTCCCTCAAGACCTAGGACGTGCCATATCTAAATTTTCTGCATTTTTACATTGGATCATGTCAAGGGAGATTCATGTGGCTAGCATTCCACGGTGGTGTCAAGAGATAGTTGAGATTGCTTTGATGTTTGAAAAGGAACTCCCGACAAGTTTCATGGACTTACAGGTTCATCTTCTAAGCCACCAGGAAGATGAGGTTGAATTAGTTGGGGTGGTTTCTTGTCGTCGGATGTTCTTCTTAAAGAGGTACATGAAGAAATTGAAAGGTTTTGTTCGAAAAAGGGAAAAACCTTAGGGGTCTATGGTAAAGGGGTACATATGGTATGAGTCTTTCTATTATGCCATTGGGTACATCAAGAAGATCGACAACAGATGAGGTGCGATGATTTGGGACGATGAAAGGGATGAAGACAAAATAGAAAGGGAGTTGCTCCAAACGAATGGAAAAAAGTGCTTGATAAAGATTAAGCGACTTATACTTCATCAAATTTACACAAAGTAACTATTCATGTTGAACTTAAATATAATGCATATTTTTACATCTATGTACTATATAATGCCAGTTTGATTTCATCAGGGAATGCAGAAATTGAAGCAATCAATAAATTCATTCTTTACAATTCCAAAGTGACACAATCATGGGTCACATTGTACGAAAAAAATAGGATGAAATGGGATAGTGAATGGAAAGAATTTAGATGGTTGAATGGTAGAATTTTGCCTTATCCCGATCATTTAAAAGAAAATATGCCAAAAATATGCCCCAACGTTTGGGTTTCTGAGCAAGTCAGAGAGAAATACAGTGCATCCGGTTGTTACCCGCACACTAAAGAGGATGCGCTAAATGTAGGGATTGGGTGCAACAACTTAGTAATAACATATTTAATTTATATGTACATTTGAAACTTAATAATGCACCTTTTAAATGTAATTACATATATATTTCATATTTTAACTATGGGGTTATTATAAGACATGTGAAACTATGAATTTTTTAACATTTTTATAGGTGCATTTGTTCCCATCTATTTGGGCATATGGACACCATTTTCGCATAGAAAATGTCGATTATGGATGCATCACATAAGATTGTGGAGTGGAATTTGAGTTCAATCAATTTAGTCGATCTAGCCACCGTGATCAAAAACTAGTACGAGGGACGTTAGGTTACATTGGAAATATATAAGAGATCATTGAAGTGAATTTCTCTTCTTTCTAATGTGTTATTTTTAGGTGCAAACGATGGGACACCTTTGATCGGAATAATGTAAAGGAATATCGCGATAGTAGGATGATATGTATGAACTCTAGAAAGATGTGGCATGAAGCTAAGGAGCCCTATGTTTTCCCCAAACACTGTAACCCAAGTGTTTTTTTACGCCGATGTGTTGGATAGGGATTGGTGGTTCGTATTGATACATGACCCTAGATCAAAAAATATTTTTGAGAAAAATAGTGTTATCATGCCATGTGAGATGGAAGATAATGAGGGTGATCATGAGAACCAAGAGTGATATGGTACATCTGTTATTTCATCATTATTTATATTTTTTAAAATGGATTTTTATAAAGAACACAACTTAACTAACTTATAACTTATAAGCTCACTCTTTTTTTTGAAACATTATAATATGTATATTGAATTAATTTTTAATTTGCATTGTGTTAATGTTAAAATCAATATTTCACTTGATGATTTGCAATTATGTTGATCTCAAAAAGAATGGTGTACCGTATAAAGTTCCTTTTTTTATGTGTAAGATCATAATAAAATAACGATAATTCTAAAGTACATGCATTTATTTGCATTATTTTCTAAACTTTATTATCTTACAAAAATTCATATTATTCTAGATTTATTATTTTACAATTATTTAAAACTTTACAAATTTAAAAATTTAAAAATTTAAATAAAATTTTACAAATTTACAAATTTAAAAATTTTAATAAAATCATTTCACATTAATACAATTAAAATTTTCAGATTAATACAATTAAAATTTTACAAATATTTTATATACAATTACAATTAAAATTAGAATTAGAATTACCAAAACAATTACAATTAAAATAACAATTTTACAATTTCACATACAATTACAATTAAAATTACAATTACGATTTTAGAATTTCACATACAATTTTACAATTACAATTACAATTTTACAGTTACAATCATTTCACAGTAATACAATTAAAATTTTACAAATATTTTACATATAATTAGAATTACAATTTTACATATAGAGAATTACAATTACAATTATTTCTCAATAAATTAAATATTACAATTAAAATTAAAATTTTACAAATATTTTACATACAATTACAATTAAAATTACAAGTACAATTACAATTTTAGAATTTCACATACAATTAGAATTGCAATCACAATTTTACAATTTTTCATATATACAACTACAATTAAAATTCCAATTACAATCATTTCATAATAAATTAAATATTACCATTACAATTAAATTTTTTCCAATATTTTACATACAATTACAATTAAAATTACTATTAGAAATACAATCACAATTTTAGAATTTTACATAAAATTAGAATTGCAATTAAAATTTTACAGTTTGTCATATATACAATTACAATTACAATAATTTCACAATAAATTAAATATTACAATTGCAATTAAAATTTTACGAATATTTTACATGCAATTACAATTTAAATTACAAATACAAATACAAATACAATTTTACAGTTTCCCATACAATTAAAATTAAAATTTCAATTACAATCACGACATAATATTTAATAAATATCAGGATCATTTAATATTAAATTAATTAATAAACATCATGATCATGATAACCATTGTACAAAAAATCATATTCTACTAAAAAAAACATTCAATTTCGCTAACATCATTGTGATCATGATCATCTAATAAAACACAATTAGCATTGTATAACATCATCACAACACAAACATCAAATATACATCTCATGTCAAATAATTGCTATCACAAACACATCTATCTGCAAATTGCACATTGAATGAACATATCTAACATGACCTAATAATATACACATCATGACGATCACCAACATGTAAATTAAGTACAACTGCAACATGAACATAAAATACATGGACCATATATATAGATATAGATATAGATATAGATATCGATATCGATATATATATATATATATATATATATATATATATATATATATATATATATAATGTCAAAAATATACAACTGTAATATAAATGTCAAATATCAGATGGTGGTACATCATCAATAGCAGTACTAGTCGAGGCCTACTTAGTTAATGGTGTAGCCTCGACAAGCTCATATACATGTTGATCATCACGTGCCTGTTGATCTAGTACTGCTACCTCATGCTGATTAAGATCAACTGTCGGCTGCTCATCATGATTACTCGACATGGTTGATGGTCCATCCTGCTCATGATCATTAGTACTGTTGGATGTTGTAGATTGCTAACTCGATGTGGCCAATGGTCCAGCCTACTCTCCATCATGACTGTTGGTTGATGCTCATCTAGCGTGGTGTGAGGTGACCAATGATCACTTCTTTGATCCTGATCATCAGATGATGTGTCACTACTCGCGGACTGTCGGCGTGCTGCGTCTCGACCACACCTATAACATCGAAGGGCCCTCCTCAACCGTGTAACTAAGGTCATAGCTCCTATGACATGCCGCATCAGGTTGTACATGTCATGTAGCATGCCTCTCCAGATTTGTACCAATCTACCATCAGCATGTATATATCTCATAGTGGTGAGCCTGACTCCCACCTCAACAAACAATGCATAGAGTTGGTTGCCCAACTCCATCCTCAATCTACTGTCAAGCCTACACCTAGAAAAAGGTGGTATCGACGCACTAGTAGGAGCAAGTCTATTTGCACCGACCTCATAATCCTCGACATCTTCCATATCCTGATTTTTATCAGGATCCATACCTAGATCATTTGGCCATCAAAATACCCAATATCTGAAAAATACATATAAGTACACAATAATAATTAGAAAATTTATTTAATAAGTTTAATAAAAACAAGTTAAAGAACATGTTAGAATAAATTTAAATAAAATATTAATATTACCTCTATCATTTGGCGACTCATCATATGTGAAGAGGATGTTGGCACACCCTTCTAATCCAAAATAGCATAAGGACAGGGGACCATAACGAAAGGATGCTCATCAACATTGGCTAGAAATTCCAGTGCATCATGTGATATTCTCACTGAAAACTTAGTATCGCCCCTTTTGGTCATCATCTGTCCCCACATGTGCATCTGTACATGCAACATCTTCCTACAATGATATCAAACAGAAGTAGGTTTCGTCTCTAAAAACCTCTCAAAAAATAAACAAAATATCTCTCAAGAAAAAGGGAATTTGACCCTCCCTTGTGCATGAGAATGACATCTATCTAAAGTTGTACAGAACAACCACAAAAAAATTGCAAACCACCTGACAAGTTGTGGCTCATGTACTAAAGAATCAACATAATATAGAAGTGGGCAACTAATGCGTTTCTCATCATTGGTGTTGTGTAAAATGGTCGAAATCAAAAGTGAGAGGCATCTCACCTCCTCACTACCAAATGAAGCAATACGTACCTGACCTCCACAGACCTAAAAATCTGAAGGAGACAATATATATGCACTAATGTATCTCTAAGAGTACACCAACTGACTCCCTGCTGCATAACCAACTAGAACCTCTGGGAATGAGGGAAAATCCACCCCTATCCTTGATAGGCTAGTAATGAAATAGATGACCTCCTTAGTGGGCGCGTACCACTAGTTAGGACTAACCCAAAAAGCTTGTAGGTGGGCATTCCCTCTGTAGATAAGATGTCGCAAAAACACATCATCACCCTTTAGGGATGTAGTCTCCTCATAGAACTTGAGGAGGCCTACTTGCCTTAGAAGCCCCTGGGTAGTTGTAGTAAAAGGATGACGGTACGCATCTCTCTCCCTCTCTCGTGTCTCCCTGTTACACTAAAAATTGTCACCAGGACGTTTTACTGTGTGTATGGGTTCATCATTACTCATACAATACTCCCTTAGAAGTATACAACATCAATTTCCTAAAACCAAGCCGTCAAATTGAGAGAAAAGCTTATCAAAGTCATAAAAATACTTGTACTGCACTTTCTCTTAGTATTACCTATGGTGCCGCATCCGTTTGTTCTAGAACATGTGGAACTGACCGCACTTTTTCTTCATTAAAGGTGTGGATTCCTGTAAAGGTAAAGTGAAGGCAGAAGTAAAATTTGGAAGCCCAGCTTGTTGAATCTATAAGCTTTTGGAAGCAATCATTCGGTGGAAAGTTCGCTCCTTTTCATGTACATTCATCCCTCCATTAAAGGAGCCTACCCCTTGGTATGTGGAACTTAATCCCTTTCAAAGAGGATTCTATCCCCTCTTATTTGGAGCTGCAAACTCTTCTCTTTTGCTATAAATTGAGGCCATAGTTCAGCCTCAATGAGGGTTAGGCATTAAGATTTTTTGAGGAGAATTGTTGGAAAAACTCAGACTCTCTTAATTGATTATCATATGGGAATGATTACACACTCATGTGTATGTTATTCAAGAGAGTGCAAAGGCTTTTCAATGTAGAGGAAATGCTTGTTCCAGACCCCGGAAGGACCTGTACGACATCAAGGCGAACACGGTTGTAAGGCTCCTTTTTTCATTAAATATAATACAAATGGATCATGTTTTCTCAATGAGTTGTTTATTTGAATGTCTTATTTCTTGAATTCCTTGATAATTAAGATATATTTATGGTTTATGAATTAGTCTATATTATGCAAGTGCTTCTAATTCTTTCATGTCTTTGATTACAGATCCCGCAAGAAGACTTATTCAAAGCGATAGGAAAGAAGACTACGATCAGTGCTGGACCACAGGTAAGTCCTAAATCCTTCATTATAGATAATTCTAGATCCAATATAATCTAGGGAAAGTAGTTTACATTTGTTTTCTTGTTTCTAGTTATCTGTAGTATACTATGGAGATCTCTCTTGTCCGCAAGAATGATTTATCTACCTAACAAAATGGTGACTCCTCTAGCGAATGGATCTTGAACTTAGTTTTCTTTTATTTTTTGACTTGTGAAACTATTTTTATGATTTTGATTTATTGATACTGGCTTCCAAGGTAATTTATTCCTGCAGAATCCCTGAAAAGTGCTTTAGAATTTTTTATTTTTCTTTAAGTTTTCTAGTCTCTGCACTTTTTCTTTAGGAACAGTGCGGTCATCTCCATTGTTTTCCTGTATACATAGTGCGGCACTGCACTTGTTTATACTGAAACCTACGGAACCTAAGAAAATTTTTGAAAAATTTAAAATTCTCTTTTCTAGGATCAGCTTGCAAGATTCTCAGTATCTACCGAGACTTGTATTTTCTGTCAGAAAGCCTTGTGTGAATTTCTTTTCAGCAATTTTACAATCTCATGATTCTCCGTTAAGCTAATTGGGTGTTTTGAGTTTCTTTTTTGGAGAAATTATTAATTTTATTTCCTTTGGTCACTACTTCAAGATTTGTCTCAGTCTCTTAACAATTTTGCATCCTTTTGCTAAATTGTGTCTGAGTGTTAATCGCCTTTGAGTGTTTTTATTTTTTGATCTTTGGAACTCTCACCCAATTTTCTTTACTTACACTTGATTGGTTCTCAGATTACATTAGAATCATCTTTTGTTTGAGAATTATCTTGCATAGATCAAATTTTCATAATTAGAATTCTCATTTTCAGAATATGAATGAAAAATTTGCATAGATTACATTTGCATACTTTTCAAGCGAGCTGTGCATAGATTACAACTACATAGTTTACATTCTGGAAAAATCAATCGTAGATTTAGATCACTTTCCTTGATTTGAATTTACATGATTTTATGCTTGTTTAAAAAAAAAAATTGGAATTTATTAGCATTAGTTTTTCTTGATGAAATTAGTGCATTAGAGAATTTGTTATATTTTCTCTTATTGATCAATTTTTGCATTGTTGAAAGTGAATGGAAACTCTCTCCTTAATTTATTTAGGATTCATCGAATTGAAAATATTACATTATCATATTCGATTTCATTTAGTTTTGGGTTGGGTCATAACACCATTGGTTTCATATCCATTTACCCTTTGAGTAATAACAGCCCAAATAACACAACACTTAATAAAATTCATATAGTAATTTCTACATTTGTAGGGCTCTTTCCAACAATATAGCTCAGGCTAGTGTCTTGGAATAGGTTTTAGTTAACTCTCCAAGACAGTAAAACAAACAAGTAGTTGATCTTGCGGTAGGAGAATTCCAATGGCAGCATGTATGCTCTGGGAAGCTCCTCCTAAAGGAGTCAAGCACGAGATCATATCCAAACCAATGAGGTATTTAATCCTTCCTCATTGGGAACGATAGAATATATACACGTATTAACAACGGTAAACCTCAAATTGACCATTATAGAGGAACCTGTGGTCACTTGTCGGTAAACCTTGGATCATGTCAAGGAGCCTTCAAAGGGACTGAGCTTTCTTACTCTGCTCTTGAGTGTCTATCGAATCGTAGACTATTCCCCTAGGTATATTTGTTCCTTTTGGTGACCTTAGTGGCCATAAAATTTAGGATTACTTCCCAAGGTGACGGTGGAGGGAAGGTCCCACTGTACCTGGAGTAGATGTCGACTAGACTCACATGGACTCTCTGGAGGGTTCTCTTCACTCAAGATGGCATAGTGGAGAAACTTGCACCAGTCTGTTTCATGACGCAGGTTGTTAGGGTAATTGTTCCAACCACCATTTCTACATTAAAATTTTATGATGTTGGATTTCATCACCAACTAGCGTTTTTTAGTGCAGGAATCTACTATTTGTGTGTGGTTTGACTCCTAGATTTGATACCATGTGTTCATTTGTTTGTGTTTACTTTTGGAGACCATAAGTGTGAATTGTGAATTGTTAATTTTAGTTTTAAATTGTTAATAAAATTCACTGAAGTTGAATCTAATGGAAATTGTTCCGGAATTTACCAACCAAGGAACCCCTCTTAACAAGAATCCTAGTACTTTTCCTTGCTTTGGAAATGTTGGCCCTCCTTATATGGCTACATTGTCATTACCTGGATTTACAATAGATTTACCGGAATGGTTATTTTCAACTTCGTTGGCCCCGAATACTCTAATTGTTCAACCACAACTGGATGCTTCACCTCAACAAAGTTCACCATCTCAACATCACCAACCTCATGTTGACCCTTTACCTTCCTCACCCAATATTTCTTCCTCCCTTTCTTCCTCTTCGCTTAGTAAAAGCCTTAACGCTAGAAATCGGGTGGCTAAGAAGAAGAAGAAAGGGAAGAAGAATAAGAATCAAGATAAGAAATAAGTGAACAAGTCAACCATGGTTGCAAGTGTTAGTATTGTTAAAGAAACCTCCAACATGCATCGTAAACTCAAATACCCTTGCAAGCTTTGTAAGGGTGACCACTTCCTTATCAATTCTCCTGGTATTCCAGAGGTCTTGGAAGTATGGTTAGAAAAATCCCATCAACTTACTATTGATCCATCAACCAGTGATAGTCAGGTTCCTGGGAAAAAGGGTAAAGTTAGGTTTCCTTGTAGGTTATGCAAAGGGAGTCATCAAACTCAGATTTTCCCTCACATGGATGAAGCCTCAAAATTGTTGAAAAACCTTACTGTTCCATAGCAATAACTTCCAGCTGGGTACCGTAAACTTTCTCTCAACCTACCATCAACTCATGGAGTGATTGATCTAATTCCAAGTATAGTCAATCCTACTCTTCCATTGGAAAGTGAAACTGATATCACTCAAGTTGATGATCCATTAGTTGATAAAGTGGTTGATTCAATTTCACATTCGGTCAATCCGATTCTCCCTGTAGAGAGTGAACTTCATATCGCTCAAGTTCTTCTTGTTACATCAGATTATTCTATGCCAGGGGGCATCTAACCTGTTCCTATAGAACCCCCTCCAAGTACAGAGGTCTTTTCCTTTGATTGGAATAGATTGATAGAACCTCGTCTTCCTTCCTCCATCCCTTTCCAAATAATTGTGAAGTTTGGTAAGAATGTGCACTTCACACATGTATATGAAGGTGCTTCTGTTAGGATTTTATCCTCAACTGCTTGGAAAGCTTTGGGTTCCCCTCAGCTTGTGCCTGTTACGCAGAATGAGTCAGCTTTTAACAGAGCCATTAGTGAAAGTTTAGGGATCCTTCCTAAGTCTCTTATTACCTTGGAAGGTAAAAATGTTTGTATGGATCTTATGGTAGTTCGTGGCCCCTTGGATTTCAATTTACTCCTTGGGTGAGACTATGTATATGCAATGAAAGTTGTCGTATCGACACTCTTTCATGTGATGCATTTCCCTCGCAATGGAAACATTGTGACTGTAGACAAGCTTTCATTCGTTAGTCTTGATTCGACTAGAAATAATTTGACACCCCTAAATGTTCCTTATACGAAGGTGGTATCTACCCCACCACGGGTTAATTATGTGGCAACTAGTCCCATGTTTTCAGTTACCAATGCAAGCGAGCCTCTCACTGTTTGCTCAACTTCCTTTGACTTAGATATGGTAATTGACATGGCAAACTCTCTGGGATTATTTTAACATGATTTCCTTATGCCTTTTGAGTCCCTTGACATGTGTTCCTTCTAGAGAATTGTTATTCCATCTAATGAAGACCTTTTGAAAGCCATGATCAAGGAGTGTCCCTTGACATGTTTTTCTTCCAGTTGGAAGCCATGACAAGGTCCCCATGAGGAAAGTTCCTTTTACTGTGTCAACCTCGTTAAAAAATGAATCAGTGAGTAATGAGGATAGTTCCTTTTACTATATCAACCTCGTTAAAAAATGAATCAGTGGGTCAAGAGGAAAGTTCCTTTTACTATGTCAACCTCGTTAAAAAATGAACAGATCCTTTTGAGCATAATTCCTTTTATTTTGTCGAGCTTGTTAAAAAATGAAACAAGATTCCCATGAGGATGGTTCTTTTACTGTTTCAACCTCGTTAAAAAATGACATAGGTCACCATGAGGAATGTTCCTGTTAATGTGTCAACCTCGTTAAAAAATGAAACGGGTCCCTGATGAGCATAATTCTTTTCCTGTGTCAAGCTCATTAAAAATTGAAACAAATCCTCTCCTATTCAAGTCGAGTCATTCATCTGATCTCGTAAATGAACCTTCATTCCATCCACCTATTAGTAACTAGTAGTCTACTTAGTTGAATGAAATGAAGCTTGGGGGGCATGCGCTCTAGTAAGCTATGCTTGGGGGGCATTAAAAAACCACTCTCAAGCATATTTTTTTTTCGTTTCAAGCTTGTGTAAAAATGAAACAAACCATTTTCAAGCATATTTTTCCTACGTTTCAATCTTGTGTAAAAATGAAACCAATTTCAAGCATGATTTTTCCTTTGTTTCAAGCTTGTGTAAAAATGAAACAAACCATTTTCAAGCATAATTTTCCTATGTTTCAAGCTTGTATAAAAATGAAACCTATCTTGAGTCGATTTCGGTTATTATTTTCAAGACTCATTAAACTCATGAAAATCACGAGATTATTTTTCTATCTTTCATTCTCGTAAAAAACATCAAAATGCCGAGTTCTTTCTGTCTTTTCCTGCTCATAAATTAAATTGAAAGTTGACCATATGAGTACAATTTTTATCACTTCTTCGAACTCATTAAAACTTACGAAAAAACGAAAACCATGAGTACATTTTTATCCCCTTTTCAAACTCATTAAAACTTACGAAAAAGAGAAATATTGAGTTCTCTCTTAAGCCCTTTCTAGACTCTCTAAACATGAAAATATTGCCGAGTACTTGACTATTCGAACTCGTTAAAGAAAATGAACAGTCATCCCTTCAGTATAAGTTTACCTCTTTTCCGGACTGAAATGGACTATTTACGAAAAAGGTATACCCTGAATAATCATGGTCAATAGAGTTCTCTCCTGTATTATTTTATCCTTTTTCGGGCTTGAGAGAATAAATTTAGGAAAAAGTACACCCACAGAGTTTCCTTAATTTTTTCTTCTGACTCCCTAAAATTGAAAAACGCTGATTTTCTCCTATATTGGACTCGTTAAAACTTAACAGTAAAGGACCTGTCGATTACAAATAGGAATAAACCACTCCTTCTTAGGGTTTCATTTTAAACTAAGTTGGACTCATCCAAAGGAGGAGCTTATATAACAAGCAAATGTTATCCTCCTGAAGCTTGTCAAAAATAAAGAGATACTTGCTAGAAATGGTGGGGGAAATTCTTGAGAGTGGTTTGTTTGGGGCTAGGGCAGGTGGCCAATCTGTCACTAGCCTTTAGCAAGAATTCTACAATGAAGAAGTGGACCCCAAAGATAAACGCATCAACATAAAAACCATTATTCATATTGAACTTAAAGTGGTTGTGTTTATTGTAACCCAGTTGTGCGGGAGCGCAACTCCACATGTTGCAACAAGATCCCAAATGAAAACTACTGTTGATTGCTTTAAAGGCACAATTTTCAACTGTTGTGAGGTAGTGTTGGCCAATGTCAAAGGCCAACTGACTAGACCAAAAAACTCGATGTTTAAGAACTATGGGTATGGAGCAATTGTGGTCACATTTTCTCTAGAGAGAATTCCTTCACTTTCCCCACAACTCATCGCAGTTGATCTTGGTAGAGTCAAAGAGCCTCAGATGGTCTTATGGGTTGCACTGATGGCCCATCAAAGTGAAGGCGATGAGATTGTTCGTTTCACTGGAGGTTATTGCTGTTGGTTGGAGAACCAGATCTTCGAGATAGAAGATTTCCCGTATGCTGGGATGAATTTCTGCAGCGATCGCGAGATTTCTCCTCCTCCAAGAACACAGTGGGATGACTTAGGTAATAATAATTTTGACATGTTCTAAATTCAAATTTTTGTCAAGAATACTGGATTTTTTTAGAGAAATGATCATTTTGACAAAGGAGTACATTTTTATCACTCTTTCGAACTCGTTAAAACTTACGAAAAAGAAAAAACTATGAGTACATTTTTATCACTATTTCAAACTCGTTAAAGGTTACAGAAAAAGTGAAACTACTAAGTATAATTTTATCACTTTTTCGGACTCTTGAAAATTACGAAAAAGAGAAACCCTGGAGTTCTCTTTTAAGCCCTTTTTACAATCTCTAAAGATGAAAAGATTACCAAGTACTTGACTATTCGAACTCGTTAAATAAAATGAACAGTCGTCCTTTCAGTATAAGTTTACCCCTTTTCCGGACTGAAATGGACTATTTATGAAAAATGTATACATTGACTAATCATGGCCAAAAGAGTTCTCTCCTGTATTATTTTATCATTTTTTAGGCTTGAGAGACTAAATTTATGAAAAAGTACACCCATGAAATTTTCTTAAGTTTTTCTTCTGACTCCCTAAAATTGAAAATCGTCAAGTTTATCCTATACTGGACTCGTTAAAATTTAACAGTAAAGGACTTGTCGATTATAAACAAGAACGAACCACTCCTTCTTAGGGTTTGATTTTAAGCTAAGTTGCGCTTATCCGAAGGATGAGCTTATATAACAAGAAAATGTTATCCTCTTCAAGCTTGTCAAAAATAAAGAAGTACTTGCTAGAAATGGTGGGGGGAAAAGAGAGAGAATGAATACATTTGTCACACTTTGTTTAAAAAGAATTTTACCACTCTTGAACACGACACTTTTGTCACACTTCTACCTAGGTTGGAAAAATCCTTTTCTCTAGCAAGTTACGCTTGAGGGGCATTAAAAACCCACTCTCAAGCATAGTTTTCTTTCGTTTCAAGCTTGTGTAAAAATGAGACAAACCATTTTCAAGCATAGTTTTCCTACATTTCAAGCTTGTGTAAAAATGAAACCACTTTCAAGCATGGTTTTTCCTTTGTTTCAATCTTGTGTAAAAATGAAACAAACCATTTTCAAGCATAGTTTTCCTACGTTTCAAGCTTGTATAAAAATGAAACTTATCTTGAGTCGATTTCGGTTATTATTTTCAAGACTCGTTAAACTCATGAAAATACTGAGATTATTTTGCTATATTTCATTCTCATAAAACACATGAAAATGATGAGTTCTTTTTGTCTTTTCCTTCTCATAAATTAAACTGAAAGTCAGCCATATGAGTACAATTTTTATCACTTTTTCAAACTCGTTAAAACTTACAAAAAATAAAAAACCATGAGTACATTTTTGTCCCTTTTTCGAACTCATTAAAACTTACGAAAAAGTGAAATCTTGAGTTCTATTGCCAAGTACTTGACTATTCGAACTCGTTAAAGAAAATGAACAGTCGTCCCTTCAGTATAAGTTTACCCCTTCTCGGGACTGAAATGGAATATTTACGAAAAAGGTATATGGTGACTAATCATGGTCAAAAGAGTTCTCTCCTGTATTATTTTATCCTTTTTCGAGCTTGAGAGACTAAATTTACAAAAAGGTACACCCACGAAGTTTCCTTAAGTTTTTCTTCTAACTCCCTAAAATTGAAAAACACCGGGTTTCTCTTATATTGGACTCATTAAAACTTAACAGTAAAGGACTTGTCGATTACAAACAGGAACAAACCACTCCTTCTTAGGGTTCGATTTTAAACTAAGTTGGACTCATCCGAATGATGAGCTTATATAACAAGAAAATGTTATCCTCCTCAAGCTTGTCAAAAATAAAGAGGTACTTGCTAGAAATAATGGGGAAAAAAGAGAGAAAACAAATCCATATGCCACAATTTGTTTAAAAATTAGTTTACCACTCTTGAACATGACACTTTTTGTCACACTTCTACCTAGGTTGGGAAAATTATTTGCCTATCAGTTAATCAAACCATATTGAAAGTCTTCAGCCATTTTCTGGGTATTAGCTTTAGGTCAATTATTACCAAAACATCTGCAGTGTTGTTATGTGTTCAAGAGGACAGTTCAAATAAACCATTCATTTGCAAACATATGTCTCCATTCGCGTTGACCATCCCTGAGTCAGTCCTTGAAAAATATTTCTACAAAACTTGATCTAATGGTTTCGTGTCGTGGGCTTTCCTACGACGAATCAATTTCTATCAAATACAACTCATCATCCAGGAAGTTGGTTTGATGTCTTTGATTACAGATTTCGCAAGGAGACTTATTCAAAGCGATAGGAAAGAAGACTACGATCAACGCTAGACTATAGGTAAGTCATAAATCCTTCATTATAGATAATTATAGATCCAATATAATCTAGAGAAAGTAGTTTACATTTGTCTGTTTGTTTCTATTTATCTATAGGATACTAGGGAGATCTGTCTTGTCCACAAGAATGATTTATCCGCCTAACACTCCCACAGGCGAACCATGTTATACTGGTCTGCTTATTGTTGCTATTGTTCCCTCTGTACTCTCATTTAACGTTGTTGAATGATTGATATATTAAATATAATTTTTAATTAAATGAGAGATGTATTTAGGAATATACATATATATTTTTTTTTGAAAAAAAATAATAGACGATGCGCCACAAAAAATAGGCATGCACCGGTAACTGTGCATCCTTTTTTTGTCGTGCATGAGAGGTGGTGCACCAAAAAATTTGCAACACACCGGAAATGGTGCACCTCAAAATTTTAGCACACCACCCTCTTGGCATTGTTAAAAAGTTAACGTTGCGGTGATAAAACAGACCGCACCGTTGACTATGGACCAGTATCGGGAGGGCGGTGCGGTGACCAAACTATACGCCCCGGGGCATATAGTTTGGTTAGCGCACCATCATCTTGACATCACTACATAGTCAACAAAGAAATATTTTACCAGGGTCAATGGTATGGCCTGTAAATTTACGGGCAACACCATGAACTGGTGCGAGCCGAACGGCTCAAGCACACCGCGCGGGATTTTTTTTTTACAGAAGGTGAATTTTAAGCTAATTTAAAAAACTAATTCACTAAAAGGTTTAATTATACAAAAATAAAGAAAATTCATATACATTTTGCCTTCAAGGACACATACTGGCTATAGAATTTGCAAAAATAAAATTTCCCATAGTTTTGCAAAATTCAAAATGGAGATGGTGGGAAATGGACATCATCAGTGCATGCAATTGGAGCACCGATGGCAGGGTGCCTCACACAAGGTAAATTTTCACCAGTGCTTGAAAGCTCTTGAGCACTGAAAAGTAAAATATTTCAATTTTTGGCCGTAATTTCTTTCATTTAACCATGTTCTGGTGCACGGATTTTATAGGCGCACTGATGTGGTTTCTTAAGATCGCACCAGGTTGTTTCAGTTTTGGTGCATGGTTTTTGGACGCACCAGTGCAGAATCTTTGTAAAGCACTGGTGCACTATAGTAATAAGACACACAAGACATGTTTATACAAAGCGCGCGGTGTCCTGGTGTGCCAATGTTTTGTGCACACCAGTGCTTTCTCTAGTTGAACGCACTAGTGCGATTTTAGGATGATAAGCGCACTGGAAGAAAAACATCTTCAAAAACATTCACCCACAAACCTCCTCTAGTAACCTCTGCTACAAATGGATGTCTGGGGTATTTTTATAAGGGGTTCCTCAAAAAATCCACTAGAGGGTATTTTACTTGTAGTTCCAAAACCCAAGTTCTAACAGAATGAGACAAAGTGATGATGGAGATACATGCAAGTGTGGGGTGGAGAACTGAAGGCCAAGTAGAATTTTTCCTCTAGATGGAATGTTTCACTTAGGGGTAATCAACATCCCCTAAAATCATCTTTTTGACTTTATTTTGAAGGGAAGAAACTCTAATAGATGACTGGTCATAATATTTGGAAGAGATGGGTGGTAAGGTATGAGTTATGTCTTCTCTGGACGTAGAAGCTTGTGACTGAGACATGGGTGAAGTACTATAACTACTAATGCGGTATGATTTGTCCTAGAAGCTAAGGTGACATGAATACAAGGGTTGAGAATTGGTGGCTTCGTGGGGTCTCTCAGATGTGATATCTGATGTAGTACTATTTTATACCTGCCTCTTGGTACCTCTCTTTGCTGGAAGTTCCTGAAAGAAATTTGTAATTGGCCAGACTAGGTATGGATGGGGGGTTGAAAAGGATGGAATTAGAAATATCTAAATCCAAGGACCTCCTTCATGTACAAGGCCAAGCATCTATGGTCTTGTAAATTTAAGAACCTAGATAAAAAAATTTGAGACTCCGTAAAAGATGGAAAGGCAGTTAAGCTGCCCTTTAATATTTTAATAAATCAGGCACTTGAAGATGAAGTGTTCCTTTGTCTCGGTCTCATGTACATGTTAGTTGCATATCCTATGAGCTGAGATTAAAACATGTTAATTGAAAATTTTATGTTGGTGCCCAAGGGCCAGAACCTTTCTTTGCATTAAGATAACAAAAGTTGGATAATTTTATAAATGTCCACCAAGGTCTAAGAATGGTCAATGGGACTCCAAAGTACGGCCAATAACAAACACATTCCGAGACTGCGAAGGATACTTCTGAAAACTCAAATATCTAAGGATATCATCGAATAAGGAAGTACAAGTAAAATTACAAAAGAAAGAGAACTACTTATCATTAGGTATAAATGTAGGGCTTTGGAAGTAGAGGAGGGAGAAGCAAGATCTTCTGCTTATACAATCACCATGAAGGTACTAGCGTAGTGCCTGATAATGTCATCAGTGGTGTAACTAGGGTTGAGAGGGCTTGGCTTGGTGATTTGAGGATCAGTAGAACGATCTGGTTGGGAAATACCTAGAGATGTAATTGACTAAGTTATACCTAAATTTATAAACTTCTCCTTTCTTAATTTTTTTAAAGAGATCCTTGAATAACCATTCCATATGGTATCTTCATGTTGATATGGACTTCCTAAAGGTTTTAGAGTTCCTAGTTTCAAAGGGACAGATTCTGAGTATTTTATCAATATAGAATTTAAATGTGTAGTTTGTCTATTTGTTTGATAAAATAGTACTTTGTAGGTGTTTTTCTAGCATGTTCTTTTCCTTCTTAATTGGTGCTTCCAAGTGAATTTTTTTGCAATTTGTACAAAAGACATGATGAGTGACCTTCTTATCTTTGTTGTTCAGGACTACATTAGCATTCTAACACAGCTTAACATCAACATTCTCAAGGATAAAAAAGGTTTTCAACATATGATGTTCTGGCATATCTCAAGGTAGTAAAAGAGATATATTCAAGGAAAATGGAGAGAAATAGGATGAGTTCCTTGATGTCATGAAAGATTTCAACGCCTACAAGTCTGTACTTATTTTTGTAAATATTGACATTATCAATCAATAAAACAAGTTAGGTTGTTTTTTTTTTCCTCCATTAACTACAAATTTTAATATTAATGGAAATCCTACATAATTGATACAATTGGTGTACTACATCATATGTGTCATCAGTGCCTACTAGCAAGCTAGTGTAGCCCTTTGGGTGGTGGTTGTATTTCTTGTGCTGATTATAGTTAATTTTCTTCGTATGGATAGATTAATTTGTTTGTAGATTATAGTTAATTTTCTTTCTATGGATATATTAATTTGTTTGTAAATTATTGTTTATTATTAGCTTTTGTGCAAGTCAAGCTACAAGGGTGTCACAGTGAGCTAACTCCATTGAGTTATTTTTTTATTAATTTAAAAATAGGGGCTTGCATGATTATATATTTTACAAGGATTATCCCATTATGTGTTGAACATTTTTTAAAAAATCAATGCCTATTGTAAAATTTCAATGAATACCATAACTCCTCACATAAATCTTTACAGGGTGCTAACTCAATGGAAGAGCACCTGCCATTCATGAGGTTGGAGTTCGATTCCACTATACCCTAACATGAATTATTCAATGATATTGTAGATTTTTTTAATTAAATATTTTTATATTGATTTATTTTAATGGTGAGATATATTGTCTCTAGAGAGACAATAGATAGGATTAAAGACATTGTCTCCATAAAGACAATATGTCTTTAATTCCAACTATTTTCCTTGGAGAGACAAATGAAATTGTCACAAAAATAAAACTGTCTTTGTAGAGACAATATTTTAAGACGATTTAATTTGAGACACCAATTTAAAGACAATACACAAATTTTATTTTCTATCAAGTTAAGACAATTTACCAAAAAATATTTTAAATATTGTCTTAAAACCCCCTTTATATTGTAGTGCTACTATTATTTGGCTTCAGATTTAAGTTTTCTACGTCCAAGAAATAAGGAAATGCTGATACTTTATAAGAAAATTTCTTTGGGACAAAACTTAGAAATCCTGTTAAGAATTTAGGCCAAAGACGGTGGATAGGTATGTAAGGAAACATGGCTCCCAATTGGCCCTGAGCACAACATTGTGATGCAAGAGCATCAAAGCTAAATTTTTATTATTCCTTTATGTAATTTAGGGGGTGAGATATTTTAATTAATTATTTAATTATTTTTCTCATTTTTAATTAATTAAGAGAGAAAATATAAATGTGAAGATTATTGTAAATATTCGTTAAATAATTAAGGATATGATTGGAGTTGAATTAGGTATATAATCTAGAGATGAGGAATTCCATAAACGGGACATAGTTGAGTCCAAAAAAAGATAAATATAATTTAGATTTTAAGTTGAGATTTGTGTGGAGGAAATTATGGAATGGAATAAATTATATTTATATATAAATATATAGCTTGTGAGGGTGAGAAAAAACAAGGGAGGAAGTGAGGAAGTGAGGAATACAGAGAGTAAGAGAAATGGTTTGAAGGGCTGAGAGCCAAAAGACTGCCCATTGTGATATTTGGCAAAAGATTTTTTATGTTTTATATCAGTATTTTATTTGTATGGCTCTCTTTCCTTCATATGTATTGTTTGAACTAAACATATTTGTGGATTTAATGAAGAATTTTATTTTTCAAGGAAGCACATGAATTTTTCATATGCCAGGATCTGTTTAACCCAATATCCTGGCATCATTTGGTATCAGAGCACCGGGGAAGAGTTGGCATAGTCCTGTAGTTTTGTTTGGGTGCTTGATTCAGTTGGTTGAACCAATGTCATATTGTGAAACATTGTTAATTGTGAAAAAAGCTAAGAGGAAAAGTTCCCTGACCTGTAGTCGTTAAATGTTGCCTTCCTTTTCGTTGTTGTGTATCAAGTGGCCTGCGTTTCTGAGTGGATAATTTTGAGTTGACGTAGATTGGCCATGGTGAGCTGAGAAACAAGTGTTGGAGTCTTTCTGTTAAATTGAGGAGAATTTTAAGCCAAATAGTGTGGATCCGTGGATTAGAGTGGCGCAGTGGAAGAGTTCGGTTGCTGTTGCCACCGAAGAAAAATTAGAAGCACAGTGGAAGCATGGTGTGGATGCAGGCAAAAACACTCAGACAAGATGTTGACTGCCTTCCCATATGATTAAGCATTACAGAGTGGCTTGTAATCTGTGTTGATTCATTGCATGAATATTAGTGCAAAACCGAATGAAATTCCAAATTATAGAGTTGGAACCGTGTTTGGTTGTTTAATCGATGTGCATTGAGGAATGTTGGGCGTTGAGGGAAAATATGGAGTTGTGCGTTGAGGAATGCTAGGCATTAAGGAATGTTGTGCATTGTGATAAGAGTCATGCTAATTTTTGAATTTGTCTGCCAATCCATAATCGATCCTCATCGGCCAGATGAACTGGAGGAGGCATTAAATGAATAAAAAATCCGTGAATCAACAACGTAAATCACTTAATAATGGAGAGCTCATAGTCGGTTGAAGGATCTCGTCCAACTTTAGTTTCTGAAATTAAAAGGTATTTCATTTTATAATGATTAGAATGTGTTATTCATAGGGCTGAGGTTTTATATATAATATTTCACGAAATTCATGACGTTAATTTAATCCATGACAATCCAATGCTCAAAGACTATGGATTGGATGAAACTAGAAATCTGTGAATGTAAATACAGAGAGCTAAAATTTTGTGAGGCGCATCATGGTTTTCATATTTATTTTATGAGAATTAACAGTTGCAAATATGGTGAAAGTGAATTATGTCAGCCACATACATCATATCTCACTTTTTCCCAAGTTTTTTAGTGTTGTCTTTGCTTTCAAATCCCTCAAGCTTCTTCCCGTAAGACTCAGTTTTCTGTGAGGATTGTTTTTATTTATTGGAATGCTTGGTGGATGTATGAGAGTGGGCCACAAATAATCCATGTTGAAATCTCAGCGCATTCCTATTTTTTTTCTTTGAAAATCTTGGAAACTGTCGTGTCTTAGAAGTTTACAACCTGCTGAGACTAAAAATTGGAGGATTGGTGTCAATAAAATAAATTGAGATCTGGATAACCGATAGAGGAAAAAAGGTCCTTGGCATAGTTGAGTTAGATGTATATTTGAACAAATATCGAATTGAGCTTGATCCTCAACTTGAAGCACTTGTTTGAATTTCTAATCGAGTAAACGCGGGTTAGGCTACATCATTGTGATGGAATGGTAATTTCGTTGATTATTAGTGCATTCACAAAAAAATTTCTATGTTTTATAATTGGATGGAAATTAGAGTGGCGCATTAAGAGGTAAGGAAAGTGTGACTCCAATCATATATGGAGAGTCCACTGTATTGGGAATAAGTATTATTTTCACTTAACAAATGAAGTCCATGGTTGTGTTTTGTTTGAAGGTGTGCGTCGAGGAGAGATGGAGATTGGTGGAGATCTCAATGATTGCAAGCACAATAATGATCTGCGATAATTAGAGGCCATGGAGCAGTGAAACTCAAATTGTAAATTTGAAATTCGCCTAGATAGAAAATATGAATTGGAGTGGTGTAGCGGAATTATGGGTCAAGGGCCAAGGTATGACTCAGCAAGTTATGCGTTGACATTTTGGGTTTTTTAAACCAAAATCGAAATTATAAATAAGTATTTTTGCGGAGATGACTTACATGTCAACATGTGGTTCAAAATTAAAGTGAAAATGTTACAAATGCGGAGGTATAAATGAATGGAAAGTGAATGAAAATGTGCTAATCCTGAGTGATATAAAGAGAAACATGCATTTGTAGGTGAGAAGGTTTATTATGCATAGTGTAGGTTCTTCACAATTTTGGTTAAATCATTTTGGACCAAAGCTTGTAGTTGGAAAAGGGAGAATTCTTTTGATTTGTGTTTTAAGATTGTAAACACAATTGCTTGATGTTGTAAAATCTTTGTGGCAGTATCTAAGGAGGTGATATTCAGGATGGACACAATGTGCAAGATGTACATCATTCATCAAAGAGTTTGAAATATGAATAGCTTGTTCTTTGTACACAAGTGAAGAGATGTGAATTGATGTTGTATTGTGCATAAAAGTGCAGGGAAAATGTTTGCATTAAGATGGTGAACTTATGGGCGTGTGAGTATTTATTGTGACAAAGACAACATAGAAGAATGGAAACCAGAGAATTGAGATTGTGAAGAGAAGGTTTGTTAATAACCTTAACATGGCATAAGGTATGATAATTTAGAAAGGTATTTTTGAATGTTGAAAAGTGAATGGTTTATTTATTTTCACCATAAAATAAATCTCTGAAAAAATGGATTGAATTTCGACTAAAGACTTTAGTAATATGTGAAATGATAATGGAAAAATGACGATTTTTCATAAGAATGTTAGATTGTGAAGATTATGCATCCTAAGAATGTATTAGGGGTGTATGTTCGTTGGAGGATTGTATAACTTGAAATAAGTCAAAATATCCACCATTAAATTATTGGGTGAAGCTTTGAAGTCAAAACAAAGGTTAGGGTCAAATGAAATTTTGGATAGTTTGAGTTAAGATAGAGTATTTTTCATCCAAGATGAAGAATTGGTGTAAGTCTAAATTCAAAGAGTCGTAAGCTAAGTAAAAATTCTGAATGTAATGGAGTGCATGATCGAAAGAGCCCGACACCCAAAGAGTTTGGTCATTGTAACACAAGCATTACTAAAGTGTTGTTTGCAGCAAAGTGAAGCAAGAGAGTTGTCAGAGATGATTCTAAGACAGAGAACTGAAAGAGGTCAAGCGCCAGAAGAAAGTTTGCATTGTTGAATGGCAAGTGTGAGGACTTGTTGAAAATAGGATTGAATGAAATCCACATGTGAACAGATGAATTTCACAAAAGAGGAGAAGGTGACTATTGATAGTCATTTCTGAAGATATGATAAAGACCACAGCAGAAGAAAGAAGAAGGAAAATTCCAAGGTAAGTGGAATATGTGAACAATTAATGGATGAAGATTATGAGCGGGAAAAGGCTGAGATAACAGTTCACCTTGAATTGTTGATGGAGTTATTGCAGAGAAATATGAAGGACCAAACACATGGGTGGACCATGAGAAAGAAGGTAAAGTGGCAGAGACTACATGCAAAGAGGGAAAATAAGGTAAACATATAGTTGGCAGAAGAGCTAGGGAAGCTCGAGTAGATGATAAGGTGTGAAGAACTCACAGAGGCTGAGTTAAAAATGGATGTTTCAATCTGTGGCCCAGAACAATGTGAAATTCTAGGTGAAGAGATCAATGAGGAAGATCTCATGAAATATTGGAATAGTTTGGAAGAATCTAAAGATGTTTTGGCGAGGGAAGCAAATGAGGCTATGAAGCCTTGCATTTTTAAATCTCACAGTTTATGTATGTTTGTAGGATGTGTGAAATATTTTAGACAGTATGATAAAACTGTCACAGAGATGAAGGAAACTCTTGAGGTGAAGTCTGAAGGAGAATGCCTTTCAGAGGAGGAAGGTACTAATTTTTTGCAGCAGGAAGAGATCATAAAAGAGTTCTTACTTGGGGTAAGACAATGAGTTGAAGCTGTTATGGAGCAGGAGCATCGAGGAAATGACGAAGAGATATTCCAAGGAGGTAAACAAATGTATTTGTTTAGTGAATTTGTTCACAAAATTTTACAATGTGATGATGCTGAAACCAAGACAAATCAGGAAGATTACCAGAAGATTAATGAAGTTGGGAATGAAGGTAGTGATGAAGTTCTGGAAAGATTTCATATAGAAATCGATTTCTTAGAAAAATGGCTTAAGGAACCTGAGGGAGAAGTGATGTTTGCAGAACCTGATCCAAAAGGAATTGCAGTTACTATGAGTGATAGGGATGAAATGTTTTTAACATTTATTGATTTGAATGAATGTTATAACTTTTTAGATAATAATGTAGCTATAGGTACAGAAACCGACATTAATAGATATGATGTCAAACTCAGAGAAATTGAGTACAAATTATTTGGCATTGGAATGAAAAATCAAGAACAACAAGAAAATTATATCTGTAGAGACATAAAGGAGATAAAAATATTGAATCAGCGTGATGAAGATGAAAGAAACCAGCAGTTCAAAATAGGATCTATTGAAGTCGAGAAAGTCGATGATGGAATATTGGTGCTTGAAGCATCAAAAGAAGCCGAAAGGTCTTATCTTTTTAAAACTAACATTTTGCGCGTGAATGCAGGTACAACACCAAACATGAAAGTTGTTGCTATAAAAGCAATCAATGACTATAGTTGCGGTGAAGAAGAAATTCTTGATTATTTTCCATTGCAGAAAGTTGAGTGTTTAGCTCAATTGGAAACGAAAGAATTTGACAAAGAGGAATTACTCCAAGGAATTGGCGAAAGGAATTGTCGGAGAATTCGATGGAATCCGATTGACAGAGTGAATGATGAGTTACAAAATCGAGTTGATACCTTGAAGAACCAGCGACAGAATAGAGTTTGGAATCCTAGAGGAAGCAAGTCACTAGGACTTGTGGTTGTCGCATTACTACAGAAAAGCGACAGACTTCATAGATAGGAGCCTATGGAAACTTCTCTACATGGATACTCTGATGCAGGAGCATGAAAGGTAAATTTTTATTATTCCTTTATGTAATTTAGGTGGTGAGATATTTTAATTATTTATTTAATTATTTTGCTCATTTTTAATTAATTAAGAGAGAAAATATAAATGTGAAGATTATTGTAAATATTCCTTAAATAATTAAAATATGAGTGAGTTGAATTAGGTAGATAATCTAGGGATGAGGAATTTCATAAATGGGACTTAGTTGATTCCAAAAAAAGATAAATCTAATTCAGATTTTAAGTTGAGATTTGTGTAGAGAAAATTATGGAATGGAATAAATTATATTTATGTATAAATATGTAGCTTGTGAGGGTCAGAAAAAACAAGCCAGGAATTGAGGAATACAGGAAGTAAGAGACATGGTTTGAAGGGCAGAGAGCAGAGAGCCAACAGGCCACCCACTGTAATATTTGGCCAAAAAGTTTTTATGTTTTATATCAGTATTTTATTTGTATGGCTCTCTTTCTTTCATATGCTTTCATATGTATTGTTTGAAGTGAATAGATTTGTGGTTTTAACAAAGAATTTTAATTTTGAGGAAATCACATGAATCAGATCTTAACCTAGTATCTTGACATCACATTGAAATCGTTGTACTTTGTAGAACAACAGCAAAAATACTCCTCCAACAGTCCAAGGCTCCGATAAAAATAATATATATAAGTTCAAACTTCTCTCAAATAATAAAAATAACTAACAGATATTCATGCAGCCTGCTGCCCTTACCATTTGGATCAAACAAAAAAAGCCCATCTGTTACACCCGAAGCAACACTCTTCACGTTTGTGATATTTCCGTGACATTTAAAGACCACCAACTCTGGCGGCCAAACTTGTTCAAGAATTCTTACATTACAAATGTAGAAAGTGTTCCCATTTCTGTTTGCTCAAATGGGTCGCCAGATTTGTGTACCATAAATGCGAGCAGCATTGTCACGGGAAACTGCTTGGCAAAGATTACAGGATAATTCAGATTCTGAAGAAAACATCAAAAAAATCCGCCCTGAAATTTATCAAAGGATTTGTATTAGATGAAAAGAGTCATGAAATTTTTACCATAAATAATGATCGAATTTGCAGATGGTCGGAGGAACTGTGCAGCCATACCTATACATGCGGAGGAAGATGGATGATAACGCATGTCATGACATCTTCTGCATACCATTTTCATTATGCTTTCTTTTAAAAGAAAAAAAACACGCTTCATTCTTTCAGTTTAAAAAAAGAATAAATACATAATCTGTTTTAGTATCGTCTACGTCCTTTCTAACCACTGTTACATCCTTTTCCCATTTTCATATGTTTTATACACCAAAAAGACAGGTCTGGTTACATTAAATAAAATAGATTTTTTTTTCTTTCAATTTTCTTCCAAAATAAATTAATTCTATGTAAACAAAATGTTGGTTTTATGACAATCATATATTAATTTCACATTGTCTTGATAATGAACTACATTAAATTATTTAAAATGTTAACTAAATCTTAATGATATAATTAATCAAAAACATTTATTTAAAAAAAAAATACTTATCATTCTATATTTTAGCCATTCCAATTCTAAAATTACAAAACACCAATTTGCCATCAATGAGTTCCTTAACCGTTTCAGTATTGCCACTCAGAAGCGAATTTTCATTATGCCTTGCGAACGTTTTTATTAGTTGTCTAGATGAATATGGAGGGAGCGATTAATTGTTATCACTTTTAAAACGTCCATCCAGAGAAATAAAGCGTCATTTACACATTCCTTGAGCACCATGACTGTTGCAGTTTCTAATTCGTTATGTTTATTTGAACGTTTAAAAAAACTGACCATGGTTCACTTTATACATTATTACGAATTTGGTGACAAACAACAGTTTGCAAGAAACGTTATTTAAGCTTATTCTTTTAAGACTCTTATTATAATATAAGTGTAATTGTAAATGTAAATGTAAATGTGGTTGATATATACTAATTTTCTCTTTTAAAATTTATAAGAAAATTTTGATAATACCTATAATTAATATTGAAATTCTATCCTTTAATATAAGGAAATTGAGAATTGAGTGTTTGCAGACAACTCAAATAAATATAATACTCAAAATAAAGTGTTATAGGCTAAGAGATTAAAACGAGTGTTTACAGACAACTCAATTGTCAGTAGCAGTAAAAATAAAACGTTATGCGGTAAGAAATTCAATTCAAACTACAAAAATATCATAGCTTTTATATTAACATAGCAATGTTTAGCTCTATAAATAACTATTTTTTTCATATCACATTTCTTACCAAGTATTTTGCAATTTTATGTCATGAGTCGTATTTCCTATTCAATCGTCATTTAAATAAGCAACTTTGCAATCCAATTGGCCTGAAACACTAAACGGATTTTTTTCCTGACGTCTTTGTTTTCATGGCAGGGACATCTCGTGGTGCTTTAAAAGTGAATGCGTGACTATAATTTGTATGTAATAGATTATATTTATGGTTTGTTAGAACATTTAAAATGGCATTTTAGATTAGTTAATCACTAATATAAGATTGAAAAATAATCGAAGATTTTAAGTAAAAATAATAAAAATACGGTGAATAATAATTAGGGGTTATTATTTAAGTTTAATATTGAATCTAATTAATGTTTATAAAATGGAAATTTAGTAGAATTTTATGGTTTTTTTGATAATTTTTTTGCACATATTGTGATAACCAAGTGTGACATTTCAACAAGGAATTGGGCTTATGGG
This sequence comes from Pinus albicaulis, assembly GCA_034641835.2. Taxonomy (NCBI): domain Eukaryota; kingdom Viridiplantae; phylum Streptophyta; class Pinopsida; order Pinales; family Pinaceae; genus Pinus; species Pinus albicaulis. The sequence continues at coordinate 214,226,573 of CM076575.1, read as the reverse complement.
AAAGAGAATTTTGATAAGAAAATATAGAAGAATAGGTTGGTTTTTAGTTTTGAAATATATTAAATATTAGAGAATGATTGAAATGGAACTAAAAAGATAGTATAGATTATCTAAAGCATAAGGGGTGTTGTTAATTTATTTATAGATTTTACTTTATTGGTTGCCAAAAAATCCTTCTTATATTTAGACTTTATGTTACAAAGCATAAAATTATTAGCAATAATACCAATCATAAGAGTACTACTATCATAATAAAAATATAGAATAGTTGATCTAAAGAACCGATGGTGTTGCTAATTTATTTATATATTTTACTCTAATGCTTAGCAAAAAAAGCCTTCCTAAAGTTAGACTCTAAGTTATATTACATAAAATTGTTAACAATAATATCAATCACACGAGTGCTACTACCATAAAAAAAAAAAAAGTAAAATAGCATGCATAGCATTTAAAATAAATATATAAACCACAATAATGAATTCAAACAAAAAGAAAAAGGGAGGTAGCAATACTCATATAGAAATCCAACAAATAGAATTGAATATGAAAAAGAATGGCTAGAAAGAATTATTGGATGCAGATGAGCTGAATTCCCCTCCTTGGAATGGTTTTTATTTCTTCTTGACATCACCCTCTTATAAATTGTGCATAAAGAAATTTCCTTCTTTGAATAAAGGAGATCGATTGTAGAAATGAGATAGAAAGATAAGTGATATTAAAGCTTAGTCGAATATCATGGCCTTGCTATTTTTCTTGTTTTACAAATGTTAAGCCATGGAGTTCATTAAAAATATTAAATTTCATGAACAATTGCTTAACTGTGATAGCTTGTTTATTCATGTAATTATAAGCTCGTCAACAACACTTCGAAAAAAATCTTGAAGAGGTGAATCAAGGATTCTTGGATGTCCAATCCTATAGATAGGTATCACTCAAGGAGAAGAGTCACTAGACGTTAGTTCCTAAGTTTCATAGACCATATAATATAGTAAAACCTATAATTCTAATAGGTCATAAATTAACATTTCCTAGCCATTCTAATGTAGTGGCATAAACCCAAGTCCATTTCTTATTGGCTAGACCTAAGGGACATTGGAATTTCCTAAAGGGATTGAATTCTCTCAATTTAAATCTGTGAAATTTAGAGTTTTTCTTGTAAATATGTGTGTCCTAGTTCTACAAGGGAATATAGGTTGTTACGAGAGTTTTTATGACTTAAAATTATTTTCCATGTGGTACATTTTAAAAGAGACACATGATTAGGATTAAATATTATGTGATTTCTAGAAGAGAGAAAAATGTAGATTTTCAACCGAAGTGTTAGTTATACCCTCCATGATGAAATATTCTAGATATTTTTCTTAGTTAAAGATATGTAGGATTAGCTAAAGTGAGGAGAAATGGTCGAGAGAGATTGAGTAAGAGAGGTCCAAGAGAAAGAGTAAATGCGCCAATCATTTTTTAATTATACCAAACCTGTACAGATCTAATGTTAATAGATATTATGTGATATTATCATAAATTTTAGTGTGTGTTTGATCTTTTTGTATGTGCGTATTAATAGTTTGTGCCTACTATATCTATGTGTTAATTTATAGTGCAGTTGGGTATAACCACATATTCTTTCCTAGCTATAGTTTGATGTGGGACAAGGGAATTTGAATGTGCATGGAGTAACCTGTGTATAAAGAAAATCAGGGTATATTGAGGACCAACCACAGATTTTGGGTGAAGCATAGCTTAACCTTTAACAACTTTGAGAACAAGAAGGCACATTAAAAGTGCTTCACAAAGCCCAACAATGCATTCAGTTGCATTAATGTGGTGGAAATATCAAAGGGGATTTTGCAGGGTGGGTTCTCTTTTTCAAAAACCCACCTTTTGTTAATATAAAAAAACCTTTGGGAATGAGATAAATTTGGGCCATAAATCGAGCCCTAGTCACAATTGTACAATTTATAAATGCTTTCCCATTAAACAAGATCCCACAATAGGAATTCTGACCCTCCCCCTCTCCCCCTGCCCCTCCAGGTATCACCTTGTTAAGTCATGATAGGCCAAAGGGGGGAATTGAATGTGGGTCATAGATCTAGCAACATCACAGTCTCACTGTCTAAACTAAGTTTCCTAATAACATAGGGTAGATCTAGTTGTGGTGGGAGGTCCCATCAATAGAGAGCCCCAACAAGCATAAATATTTCCATTAGTTGAAGTCACCACCACCACTACGTTTTGAGGAGGGTTCGTCTGTAAGCACCAACAATCCCATTTCTGAATAGTGCTGATAGAATATAAATTCCCCTACAATTTTTATATTTGTCTCGACCTCATAATCATGGGCAATGCATGACTACTCGATTGATTACAGGAGATGGATAAATTGAACCTGCTACAAACCAGGATAGATGGCTAGCGGGAATAATCTTGTTGTTCGTAAAAATGATAACGCATGTTACAATAGCAACAATGATCCTTTCATAATCCTGAGGGAGTCTAAGAATCATCCTTGAGAGAATTTAACCTTAGAAATTTCAACAATAAAAGATGGACGATTTACGAAATATAGAAACATACCTCCAAGACAGTTCGACATGAAGAGGTTTGTTGTTAAACGAAAACCCGCAGGTATTGGTAAACTTTCCAAACCATCAACTAGGATCCCCACGGTGGAAATTATGGATTTCATAGAGTTGCGGTGATTTCTCCAACACCCCCCCCCCCCCCATCAAATGCAGCTCAGGGAAATCAAACCTTGGTCCAGGCGTAGATACCATAAGAGTTTTTCTGTTACACCAAAACCCATAGGTATTGGTAAAATTTCCAAACCAGTAACCAGAATCCTTGGGGTCAAAATTACAGATTACATAGAGGTGTGGTGATTCCTCCAACACCCCCCCACAAATGTAGCTCTAGGGAATCAAACCTGGGTCCAGGCTATGATACCATAAAGAGATTTATCATTATACCTAAACTAGCAGGCATTGGTAAACTTTCTAAACTGGTAACTAGGATCCCCAGGGTGGAAATTGCAGATTCCATATAGGTGTGTTGATTTCTCCAACCCAACATATCTCGTTGGGAATTTGATATCTCATTGCACGGGTATAATTTATAAAAACAATGAAAAAATATTCAAACTTTTCGAATTGATTGACTACAAGTTGTTGTTTACCATATAACAAGAAGGAAACGAAGGTTATTTGGCTTTAGATATTGATTTAGGGTTTATAGGTCCAAGAAATATGGAATTTTTGATACTTTATAAGAAAAAATATCTGGGACCAATGGTATAAATTTGTTAATAATTTATTCCAAAAGTGATGGACGGTTTTGTAACAAAACTTCTCTCCTAATCGACCTTGACCACAATAGTGAATTCGTTGTACTATCTGGAAAAAAGAGAGAATACTCGTCAAAAAATATCAAAATCCAATTAAATTAATAGATATAAGTTTTGATTCCTCTCAAATAATAAAAATAACACATATTTATGCAGCCTCCCTCCCTTACCATTTGGTTTAACGAGGATAGTTCCTCTATTACACCCTATGAAACAGTCTTTGTGTTTGTAATTTACACAGTAATATTTTACTGACTTTTTAAGACCACCAACTATGTCTGCCAAATTTGTCCCATAATTCTTACATTATAAATGTACCAAGAATTCTCATTTATGTTTTCTCAAGTAGCTCCCCAGATCTGTATACCATCAATGAAAGCAAGCCTAGACCCAAGTTTGATTCGCCTGAGTTGAATTTGAGGGGAAGTGTTCGAATAATCACAGCACCTCTATGGAAGCCGTAATTCCCACCCGGGGGTTCCTAGTTACTACTGTGGAAAGGTTACCAATACTTACAGGTTTTGCTGTAAGAAAAAACCTCTTCATGGTATCAGAACCTCGGCACAGGTTTGATTCCCCCCGAGCTATGTTTGAGGTGCAATATTGATTCCCTTGAGATGCATTTGAGAGGGGGTGTTGGAGTAGTCTCCACACCTCTATGAAATTCATAATTCCCACCCTTGGGATCCAAGTTACTAGTTTGGAATTTTACCAACACCTGCGGGTTTTGGTTTAATGCAAAACCTCTTCATGGTATGAAATCTTACACCTAATTTTGATTCCATGGAGCTGAGTTTGAGGGGGGGTGTTCGAGTAATAACAACACCTCTATGGAATCATTATTTCCCACCCTGGGGATCCAAGTTACCATTTTGGCAATTTTACCAACACCTGTGGGTTTTGGTGTAACGAGAAACATCTTCATGGTATCAAAGCCTGGACCCAGGTTTGATTCCCCTTGAGTTTGGTTTAAGGGATGGTATTGATTCCCCCAAGATGCGCTTTTTGGGGGCGTGTTGGATTAATCACTGCAACTCTATGGAATTTGTAATCCTCACACTCGGGATCTTAGTTACTGATTTGGAAGTTCACCAAAACTGCAGTTTTTGGTGTAATGGAAAACGAATTCAAGGTATCAAATCTTGGAACTATTTTTTATTCCCTTCAAGTTGCGTTTGAGGGGGAATTTTCATTCCCCCAAGCAGCATTTTAGGCGGGGTGTTGGAGTAATTACTACACCTCTATGGATGCTGTAATTCCCACCATGGGGATCCTAGTTACCGGTTTGGAAAGTCTACCAATACCTCTGAGTTTTGGTGTAACGAAAAACCTCTACACGGTAACAGAGCCTGGACCCAGGTTAGATCCCCCCAAGTTGTGTTTGACGGGGGGTGTTGATTCCCCTGTGCTCTGTTTGAGGCAGGGTGTTGGAGTAATCACAACACCTTTATGGAATCTGTAATTACCATCATGGGGATCCTAGTTACCAGTTTGGAATTTTTTTTAATACGTATGGGTTTTTTTTGTAACGAAAAACCTCTTCATGCTATCATAGAATGGACGTAGGTTCAATTCCCCCTGAGTTGCATTTGAGGGGGGTTGTTGATTCGGCCAAGCTGCGTTTGAAGGGGGGTGTTGTAGTAACAATTGCACCTCTATGGAATACATAATTCCCACCATTAGAATATCTATACCACTAGAATTAATTATTATTATTTTAGAAATGTTTTCTTGTATCTATTGTGGTTGAAAAATCAACATGGTATCAGTGCTTTATTGAAGGAAAGGACATTGAGATCACTCTTAAAGAAGCTTTGGTAAAGAACCACTCTTGAAGAGGATCTAAATCTAAAATATAATTGCTTATATACGACCACGAGTTCCTCCATGAAATCAGAGGACAAGTTTTAATGAGCTATAAGTTTTAGGGCTTGGAAAACAAAGATTGTCCTAATCCTTATAAACAAATATGCCCTGCATATTCTGAAAGGAAAAGTTACCTAACTATAAGATGATGAAAGGAAAAATAAACATGAGAAGAATGATATCGCATCAAAAGGTATTACTATAGATTCCATTAGAGGTCATTTTATTCAATATGTCGCAAATATTGATATTTCAAAGAAGATCCATGATTCCCTAGTTGGGTTCTACACTATCAACAACAATGGTAAATATTTTCATCTCAAGGGTGAACTTTATGACATTAAAATAACAAGAAATGATATTGTAGCCTCATATTTCATGAGGAACTCTCAACTAAGAGATCAACTTGAAGTAATTGATGAAATAATTTCAGATAAAGAACTTGTAACTACAACAATTAATGGTTTTCTTGACTGAAGGGATTCATTTACATCTATTATCAATGGCAAGAGGGAGATTTGAAGCTTTGAATAACTATGAATCTTATGTACTTAAGAAGAGTGTAGACTTCTATCAAATGGAAGGAATGAAATGTTTGAATAAAATGACTCTCAAATATTTGCAACATGTTCCAAGAATGTTGGAGGAAGAATGAAGATTGACTCCCAAAAAATAACTGAAGATAGAAGACCTACTCCTCAAGGAAAGAAATATATTTGAAATATTAAATTTATCATTGTCAAAAATATGGTCAATTTAAAAACCAATGTAGTGAAGGATTAAATGACAGAAAGAGAAAGGGAAAAGAACAAGCTACGAGAACAAAAATTGATGAACATCCAAAGAAACCCAAGAATAAAGATTTAGGGGACAAAAAATTCTTCTATTTTTATATTCTTACAAATTCCATTGTAGATAGAAATTATTTCAAAGACTAGATATTGGTTCCTCAAGGCACACGACACAAGATCGAGACAATCTCACAAGTGGAATGGAAAAAATATTATCTCAAAAGGTATAGCTTGGAGACAACAACAATTATGTTGTTAAAGGTGTTGGGAAAACATTCATTGAGCTTGAGTAAAGTGAGAATCCTCATCTTGGAAAATTTTGCAACAAGGTACCCTAGATGCATTTTCATATGTTCCAACTGCACTGCAGATTAGAATTCAAATCAACCATGGATGACACCACTGGTACAAGCACACTCCCGAAGACCCCCACCCAACCTGATACCACCAAGAATTCAGAAGGTCATGACTCGGAATGCTCCACCAAGCCAAAGGTTCCCCTAGATGCAGCATAGGGAGGGGAGCAGGAATTGCAGCAGGACATCGAAACTGAGGGTCTAGATATGCAGGGTACTAGTTCCCCGCATGGAAGAAAGCAGATGACTAGACCTCTCAAGGGCCAGTGAACAAAACAATGGGCTACGAGGCCCGGTAGGGAGACTGATGTTACCTTAACCGAAGAATATTTGGAGAAAATTTTAGATGTGGTCACCCTTACCTCAGAAGACAGATGGATTTCCTTGGAAGAGCATCATAAGGCTATAGTCACCACATTACAGTCCGAGCTCCAAGCTCTTCAGCACAAGTATGATACCCTACAGACAAGCATGGTTCAAGCGAGGATTCCTCCAGCAACCACCATTGAGTTGAACTCCACAACCAAGAGCTGCCTCTACCACCTACTAGGTGCAACAATCACTCTAAGTCTGCCTATCTTATGTGCGAAAATCCAAGCTTGTGCACAAGCACATTTGAACTTGGCCCGGCCACAAGGGATTCACTGTGGAAGCAATACCATAGCACGAGGGTTGACATTGGGGGATATATAATGAAGGAAAAAATACATAATATATTGGGGGATATATAGGGGGTAAAGGGTTTTTATATTGGCAGGTATAAAAAATGGAGTTGAAAGTTAATGAAAAAATCTAAAGGGGTATGAAAAATGTTCACGAAAAAATAGATACCTACAATATATAGTGAAAGTAGGGGCTTTTTAAATTGGGAAGGTGTATTGGGTTTATATTGGTAGGGGGTTAAATAATGTGATTTTTAGAGGTATTTTCCAATATGTACTCAAATTAAGGGTATTGTTTAATATGCTATGATTGCACATGATATATTAGAGGTTCATTGAGTGAAGCCCCTGTGGGCTCGGATTTCACATGCACCAGTGAAGGTTCTCCACACATCCTTCTTTGAGGAAATCCAACATAGAGACCGCCGAGTGCTATAGAAGCGAAGTACAATCGAGCAGACAATCATAGAAAATAATAGTGATGCATCCCAGGTACAGGCCGCATGCATCCTTGCCACTATGCAACAGACCATGTTGGAGTGTCTAATCAGGAGACTCTACGCATATGTGACTGAAGACATTCTGGCCTTTGCCACCCCCCAGGCTAAGATTGAGGGACTCATCACAACCTTGAAGGGTTCTCAGACTGATATCGACAACGTCAAGACCGAGATGGAGCAGCAGATTGCTGCATTGCTAGCTAAGTTGCAGCCGGAAACTCCTCTTGAGGTACGCGACTAGAGAGTTGTGTTGCTCACAGAAGCCACGAACACCATTACAGCACAGGTCGCTCAGGGAACTAAATTTGTTGAGATAGTTATGCAGTTGTGGTCTAAGGTGCAGCGCGACCCTCTCCTGCATGAATTTACCCAAGAACTGTGCCAGAAGGATAAAGAATTCAAGCATCTAGAGGCTACAATGCCCACTCTGATCCCCGCTCAATGCCTGGCACATCTACGAGCCAACCATGCGCTTAGAGATGACCTGGAAGACATTTTCCACAAGAATGAGGTTCTGAGAGACCACCTCAAGCCATGGGCTGACGAAGCCCTCAAGATATCTCAGGACCTGGATATTGTAGTCAAACAGTTGAATCAGACCCTGGAAAGTGTCATCATTGCCACTGCAGGCCCAAATTTGTAGAAGTTGGTGGAAATTGCGCAGAATGCTTCCGCGTAGAGCAAAGGATTGTTTCCCCCTTTCGTCGATGCCATTAAGTAGCTCCAGGAAAATATGCAAACCCCACAACCACTGTGACTCAAGAGAAGTCACAAGATTGTGTTGGGGGGTTGTTGGAACAAGGTCCCCTAGTTGTGTTTTTGATATATTCTTGCAGTAATTGGTCTTGTGCATGGGCTTTAGGGTGGGTTAAAGCCCCCGATGGATTTTAATGGGTGAAAGGGTAGAACAACAGTCCGCAAACCACATTTTGCGGACCACGGGATAGCATAGGCTATGATTATATAAATAGATGGATAGTTTGAGTCTAAGGGGAAGTAAGTAAGATTTATTCTACGTACTAACTATTGAGATCTTTTTTGGGTAGTTTTGGGTAAGGACTCCTGCTGGCTGTGTGCGAGGAGATCCTTTCTCCTGTTGTGTGCAGACCCTGCTGGTTGTGTGTGCAGGTTATGAGTTCAGTTTGTAACTTAGCTTTCGATGCTAATGAACACAAAAACTGTTATGTTATCTGAACTATTTTTATGCACTACTGAAGTACCTTTGTGTAATTTGAATTAGCTACAATTGTGTCTATGATATATGAATTAGATGTGATTGTGTTATCTTGTGATGATAATTTTTGATGCGCATGTGGATGCGAAGGAGTTGATAAGACCCGCTTAATAATAATATCTTTTTTTATGTTTACATGTTGGTTATATTGTTACGGGCTCGATAATAGGCTTTTTTCTGTGCGAACCTGATAGAACTCAACAAGATCTGCCTTATTTTTTCACTCTCTCCCAGGGTGTGGAAACTTGGTTCCATCACCCACCTATACTACTCGAGGTGAGACTTTGGCCTGCAAAAGTAGGCCATTGCCGAAAGGGCTAGTAGTATAGGGGCTTGTTGGCAAACCTTAGATACGAACCTGGGTCTGGACTGCTCAAGCCAACAACAACATATTATATGTACCAGGTTTGAAAAATAATCTGGTTTCTATTTCATGATTGTAAGATAAAGGGGATAAAGTAAGATTTTTTGATTGAAAAGTTCTTGTATGGCCCTAGGGCTCAAGTATATAATATGCTAAAATAAGTGGAATTTGTAAAGGAAGGTTATATAGACTCTTAAAATAACCCACTGAAGAATTATTGCATAATGAAATCAATCCATTTTAATTATGGCATAGAATATTTGCTCACCTTCACTATAGATTTTTTCCATCTTTAAATCGAATGTCTTCAAGTGATCCAGAATTTCAAATGAGCATTAAGGGGTATGCAAAGACTATGCATTTGGAAATAGTGTAAAGAAGCCTTATCTAAGTAAAAAAAAAGGTCCATGGAAATATTGGATCTAGTTCATTTTGATGTATGTGTTCTAGTGGCAGTGAAGTATCTTAGAGGCTTTGTGTACTATGTAACTTTCATTGATGTATTCTCTCATTGGATGTGGATCTACTTCATGAAAACCAAGGATGATGTCTTCAATAAATTTCAAGAATTTGAGGATTAAGTAGAGAAATTGACATGAAATAAAATCAAGATTTCAATATTAGAGAACATACGAGAATATGCTTCCAAGGAACTCATTCCCTTTTGTAAATAAGTTAGGATTAAGAGGGTTTTTATGTTTCGTTATAATCAACAAAAGAATGGAGTTGTTGAAAGAAAAAATAGGTCTATTGAATATTTCGTTAAGGAAATGATACATGATCAATAATTTCCTTTGTTTTATGAAGTGAAGCATCCACAACAATAGTCTACATTCAAAATAGAAGTCCTCATCAAATTTTGGAAAATAAATCTCTTAAAGAAGTTTTCACCAAAAAAAACCAAAGGTTGGACATTTGATAATGTTTTTCCATCTAGTTTACAATGTTGCACCCAAAGATAAGGGGAAGAAACTAGAGCCTTTAGGAAAGAAAGGAATATTATTTGGATACAACATGTCATCAAAGGCCCATAGAATTCGTTTTCTAGGACAACAACATGTTGAAGTTAACTCGGATGTTACCTCTAATGAGAATCTTGCCTACTCAGAATCTATAGAAGTATCCATGAAATTTGATGAAGAATGTGAACCTCCTAAGGAAGAGAGTTTAGATGCATCCAATCCTTCGGAACATCCTGTATATCATCAAGAAGAGATATAATATCCTAGTGAACTAATGGATATGGTTGTTGTTATTGAAATCAGGAAGAGGCGAGCTTAGTTGAGATATACTTTACAGGAAGAAAAAAGACATGCAACACCATGTAGCACTTTCAAGGGAAGCAAGAGAGCGAAGAGGTATCATGGATATGCATAATTTATGATTAATATCATTGATTCTGAACCTTCCACCTATGAAGAAGAATATATCCAAGAGGTTTGGAAGGAAATGATGATGGAAGAATACAAATGCATTATGATGAATGATTTATGGGAAATTATGCCTAGACTCGAAGGAAATTCAGTGGTAACCTGAAAATGGTCATACAAGATTAGGCATGTACTGTATGGAAGTATTGAAGAAGAGAATGTGAGATTTTTGGCTAGTATATTCTCCCTGAAAGAGGGAGAGGATTAAAATGATACATTTGCTCTAGTTTTGAGGTGCACTACTGTTAGATCTATTATTTCTATTTCTTCTTCTATGCATTTGAATTTACATCAGATGGATGTAAAAACTGCTTTCCTCAATGCTATGATTAAGAAATAAGTGTACATAGAGTAACCTCAAGGTTTTGAGGTTCATGGGAAAGAGTATCTTGTTTTTTAATTGAAGAAAACCTTATCTCGACTCAAATAGGCACCTAGAGAATGGTATTATTGAATTGATGGCTCCCTGACAAGAGTTGGTTTCTCCAAAACTGATGTCAATCTAAAAATTTATATTAACATTGAAAAAAATGAACCTATGATTTTATTTTTATAGCTTAATGACTTTTTTTTATAGGAATAGAGAATATCATTATTTAGTGGAAGAGGGAGTTGGCTTCTTAATTCAATATGAATTATTTTGGGTTGGTACGCTATTAATTCGTACTTGGGGTTTGGTAGAAACCTAGTTAAATTTTCCTTGGTCAAGGCAGTATATTCTCAAGATTGTGAAAACATTTGGAACGATGGATTGTAAATTCATTGTAACTCCCATGGTGACTAATATGATAAATTTGAGGGATTATAAGTAATATATGGTAGATCCATCCATGTACCACAAGTTGATTTATCGGTTTCTATATTTGGTTAATAATAGGCCAGGCATTTTCTTTGCAATCAACACTCTAACCAAGTTATAGCTAGAACTCAGACCTGATAATTGCATTAGAAAAAAATCATGTATTTCTGTATTTACGTCATACAATCTATTATGTTTTGAGATACATCTCAAACAATGTGTTGTGTAACCAGCTCCAAAAATAGAAGAAAAGAGATATCAACGCCTTATAAATGAGCCACTTCGAGGGGGAAACATCCAATACATTACATAAATGAAAAATTCTTGGATGATACAATTTACAAAACCTCCTTTCTATATATAGGAGTCCATGGGGCCATAATGTGATCCTAGTGGGCCACAATGTAATCCTAGTCGACCTAACAATAATAATTTAAGGGCACAATAATAACAAAATGGGGGTTACAAGGGTACAATAATAAGAATAAGGGGGTTACACTAACAACAATAAGGGACTATACTAGTAATATAGGGACCTAACATGCCCCTCTCCTTCAAAAAAGTGTTGTCCTCAACGCTTGAGTAGCTCTGGGTGCTCTTGTATAAAATTCTCATCCTCCCATGTAGAATCTTTAGTGGGTAAGTTCTTCCACTTGATGAGATACTCTGAAATTGATCGATTCCGTAGTTATCGAGTTCTTGTTTCCGTGACCGCTTCAGGTTCCAATATGATTTTTCCTTCCTCATCAAGTTCTGGAATTATTGTTTGAACTGGAAGATTTTCACCTATAACCTTCTTTAAGCATGAAACATGGACAACTGGATGTACTCGCGAAGAAACAGGAAGCTCCAATTTGTATGCCATAGTACCAATATTTTGCAACACCTTGTAAGGACCATAGTACTTTGGAAATAATTTATTATACTTCTTAGCTTGCTTGAGGGACATTTGTCTGTATGGTTGTAGCCGTAAAAATACCCAATCTCCTACATCAAAACTTCTCTCGTTGCGATGTTGATCTTCCTGTTGTTTCATTCGATTTTGTGCCAAATTCAGGTTATCCTTTAAGAGTTGGAGAACTTCTTGCTGATGCACGATGTGATCTTCCACTGCTTGAACCTTCGAATTTTCCCTTAAATATGATGTGATCGATGGTGGATGATATCCATAAAGTGCCATAAATGGGGTCATTTTTTGTTGCAGTATGGAAGGAAGTGTTATACCATCATTCAGTGAGAGGTAACCACTTGACCCATTGTGTTTGTTTATCAGATACAAAACAACGAAGATATCCTTCCAAAAATTTATTTACTATCTCAGTTTGACCATCAGATTAAGGATGATCAGATGAGCTATGCGCTAATTGAGTACCCAAACAAGAAAATAACTCCATCCAAAAATTTCTAGTAAAAATGCGATCTTTGTCGCTCACAATAACCCTTGGGCTTCCATGTAGCTTTTGAATTCTGTCCATAAATGTAGTAGCAACTCTACATGCTTTAAATGGATGAGATAATGCACAAAAGTGTGCATAATTTGTAAGTCTATCAACTATCACCATGATGAAATTCTTTCCTTTGGACTTAGGTAAACCTGTGATAAAATCCATTGAAATCTCCTCCCAATGTTGACTTGGAATGGATAAAGGTTGTAGAAGTCCTGGGGTCTTAATTGTCTCCACTTTATTCTGCTGGCACACCAAAAATTCCGCCACAAACTTTTGAATATCAGATTTAAGGCCATCCCAAAAAAATTCTTTCTTCACCCTCTGGTAAGTTTTTAAAAATCCTGAGTGTCCTCCTAAAGGAGAAGTCTGCAATTCCAGAAGAATCTTATTTTTTAGTTGGGAATTATTACAAAGATATAAGCGATCTTTGTACCATAAGGAATCATTTTTCCAACTAAATGTATCAGATGTACTAGGATCTTGTTGTAACGTTTGAATGAGTATCCATACATCTTTGTCCTTCTTCCAATCATCTCTTGCTTCAGTTATCCAATCTGGTTGGATAATAGAAATGGCACAAAGCAATGCTTCCACCTCTTCATTCTTTCTTGAGAGTGCATCTGCAACAACATTAAGCTTTCTTTTTTTTGTAGATTATTTCAAAGTCATAACCCAACATCTTTGTGACCCATTTTTGCTGCTCTTCTGAAGATAGTCTTTGTTCCAAAAAGTGTTTAAGACTATCATGATCAGTTTTTACCTTGAAGTGTCTTCCCATTAGGTAAGTTCGCCATTTCTTTAGTGCATGCAGCATTGCTAACATTTCCTTCTCATAAATAGGTTTCTGTAAATACTTTCCTTTGATTGGATGACTTTCAAAAGCAATGGGTCTTCCTTCCTACATTAAAACTGCACCAATTCCATTTCCTGAGGCATCACATTCCACAATAAAGGTTTTTGTGAAGTCTGGCGTAGCTAAGACCAGTGCTAGGCGCATTGCCTCTTTAAGATGTTCAAAGGCCATAGTTGCTTCAGGAGTCCACAAAAATGCATCTTTCTTCAATAATGTTGCTAGAGGTGCTGCTATTCTCCCATAATTCCTAACAAAATTGTGACAATACCCTGTTAACCTGAGAAATCCTCGCAACTGCTTCATGGTCGTGGGGAATTTCCATTCCTTAATGGCTTTAATTTTGTTAGGGTCTACTTTAACACTCTCGTGAGATATAATATGACCAGATATTCCACCTCTTGTACTCCAAAGAAACATTTGGATGTTTTTTCATATAATTGTTTCTCCTACAATAGTTTGAGCACCCTTTAAACATGCTCAACATGATCCTTACAAGACCTGCTGTAGATTAGTATATCATCAAAAAATACTAGCACAAATTTTCTAAGGAAGGGTTTGGAAATGGAATTCGTCAACCCTTGAAATGTAGAAGGTGCATTGGTAAGGCCAAAAGGCATGACCAAAAATTCATAACGGCCCTCATGAGTTCGAAATGCTGTTTTTTTAATATCTTTAGTCTTCATTCTAATTTGATGATATCCTAAATGAATATCCAACTTGCTAAAATAAATTGCTCCATGTAATTCATCCAATAATTCATCAATCACAGGAATGGGAAATTTATCTTTAATGGTGAGCTTATTGAGCTCCCTATAATCAGGACACATTCGCCATGATCCATCCTTCTTGTGTACCAATACTACAGGGGCAGAGAAAGAACTTTGACTAGGTTGAATTATACCCGCCTCTAACATTTCTGCAATCATACGTTCAATTTCGCTCTTTTGGACGTAAGGATATCTATAAGGCCTGATGTTTGGAGGAACACTTCCTGGAATGAAATGAATAGTATGATCATGATCACGAATAGGTGGGATTCCTTTGGGAGTTTCAAACACCTTGGAATGATTGTCGAAGACTTGTTGGAGATCTGCAGAAATAGATGATTTTGATGTTCGAACTTCTAGTGAGCATAATTGTGCAATTAGACCTCGTTGTTCTTTCTTTAGAAGCTTTGTCATGACATTAGAGCTTATTATCTTTCATGTCTTCCCTGCAATACCTCGTAATTCGACTTCCTTTCCTTCTGAAAAACATTTCAAGAAAAGTTCTTGAAAATTAAAAGCTACCGTCCCCAAAGATTGTAACCATTGTACTCCTAGTACAACATCAGCACCTCCCATAGGAATGGAAAGCATTGGACTAGTAAATACATATTCCCCCATGGTTAGCTTTATATTATGGCATTTTCCAGAGCAATTTATAGTTCCTCCATTTGCAACCATCACTTGACATTCTAGTGCCGGGTATAGGAAACAATTTAATTCCTTGGCTACCTTAAAATGAATAAAATTATGGGTGCTACCTGAATCAATCAACACTATTACCTTTTTCTTCTTGATTTTTCCTTCTATCTTGAGATTTTGAGGAGTGGTAATTCCTGCCAGTGCATTACACGATATGGTCGGATTCATTTCTTCCTCTTCTAGGGTTGGTTCCTGGTGTATATCCTCTTCTTGTTCATTTTCTTCTTCCTCTTCACAATCTATGTAAAATAATTTCTTCTAAGCACACTTATGACCTTTAGTGTATTTTCTATCACAACTGTAGCAAAGCCCTTTTGCTCTTTTTTCTTCCAATTGTTGTGGTGTCAACCTTGTAGGTTGTGGAAATCTAGGCGTAGCAACACTTCCTTCTTTATAGAATTGAGTGGTAGGCTTCCTTGTCGCCATAATTTTACATTCAACTTTTCTTGCCAACCCGAATGCCTTCTCCAATGAATCAGGTTCCAAAACGCGAACTTCATGTTGGATGTTATCCTTTAAAGTGCCTATGAAGAGATCAATCCTGTGTTCCTCTGGAATATCAGTTAACCTTATATTCAATTTTTGGAAGTCCTCAATGTGCTGCCCCACTAAACCCTTTTGTTTGAGATTTATCAATTGGCTAAAGAAGGTGTTTCTCTTTGTATCCTCATAATGTGCTATCATTTCCTCCGTAAAAATTGACCAAGTGACAATTTTTTTAAGGGAGAAAAGCCATCGATACCATACAAATGTATTTTGTTCTAAATGTAAAGTTGCAATGCGTACCTTTTGTGTGTTTTGCATGTTATGGAGATCAAAATATTGCTCCATTTGTAGTATCCATGTTACATGATCCTTTCCATCAAACTTCCTCATATCCATTTTTGGAATATGGTGGTTCTTCCGGCCAACATTAGAGTTTATGAAATCACGATTAACATTGATTTTGTTCTCATCATGACGTTCTTCTACTATCTTTTCACCATTAGGAAACATTTCTTGTATCAACTTTGTCAAAGCTTCGATGTTTGTTTTTAAATCATTCTTCATGTTTTCCATGTTGTATTTCATGTCATCCATCTTAGCTTCCATGCCAGCCGTCTTAGCTTGCATGCCATCCATCTTAGCTTCCACGCCTTTCTTCAAAACTTCCATTTCATTTTTTGTTGCTCTTTGCGAGAGTGAATTTTTTTGCACTTGCTCTTGTAATTTTGATAGATCATGTTGCAACTCTTCGTCTTCATGAGTCATAGTAGAGCCTTCTGAAGGCTTAATGGGTGTTGAATTATTTTTACGGGGCATATTTTAGAGCCCAATACTAATATCTATTCTAAAATATGCCCTTGGAATCAATTCAAATTGATTCTTCAAACAAGACTTATGCAATTCGGAAAAAAAAAATACACACATTTTTCTTGCTTTTGAGGAGCTCGATATTGAAATTGGATTATCTTCGTGATTGCAGCACTTCAATATTTGATTTTTGGTACCAATGTAGCCCTCTAAATTATCTTTCGAATGCCACAGGTCTGACCTGATTTGGATTCTCCAAGACAAAGTTGTGTCCAATCTCCCACAATGACCTAATTATGGACTGGTTCAGTAGAGCGAACTTGTACAATTTGCCACGTGTCACTGTTTCATCCTTTGTCTCTAAAATTGATAGAAAAGAAACTACAGTCTATGTACTTGCAACCACTTCTTACGTCACTCCAATCTGATGCCCAGAGAGAGAGTTATTGAACTTTTCCCACGATCACCACTTTGAGATGAAATTCAGGAGCTTGAAAAAGCACTACCTTCCACAGATCATATCTCCAAAAATATTGCGAACCAAGCTCTGAAATTTTTTGACGAATTTCTTCAGGATTTCAAATTCGCACCATAATAATTTTAGATTCTGAACCTTCGTAGAAAAATAGTTATAGCACAAATGCCACGATGACCTGTTTAGGAGCCTAAAAAAAGACCTAACTTCCACAGATCATATCTCCGAAAATATTGTGAAACAAGCTCTAAAATTTTTAAAAAATCTTCCTCAGGATTTCAGCTTCACACCCTAAAAATTTCAGCTTCTGAAACTTCGTAGAAAAAAATCTATAGTGAAAATTCCACGATGATCTGTTTGGAGCAGCGAAACCCTAAAATGCAAAGCTCTGATACCAAATGTTGTGTAACCAGCTCCAAAAATAGAAGAAAAGAGATATCAACGCCTTAGAAATGAGCCACTTCGAGGGGGAAACCTCCAATACATCACATAAATGAAAAATTCTTGGATGATACAATTTAAAAGACCTCCTTTCTATATATAGGAGTCCATGGGGCCATAATGTAATCCTATTAGGCCACAATGTAATCCTAGCCGACCTAACAATAATAATTTAAGGGCACAATAATAAAAAAATGGGGATTACAAGGGTACAATAATAACAATAAGGGGGTTACACTAACAACAATAAGGGACTATACTAGTAATATAGGGACCTAACATAAGTAATATATGGTAGATCCATCCATGTACCATAAGTTGATTTATCGGTTTCTGTATTTGGTTAATAATAGGCCAGGCATTTTCTTTGCAATCAACACTCTAACCAAGTTATAGCTAGAACTGAGACATGATAATTGCATTAGAAAAAAATCATGTATTTCGGTATTTACGTCATACAATCTGTTATGTTTTGAGATACATCTCAAACAATGATATATAACTACGGGGATATACAGGTTCATATTAGGAAGGGAGTGAAGAAGACAGAAATAGTACATCTGAAGGTTCCTTCTATTTGATATCAGTTATTATTTTTTGTATGAGCATGAAGCATACATCTATTACACTAAAAAATATCAAGGCAATGTATATTGTATCTTGTTTATCATGTTGGGAAGCAGGGTGGCTTTGAAATTTACTCTCAAGAATGTTTGATCATGTGATGTAACCAATTGTGATATATTGTGATAATCAAAGGTATTTGAAGGTTATATAAAAATCCATTTCTCCATGATCAGTCGAAGCACAGTGATATTAACTACCACTTATTCTGTGACATGGTTTATAAGGGAGTAATAAATCTCTACTACATCTCTATAGCTAATTAGATAAATGATATTTTTATGAAGCTTCTGTCTAGAGCGAAGTTTGTACACTTTAGGGACAAGCTTGTAATTGTTGAGAATTCTTCCCTCAGTGAGAGGGAGTGCTATTAAGATAACATTGGTGGAAAAATGTCCTCTTTATGTCAAATATAAGAACATGATGGATAATGTTATAGCACTGGATAGTCATTCTTCTTCTATGAATTATTTTCACTAGATTATACAGAATGGTAATAGAGGCCTAGGATCACATATTTGAGTGGGTTCCAGTTAGAAGTAGGCTCAATTTACTCTCTATATTGGTAGAGTGATCTCGCTTACTATCATTGTCTAGAAAGAGGCCTATGTGTTTTGGAGTTGATTAGGGAAATGAATTAGAAATGAATTAAGTGTGTCCCTATTGTTTCACCACAAGTAAAAGTGAATGAACAAGATAATGGTGAATCAGGGTTAGTAAGTATATAATTGGTCAGAAGTGCTAACCAGAGTCATGGTGACTAGTGGATGTTAAATATGTACCATGTGTCTAGGTAATCATTATGAATGTCTCTCTAGCTAAGATTAAGTGTTTAATTTTATATCTATGGTTGATATTCATAATTTATATTTTATCCCTTGAAATATATAATGAAAATATAAGACATGTTCTTCATTTTCGTATCAAAAAGAAAAATTTTAAATTTTAAATTTTACGTTTTTGGCTCCAAACTTGTCATGTTTTCCCCAATGAAGAAATTCATTCAAAAAGAAAAACATATATATATATATATATATATATATATATATATATATATCACTCTACGTCCTCCACAATACATCTTTCAATTTCTCATAAAAAAGAAATTTTTTGGGCATCCAAACGATGAAGAAGAAAGAAGGTAAAGAATGATGGATTCATCTTAAGCATCTCCCTCTCTCTCTAAAATTCAAACATGTTAATTTCCCGTAATATTTTGGGTAGAAAATTTAACATTTGGGAAGCATTCCCAAAATTCTAAGCATATTATTTTGGACTGCAATGCCGTGTTTCTAGGCATATTCCGGGAGGATGAAATTTGACCTATGAAAATCAGAGAGGGTCAAATTTGTTGGGCAAAATATTCACTTGAAAAGATGTTTGTTTGAAAAGTTTTGACCATAACATTATTGGTAAATTTGACCATCATTGTAAACCATTAGAATTAGCTGTATCTCTTGTTGAGCTCAAGAATATCTCTAAAGAAATGGTTGTTGGGTTTTTTTCCAAGTGAGTTTTCCTGAGATAAATCTTGTGTTCTGTTTGTTCATTACATTGTAATATTTATTATCTTATGCATTTATGGTTAAATTTCGGAAGTGAAATTGCTTAATAATACTCTAGAAATGGTAAAACAATATGTACATCATTATAAGTAATTATTAGTATTTTATAAATGTGCGTCTTTATTTATTCCAAGTGAAAAATAAACGTATTGTAGCGGAATTTGGGTAACATTTTAAAGTGAATGGGTGACTGTGTCTTTTATTTATATATATATATATATATATATGAGCATTTCAATTGGCATGTAACAAGAACTCAATACGTTCGCATTTCAGTTGGCCCTTGAGGTTAATCAATTACTAATGGAAGATTGGAAAATGACTAAATATTTTAAGAACAATATATAACAATTAAGTCTTGTTATTTGAGTTTAATGTTGAACCATTAAGGTTAAAAAAATATGATTTTACTTTAATTTATGGGTTTTTTTACAGATATTTATGTGAAAATTTTGTTCTAATTACATGTGAAACTAGAGAAAATTATAAACCTCATGGGGAAACAATTTTAAGAAGAAAAATATATATGAATAAGTTGGTTTTCAATATTGAAATTAACAAATAATAGAGCATGAATGAAATGACCCTAAAAATAAATAATAATTAATATAAAGCCCAAATGGTGTTGCTTACATATTTGATAGACGGTATTGTGTAGATGTGAAAAGGCTATGATATAATTGAAATTTGTTTTTTTTTTTGGAATTATAGCATAATATAATACTTAATGGTGAAAAATGTATTTTAACATGTATATTATTTATTAAAATTCATTACACGGTGTACTAATTATATAAAAACATTGCAACATAAATAATTATAGAAGTTAAATGTTTTTATTTTAATTGTGTGGTGACTAGTAGTAGGATTTCAACGTTAAACCTAACCATAAAGCATATTTTTCTTGTTATTTCAATAACAGGTCACCTCCGATATGGGGCTTTCACTCTATTGGGAATTGGTTATAAAAAATTTAACATAAAGGGATATGTGATTGGATTGCCACTAATCTATGGTGAAAAAATCAAATTTCACAAATTAAAGACATTACGTGAAGTTATGATGAAGGAAAGGTACCTCTAGGAAAGGTACCTCTATGACCAGGGAAAAAATAAGTTATATTTATAAAGGACTTCGGATGAAAAGAAAGTAGGTAAGGTGGAGGAAGGGAAGAAGGGGTTCAAACCTTCAATCTTCAACAAAAATTCTTACGAAAGTCAACAAACTCAACTAGCCCATTGTGAACAAAAGGGGGGTGATTTAGTGAATAAGAGACCAAAATTTCAACCCATTAGTTGTTTTGGTTGTGGATGAGAGAATTGGTATAGGGATCTCCCATTAAAAGGCCAAAAAATAAAGAATGTACATAAGATCCCCAAGGTTGATGTTGTAGAGGGCATAAGCATAAGTATGCCTGAGATCTATGCTACACTGGACAATAGAGAATTTGAATTTAGGCACACATGGTTGGAGTCAAAGGTGGTCCCTGAGGGATAATTTTAGGTCCAACTAGTATGGATTAAGTATGAGAAACTCAAGGTGCTCCAAAATCAATCTATTGTCTTTTTAAAAGTGAAATGGACCCATTTGGGTCCTAAAGATGCTACATGGGAGCTGTTGGGAAAAATACTGAGAGTGGGAGGAGGAGTGAATTAGGATTGAAAGAATCACAATATTTTACTTTTAATTTTACTAATATCTATACACAACTTCGATTAGCCCAACTAGCGTATGTACGTGGTTATCCTAACAAAAACTTGCGTATACCCAAATAGATTTACAGTTGAAATAGATATTCAGAAACATTCTTTAGCCCAAATTATCAGTTGTTTATTAGATATTTAAGTAGTAAACATGTGTAGTAATAAGAGAATAAATCATCACACAAGACAATCTTACATAAACACCAAGATTTAAGGTGGAAACCCAAGTCGAGAGAAAACCACCATTATTTTCGTCTCTGTCTTCAATATTTATTATATGGAAAACAACTTACAATGTTTATACTGATGTAGAATCATATCGGTACGCAGGCATCTACCTACAGGCATCTACCTACAGAAGGTTGCAACCTTCTCTCATTCTCCAGTTGCTATTGGAAGGGAGCTACGACCCTCTGATCTCATTTACCATCCACTACTAGAAGGGAACTACAACCCCTTGAACAAAACACAAGCTTCTACTGGTAGGAAGCTTCTACTTCCACACTGAATGCTTCAACAATCAGACCCACTGCAGACCACGTTTCTTAAATTTTCACACTGGATCTAACAAATTCAACAAAACTTCATATATATATTTCAACAGCAATAGCCACAACCCAAACTTTAAAGAGAACAATGAGATCACTGTAACTAGAATAAAGTAATAAACCTAGAATTCTGAATCAATATGCAGAAACACTTCCAACCTTGATCATTTATCACATTAAATGCACATGCTAATTCACTTCACTGTAACCCTCGTGTACACACGCATTCCTATACACCAACATGCATAAAGATCTATGAATACTGAATTTCCAAATTTTGGTCAGATTCCGAAATAGATGTGAGGCTTACAGTAATATAACATTTCGGATTTGTAGTACCCTTATTCAGTCAGCATCATAAATCATATTTAATCACTCATTGAACATATTTTTACATATTCAATTAACACTATATACAGTATTCAAACAACCTAGATCTACATGAAGACTTCATTGACAAAAAGAAGAAATATAGTAACAATAAATAGATAACCTTCTCATCAATTCTTCAGAAAACCCTGACTTCCATACGTGATTTTTCTGAAACAAACCCACATGTATATTCCCTTTTACCATAATGATCCATTGTATAGATCTGTAAATAGTTAAGACAGAAAAAAGTATCAGATCAACAGACTTATCGAGACTTTACACTTCACTTCATCAATCATGCACTAGGTCACAGATATAAACATATCACCAATAGATCAAGCAAATACGTACTCATTTTAGGTCTAGAGATCCTGATCTATCATTGTATCCATGGGTGCATCATAATTTCAGATCTACCAATAAACAAAACCCATTCTATGCATATATACTTCAGCGATAAGTGTTTAGTTAAAACCCATACACATGCACACACTGCACTATGATATTCTTCTCCTTATTTAGCTTTAGCCTTTACCAATACCATGAGCCAAAGCCATAGAAGTGCTAATATTATTCTTGGACGGAATCAAATAGACAACACCACACTCAATATTGTGGGCTAAAAACATGGAAATAACCCCTCGTATCATAATTTTAGACTGCAAAAGGCATACATGACTTGGATCATTATTTTCCGTGTCTATATGTGACTTGGCCTACATGAAATCCCATATAGAGCCTTCAATATGAATATTTACCATGTTTTGTTGGACTTATACCATTATTCTCCTAGACCTTCTCCTAAACCACTCTTCTTCTCAAGAATTCATATACTTCAACATTTTCAAGAGAGTTTCCATCAAGGACAACATATGCAATCATAAGAATCATATTGCGAACAATATCTGCCTTTGGACTTGATGGAAACCATGTTCAAGTTTGTTCACCAAAAACCTGTAGATACGTAACCATTTTTCAAACAACAAATACTCTCACCCTTTGACATCAAGATAAAAGGGCGGAAAAATTCTCCTCTTGAGCACATGTTGAGGCTTCATATTTTCAATAAAATACATGACTCTTTAAGTCAACAAAGTATGACCTTTCCTATCACCAAGGACACAAAATTACATCAAGGATCCAACCGAGTGGAATTACATATTAACGCAACTACCCAACCAAGTGGGTTTACATATATGAACAGGTGCATAAATGACCCAATGTAAAAATATTTACATCAGTGATCTAAATGATGACCCTTATATCAAATTACAGGTATGAATTTTTATAACCAAGACCAAACAATCTTCAAAAGGAGATCATAACATAGCAACCAATCATAAAGTCAACAATGCAGTCTTCTCAGCAAGGAAAACTCTCGCCCTAAGCCTATGCATCCTAAACACCTTCAACAACCATTTCATCAAAGTATCTTCATAAACAACATAAATATCAAAGAAAGAATTTGTAAGATGAATACTAGAATAATATAATTTACTCATCAACACCTGAGGACAAAGATATGACCTAGACTACTATGAAAGCTGACCCATAGATTTTATGTCTTCAAAAACCATATGTGGAATTATACAGAGATACTCATGTATATACGTGACTCACCTTGATGACTCCTATGTACCAAATTTAATCTTTTGAAATAAATAATATTTGATAAGTGAGGCAGAGACTTCTCCGAGCTTGTGTCCGAGATATTTTGTAATATTCCAAATTAGGAAAAACAGGAATGTAGAGCATATAACTTGAAATTGCAGTGAAATATCAACACATCAAATGAGATTAGATCATGAAGCCATTACGTTAGACATTATAGCAGATTATTTGTACAAAATCTTGAGGAAAAGGACATTGAAACTAGGCAAAACAAGCCTCTAAGAACCAAGTACATGAAACATGAAGAACAACTGCTATATAACAATTTCGGAGGCTAAGAAAATGTAGTTTTTGCAGGTTGTGACTACTACTGTAGATTAAATTACATGGATCTGCTGATATAGTGCTTATAAAATTTTGGGATCAAATATCAAGGCCTTCGAGCACAATTCCAAGACAACCCAGAAAGTGTTTCCGGAAATACAGAAAATAAAAAAAATGCCAAAATGGAACCCTAGGGGTGAATAACACTCTGAAAATGCATAAATTATTGTAGATGGATGATATGATATATAAATGGTTGATACTCCTCCAATAGATCTCCCAGATGAAGGGTTTCTCCTCTCATTGGAAATCTATCTCTCAAACTTGGGCACTAAGCCCTCTATTGTAGTTTCTCTCTAAAATAACGTAGTTTCTGAAGGGGACTACACTATAGGTGATGGAAGAAAATTAGCCTGATGCAAAATGACAAAATAATGCTTAAGGACCCTCCTTACTGGCCTCCTAGATGAAGGGCTTCTCCCCTCACTCGAAAACAAGCTCATAAACTAGATCTATCAATCATCCACTGTTATTGCCCTACAAAATAACACAATCCTAAAGGAGACTACACTATGGATAATTTCTAAAGCTTGGATTGATGCCAGATGGTTGAAATGCAGCTCAATGAAACTCTCCTAAGTGATCACTCAAAGTCCCCCAAGGATGAGGCTAGACTTTCCATTCAGAAACACCCTTGTGCTAAACAACATATCAGACTCTACTAAATAGCTGAAATGTGCAGAAAGTCATAAAATACCAAGACATAAACAATATTGAGAATGGATTCTATGGTTTTCATCCCCTTCCTTATATGCTTTGTGAGCCTCGTCACCCTTGGTCCCACATATTAAATATGCTACTCTCATGGAGACTCCCTCCCACTAACCCTTCGTTTTACCTCAATAACTCTCCACTACGTCCATACCAGCACTATTGATTTAGTCAAACTTAACCCCTTCTACATGCTTCAACCTCTCTTCATACCTAAGAGTGCTTTATCCAGCTGATAATATGATCCACATTTATATTAGAAGTGGTTTTATTCCTAATAAGGAGATTTATGGGTCTCCCTACCCTCTTATTCATCTACATAAATGACAAAAGAAAAATTTAATATTCCAACTAGCTGAAAGCTAATTAGGAATATTACATATTCAAATGCTTCCTTGGGAAGAGGTTTAGTAAATATCTCAGAAACTTGTTCTTTGGAGGGAACATACTCCAATTTAACCTTTTTCTCAAGCACTTGTTCTCATAAGAAGTGATACTTGATAGGAATGTGCTTGGTCTTGGAATGAATAACACGAGTTTTCGAGATACTATTGGCCCTTGTATTATCACATAATATGGATATGGGAGGAGAACATTTATTTTGAATATCTTGTAATTTCTACATCATCCAAAGAATTTGTGTGCAACATGATGTGTCAGCCACATATTCTGCTTATGTTGTACATAAGGCAACAGAACCCTATTTCTTGTTGAACGAAGATACTAATCGGGGCCCCATATAGAATGCCCCACCACTAGTTCTTTTTCGATCATCTACATTTCCAGCCCAGACCGCATGTGTGTAAGCATGAGAAGTAAGATCAACATTCTTTCGATACCATAGACCAAAATCTTCAATACCCTGTAGATATTTGAATTTTACAGCCTGAAGGTGTGACTCCTTCAAATTAGCTTGGAATCTTCCAACAATCCCTACTGCATGCATAATGGTTGGTCTAGTCCCGGTTAGATAAAGAAGACCTCCAATCATAGATATATACTCTGGTTGGTTTACCATGGGTGAATCATCATGAGAACAGAGGTTACATCCAGTCACCATTGGAGTGCTCAAAGGTTTGTATTCTTCCATCCCATACTTCTTCATGATTTGCTTGACATATTTTTCTTGTGATATAAATATGCCATATGTTTCTTGTTTCACTTGTAAGCGAAGAAAACATGCTAGTTCCCCAAGTAATGAAATTTCAAATTCTTGCTACATAACAGAAGAAAATTTCTGACTCATGGACTCTTCATTACTCCAAAAAATGATGTCATGAACATACACCAAAATAAAAAACAGTTTATCATTCCAGCAGATCCTTTTGTGAAACCTTGTTGTTGAAGATATTTGTCGAGATGATAGTACCTTGCCTGAGGAGCCTATTTTAGACCATATAGAGCCTTTTTGAGTTTCCAAACAATTTTTTCATCATTTCCCAAAACTAATCCTTTTGATTGTTCTATATAAATTTATTCCTCTAGATTACCATTGAGGAAAATAGATTTTACATCCATTTGATAAACTTTGAACTGTTGAAAACTTGAAAAAGCAAGAAACATTCTTATGGCTTCATGTCTAGATACCGGTGCAAATGTTTCTTCAAATTCTATACATTCTTGTTGAGCATACCCTTTACAAACAAGTCTAGATTTGTTTATAATAACATCTCCATTTTCATTTAAATTGTTTTTGAATATCCATTTTGTTCCAATAACATTTTTATCATGAGATATTGGAACCAATTCCCAAGTATGATTGTTTTCAGTTTGATGAAGTTCTTCATTCATAGCATGAATACAACATTCATATTTACTAGCTTGATTTATATTATGTGGTTCAATAGTAGATAAGAATGATGGATAGCTAGGGGATCCTACAAGAGTTCTTCTAGTTTGGACACCTGATCCATTTTCTCCTAACATTTGAGATTCAGGATTATTCTTTTGAACATACCTGGATCGATCCTTTTATAATATATATTCTTCTGGTGTTTCATTGGGTTCACCTTATATATTATTTTTATTTCATGAGTGAAATTTTACATCATCATCATCTTCATTTGTTGTTATTTCCTTTTTCGGAGCTATAAGAGACTCATCAATTACAACATCAATACATTCAACAATATTCCAAAGTATTTTATTGGAAAATTTGTATCCTTTACTTCTAGAAGAGTAACCAAGAAATATTCCTTCATCTTCTCTAGGCTCAAACTTACCAAGTTTTTCATCATCCTTCTCGATAAAACATTTTCCTCCAAAAACACTAAAATGGTTCACAGTGGGAATATTACCACACCAGAGCTCGTAAGGAGTTTTATCATTGTTCACACAAAAATGAGCCTTATTGAGAATAATTACTGTAGTATACGCTGCTTCTCCCCAAAAGGTATCAGGATTTCTAGATTCATCAAGCATAGCACGAGCCATTTGCTGAACTATTCTATTCATTCTTTCTACCACGCCATTTTTTTGTGGATTTATGGCTATGGAAAACCGTCTTTTATGCCATATTGTTCATAGAAATCAAATATTTCATCTGATAAATATTCTCCACATTGATTAGATCTAAGAAGTTTTATTTTTAGATCTAATTCATTTTCAACCAAAGCTTTGAAGATCTTAAAATTTTCAAATGATTCATCTTTATCTTTCAATAAACCGATCCAACACATTTTAAAGAAGTCATTAGTAAATAGAATATAGTATTGTTCTCCATGGAGTGAATTTTTCCTTACAGGACCACATAAATCAATCTGCATAATTTCAAGAGGCTTACTTACTGATGCTTCTTTGGCATTAAATTGCACACTAGTTTACTTACCAAAATGTCATGATTTGCATATGGTACTTTCAGGCAAAGTGATGTTTGGTAGATCACGAACAAGTTTGAGTCTACTAGATTTGCTTATTTTGGAGAAGCTTGAATGCCACAATGCTCTGTGCATAACCAATTTTCTATATATTTACGTAGATAGCATTTATCTTCGCCACCTTTCAATATATACAAATTTATGGGTGTTCTTACTCCTTTTATTACAGTTTTTCCTGTGTAAAATTCACCAGCTACACATTCTTTTGAACTAAAGACAACTTAATTTCCTTGATCATACATTTGACTCACACTCAACAAGCTATGCTTTAATCCATCCACATACATAACATTTTCAGCTTTAACCTTTCCTTTACAAAAACAAAACCTTTACCCTTAATGAAAGCACGAGAGTCATTTCCAAAAGTAACATTATTTTCCTTCTCTAATGCATTGTATGAAAAAAGTTTATTTTTATCACCTATCATGTGTTTTGAGCATCCTCTATAAATGTACCATTGATTTTATGCTTCTTCTGCCAATAAAACTGTGCCACATATTTGAAACTATAACTCCATCCTTCTCCATACCTTGGAGCTTGTGGGAATATGTTCTTTTGGCTGAAGTTTTCTCTTGCCTTGATATTCTTCATGTCCAAACTTATTGAAATAAGAACATTCAATTTCATCTTGAAGAGGAGAAAAGTTGTTATATGTATTATTATTTATTCCTATGTCATTTCTTTGCTTTAATGATTCTATGGTCATCATGGTTCTGTATGCAACACATTGAGTAGCTTTATGGACAAAATTTTGACATGAGAAACATTATCCGTTGAACAAGAAATTTTTGCGACCATGGAACCTTCTATTGATGTTTACCTGTTGATTGATATTTATGTTCTTGTTCATCCTTGAATAGAAGTGGTCATACTTTACCTCGGAATTATCTTTGTTCTTTTTTTGAGTGACGAAGTGTTGATGGCTAGCTTTAGTTGCATTTAGATAGCTTTTTGCTAAAACTGAGAAGATTCTATGATATATACATGGCTTGTCTTTAGAAGAGGAGAGTGTTAAGCCTTGAAAATTTCATCTAAGGTTTAGATCATTTAGCAAATCTAAGAATTAAAGTTTTCACTTTCTCAATTTCCTTTCTTAGACTTACTATTTCACATTCTAATTTCTCATTGTGATTATCCTTTTCTATAAGATGATTCTTTAGAGTATCTATGGCTGTGAGAAAAATCTTTCGGTAAAAATCACATCCAAATAAATTTGGTCGACGCATTTCGAACTAGCCATTGTGGTTCATCATCAGGACAAGATGAAAAATCTGATCAGGAAACCCAATTAAATAGATAAGAAAAGCTCCAACTAGCCATTGTAAAATAACGGCTAGTTTGACTAAATTTGGGAATAAAATCATAAAATCAAAAAAATATAAATTAACATTTTTTTATTAATTGATTACTGTTTATAATTTGAATATTATTTATTTTTTATTTTTTATTTTTATAAAATAAGAATTATTCAATATATTCTTGAAGATTAAATAAATATGTATTATTATATGTATTTATTTCTATAATTAAAATATTAAAATATTTATTATGCTCTATTTTTATTTATTATAATAATAGATTAAATGTTAAAATATCAAATCAATCCAAAATAAATAAAAATAAATAAATAAATAAAAATATAAATTATTATTATTTTTAATTTAATTAAATAAATAAATATTTATAGATTGAGTTTGATAAAACTATTTTAATTTAATAGTTTTATTCAATTATATATATATATATATATATATATATATATAATATTTTATTTTTATTTTTATTTTATTTTTTTGGATTGATTTGATATTTTAACATTTAATCGATTATTATAATAAATAAAAATAGAACATAATAAATATTTTAATATTTTAATTATTGAAATAAATACATATAATAATAAATATTTATTTAATCTTCAACATATTGAATCATTCTTATTTTATAAAAACTAAAAATTAAAAATAAATAATATTCAAATTATAAACATTAATCAATTAATAAAAAATTATTATTTTATATTTTTTTCATTTTATGATTTTATTCCCAAATTTAGTCAAACTAGCTATTATTTTACAACGGCTAGTTGGAGCTTTTCTTTTCTCACAATTGATGGATCACAGAAGCAAAATTCCTAGTACCTATGACTGTTTTGTTTGCTTCCAAACATATTTTGATTTGATTGATTTATTCAAGAAAATCATTTTCTTCTAAAGCATCCATAAAGGTATCTTTAGCCTCACTAGTGTCCTTTCCAAATGCCATGATTAGTCTAATATCTCGATCAGACTCTCCTTCTTCACTATTTGATATACCATCACTATCTTCATGAGTATAATAATTTTTTCTATTGATAAAACGCTTCTTATTACTTTTTGTAAAATCTTTTCCCTTTTCATGATTATCTTGATGACGACATTTAGTAGTGTAATGACCAACACTTCCACAAGCAAAACATTTCAAAGGAAGCTTACCTCTGAACCTTCGAGTTCCAACTTGAAGTTTCTTTAGAAAATTTATCTCATATTCCTTTGATACATACCCTAATCCTTCTTGTTCTTCCATTTCCTTGTCTTTTGTAGTGGCTATAAAAGTAGCTTCTTTGACTTTAGATGAACCTCCTTTCCTCATTTCACACACAGTCAGAATCCCATGAAGTTGAAAAATATTAATATTTTGTAGATGATGTTTCTCTTCAATCGCAAACACTTTTGACTCAAATTTAGGGGTTATAGATCTTAAGACTTTTTCTACTAGAGTGGTGTCGCTTATAACTTCACCGAGATTTCTCATACAATTTATTATCTCATCTAGATGTAAAAAGAAACTAGTAATGCTTTCATCATTATGCATTTTGAGTTTTTCATATTGAATTCTGAGAGTTTGGAGTTAAGCATTTTTTACCTTGGCATCACCTTCATTCCTCAGAATGATTTTGTCCAATATCTCCTTCGTTTTATTTAACTTAATAACTTTTACAAATTATGATTCAGTCAGACTCCCCAATAATGCATTGAAAACCTTTGCATTGATTTCATATTTTTTCCTTGCTACTCGATCTGCTAGAATTGAGGCTGGATATTGATAACCGCCTTCAACTATAGGCCATACATCTGCTCCAAGAGATTTATTATAGGAGATTTTCCTTGTCTACCATAATATTAAATTATTTCCATTGAAGAGTGGAGGTCTAATAGATGTTATCCCATCTTGATTTCTCATCTTACATGATCTTCCTTCTAGCGATTAAGCTTCTACAGAAGGACCTACTCTGATACCAATTGTTGCGAAAAATACTAAGAAGAGGGGTGGTGAATCAGTATTTACAAGAATGAAAATATTTCACTTTTTCTCTGTCTAATTTCTATACGCGACATTGATTAACCCAACTAGAATATGTACGCGGTTATCCCAACAGAAACTTGTGTATACCCAAATAAATTTACTATTCAGATAGATATTCGGAAAAATTCTTTATTGTAGATTATGATTTATGTATCAGATACCTAATTAGTAAACATGTGCAGTAATAACAAAATTAATCGTCACACATGAACACCAATATTTAAGGTGGAAACCCAAGTCACAAGAAAACCATTTTTGTTTTTGTCTCTATCTTCAATATTTGTTATATAGAAAACTTTTTAAAATGTTTGTATTGATGCATACTCATATCAGTACGCAGACATCTACCTGTAGAAGGTTGCAACCTTCTCTCGTTCTCCAGTTGCTAGTGGAAGGGAGCTCCAACTCCCTGAAAAGAACACCATCTTCTATTGGTAGGAAGCTTCTACTTCCACACTCAAGGCTTCAACCCTCAGACCCACTACAGACCACATTTCATAATTTCTCACACTAGATATAATAGATTCAACACAACTCAATCTATATAGTTCAACAATAATAGCCACAACGCAAAATTTAAATAGAACAGTGAGATCAGTGTAACCAGAACACAGTAATAAACCCAAACTTTTGAATCAATATGCAGAAACACTTTCAACCTTAATCATTCATCACATTAAATGCATATGCTACATCACTTCACTGTAACCCATATGTATACGCGCTTTCCTACACACCAACCTGTGTATATATTAGTGAATACTGAATTTCCAGATTTTTATTAGACTAAAAAATAAATCTGAGGCATTCAGTCATATAACATTTCAGATTTTTAGTACCGTTATTCAGTTAGCATGATCAATCATATTTAATCAATCATTGAACATATTTTTACATACTCAATTAGCAGCATATGAAATATTCAAACAACCCATATCTACATGAAGACTTTAGTGACAAACAACAAGAATATAGCAGCAATAAATAAATAACCTCCTCATCAATGCTTCAGAAAACCTTGACTTCCATAGTTACTTTTTCTGAAACAAACCTATGTGTCTACGTGCTTTTATAGTGACCTACCAGCATATAGATCTGTAAATAGTTAAGACTGCAGAAAGTTTCAGATCAACAAAATTATCGAGATTTTACACTTCACTTCAGAAATCATGCACCAGGTTACAGATCTAAACATCTCACCAATAGATCAAGAAAATACATAATCATTTTAGGTCTAGAGATCCTGATCCATAATTGTAACCATGGGTGCATCATAATTTCATATCTACCAATAAACAAAACCCATTATATGCAGATATACTTCAGAGAGAATTGTTAAGTTAAAACCCATACACATGCACACACTGCACTATGATCTTATTTTCCTTATATAACTTCAGCCTTTACAAATGCCATCAGTAAAAACCACACAAGTGTCGATTGTATTTTTTGAAAGAATCAAACAAATGACCTCGCGCTCAATATTGTGGGCTAAAACCATGGTACTACCTCTTGGTGTCATAATTTTAGAAGATAAAAAACATACACGACTTGGATCATTCTTTTTCGCATGTATACATGACTTGGACTGCACGAAATCGCATATAGGACCCTCAATATGAATATTAAACATCTTCTACAAGAATTATACCCTTCTTTCGCTATACTTTCTCCTAAACCACTGCGCTTCTCCAAAAGTCATA
The DNA here is from genome assembly GCA_034641835.2 of Pinus albicaulis. Lineage (NCBI taxonomy): Eukaryota > Viridiplantae > Streptophyta > Pinopsida > Pinales > Pinaceae > Pinus > Pinus albicaulis. Next base: position 214,193,813 of record CM076575.1, on the reverse strand, counting down.
TACTTCATCATTTTCAAGAGAGTTTCCATCAAGGACAACATATGCAATCATAAGAATCATATTGCCAACATAAGCATGAATACATGATGAGGAAGGACACACTCATATTTTTTAATAAGTTGTTGTATATATGTGTATGCATATTGCATTTATAGGAGTGCTTAAATAAGGGCCAGTGGAATGTAACACCCCTATTCAACCCCTAGAATTTAAATACCATGTATATATGAAGCTACGCTAGAGAGAATGGTTGTAGATAAAATAACATAAAGGGTATGGGTGGCTGACACTATGGGTGAATAAATGGAATTATATGATTTAAATAATCATTAAGAGGAGCCCATGCCTATAATCAAGGCCCATGAGGTGGATTTCTTGAATTCCAAGTGGAAAAAGAGAGGTATTAATATAGAAAGAAAAGTGTTTGGAAATATGAAGGATTACACAACGATATTCCTTTACTAGTATGAGGGATTAATATAATGATTATGGAAATATGGACATGGAAGAATGGTGGAAGTGACAGAATAAAATCTTATGTGGGTACTTAGAAGACCAATGAGAGTAATGGAACTCTTAGAGGCCACAAAATTTATAGTTGGAGCCTATTGGGCTTGGTCCCTTAGTTTCTTGAAGCTTTGAAGGGTACCTAGAAGGCTTGTGAGGGTAGTGGAACTCTTGAAAGGAAGAAAAGAATTGGTTGGAGGCTTTCAGGTTTGGTAACTTAATTGTGTGAGGCTTGGAAGCATACCTAGAAGGCTTGTGCGAGTAGTGGAGCTCATAAAATAAATAATAATATTGGTTATAGGTTAATGGCCTTTGTACCTTGCCTTTGTGAGGCCTAGAAGGGTACGTAGAAGGCCTATGATGGAAGTGGGTCTCCTAGAAGCCACAAGACTTCTAGCTTGAGGTTGTCGAACTTGGTAACTTAGTTGGTGGTTGATAAAATTGGGTATGTACCAATTTTTTGACAAGTTGTTGTTGATTCCCCATGGATTCAAAACACTAGCTTGGGCTTTACCAAATTTTGACACAAAAATAACAACATGGGCTTTGGTTAGGTGCGATGTTGAAGGAATATAGCTAGTTGGCACATAATCAAAAGATAAGAATTTAATTTATATAATTATTTCCATTACAATGCTTTTATATGCTCAGTAAATTTTATTTTGAATGTTAATTAGGCATGTTCATGTTAAAAAAAAATTATCACAAGAATTTCATATTGGTTTATAGTTATTTATGTATGGAATTATGTCCTAATTCCCACAAGAAAATGCATATTTTTCAGTTATAGGTCATGAGGGTTTTATTGCACATTATTGGGCCTTAACAAGAGACTGCAATAGACTAGCAGGTGGCTAGGTTATGTTACATGTGGTGTCAAAGACTAGGTTGTAACATTGGGCTTGTATTAGTCAAGAAAAAATATTATGGTGCACATAGGTTGCAAGTAATGTGTTTCAAAAGTTCTAGTAAGAGGATGTAAGCCAAGTATTTGTCAAAATTCCCCAATAGAATTGGAGACATTAAAGTCAACGGCAATATTTTCAATTTTATCCCATCCTTAATGACTTCAAGCCATGAATTCGCTGAGTTGTTGAACAAGCAAAGCCAACCAAGGAGGAATTTGGGGAAAATTTTGGGGAAATCCCCAAATTTACAACCATATATTATAATGCTTTTTCAAATTGTTAAAAAGGAGGTCAATTGAAGGTTATGGGGGTAAATTTCCTTTGATATACAATAATGAAAAATCAAACAAATAAGATCGACTACGAGACCACGTCTTGTAGTGTGGGTGTTGTTGGAATCTACACCAAACCATTGGGCATTGATGGATGATAGAGTTTAATGTTCTCCCTCCTCCCCCAAACTTGAAACCTTGGCTGGGGGGTATACAATACTAGTGGTTATTCCGAGGAATGTATAACAAGCACATGATGAGTAGGTAACCCAACAATATTGGTTAGAACCCATAAAGGAACCATGTAGGAATACAGGGAGTATAATATGCCTACCTAATAACTTTTGTGAATAGTTTATGTGATGTTTCATGTCTAGAAGGCATCATTATGATGTTTTACTTCTGATGTGGAATACGTCGATTCTCATATCTTGGCATTTTCAATTTATGTTGATGTGAGATGAGGAAGTTGAATGATAAGGCATACATATGACATGGATCCGTGAGATCCACCTCAAGAATAGTGAAGGGAAACCACAAGTATTATATCCTATACATTCTCATTTTAATATTGCGTTAGAGTGGAGGATAACCTGATGTTGAGTCACCTAGATGGCATGGCCTAGGATATGAACCTAATAGATCTTTAGCCTTTGAATATAAGGTGTTTTCTAAGTGTAATAAATCCAAGGGAGCCCAATTTTGAGATGTTAATGTTGAGACGTAGAGATGATGTGGCATGGAAGAGATCCCCACTAGATCTTGAGCCTTCAAATCTTGGAATTTCTAACTGATTATAAGAGATTCGAGGAAACTGCATACCAAGATCCAAATTCGTGGCATCACATCAAAGAGGATACTCTTTAATTTTGTGTCCAACAGATACAAAGGATTTCTTTAAGAAAAGTGGAAGGCTACATTAAGACCAAGTGTTGATGGAGGCGACAGAGGTATGCTTGAGCCCAATGAGAATTGGGGAAAACCCAAAATGTATATGAAGTTAGTTAATTTTTTCACATGAAAAATAGAAGGGACAAAGGGGATTTTATATGTTTGAGTATAATTACAAGATGCAATTATAGGTGAATTGAGCTTGACCAGGGGTTTTCTTTGAGGAAATTATGGCTGATTATAATATTGCAAATAAAGGATGAATCACACAACGAATTCAATAGACTATAAATCAATAACCATACCTCATATGTGAGAATAAGTAAGCACGAAACTATCATGGTGCATAACTTTCCTATTAACACAAATCTTAGATTCAGGAAGGAAATCTCTTGGTAATTTCAAGAGGAAGTAACGTGTTTCTTATAAGTCACAACCAACATGGTAAATAGTACTATGGAGGATATTTATGGGTACTAAATCCATGAATAAGAGGAAAAAGCCATGCTAGAATAAATTTCAATATGCATGGAGAAGATAGGAAAGAGGATCGAGACCTAGATGAAATTTTAAAGAACCTAAAAATAAAATTTCTTAGGCACAATGATAATATCAGAAAATCCACATATTAATACCCAAATTTTATAGAGCATAAACAAATTACAAAGGATAATGTACCAGGGGTATAATTCGCAAACGCTAAATGACCATGACTCATGAACTAGGGGGGGATGCTCGTAGCTCATGGAAATCCACGTGTTGTCGGGAATCATGATTTTGTAGCAAGATGAGCCACTAAGAGATTCCATCATACCTTAGGGTGAGAAAATAGCTTGTGAAATTCACTAGTAATGAGGAAATATGTGGGGATCCATTGGCATACAATGTATGTCTGGTTTTCATGCACACCGGGAATTCAAGTTAATGAAGAGTGATAACCGAATAAAATCGCTGCATGTGGGATGTCCTACCACATGCAGAGTAATTATAAACCATTGGAATTCTTCATTTCACCTTAGATTTTTGTGTTGGGAGATGAGTTTTAGGTTTGTGGTGAATTCTGGGTTTGAGTTTTGGTTTTCTCAACAGCTGGTTTGCCTCTTGGCAGGCGAGGGTGTTTTTTTATAAGAAGGTTTGACGCATGGTGAGCTCTTGACCTAGTGTAGTTCGTGGGATCATTTCTCTTTAGTGTTTCGAATGATTATGTTGCTCTGTCAGGGTGTATGGATTCTGGAAATTTTCTTCTTAATTCTGATGACGAAGGTTGTTTTAGGCTTTGGGACGTGTTGTTGGTCCCTGCACTTATGCCTCTTCCCTAACTCTGTTGTGATAGGGCTGCATCACCAATTCATCTTTATGGGCTCAGTAAGTTGTTTCATTTTATTTTGGTTTCGATTCACCCCTTGAGGCAAAAGGAAGGTGACTCATTTGGTTAATGGAGTTCACCTCATGTGTAGTAGATCTAGGGTGCTTTGAAGGTTAGTCGTCCTATTGGATTCAGTTCACTTAGCCTCATGTTGTTGGCATATGGAATTTGGCTCAATTTCCTCTTATTCAGCATAATTTGATATTTTTTGTTTTGGCACTCACCTTGTACGTTATGTGAGAAGTCGAGTGACCTCCTATACACGTTTTTTGTTGGAAACTTATCGCCTCATAAAATTGCTCGCGAGAGAGGACATGCACGAGTGGGGGTGTTACTCCTCACCCTGCTGACCACCAGCCCCACAATTATAGCAACCATTTGTCATTGGAAGAGGCCACGAGCCAGGACTTAGCAGAGGACTTAGCAGCAGATGTGTCTATTTCATCGGTTATTTCTGCAGGCCAAGTCGTCATGCCAATCTCCCTGCATTCGATCATGTAGAAATTTATTAATACTAATGTATTACCAGATTCTCCTGATATAACAATATTTATCTTCTTGCTAAATAAAAAATAATTCCACTGTTAAACTTGTGTAAATTTAAGACTCAATTTCAAACACATGTGAATAAATTCAATCACACATAACACAGTTGTTTAACGGGAAATCTTAAAGCTAAAAACCCCAACTATCATATATTATGTATATCAATGGAATGATGTAATAATCTCATAAAAAGCTTTATACAATCACAATAATTAGACACTGTCATGCATAAATTTTCATCTCCATTAACTCTCACTAGTGTATCTTAACAATCAACAATTCACTTAACTCTCACTACTGTATCTTTTAGTTAGACAAGATACAGCTAGCTCAACTGACTTTAACTCCATTAACTGAGCTAAACTAAATAAAAACTCCTATAACTACTCTTCCAACTCTGTCATAACTTTTCCACATCAATCTCTCAGTACAATCACAATCATTAGACACTGTCATGCATAAATTTTCATCTCCATTAACTCTCACGAGTGTATCTTAACAATCAATAATTCACTTAACTCTCACTATTGTATCTTTCAGTTAGACTAGATACAGCTAGCTCAACTGACTTTAACTCCATTAACTGAGCTAAACTAAATAAAAACTCCTATAACTACTCTTCCTGCTCTGTCATAACTTTTCCACTTCAGTTCTAACTCAGTCCTTCTTGCATGAGCCACCAATAACCCTAGGAATTGCGTAATTCCTTTAGCACATTGATTTGCCAAATTTATTCACTGAAATAAAGTGCTCCAAGAGAATAAGTTGATGTTTATTTTCGGATTATTATTAAGGGTTAATAATAATAAACATGCACCTATTTTTGTATTAAATATCTATAAATAGACTTCGCCCAATATTCTAAAAATAGAATTTCAACTATTTTCCACATTTGACCAACCAGCAACAAATAGCATCCTGCAAATTATAGAATATGCTCACCATGTCTAAAAAATACATACACCTAAAAATAGCCTGCGGGCCCCACTTAGTGAAGGTGCTTACTTTTCACTAAGCTTATCATCTTTTTGAATCTCAACACTCCCTCTCAACAAGATAGGGAATGATCCTTCACGCCGATACTGCGTCTATGGTATTCAAATTTTCTCTTGCTGAGCACCTTCGTCAGAATGTCTACATCTTGATCTTCTGTATGAATGTATTGAAGCAACATGATCTTCTGCTGCACACAAGCTCTGATATGATGATACCAGATATCAATATGTTTAGATATATCATGAAACACATGATTAATTGAGAGTTTAATGTAGCTCTGATTATCACAATGTATCACTGTAGGATCTAAATGTGAACCGGACAAGCCAACTAGGATCTTCCTCATCCAGATAACCTCACATGCAGCTTGACTTGTTGCCATGTATTCTGCTTTTACTGAACTCAGTGTCATGCATCTTTGTTTCCTGTTGTACCAAGAAACTACTATAGATCTGATACTGAAAACCCCTCCTGATGTGCTCTTTCTATCCCTTGGGCTGCCTGCCCAATCTGCATCTGTGAAGCCATGCAAATTCACCTCATCTGTCTGTTTGTACCATAAGCCATACTCATATTTTCCCCTGGGATATCTCAGGACATGCTTTCCTTCCTTCCAAAAGAGCTTGGTAGGCTTAACCATCGCTTGTGAAAGTTGGTTCACTGCATAACATATGTCCGGTCTTATATTAACTAAATACATGAGCGAACCCACCAACTCTTGATAAGTAGTGGCATCCACTACCTCTGCCAATGTAGCATCCTCTTTCCTCCAATTTCCTAGAAGACGAGTATCAATGGGCTTGCAGTCCTCCATGTGAAACTTACCAAGTATCTCCTGAACATACTTTCCTTCAGACACAAATAGCTCACCTTCTCACTGCCATATTTCCAATCCAAGGAAATAATGAATGAGTCCCAAATCCTTCATCTCGAACTCCTTTTCAAGATCTGCCTTGCATGAGTGTATCAAATTCTCATCACTCGTTAGTGTTAAATCATTAACATAAAGAAAAATGATTAAAAGCTTACCCTCCACCACAATTTGGTACAGGTTTGCATCCGCCTCACTGTTAGTGAAGCCAAATCTAGTGAATAATTGTTGATTCATGTGTACCAAGCACATTATGATTGCTTCAGCCCATACAACTCTCTTTTCAGTCTGCACACATACCACTCGCTGGTGAAGATATCAAATCCTTCAGGCTGCTCAATATACACCTCTTCCTTAATGATCCCATTAAGGAATGCAATCTTAACATCCACCTAATGAATGTGCCAACCCATCTGTGCTGAGAGAGAAAGGATGGTAATTATTGAAGAATACCATGCGACAAGTGCAAAGGTTTCTTCATAATCAATCCCCTCGATCTGTGAGAAGCCCCAGGAAAAAAATCATGCCTTATACTTCTCGACGCTCCCATAAACAACTTTCTTTACCTTGTAGATCCATTTCAAATCTACCACTGATTTACCCACCGGCCTTGGAACAATATCCCAAGCACTATTTCTCACAATGCAGTCATACTCCTCCACCATGGCATCTACCCATGTGGGCTCTTGCACTGCTTCTTCAAAAGAATATGGCTATGTCACGACACACTTGCTCATAAGAGCCATGTATCCAGTAAATCGGTCAGGTGAATCTCTCTTTCTGTGCTGTGATGTAGGGACTCCTACATTCTCTGACACATAAAGCTTCAGTCTCTCAGCTTCTATGGTACACTTTTTGCTAGTTAAGATGTTTGGCTTTGTGTGAGTGGACTCCTCCACTCCATGAACTTCCTCCTGTGGCGGCTGGTCCACATCTGGAGGCTCATATTTTAGAACTAGCAATTCCTCCACTGCATGCAAGTATAGCTCCCTCTCAAGCATAGCTCGTGAAGCACCCACGATTATTTTGTTCTTCCTCTCACGACCCCATTTTGTTGTGGGTTATGAGGCGCTACGAGTTCTCTTCGAATTCCTTCTTTTCTATATAATTCTTTGATTCATTTGAGATATATTCACCACCATTATTACTCCGTAGAGTCTTCTCTTGCTTTCCTGACTCCTTCTCCACCAATGCTTTAAACTCATAGAACTTTGAGAATGTTTCGCTCTTCTCTTGCATGAAGAAGATCCAGCATCTACTAGAATATTCATCAACAAATATAACATAATACCTGTGGTTTTTTGTTGAAGAAATCAATAAAGGTCCACACTTGTTTGTGTGAATTCTCTCCAGGATCACCGATGCACGGTTCTCCTTCTCATGAAAGGTGGTCTTCACAAACTTACCCATAGTACATCGCTTGCACTGATCCAACTGCGCAAGAGTACCCTTGGGAATTCCAGTATAAATCTACTGCAAAATCTTCAAGGCACCATGGTGAAGATAGCCCAATCTCTTGTGCCATAATTTTCCCTCATCCCGGCTCACTATTTCTTTTTCTTTGCCCATCATTATAGTGTAGCCATCTACCTTCTACTTGTAGAGATTCTTAACTCAAATCCCTATCCTCTTGGTTTTACATGTTGTTTTATGTTGCAAGAAAGCTTTTTCCTCACTAAGAACTATGTCATAACCTCTATCTTCCAACATTGCGACTGAGACCAAGTGCTTCTTCAGACCTAGGACATCCATAAAATCTTTCAACAGAAATGGTTTACCTAACTCCCTCTCAAAGGTAATGGTTCCAATGTCGCTCTCACTGTATCTTCCATCGTTTCCCATCTCTATATGCATTTGAAGATCCTTCTCCTCAAATTCACTAAACAACTTCTTATCTCTAGTCATATGGAAATACGCACCACTATCAAGATAACACACCAATCTCATTGAGCTTGAAACCAAGAATACGATCAAAGAGAAATCAAGTTCCAATTAAGAGGATAAGGCCTCTCTAGATGTAGCTCCAGTAGCCTTCATGTTCTTCTTTTTCTGTGGGTAGTTAGTGGCGAGATGCCCATGTTCGTGACAGTGAAAACACTTCACTTTGGACAAATATAGCTTCTTGCCTTTAGCCTTGGATTTTATATAGGATTTCTTCCCCTTTCCTTTCCTTTCCTTGGTAGCCAAATTGAAATTCTCTTCATCATCATTCTTCGATGAAGAGCCATCCCTGGTACTTCACCTTATCTCCTCCTACACAAGATCTAACCAAAGTCGCTCCCAACCCGACAGTTTCTCTCGTCCATTGATAGAGTCTACGTAGCTACGCCAACTCTTCGGAAACCCAAGGAGAGAAAATCTCACCAATTCATCATCATCAACTGTAATAACCACACTTCTGAGTTCATCTATACAATGGAAAAACTTCATGAGATATTTTGGAATACTGTCACTCTTCTCCATTTTTCTTTTTCTGAGCTTATCTTTCAGTGCCAACTTCCTCTGCCCGTTGCTTCTTTGGAAAAGATCTGTCAAAGCCTTCCACATTGCAAATGGAGTGGCTTTCCTGTGAAGGCTTGACACAATATGGTCCTTCACACCTTCCAACATAATTTTTCTTGTCTTCATTACCTTATCCAGTCCTGCAGTATTGCTAGAAGCAAGCTTAGGAACATCACTATTGACGAACTCCTTCAGGCCATTGTCTTCAAGAACCACCTCCATTCTATCCTTCCAGGCTATGTAATTCAAGCTACCCTCAAGAGAATACTCCAATTGAAACCCAATGAAATACATTTCAATGAATACTCAACTGTCACACCAAGAAATGTCTGCAGCAAATTCGAATTTTCCACTAGCACAAAACTCAACAATTATTCACAATTGCAATCTCCATTGATCAATACTTCTCTGATACCATGTAGAAATTTATTAATACTGATGTATTAATGGATTCTTATGATCTAAAAATATTTATCTTCTTGCTAGATAAATAATCCTTCCACTGTTAAACTTGCGGAAATTTAAAACTCAATTGCAAACATGTGAATACAATCAATCGCACATAACACAATTGTTTAACGAGAAAGCTTAAAGCTAAAATCCCCAACTATCATATTCTATGTATATAAATGGAATCATGTAATAATCTCATACAAATCTTAGTACATCAAGCTCTTAGTACAATCAACAATCATTACACACTATCAGGTAGAAATTTGCATCTCCATGCACCAGTTTCTTGCCTCCTGATAGCCTGCCTCTGCTGCGCAATCCCTACTGAGGAATACCCCTGAATTAATTTGAATTTCCCTTTCCTTGACTGTGGAATCCTCATTGGCAACTCAAATTTGTGTCAGATGTATTGAATGCATCACTATAGTCACAACGAATAGTCCATCTCACCCTTTCACCTATCTCTCTACTTCCACTGGAACTGACATGCACTGTAGTTAACTGTTGTTTCGGTTAAGTTGTTTTTGATTTATTAGTTGTGAGTTAATTAAGTAATTAATTCACTTATCTCTCACTAGTTTATCTTTCAGTTAGACTAGATACAACTAGATCAACTATGTTTAACTCCATTAACTGAGTCAAACTAAATAACAACTCCTGTAACTACTCTTCCAAATCTTTCATAACTTCTCCATTTTAGTTCTAACTAAGTCCTTCATGCACGAGCCACCAATAACCCTAGGAAATGCGTAATTCCTTCAGCCCATTGATTTTCCAAAACTATTCACGGAAATAAAGTGCTCCAAGAGAATAAGTTGATGTTTATTGTCGGACTATTATTAAGGGTTAATAATAATCAATGTGCACCGATTTTTAGATTGATGATCTATAAATAGACTTCGCCTAATATTCTAAAAATAGAATTTCATCTATTTCCCACATTTGACCAACCATCTACAAATAGCATTCTGAAAATTTTACAAAATGCTCACCATGTCTAAAAATAGACATACACCTAAAAATAGCCTACAGGCCCCACTTAGTGAAGGTGCTTACTTTTCACTAAGCTCATCAACTTGTTGAATCTCAACAAATCAGACTAGATACACCACATCCAATTTAACATCGACATTATGAGGGACTAGTGCTACATGGACCGGAACGAGATGGTGGCTTATGTCAATTATGTGCATAATGTCCAAATTTAAGCTATAGATAATATGTAAAGTCTCTGACACAATCATAAATGCACAAAAAACCACCTGCGATACTTGGAGGTGAGATTTGAGCACATCTACTTTCATATACATGAGTGTACAATTTTTTTGGCACCTGCTACCCTGTTTTTCCTCCCAATGAACCTCCATGAGGGGCTTTTATTTATGTTATGTGGTTCCTTTTTTATGATTGTATGGCATGGCCCATAGGCCCAACTGAAATAAATGGACATAATGAATGTAAATGGTTTCCTCTTAAGCCTTTGTTTTCAATTTTTTTTTGTGGTAGATGAGGACAAGGCCATGGGAGATGATTTTTGTAGTTAACTTTTTCATGATAATAAAATGAGATCTCTTTTACCAACAAAGAAAAAAGGTTTTTTGGAAGGAATTTAAAATTCACTTCCAAAGGAAGTACTTGTTTGAGCATTACCATGAGATAAAAATCCAAGAATTCTTTGAACTCAAGTTAGGGAACATGGAAATAAATTATATGGTCAAAATTTCATTGAATTGCTGAGATAAGATAATACTATCAATGACAAGAGTACTATTATAATAAAAATAAATTACAATAAAATGAATAAGATTTAAAATAAAAATATAAGTAACAATAATTAAATTCAAACAAATAGGAAAACGGAGGTAGCAATATTCACATATCAATCCAATAAATTGACTTGAATATGAATAATAACAACTCGAAAGAACCAATGGATGTATATGAGCTCCAATAATCTCTTTGTGATGGTTCTTATTTAATATTTGAATCCCTTCCTCTCATAAATGGAGTATGAAGAAATTCACTTGTTATTTCATGAAATGAGTTATGCAAACATGAGGGGATATGGATTGTGCAAATGAGAGAGAAAGATCGGGAACTTTAAATATTATTCTAATAGCGTAGCATTGGATTTTTTCTTTTTCTTTTTTCAAATTATAACCCATGGATTTCACATCTAAAAAATTTGTAGTTTCATGAATAAGTAGTTGAAGTTTGAAAGATCTTAATTTAAAATGGAGAACTCATTTCTTGAAAGGGACTTTGAAGAGTTAAAACTATTTTGGATGAGTGAGAATGAGCTTGAATTTAATCTATACATTAGACGAATGTACTTTTTTTTGGATTTCCAATTTAATCATGTTATACAAGTCAAGGATTTGCTACTTAATCATGTTGAACAAGTCAATTCAAAGTGTGAGAGAAAACTTGGACATTTTTAGAAAGAAAAGTATATAGGTGTTTTAAATCTGACTTTATAATGTTTTTCAAAATCCTTTCAACTAATGTAAATTATCCAAGAGATGGGACTTTTGTGGTATGTTCTTGTACAATTATTATTACTTTAAAAGCATTTTTAAATGTTTCTTATTGGAAAAATTAAGGTGGTAATATATACAACCAAGTTACATTTGGAAGAATGGCAAGTTGTGATATAAATGGTTTAATTTTTTATTTAAGGCTCCTCATTTATCCATATTTCATCTAAATTTCATTCTCACAATGTAGTATGTTGTTGTTGGTTTCCTAAAACATATGACATAAACAAGTGTTCATTCTTTTCATATGGCATGAAGGAAATAATAACAATTGTGGAAGAAGGTAATACTTTCCAACACAAAGGAGGAACCATAAAGTCTTTCTTATCATTAAAACCCTTTCCCATTCCTACAACTACGTCGGTTAATGTTTCTATGGATTTCATTATTGGGTTTACCCAAATTTGTAAACTTATCTTGATTGTATCTTTTAGAAATATAACAAAATCCTATCAACAAGATGTGAGAAAAAAAACTTTAATTTTGTCAATTGGATTCCAATATATTTCCAAAATTTAAAATTAGGATAAGGATTCCCTACCCAAATCATGTAGAAAACGAGTGACAATCATATATATTTCTCACCTTTCTAAATATATTCAATTTTACACTTACTACTTCCATTAAAGACCCCCACAATAGAACAATTCATCGAAAATAGTTTTAAACTACCTAAGATTCCTAAATCCATAGTTACTATTCATTATTCCAATTTAAGAAATAATTTAAAATGGTTTCTTTTGTCTTCAAGGTACCAAATTGGATATTAGAAACATACGTATCATATCAAAATCAATGGCTAGTTGGAAGAAATCAACATTTTTTTGTAATCTTAATTATGTTTTTTTTCTTCACAATGACAAGCTCAACGGTTCTAGTCTTTATTCATGGTTGATGGTGGTAAAATACCACCTATCATGGTGCTTCTAAAATTAACCCCTTTGAGCACATGTATGAACACGTTGCCTTATTACTGATGTTATACTTATGAAGCCTCTATAACGTTCATGAGGTTGAAAACTACCTCAGATCTCATAGTAAGCTTATTCATATGCTCAAAGATAATTTTAGGATGGTTTAGAATCACATAAAGAACCAAGACAATAAAAAAATCACATTAAACATTGATTTCAAGAAGGGAAATAAGGACTCTTGCATCTCCAACCCTAAAAAATAAATTACTCAAAGGAGAAAAGTGATTATAAGTTATCTCGTAAGTTTCATGCACCCTATATTATACTCAAAGTCATAGGTATAATCGATTAAAGATGAACATTTCCTAGAAATTTAAAACTCAAGTCAATTTTTGATCTATTTTTCTTAAATAAATGCCTTGGTTCCAATAGTAAAGATTAGGCCACCCTTCCAAGATGACTCCATTTAGTTTTATTGTATGATTGTTTTGCGAAAATGTGAGTGTCATATTTTTTAAGTCAATACCCATTATTTTTTTGTTTACTTGAAACATTCATGGCATAAGGATGCTATATCGAAACTGATTTATATTGTCTATCATTTTCCTCATATCCAACCTTAATAACAAATATACTTCGCAAGGAAAATGGTATGTTGGAATCTCATACTAACCCCATTGATATGGAGAAAGATTCCTGTGTCGACCGGGGGAAATTATATTATGGAAAATCCCAATTAAACATGTTATCATTCAGGATAGTTATTTCCAGATGATAAGTTGACTTGTTTTTCCTCTCAAAAGAAATAGAATTCAATTACAAATCTGCCAAAGAAGAAAAAATTAAATTCAATTTCTTAGTTACATAACTATTAAAAGAGATATAAAATAATTCAATAGATCGCCTATCTATGTCAGCTAAAAGCACAAACATAATTTAAAAATCATAGATGAGAATAAATATTGATCACCGAAACATGAAAATGAAATTCATTTACTTCAATAATCATTAATCACACATGTTGGGGGTTCAAAGCAACACAACAGAACAAAAAAGTAAAAGAGAGACAGGAGAAATGAAATAAACACAAACTTTTGGAGAACATAAACAACACAAAGATTTATTACATGAGGCCTGGCCTGCTTGCCTTGACATGCTCAAGTAGAGGCAGGAATACAAATTTATACTTGGAGAAGAGGGATAATTATGCATGTCAATAACAGAGGATTACATAGTCAATCATGGTGGCTGAGCGACATGTTAGGTTCGACGTCGTTCTTTTTTAGAGAGTCGGTCATGGCGTTGGTCGGCAAAGTCGGTGTCTAAATACGGCTTCATATCTAACATTCTCCCACTTGAAGCCGAATGAATAATATTGTATCAAGTCACACAGATGCATATCATGCCTCTTCATGACTCATGCTTAGTTCTTGGTAGGATCTTAGTGAGCCTATCAGCAGGGTTCTTATCTATATGGATATTTTCCAAATATAACTACCCTTCCTCCAATACATGTCGGATCCAATGGTACCTTAAGTCAATGTGCTTCTTTTTTGAGTGAAATTTTTTATTTTTCACCAATTGAATGGCACTCTGACTATCACAATATAACGCATACTTGTCATGCTTTATTCCTAACTTTCCTAGGAATTGTTGCATCCACAACATTTCTTTGCAAGCCTCTGTTGCAGCTATGTACCTTGCTTATGTTGTAGAGAGAGCTACTATTCGTTGTAGCCTTGACACCTAAGATATAGTTGCACCTAAAAATGTGTACAAATAACCTGTAGTGGACTTTTTGGTATCGATATCTCTAGCCATATCTGCATATGTAAAACCTTCAAGCACAGTATCATAATGACAAAAACATAAGAAATAATGACTAGTACCCTTAATATACCTGAAAATCCATTTTACTACTTGCCAATGTTGTTTTCATGGATTGGCAAGGAATCTGCTCACAAATCCCACTGAATATGCAATGTCTGGTGGTGTTCATACCATGGCATACATCAAGTTGCCAACTACTGAAGCATAACAAATATTTCTCATTTCTTCATTCTCTTTTTCATCACTGGGACATAACTCAACACTGAACTTGAAGTGGGCTGCAAGGGGTGTACCAACTAATTTGGCATCCTTCATATTAAACCTATCGAGCACCTTCTTGATATACGTTTCTTGTGACAACCACAACCTTATTTTTTCCCTGTCACGGATGATCCTCATGCCAAATATTTTTTGTGCTAGACCCAAATCCTTCATTGCAAACTTGGCGCCCAAATCCTTCTTCAACCTATTGATCATATTCTTATCATGCCAAACAATCAACATGCCATCCACATATAACAATAACATGAGATGCTTTCCTTGATCATACCTTTTGATATAGAGACAATGGCCAGCTTTGAACATGTGAAAACCATGCTCTAACATGAATGAATCAAATTTCTTGTACCATTGTCGAGGTGCTCGTTTCAACCCACATAGACTCTTCTTCAACCTGCAAACAAGCTCTTCTTTCCCTTTTTCTATGAAGCCTTCTGGCTGCTTCATATAAATTTATTCCTCTAATTCTTCATGAAGGAAAGTAGTTTTTACATCTAAATGTTCACATTAAATGTATAAAGGAGTAAAACGACCAAAAATGACTCTAATGGATGACATTTTAACAAAAGCTGAGAAAATTTCAGTGAAGTCAATACCTTCCTTTTGGGTGAATCCTTTCACCACCAACCTTTCTTTATATCTCTCCTTCTTTTTGTCACCTTCATGCTTAATTCTATATACCCATTTGTTTTGCAAAGCCTTTCTACCTTTTGGGAGATTTACCAACTCTCAAGTCTTATTTTCTAGTAAAGAGTTAATTTCTTCTTCCATTGCTATCTTCCATTCTTTACTATTCTCAACTTCACAAGCCTCTTGAAAACAAGTAGGCTCGCCTTCATCGGTAAATAGGATATACTTTGAAGGAGGATACCTTTGTCAAGGCTTATGAGGCCTAGAAGATCTGAAAACCAAATGTAGTGGTGCATTATCAGGTTGATTCTCTTGTAAAAGTTCCTACAAGATTTCTTCTTCTTGGTGTTCATCACTTTCCACTTCTTGTCCTTCATGCTCTTGAATTTTCTACCCATTTTCCTGCATTGGCAGGATGTTTTCATGTTGATCTTCAAACCTGTCAATAATTTTCTTGACTTCCACCTCACCTACATTCCTCGTATACAATTCTGACTCATTAAATATAAAATCCCTAGTTCTAATAATTTTATTTTTGACTAGACCCCATAGATGGTAACCAAATTCTTCATCTGCATATCCCAAAAAAATGAATTTCATAGATTTATCATCTAGCTTAGTTCTGTTTTATTTCATAATATGTACACATTCTTCACATCCAAATATTTTCAAATGAGAATAATTCAACTTCTTACCAGTCCAAACTTCTTCAGGGATGCCTCTATCCAAGTTTTTAGATGGAGATCTATTTATGAGGTAGTAAGTCGTCCTCACAGCCTCTGCCCAAAAATTATTTTCCAACCCAGAATTGGAAAACATGCTCCTTACTTTTTCCATAATGGTGTGATTCATTCTTTCTGTAACACCATTCTCTTGAGGTGTACTAGGCACAGTCTTCTCATGCTTTATGCCAAACCTATTACAATAGTCTTTGAATGCATTTGAGCAATATTCTCCACCATTATCTGTTCTTAGGAATTTCAGCAATATATTAGTCTCTCTTTCAACTGCAACATGGAATTTCCGAAATATTTCAAACACTGTACTTTTAATTTTCATGGGATAGGCCCAAAAATTCCTGGATGCATCATCTATAAATGTTACAAAATATGATGCTCCTTCTAATGACTTGATGTCAACTAGTCCAAACACATCTGAGTGTATCAATTCTAACATATTTTTCTTTCTGTCATGACCACCTCTAAGAAATGAGACCCTTCTTTGTCTACCATATATACAATTCCAAAGCTTGTGGAATAGCCTTCATCATCCAGTCGTCCCATGTAGATCAACATCATGAACATTTATGGTACATGTCAGACCTATTTCAACAATATATCTTGTCCATTCTTCATATTGATCTGGACATCTCCCACTCCAACAATACTGCAAAAATGAGTATTCCCCAAATGTACCCTACCATAATCACCATGACTATATGCAACAAAACTATCTTTGAATGAGGTTACATGGTGAGATTCCCCAGAGTCAAGGATCTAATCAAAGCTACTGCTAGATGTATATAAACATGCATCCTCTATAGAAATAGTAAACAACACATCAGTATTTGTGACTATAGTAGTAGTGTCAACTTTGTTTTTTCTAGATGACTTGTAATTTGTATTTGTCGATCTTTGATCCTTTTGTCCTTTATTCAAGGCTCAACATTCTTTCTTCATGTGTCCAGGTTTTCCACAATGAAAGCATATGATCCTTCCCCTCCTTGATTTTTATCAGCCTCTCGATCTTGATCACCCTTGTCGGCCTCGATCAATCCTCCTACCACGATCAGCTAGAGCTAGAGCTTCTCCTCCCTGGTTTTCCACAATTGACTTGTGTCGTAGCTCCTCATTCATTAAAATACTGTTGAAAACATCAAACTTCAGGGTCCCTGCAGCTTCTGAAGTACTCATAGCCACAATTAAATTTTCCCAGCTGTCTAGCATAGAACACATGAAAAAAAATAGCTCTAATTTCATCATCTAGAGTTGTTTTAATAGAGGCCAGCTGACTAGTAATAATATTGAATTCATTCAAGTGCTCACAACTAAATCACCTTCCTTCAGCTTGATATTTTAAAGCTTTTTCACCAAAAACACTTTGTTTGATGTTGTGTTCTTCTCATATACATCATGGAGCTTCTACCATAATCCTTTTGTCGTCTTTTCTCCGGACAAATTGATATACACATTCTTTGCTAGATATTGGTCAATTGTTGCAATCGCCTTTCTATCTAGCTTATGACATTCCTCATCTATCATCGATGAGGGTTTCCTTGTTACACACTCAATCGACAAATATTGATCTTCTAAAATATATATATCCTCCATCTATGATTTCCATAGGGAAAAATTAGCCCTGCTCAACTTCTCCGTATCATTAACTGTTGTCTCCATTCTCAATAATTTCTCACCTCAAAAATTTCAAATTACCCCTTACAAAGTAAAAATTTAATTACTACAACATTATCCAATTTTTTAAAAAATACCAAACCAATCTTCTTAAAACACTGACTTTTCTCCTTTTTCTTTTAAAAAAAGGTCCAAACTCTAACAATTATTATAAAACATATATGTTATGTTTCATAATAGCATAGGTTTATAATGATTATGAAACATAAAAAATGTTATAAAACATAACACTTTCACACAATATCGATTAAGGTAATCTCCAAAATAAAATTAAATGGGCTTACGGGTTGCAATGGCTACCCTCATGCCAATATCAATTGTGGAAGTGACTTCTACAGACCACTCTGGCTCCTTTCCATGCCAAGTGGAGGATGATCTCTAGACAATCTTATAACAATGGGCCACCCCACTGATTTTTGAAGTTGTATGGAAACAGGGAATCCACACGAATTTAATCAGAGCTGGAAAAAATCTCCAGAACCGTTTTTGGCAATTGTTGTAGTGGAAAAAATTTGCTGCTAACCTCACTGCAAACAGGAGTAGCTACAAACAAGAGTATGCAGAATTTCTTGGTGTTTTTAACTATTCAACAATTGAATCCTCTAGTTCACTTAGATTGGCTCTGATACCAGTTCTTGGGGGTGCAAAGCAGCACAAAAGAATAGAAAATTAAACAGAGAGACAGGAGAAATGAAATAAACAAAAAATTCTGGAGAACAGAAACAACACAGAGATTTATTACATGAGGCCTAGCCTTGCTTTCCTTGACATGCTCAGGCAGAGGTAGGAATACAAATTTATAGTTGAAGAAGAGGGATAATTCTCCATGTGAAAAACATAGGACTACATAGTCAATCATGGTGGCTAGGTAGCATCGTTCTTTGTCAGAGAGTCGGTCATGGCATTGGTTGGCAAGCTTGATGTATTAATACGGCTTCATATTTAACAACACAAAAACGATTTATTAATCAATATGGAATTATTTAAATAGTGGATATGTCCTTATATTCTACTTAAATATTTATTAATGAATAGTGATGTTGCCTAAGCATCAAAACCCACATTTTCCATATAAAATTTCATGGCTCATTCATAACCCAAAATAATCCTCAAATTGGGACAACTCTAAATGCGGAAGCTACTTCGAATTTATGGTTAAAACCATATACCAAAAATACATTCGATATTTCCTTGAACTTTAGCTTCAAACCCAAAAAGAATTATTAATTTGGAATTAATATTCCTTGCTCATGCACTATGGTTTAAAGACCCAAAATACAAAGCCCATTTCAAGAAACTTGAAACAACATATTTAACCTTAGTTAAATACCCCTTTTTAACCATCACATATTCAAGCCCATGCTTAGCATAAAAGTTCAACTTTGGTTTAAATTACCAAAGATGCCAACAAAAAACCTTATAAACTTTCGCCCCATAACTTCACATTTCATTAATGTATATCCATATGCATTTCAACCCATAATCTGCACGGAATCTATTCCTCTTCA
Organism: Pinus albicaulis; assembly: GCA_034641835.2. Classification (NCBI taxonomy): domain Eukaryota; kingdom Viridiplantae; phylum Streptophyta; class Pinopsida; order Pinales; family Pinaceae; genus Pinus; species Pinus albicaulis. The sequence continues at coordinate 214,174,392 of CM076575.1, read as the reverse complement.
TAAAATTCACATTTACAAACTATATGAAAATACCCACCTTTCTCATTGGTATTTATCAGTTTCAATTGATATTGGTTAAACCCCGAAATTTTTACCTTAGCTTAGGAATTTAGGTTAAACTCATATAATTTTGGCCCAAATATATATTCAACCTTTATTACCCCACATATCATAATATTCTTCCAATCATAAACTTTGGTTTAAACTCAAAATTTCATTAATGCAAACCTTTATGAACCATGTCACAATACTTCACATATTAAATCATATACAGGCCCCACACTGATTTCAACGCACTTATTCATCGTCCATAGTTCATCAGATCGGACGAATGACAGTTTATCACACTCCAACACCATGATCCAATGACAATCGCATTACAAATACGCATGACTTTTAATATTTCAAACTTCCGCGAAATTTCCGGTTTTGAATTGCCGCCAATGCTACATGTCGCTGCCTAACTGTTATCGTGTTCAATCAAGAAAATACAATTTACTACCATTTTTCTACCCGGAAACCATTAGTGGTTTTCAAACTCGATTTTCTCTTTTCCACTTGCCATTACTCATGGTTCCGCATTCAGTTAACCAAGGTTCCTCTCGCTTTCATATTCAACCCTGCACCCTTTCGCTTGTTACTCCATATCGACTCCAATTCAACTCTGTGAAATGAGAATTGACTCGAATTCAACTCTCGGCAATTTAATTTGGACCTTATTCTATATCGACCGCCAATTCAACTCTCAGCAATTTAAATTTGAACCCTACTCTGTATTGATGTGAGTTAGTATATCAAGTCAATTTAAACCCTTGTTCCAGTCTTGATGCGCATTACTGTTCTATTAGATATATTTATAATAGAGATATAGTTCGATGTATCCAAATGCCGAATTGGAAAAATCATTTTCTTTCCTGTGTCATCGATCCTTTCAGTGATCGATACACCTCAAATTATATGTCTTCTCAGATATGTATGCAAACCATTATTGCTCTTCGATTCAACTCCTAATAATACCATATCTTGGTATTTCCATTAAACTTTACAATGCTATGCAGAACACCATTTCAACCCCTATTACAGAGTTTTATCACATCTGTTCATAAACTCTGAGTATTTCTCAAACATAATTCAATCAATCAATGCACACATGATTCGAAAATCAAATTCCTTCATATATACATATGTAATCAAATTACAAAATACCTCTTGTCTCTGGCCTGATCTTCAAATCAATGGCCCTTTTCTCCTATTGCCCATAGGCTTACAACAAACCTCTCTTTGTCCAAAACCTAAATCTCTACATCTACTACTGTCTGCTCTCTACTTTTTCCTTGAGGCCTTACATTTTATACACAAGATTATGAACCAATTTAGGTTCAGATCCTTCATTATCTCAAAAAATTCCTCAAAATCCTCAAAGTCCTAAAATCTATCTTTTATCCCTAAGGATCCTCTTTAATCCCATAAAATCATGAAACTGATTCTAACTTAAGATTTACAATTAATTCCTAAATCTCTCAATCCTTATGAATCTCAACTATCCTACTTCCCTCATGTTCTCCAATCATTCAGGAACATTTACAAATTTCTCTCAATATCTATTCTAAATGTCACTTGAGAACATTAATAATTACATAAGAAATCAATATTATTTTGAAAACACAAGACCCCTATGTCTATTAAAATATAAAGGATTTTATGAACCTAATGCTTCTGCATCAGACTCCCAAGGTTAGAAATAATCATGATCTCCTGATCATGTGCTTTTAATCTTTGTCTTCCTGGATCCCACACCTTGTTCTGTAATTCATTATCTATTTCTGTTGTTGTTTGTTGCTTTTCTCCGGGTCTCCACACTTTACGCTGCTTTTCTCCACGGGTTTTACTTTCACAGTCTGTTACTCTCTTCCTTTTGCTATTGCTACTTCTTTTCTTTCTTGCTGATGTCTTCCTCTCAGACACTTTCATCATTATCCTTCTTATCAGTTCAATTTCTCTGTCCAATAAATTTTTTGTCTACTGATTTCTTTCATCTCTTGATTGCTGATCTTTTATTCTTACTGTGACCCTGTCATCCTTACCCTCTTATTTTCTGCAATTACTAACTTCTTCTATATTGTCACTTATGACAATTTATTTGTCTTCTCCCTTCAACAATTCCTTGTACTGGTACATAGTGTACTCTTTACTGATATCTTCTTCTCTTTGCTTTACTTTGTTGATGTTTTCCTCTGAATTTTTCATCTCCACATTCTGCATTTCCCAATATTGAAATTGAGATTTCTCTTCCTGTATTGAATCCTGATTCTTCAGCATAATTTCTAGCAATTTAATTTATTGATTCCATGGATTAAATATTTCCATAGAATTTTCTTCCTTCTCCTTTATTTGACTGTCCAACTGTATCAAAGTTTCTCCAGCATATGCAACAAAACCTACATTCACAAAACAATTATTAAAATAAAAACCATAAGGCATCAGTGCCTTTCATTCCTCTGGCAACATTTTAGTATGTTTCTCTGAAATTTCTTCCATTATCAACACACTAGTATGTTGATTCAAACATCCCAAGGAATTCTCTGAAGAACTCTCTAGATTGTCAACAAGTCTCTCTTCCACATCATCTGCTTCCATGAGGTCTCTCTGTTCTTGTTCACTGTAGTGAACTCTGCCTTCTGTAATCTCCCTGCCATACTCTCATTTTTCCAACAAATATTCTAGCTATGCAATTTCGTTTTGGCATTTCTGATGTATTTCATCATCACTTACAATTTCTGCATTTTTACATAAATTTTTAGTTTGAAAATTACAAGAGTCAATAGTCTTAACTCTTGCTTCACATATCAGTTCTTGAGACTAAATTTCTTCTTCTTCTTTCACAAGAAATTTTTCCTGTGCTGTAACAGCTTTAAATATAAATGCATCACTGCTTCCCTCATTAAAGAGACATTATTTATCATTACTTTCTATTTCAGAGTATTTATCTTCTGAAAGATATTCTTCCAGACTTTTGATAGCTTCAAAAGATTTATCATCCTCTGTAAAACATGTAATCACATCAAAAATATTAGATTAAAAAATACAAGACTTTACATCATCCAATTAATCTGAACTTGTGCAACAACTTAGGAAATCATGAATAATTCCCTCTTCGGCAAGGTAAAATTCTTGCTATATTAAATATTCAAAATGATTCATAAGATCTTTCACAAATCTCCATTCTTCATCTATACCCATAACATCACTCGCTTTTGCTTCACAACTGGAAACTTCCATTTTCAACTCAGTTTCCTTGAGTTCCGCACATCCCAATTGTACATTCATCCTTTGTTCAAGCTTTCTTAGTTTTTTTGTTAACTTCATATTCACTTGCTGTTATCTCTTCTGTTGTAGCCTCTACCACATTACTTTCTTCTTCATGAGCAGATCAATTCTCTGGTTTTCTTCTATAATCATTTTCAATTTATTAAATTGTTCTTTTATCTCAACTAATTCTTTGTCATATTCTTTATCAGTCAACTGCTTCCTTATGCCATTTTCCTTCGCATCTCCTTTCTCCTTTCTTATGTTGTGGTCTCTCTTAGAACCTCTTTTATCTCTTCTATGACTATCAGTAGTCATCTTCTTCTCCATTTCTATTTTCATGATTTTCTCACTCATTCAACATGAGCTCTACTAAATCCTTTCCAATAATAATCCCTCCTTGTTACAGCTTACCTCACCAATCCTTTTCTCTATGGATTTGGTCTTTTGTCAAGCACTGGTTCTTTATCTTCTAGAACCTCTTGAGTATTCCTCTCTACTCTTCCAGGCTTCAACTCATCTGCAACTTTTAAGAACACAATTGTCCTTTTTTCTATCCAACCTCTGTTGGAATTCTTCAAGGTCCTGTTCCACACTTTACTCAGAAACTCTTACCAGTTTCCTTTATCACTGCTCTTAAAGCTGTGATCTTCTTTTGCTGAGATTTTTTTCAACTGCCTGCAATCTTAATTCTGCAAACATAATCTTCAAACCAGAGTTACAATAACACTTATCAACTCAACTTCAACATCTCTGTGTGATCTTGTTTCACCTCTCATCTGCACTGTATCTCTATGTGCTGCAATCTATCAATTCAAAATCTCATCCCTTTTATTTTCTGCCTCACAAATGCATTCAATTCAATTAAAAAAACTTGTACCTTCAATAGATTTGTTCCTACTCTAATACCAAAAATGATGCTGCCTAAGCAAAAAAACCCACATTCTCCATATAAAATTTCATGGTTCATTCATAACCCAAAATAATCGTCAAATTGGGACAACTCTAAATGCGGAAGCTATTTCAAATTTATGGTTAAAACCATATACCAAAAATCCATTTGGTATTTCCTTAAACTTTAGTTTGAAACCAAAAAGGAATTATTAATTTGGAACTAATATTCCTTGCTCATGCACTATGGTTTGAAGACCCAAAATACAAAACCCATTTCATGAAACTTGAAACAACATATTCAACCTTAGTTAAATACCCCTTTTTAACCATCACATATTCTAGCCCATGCTTAGCATAAAAGTTCGACTTTGGTTTAAATTACCAAAGATGCCAACACATAACCTTATAAAATTTCGCCCCACAACTTCACATTTCATTAATGCATATCCATATGTATTTCAACCCATAATCTGTGCAGAAGTTGTTCCTCTTCATAAAATTCACATTTACAAACTATATGCATATACCCACCTTTCTCATTAGTATTTATTAGTTTCAATTGATATTGGTTAGACCCCGAAATATTTACCTCAGCTTAGGACTTTAGGTTAAAATCATATAATTTTGGCCCACATATATATTCAACCTTTATTACCCTGCATATCATAATATTCTTCCAATCATAAGCTTTTCTTTAAACTCAAAATGTCATTAATGCAAATCTTTATGAACCATGTTGCAATAATTTGCATATTAAATCATATACGGGCCCCAAATTGATTTCAACGCACCTATTCATCGTCCATAATTCATTGTATCGGATAGCTGACATTTTATCGCACTCCAACTCCGTGATCCAACTACAATCACATGACAAAGATGCATGACTTTTAATATTTCAACCTTACGCAAAATGGCCGGTTTTGAATTACCGCCAATGCTACGTGTTGCTGCCTAACTGTAATCACGTTCGATCAACGAAATACCACTTACTACCCTTTTCCTACACAAAAAAAATTAGTGGTTTTCAAAATCCATCTTCGTTGTTCCACTTGCCATTACTCATGGTTCCGCATTCCATTAACCAAGGTTCCTCTCGCTTTCATATTCAACCCTGCACCCTTTCGCTCGTTACTCCATATCGACTCCAATTCAACTCTGAAAAATGAGAATTGACTCCATTTCAACTCTCGGTAATTTAATTTGGACCTTATTCTATATTGACCGCCAATTCAACTCTCGAAAATTTAAATTTGAACCCTATTATGTATTGATGTGAGTTATTATATCAATGCAATTTAAACCCTTGTTCCATTCCTGATCCGTATTATTATTCAATCATATATATTTCTGATACACATATAGCCCGATGTATCCAAATGTCGAATTGGAAAAATCATTTTCTTTCCTGTGTCATTGATCCTTTCAATGTTCGATACACCTCAACTTATACGTCTTCTCAGATATGTATGCAAACCCTTATTATTCTTCGATTCAATTCCTGATAATAACCTATCTCGGTATTTCCATTAAACTTTAAAATGTTATTCAGAACACCATTTCAACTCCTATTACAGAGTTTTATCACACCTGTTCATAAACTTTGAGTGTTTCTCAAACATAATTCAATCAATCAATGCACACATAATTCAGAAATCAAATTCCTTCATATATACATATGTAATCAAATTACAAAAGACCTCTTGTCTCTGGCTTGATCTTCAAATCAATGGCCCTTTTTTCCTACTTCCCGTAGGCTTACAACAAACCTCCATTTGTCCAAAACCTAAATCTCTACCTCTACTACTATCTACTCTCTACTTTTTCCTTGAGGCTTTACATTTTATACAAACTATTATGAAACAATATAGGTTCAGATCCTTCATTATCTCAACAAATTCCTCAAAATCCTCAAAGTCATAAAATCTATCTTTTATCCCTAGGGATCCTCTTTAATCCCATAAAGTCATGAAACTAATTCTAACTTAAGATTTACAATTAATTCCTAAATCTCTCAATCCCTATGAATCTCAACTATCCTTCTTCCCTCATGCTCTCTAATCATTCGAGAGCATTTACAAATTTCTCTCAATATCTATTCTAAATGCCACTTAAAAACATTAAAAATTACATAGGAAATCAATATTCTTTTGAAAACACAAGACCCCTATGTCTATTAAAATACAAAGGATTTTCTGAACCTAATGCTCCTGCATCAAATAGCATTAAAATTATCATAAAATTATTATAAATAAGTAGTTCATACAACTAAGAGAATTATTTTTCATATAAACGTGCATTCTCACAAATTTTTATTCATTGAAAACTTTGTCTCTTCTAGATTGTAGACCAAGTTGATAGAAATATCTAGTCCTGTAAATATGTTCTTTAAATAATAATTACATCCCAAAATGAGCAGTTTCCTTTTATTTCAAATTAACATCTAAACAATAAAAAAATATTAATCAAAATAAATGAAGTACGACCATCTTCCTTAGTTTTCAAATATTCTTCATTTATTTCCTTTTCCTTTTCTTCATGATAAAATTGTTAGAACATTTCCAAGTAACTAAGTTATGAAGGTTAGCCATGAAACTCCGATCATAAGTTAATAATTTTGTAACCGAATGCATATTCTATGATGACTTTTTTTATTTTGGTAAATTAAAACAAACAAAATTTCAAAAATCTTTATACCTAGAAATTAGATCCTAAAGAAAATTAATCAAAATAAATCAAGTATGACAAACTTCCTTAGTTTTCAAATATTCTTCATTTATTTCCTTTTCCTTTTCTTCATAACAAAATTTCTCCAACTAAGTGAGTTATGAAGGTAGGGCATGCAACTTTTTGTAACCAAGCGAATATTCTATGATGTCTCTTTTTATTTTTTAAATTGAAAGAAACAAAATTTCACGTATCTTTATACCTAGAAATTTGTTCCTATTTGACAAAGAAATTTTACAGTTCAAACTCCATGATAAGATATAGTTCTCTTTCTCAAATTTCTTTGCATTGAATGTTAGCCTATGTTATGGTTTCCTAGGTAAACTCACAATTACCTAACCAAGTATCTAAAGAATTGATAATCGATTTGTTTTTAATATGTCAATCTAAAAAGAAGTTTGTGAATATCATTATTTTCCATTTTCCACATTTTTTTTTAGTATCAAGTTATTCTACTAGATTAGTATACTCAACGAGCTTGTCATATGATAGCTCAATTTTATTCAATGTTTTATACTGAAGCTTTTTTCATTGATTAGTAATGCTTCATCTTTCAACAAATAAGTATGTTTTCTTTAGCAGTTAATTCTTCAACTTATATTTTAAGAATTTAAATTTATTATCTGTACTTGCAAATATCTATGAATTTCCTTTCCAATATTTGTTACATTTCAATAATATACTTGGAATTATTTTCCTTTATAGATTTCATTTTTTTCAATGGCTTTATTGAAGCATAGAGACATCATCATCATACTTAAATACTGGTGAACTAACTTCTTTCTTGTGGTATTCTTTCGACCAATATTATTTAACCCCAAACCATTTTTATAAGAAAATAAATCTTTTTTCTCTTCTTTCAATAGTGTGGACACTTTATTGAGAGATCACTTATTCCTATCTACAAATTCCCCTAAGACTTCTTTTGTTTATTCAACAAATTCATTATCATTTAAATTATAGGAATTCCATATCACAAATGAGGCATAGGACAAGCCCTCAAATTTCTCTAATTTTATTTTCTTCCCTTTCGGTCTAGATGTACTCATTTTATATATGTGGAACACATAAGTACTTAATGGGATAGTGGCCTCTTCTATAGATGCCATGGTATCTAGAACCATGGGTCTAGGAAAAAACTTTACCATGGATTAAGTTGATAGGGATAGTATTAATGGTGGAAATTGAGATTATATATCTAGAATTGGGTCCAATACTTTGAATATTTCCTCTTGGTATACCTATTTAAAATTATTTGATTGAGTAATATTAATTTTAGTACCATTTGTTTTTGTCTATTTTCCTTTTTTCTTTTCACTTGTTCTGTAAATTTATTTTCTAATTCCTATTGTTTTTGTTTTTCCCCCTTTTACAATCATTTCTTTTATATATGTTTTCCCTTCTCTACTCTTATGAATTTCTCTTCTCCTTATTTTTTATCTTTTCTCTTTAGTTCTTCTAATTCTCTCCTTAATTGTTCTACATTGAAATGTTCTTCTTTTGATTGTTGTACATTTCTGACTTATCCTTCATTTTTTATCCTCACTTGCTTTTCTCATTCCTTCTCATATTGTTTATTTTCCCCTTAATCATGTCGTTATTCATTAATTTTAGACATTCTAAATTTTTAATTTTTACTCGGGGTGACAATATCTTAACTAATCCTAACTATATTTGACTAGTAGCAAAACCTGCATTTGAATCTTATATTTTGGCTCTTTCTACTAAGAATTCAATATTTTTGTTTGATATAAAACTAGTAAATCTAGTTAGTTTTTAACAATCTTGATTCTCCAAAACTATCTTTTATACTTATTCAATGTACTTCACTCCTTCCAACATAATATCAAAAGAAGAATCGTTGTTGATAAATGAACAAAAATCCACTAGAGAGAAATATCTTTTAACAATACCTTTGGGATCATGTCTTCTTAGAGTTCATTAGACTAGCTTAATATTTTAAAGTTTCTTAGCTTTAATTGAAAAATTCTAAGAATTACCAACTGGATAAATTCCCAATGCAATAGGAAAATAGGCCCTAATGTTCTTCTACACCATTTTCAAGGTGCAAGAAATACCAATATTGATGGTCTTATATGTTATTTCTCTAATAATTATGATTATAGAAATATACTTAGGTAGCATATGAAGAACATCTTCATATCCATATATATGAACATAAGAGTATTCTTCATCTATATAGCATTCATCATTATTTTTAATACCATATTTATCCTTCTAGGTAATTTTAGGAGGAACGTGTAGTATTAACATCAAATGAAAATAAACATAAAATTATCATATGTGCCATGACAATCTTATTTTCACTTTGTCTCCAATATTTTGAAATAATAAATATGTATTTTTTCTGAGGATACGAATTCCACATTATGAGAGGAAAATTGGCCATAGCACAAAAATCATCTGCTAAGTAGCAATACATTAAAAATCTTGGGAACTACCCAAGTGTAGCTTCCTAAAATATTGTAACTTATCTTTGAAGATTGGATACTAAGATATTTTATTAATTAAACCTAGATGAGATTTTAATCACTTGAATAATTAAGGGAACCCATTCCAACCTTAATTTATTATAATTTGATTCTGCATATAGATGACATACCATAGGAAAAAAATTATATGCAATCTAAGTAATTTATGGAGAGTATAATTTTTTCTCTGAATAGTCTTCCAAGAATTTGTATTTTTGGGAAACATAATACTTATGGGTAACATAAATTTATCTTATTTAATAGAGAGGGAGGTGAAAAGCCTCAAATGAATAGTAATAGTCATGGGAATTCCAAGAAAGCCTGGAAGTTAATCCAACAGTGACTAGAATGTATTGATATGTGTATGATTTCAGTAATAAAGTATCTCATGTGTATTCTTGTGACTGTCTCTAATAGTGGTATTAAAGAAGAAACAATTTTTTTACCCTTAGCGCTTGTTTTAACACAGAAGTGTCCTCAGACACGTAATTTTATTGATAATGGAAAATAAATTACATAAAAATTGCAAGAGTTTACAAATGTAAACTTACACTAATTCGCAATTACGAAAACAATCTATTTAGAAGCTACATTTCCTAACTTAATTTAGTTATGGACCACCTGATAAAACAAAAAGTGTCCATTTACAATAAATGATCTTCTATCCAATATACTAACTTTCTTCCTATTTTAGAGCCTAAGATGTGACTTTGTTCTAGAGTCCTATATTTTTTAACAACATTCTATTTCTAAGGGTCTCTAATATTTATTAAATATTCTAATTTAATAAATATTTTATCCTAACTTTACATTATTATCTTTGGATCATCTAACATTCCCCCCATGATCCAAAGATACATTACATTCATCCCTAAATTTGGTAAATACATTACATTCATCTCTAAATTTGGTAAATTTTATTCTGCCAAGAGGTTTGGTGAAGATATCAGAGATCTGATCTTCTGAAGGACAATAAATTGGCTTGATGACATCCTTTGCAATGAGAGATCTGATATGATCATACTTGGTGTCCACATGCTTTGTTTTTGAATGAAAATATGTGTCCTTGGAAAGCTTTATTTCTTACTCGTTGTCGATGAATAACGAAGTAGCTTCTACTAGAGGAATTCCCAAGTCCTGTAAAATTATACACAACCAAACAATCTCACATGTTGCTTCCCATGTTGATATGTAATCTTCTTCTACTGAAGAAGTGGCCAATGCAGCTTGCTTCTTGCATCTCTAGGACAATGTAGCTGACTCCATGTTCATTATACCTGAGGTTGATGCCCTATCATAGATACTACCAGCAAATTCGGCATCTGAAAATACACCAAGTACAAAGTTTTTTTTCTTTTTGTAAAGAAGACAAAAATATTTTGTTCCTTAGATATAATGAAGAACTCTTTTGGTTGCATTCCAGTGGTTGTCTCGTGGTTCCTATATAAAGTGAGAAATAATACTCATATTGATGGTATATGAAAGATCTGGTTGAGTAGTTGTCAGATAAATCAGGATCCCAATAAACTATCGATAAGTAGTATTATCCACCATTTCTCCCCCTTCAAATTTTGAAAGTTTCAAGTTTTGTTCCATGGGCATAAGAACAGGCTTGCAATCCTACATTCCAAATCAATGAAGAATTTCTGCTGCATACTTACTCTGAGAAATGAATATATGATGTGGACGTTGGAATACTTCAACTCCAAGATAGTGGTGAAGTAGTCCCAAATATGTCATCTTAAAACCTACATGTAACTCCTTTTTCACCTGTGCAATGTGGTCATCATTTTTTCCAGTGATAATCAAATCATCTACATACATCACCAGAATCACCATATTTTTACTTTGTTGGTGTACATATAAGGTATCATCAGATTCACTTTGTTTGAAACCAACTTTCTGAATGTATTCATCCATTTTGGCATGCCAGGATTGGGGAGCTTGTTTTAACCCATATAAATCCTTTATTAGTTTATAGAATTTATGTTCCTATACTTCAATTTCAAAACCTGGTGGTTGTGTCATATACACTTCTTCCTGTAAATCTCCGTTGAGGAAAGCAATTTTTACATCCATCTGATGAACTTTCCAACCTTGTTGAGCTGCTAAGAAAAGTGTGAGTCAGATAGTGTTCCATTTAATTGTAGAAGCAAACGTTTCATCATAATCTATCCCTTCCTGCTGCGAAAAACCATTAGCAACAAGTCTTTCTTTATACTTGTCGACATCACCATTTTTCTCGTACTTGATTTATTAAACCCATTTGCATCTTATGGGTTTAACATTCTGAGGACAATCAACAAGTTTCCAAGTTTTTTTGTCGAGAAATGTCTGATATTCATCAACCATAGCTTGTTGCCATTCTTTATGTTTTATTGCCTCTCGATAAGTAGAAGTTTTAGTAAAATAATTTACTATCAAGGCAACATTTCCTTCACTTCTTTGTGATCCCCTTGTTCTTGTTCTATTTTCTTCCATAGGCTTTACATCTTTCAAAATTTGAACTGTCTATTTTAGCAATTAATGTTCACTTGTTTGAGATTGTGAAAAATAATCATAATTGAAAAGAGGTTTGTTGTAAATTGATTTTTGTTGGTCAACCGTGGGATTTAGGGGCAGAGAGTCATTTTTAGAAGAACTATTGTTGCTGGGAGATTTGGATGAACTACCAAAAGACCCAGACGGCGCTAGTGAAGAACATGGACTGGATGAATCATTTTTAGATGAAGGAAACTCAAGTTCATATCAATTTTGTGAATTTGGTTGACTTTGTATATTTCCTTTTCTTTTATCGCCTTTTGTTTCTAACTTTTGAAGAATAATTTCTACTTATTTAGCACTATTACTCTCATTTTCATCAAAAATCACATCTCTGCTTACAATAAATTTCCTATTCGACAAAATTCGGTACCCTTTCTTCCAATCAGAATACCCAATCATTATGCACTTCAAGCTTCGTGACCCATGCTTAGTTCATTTTTCCTTTGGAACTAAGGCATAACATATTGATCCAAAAACTTTGAGATGTTTAACCTAAGGTTTGAAGCCAAACCGTGCTTCATAATGTGTGATTCCATCTAAAGAATTAGTGGGAGATATTTTCCTTAAGTAGACAATGATATGAATTGCTTCGGCCCAATACATAGGACTTAACTTTTTAAAAGTTAACGTAGATCTCGCCATTCCTAAAAATGTATGGTGAACATTCTTTCTATCACTCCATTTTGCTGTGGAGTGTAGAAATTGGTACGATGTCGTTTTATGCCATTATCCATGCAATACATTTTGAATTCATTCGAAGTGAATTCTCCACCATTTTTGGTTCTAAGACTGCCAATCTTCACGTTTAATTCATTTTCAATAAGCTGGAATTTTTTTTTTAGCTTTTAAAATGCTTCTGACTTATGCTTTAAAAATAATACCCAATTCATCTTGCTAAAATCATCAACAAAGAGTAAGAAATATTTTCATCCTCTTAGTGAAGTTTGTAAGGATCCACAAATATTACTGTGAACCATTTGCAAACGCCTGTTTCCCTGCCATGAACTTGCGGGAAAAGCCTCTCAATGTTTTTTTCCATAAATACAAGCTTTACATTTTTCATTTCCCCTTTTCAAGGTTGAAAGTCCCTTAACCATTCCCTGTTTTTGTAACTAAGAGATACTTTCAACGTTGAGATGGCCATATCTTACATGTCACAATATGATCGATGAAAAGTCGGTACTTTCTGCTCCTGCAAAGTCAAAATGTCTTCGAATAACTGTCCCTTTCATCCCTAATAGTTTTCCATCTTCATAACCTGTCATCACTATTTTCATGTTCTGTGTGACTAAGTTAATTTTAACTAAGACATCTTCCATAATCACCATATGTCCTGCTTGCCTAAACATGGCTAAAGATAGAAAATTTTGCCTAAATGTTAGGACATACCATACATTTGAAATCATTCTATCTCCAATGCCCGGTAGAAAAAAATTTACTACAGCTTTGCCATAAGGAGTATGTTATGTTTTATCAGCTAGATAGATTGAATTGTGATGGCATTGTTGGAATCTCCAAAAATAATCATGTCGAAAAGTCATGTGTTGACTTTCTCCTGTATCCATAATCCATTCATCTTCATCATCACTTCCAAGAAAGGTTGAAACCTGTAAATCTATTGATTCTATATTGGTGAAGTCATATTTTGAACCATCGGGATCATCATCGTTGGAAAACTATGCAAGGTTTGGATGAAACTTTGGATTTTTATCAATAGAAGTTCTACAATATTCACCATAATGTCCAACTTTGTTACATCTCCTTGTTACATAGTAACTTGTCATCGTCCCTGCAATCCCCATCTCGCACATTGGGGGGTCATTTATGTGACTAATTAGAAGTGTCATGCCTTGCAAATACCATCATTTCATCCCTTGCCATGAGTACAAAATTACCTTGTTGACCATTTCCCGAGAAGACCACTAAAAAAACTTGTTTTTTCCTTGGTGCTGGTAGCCCATTATGCCCTTGCGCCAATGAGGAAAATTAACATTGAGCTCGCGCCAGTTGGTGCTCTATCCCAATTAAGCACCCACGCCAATATGTTTATGGAAAGTTCTTTAAAAAAAAGAACTGAAGTTTCGATCACAACAACTTCATGGATGAGTCATAAGGAGTGGTTTGAATGAATAACCATGACCTTCCTCCTTTGGCCTCTTGTTTCCACCTTATGGGGAAACCTCCCAAGGGATAAAGCCTCCCTTCCACTATTGTAAGGATCCCAACATCCTCCTCTCCTCTATAAATATAGCCATCTTCCATTGATGTGCTAGCGGAATAGTTGAATAGCTGAATGCTTGGAAGCTGAACTTGTAGGAAGGAAACTATAGCCGAGAAACTATTGAGAGAAAAGCCAAAGAGAGAGAGCTTCGTCCAGATTCCTGACAGGCTTTGTTGAGACACGCTTTGCTGTGAACCCTGCCGAAGGAAGAACATAGCGTCAGAGCATTTGGTTGTATTCTCCCTTTTGTCATTCATAATATAAGCAACTCTAATTTTTGTCCCATTCATGTGTTCATTTCTTTATGTAATGCAATGAATTATATCCTCTCTGACAGATGTATAGTTAAATGCTTTATATTTTACGTTGTATGTCATTGTTTCCTTGCATGTGTACAGGTGTTCAGACATGTCGAACGGAAGCATTGTGATCTATCGAGCGAGGAACAGGAAACGTCATCTTTTCTTCAACGACAACTGCGTGGGATTTGAGGTAGCACTCATCATGATATTTATCTTTTTGTAACTAGGAACCAATGTCATTGCATGACTTGATTATTGCTAAACCCAATCTGGGCTAGTGGGATCACCTTTGTCTGCAGAGGGGATTTACCTCTTCAACAAAATGGCGAATTCACTGGGGAGTCTCCTTCGAGTTTGTCACACTTTGAGATCTTAGTCATTCGACGGATTTAGTCGAACGACCATTTCCCTATTTTTTCCTATGTTTTTCATCAATTACAATCTTTTAGATTTCCTTGAAGTGGTGAGTCTGGTCTTGGTTGGGAGAAATTCTTTGTTTTTTCTTGTTCAGGCATTGGTGCTTTTATTTTTATGACAGTCGCGCTGATTTGCGCTAGTTGTCAGTTAGAAACCCACGCCAATTGGCCATTGGCGCTAGTTGTCAGTGAGCAAGTTGCGCTACTTGGCGCTAGTTTCACCCACCAGAGTTGTGCCAATTTTAGGGTGTATGAAAAATTGAGGTTTTTTCCCTAAATCCTTCACCAGTGTGTCTTTCCCTGCCTGTATTTTTCTTTGTATGATTTACTGGTTCTCTCCTCTACGTTTAGACTTATGAGCATAGATTACATTGCTCTTTGTTCAACTGAAAATTATTCTTTCTTGATTGATTGATGTAAAAGGGAATGAATGCCTTGTTTTTAGGTCATGCTTTGGAAGTCCTTTTGTGCTTGACCTCATATGTCTTGTAGTCTTTCGAGGAATTTCATTACAAAGTTTTTTACAACAACGATTGCATTCTTAGTGTGGTTTTGCATCATTTTTGCATTCATCCTTCCATTAAGGAGATTTTCGTTCATTTAGTTTTTGTCTCAAAGTTTTCTTTTCGTTAAAATGCATTAGATCACATTGCATTAAAAGGTATTTTTGAGATTTATCATTGAACTTAAGTCACATTTTTTAATGATTGAAAGCTAAAAATCATATTCAGTGCATTCTCTTTCATTAAAAGCATGCATTAAGTAGATTCTCATTTCATCGAAAAATGCATTGAGTGCATTCTTATTCTTTCAAAATAAAAAGGAAATTGTGTATCGATTACAATTGCATAGTTTTCAAAAAACAGGATTTTGCATAGGTTACATTGCATAATTCGCATCATTGAATGTTTTAGATTACTTTTGGATAGTGAAATTCATCTAGTTAGGAAAATGTTTCGTTTGCAGTATTGTTGTTTGTTGCATCATTGATTGGAACTCTTACCTAAATAGATAGCATTCATCGAATTGAAAGATTTATTTCCTCATATAGTTGCATATAGGATATTGTCAGATGACATGCGGTAGGGCCTTGAAAATGAGACATAATTCAAGATCAACTTTAATATTTATTTAATTAAACTAAGGAAGCATTGAAACCTAACGAAACATATCTAGTAGTCTAAGCTGTAGATGTGTTCCGATGTCTTTAAGCCTGGCAATTGTCACTCGCCATCTAGCTACAAACAGTGCTAGTATGGACTTGTGCTCCTCGTACCATCATGTATTTAAAGGGAGAACCCATTAGGTTGCAAATCCTTTATCCATAGGAAGCTGAGTCTGCCGCCTTGTAACCATGATACACCGAACACAACATTCGGGGAGAGTACCTACACGTACGTCAAGTCCTTGGTCAATTATTCTTTCATTTGATTACCAAGGTGTATCTAGAAGTTCACAGGAACCTGGTACACCCTTTTTCCTAGACTACCTGAGCAATCATTTTCGATCTTTACTAACTCCATAAATTTGAAAGGATCATCGAGCACTTGTCCTTTCATGCTCGTTTCAACTTGAAAGTGATAACACATATTCTTTGAGATTTCCTTGGAATTCCCAAGCTGCTCAAATTATGGTCCAACGGTCGTCCACCATTGCCTTTGGCTTCTGGGAGACAGGTTGGGGGCACGTCTTCAGCTAGTGCTAGTAAAGCTCCTAAGAAGTAGGGTAAGCTTGCCAATCCCTGTAAGTTGTGTGAAGGGCACCATGCCATTCACCTTTGTCCATATATGGATGAAGCCAAGACATTTTTGGACAACTCGACTATTTCTACACCATGCCTTCCAGCTCGTTACAAACAGATTTCTTTGAGTCCTTCACTAGTTGATTCAATGATCATTCAAGAGTCATCCTTGCTTGATCTCGCTCCCCCAAAAATTCACCATCATGAATCCATCCTTGACCAACCATTAGTCGTGGGATCGGTTGAGCTGGCCCCATCTGTGGTGCACCAGGGCTTTTCCGTTGAGAGTGGATCTCACATCCCACAGGTTCTTCTTGTTTCTTCAGATTCCTTGGACTTGGAGAAATATTATCCTATCCCTATATCCCAGGAATCTATTCCTCCGCCTCCCATGATGGAGGTCCCAGAGGATACTCCTTCTTCCTCCATGATGGAGGTGGTGGAGCATGCTCCTTCCTCTCCCATAACACCATGGGAAGACCATATCGATTCGATGGTAGCCCCTCCAAGTAGTTTGGTTGCTTCCTTAGATTGGGGTCAATCGCAGGTTATCTCCTTCCTTCTTACGTGCCCTTTGAGATCACGGTACACGCCTCCCATCTGGTCATACCCAGCACCATTATAGATGAAGGCACGTCTGTTAGTATTTTATCCTCAAATACTTTGCATGCTTTGGTTGTCCACCGCTTATGCCTGTTACATAGAATCTGTTGGCTTTTAATAGAGGAACTAGTTAACCGTTAGGGATCCCTCCGAAGTTGCCTATTACTTTGGGAGGGAAAAACGTCCATATGGACATGATGGTTGTTCTTGGCCCCTTAGACTTTAATTTACTCCTAGGCCGCGATTATACTTATGCCATGGGAGCACTTGTCTCCTCCCTCTTTCCTGTGATGTGTTTTCCGCACCAAGGTCAGATCGTAACCATCGATCAGCTTGTGTTCTTTGGTCTGAATATGGCAGCTAGTCCACCATCATCCTTACCGGATCTTTATTCACCAGTTTTGTCATCCCTACCACATATGAGTTATGTGGTTACCTGTCTTGTGCCCCTATTTAATGATAGTGTCATTGTACATTGAGTGCTGGGGGCACTAGGTCTAGACTTCCAAGATTTTTTCCTTCCATCGGATGGGCAACCCTTGGAAGCTATGACTTGTTATTCATCATAATAAGGTTTTTTGGAGCATGGTTCATCTTCTTGTGTCATGCTCCTTAAACCATGAAACAAGGTCTATTGGAGCATGGTTCGTGTGCTTGTGTCAAGTTCCTTAAACCATGAAACAAGGTGGTTGGAGCAAAGTTCATTTTTCTTATGTCAAGCTCCTTAAAAAATGAAATAGGTTCTCAGGATAGTTATTTTAATGTGTCAACCTCATTAAAAAATGAAACATGTCCTGTTCAAATCGAGTCTTTGATTAGATCTCGTAAATTCCCAGTCAAGTCTTTCTCTTGATCTCGTACTTTGAACCTTCACTCCATCTACCTTTCATATGGACTAAAGCTTGGGGGGCATGTACCTTGAATTGAATCACCATGCTGGTGGCATGCAAAAATTTTCAAGCATAGTTTGTTTCCATTTCAAGCTTGTGTAAAAATGAAAGCGTTTTCAAGCATAGTTTATCTTTGTTTCAAGCTTGTGTAAAATGGAACCAATTTCAAGCAGAGTTTCCTAGTTTCAAGCTTGTGTAAAAATGAAACCATTCCTATTTTACCTCTTGTGATTTCCATTTTATCAGCCTATTTTTCTGGATGAACCATGGTTTTCTCATTCCATCATCCCTATCCGCTTGGCCAGTAATATGCCTTCACTTGGTTGTTTTACCTATTCATGACGAACGGCTGTGATGACTGGTATTGTTATCCAACCTCTTGAACTTTACTTGTTTTGAGTAGTTCCACCATCACCGAAACTAGTAGCTACCCTTAATACCACTCCTTCCTCCAGGAGGAGTCACCTTTCAGCTCTTTTCTGACTCTCTAAAATTGAAAATATTGCCGATATGCTTGTCATTTTAAACTCATTAAATGGCTGCAAAATGATATCTACCCAGTATACGTTTACCCCTTTTTTGGGCTGGGATAGATTATTTACGAAAAAGGAATACCCTAGCCTATCAGGACTAGGAGGTTCTCTCAGACATAGTTTTCTACATTTTTGGATCTGTGGGACTATCTATGAAAGGGGACTGTTGGAGTTTTCTTTTCCGCTGTCTTTTCAAACTCTCTAAACATGAAAAGATGCTGAGTTCTTCATTTTTCAGACTCGTTAAAACCTAATGACATTGGACTCTGTCGTAATTACGTTAGTCGATTTCCTCCTTCCTAGGGCTCGTTAAATGTACTAGGTTGGATTTTTCCGAAGGAAAAACTTATATCGCAAGCATATGCTATCCCCTTCAAGCATGTTTCTAAAAATAATTGGGGTACTCCCCAGAAATAGTGGGGGAAAATGGAACGAGTATCACCGTCGTGTCGGCAGTATGTCGCTCTTGAACATGGCACTTTTCTGCACTCATGTCGGGTTGGGGACATCTCATCTCATTATTTTCTTGCCTCCATGGGTTTTGGTAATATCTTTTGACCACTCATCTACTCCTTTCCATGTTACCATGACCTTAGATTCTTTGATGTCAAATACTACCAAATAAAATGTCGTGCCCCCGATATTTTGAAGAGAAGTTGGCGTCTGCAGTTTTCAACCTCCCTTTGATTCTCTGTCGATCTTGATTCACAAACATTATGTCCCTCTGTCTCATGTCGATGATGTGGGAAAAATTATGGCCCACCTTCGACCAAGGTCACTTCCTGTCGACTTCATCTCATTATCCAGGAAGCTAATCTAGAGAAGCCCTTTAGGTACCTCAGAGCCGGCATGCCTCAATGGCATGTTCTTCACATTCCACACAAGGCTCTCATTACTAGCCTTCGATTGGATGATTCTACGGGTGTTCAACGCCATCTCACTGTTCACATTCCGTGGATTGTACCTATAGTACCTTGAGGGCCATCCTAATTATTGGTGGTTCCTCTCACGCCTGTTAACGACTTTCATTATTGGCTGGTAATCAGACGATGTACTTGCATGTTCGACTTCAGCTCACTTATTCGCATGCTCGGACTTGTACTCTGTTCGGGTCGAGATGGAGCACAAGACTCTGGGTTTGTCTGATAAAATCGAGGCTAAATATTCTTTGTGGATTATCATGATTGGTTACATGACTCATTTGATTGGATGGCTGCAGCCATACCTGAGTCTAGTTGTTGATCCTTCTTTGCTGGATGACTATGTCCATACCTTGGATCTTGGTTTTTGTACTCTCTTTTATGGATGGCTGCGCCCATACCACATATCATGTATCAAAGATATCAGTTGTACTTGTATTTTTAGGTCTTCCGACGACATTGTTTTTAGTTGGGCGCATTCTCATAAAGCATTTCACCCCTCCCTCTCTCTTGGACCTCATGCTTTAGGGGGCATCTGTTACACAGTAATTTGTCACCGTCCCTGCAATCACCATCTCGCACATTGGATGGTCATTTCTGTGACTAATTAGAAGTGTCATGCCTTGAAAATACCATCATTTCATCCCTTGCCATGAATACAACATTCCATTTGTTGACCATTTCCTGAGCAGACCACTAAAAACACATGTTTTTTCCTTGGCGCTGGTAACCTATTATGCCCTCGCGCCAATGAGGAAAATTAATACTAAGCCTATGCCAGTTGGCACTTTGTCCTAGTTAAGCACCCCCGCCAATCTGTATATGGAAATTTTTTTTTTTAAAAAGAGGTGAAGTTTCGATCACAACAACTTCGTGGATGAGCCATAGGGAGTGGTTCGACTGAATAACCACAGCCTTCCTCCTTTGGCCTCTTGTTTCCACCTTATGGGGAAACCTCCCAAGGGATAAAGCCTCCCTTCCACTATTGTAGGGATCCCAAGCTCCTCCTCTCCTCTATAACTATAGCCATCATCCATAGATGTGCTAGCGGAATAGCTGAATAGCTAAATAGCTGAACGCTTGGGAGCTGAACTTGTATGAAGGAAACTATAGCCAAGAAACTATTGAGAGCCAAGCCAAAGAGAGAGAGCTTCGTCCAGATTCTCGGTAAGCTTTGTTGAGACATGCTCCACTGTCAGCCCCGCTTAAGGAAGATCATAGTGTCAGAGCATTTAATTGTATTCTCCCTTTTTTCATTCATAATATAAGTGACTCTGATTTTGGTCCCATTCATTTGTTCATTTATTTATGTAATGCAATGAAATATATCCTCTTTGACTGATGTATAGTTACATGCTTTAGATGTTACGTTGTAGTTTGTCGTTTCCTCGCATGTGTACAAGTGTTCAGACATGTCGAATGGAAGGATTGTGGTCTGTCAAGCGAGGAACCCGAAATGTCATCTTTTCTTCAACGAAAACTGTGTGGGATTTGAGGTAGGCACTCATCGCTATCTTTGTATTTTTGTAACTAGGAACTAACGTCATTGCGTGACTTGATTGTTGCTAGACCTGATCTGGGCTAGTGGGATCACCTCTGTCCGTAAAGGGGATTTACCTCTTCAACACTCCTGCAAACAATTTGACTGAAATCTCTACCTTTCCCTTGATACTATCCTCTACCTCTACTTTGGCCTCTGTTCTGAGATTCTCTTCTACCTGGAATTTGTCCTCTTCCTCGATTATATCCTCTTCTTTAATTGTTTCCTCTTCTATGAAAAATGCTCATGCCTAAATTGTAGCCTCTCTTTAAATTGTTTCCTCTGCTTTGACAGCAACCATGACCTTCTACATTGTGGGCTGCTTGGATTTGATTTAAATGTCCTCTTCCTCGGTTTCTAGAACTATCATTTCAGGATTTACTTGTGCTAGCCTCTCTGAAGAAGAAATCTTCCCCACTTTGCTTCTTCTTCCCAAATTGTTTGTCATGTTGGGCTAGCATATCACTCAATTCATCAAAATTTATCTTCTATAAATTTCCAATGACTTGCAATGTTTCCAAAAAATGTGTGTTATATGATGGCAATCCAACAATTAACATTGTAGTCAAGAAAATTTCATCAACATCTTGAAAACCAACATTTATTATTTCTTACTTGATGTTTTTAAGCCATGAAATATATTCAAGAACATCACCACCTTCAGTTAATGTTTGTTGAAGAAATCTTAATTGAAGATCAACCTTATTTGATTCAGGTTGTGTATCAAACAGATCTTTGAATTTACGCAAAGCGGTTCATGCATCTAAGGCATTTTCAATATGAATGTACATTTCATTATTAACTAAAGCTTTTATAAGAGCTAATGCCTTGGCATTTTTTATTTCCCATTTTGCAAGTGAAGTTGCATCTGTTGGTTTATTAGGCTTAATGTTTCCATCACATATTTCATGCCACAATTCATTATATATAAGAGTTCTTTCAATTAGAAGTTTCCATGTCTTATAATATTTCACCCCTTCTAGCTTATTAGAATTAGAGACAGATTAATAAACTTTGACATTGTAGTGTTGAAGCAGCACACCAAAGGAATCAAGCACCAAAAAAAATGAGCAACTCATCACACAAAACACGCCACGGAAAAAATGACGCACACCACACAAAGAGAAAACGATCTATCGGGGCTTGGCCTTGACCCTCGTATAGTCGTTGAAAAAAGGAGAAAAATGACTAAGCTTTGCACTTGTCTCTACTCAATTTCCCGTTGAGTGTTTACAATGAAATCCTTTCAAAATTTGATCGCTTGACAATACCCTTTCAAATCTCCTTAAAAAAAATCTACGCCCCCTCAAAGTAAAAATTACTTTGAGTTACAATACCACTCTTATCTCTCCATATAGAAAATTACAAATAGAATCTCCTTATTACTCCAATAATAAAAAATTACATAAAATTATATACCTTATCTCTCCATGTGACTTACAAAATTTAAAATCACTTTATAAAAGTGATTTATAAAAAAAATCACTTTACTTTCCCAACTTTTTACATTTTCACTTTATAGAAAAAGTATTTGATTTTCCCATATTTTCCAATTTTCAAGTAGAAGCATTTTATTTCTCCAATTTTTCAAATAGAAATATTTTACTTTCCCAATTTTCAAATAGAAAAATTTTCTTTTTTCATTTTTCACACTTTTAAATATGAAGTTAAATACTTTAAGTCTGAAAATTACTTATGCAATTTAAACTCCACGCTATTATTCTTCCTTTGATTTTTATGTAGATCAATTCTACTTTGTAGATATATTGCAGGAAAGAGACTTTCAAGTTGCCACATTGTCTATGTTAGTGTTTCTCCTCACCACTAGTGTTCTAGCATTTCTCATCTGCCTCCATCTCAACGTAGTTTTCTCTTCAACGTTGCCAACAATTTCTAGCACCGTCTCAACATTTTTCCTTTTTGAAAATTCTAGTTTTGATTGATGTGCTCGTTGCAAAGTTCTGATGATTACTGGACACAAAGTTCAACGATTGTAGGTTGCTACAAATTGTAGGTTGATGTAGATTGTTGTAGATTCCAAGGTCCAGTGTTGAAAATTCATCAAAGCAAAGACGCCATTCCATATGAGAACCCGTCGATTATATCAAATAAACCAAAATATAAATTAAGCAATAGAACTTGAATTCTTGCATTTGTCTAGACGTTTTTGAAGGAAAACTTACATGTGTTGGTTGCAAGGGCTATTTCAACATGAAAAACTGAAGTAGATAAAATACCTCTAGTAGCTGTTACACACATCAAACTTGGGACAACCTCAATCTTGCACTATGTGACATCTATTGCAAGACCACGCAATCAACCGCACTCAGATTTTGAGAAAGCATTGTTGTGGTTTGTAAACAGTGTCGTGGTCAGTTGGAAAACCTGTGCTCAGTCGTACAAAAAAGCTTATGACCAGATTGATCAAAACTCACTGATTTTCTAAAATTGCATTCCAGGTGTGGATGAAAATAGGAGTGGTGTGGAAAAAAATAGGAGTGGTGATATAATTATATGTCCATCATCATAATACAAATCTCATTTAGTATTAAACGTGTTATTACACAAAATGTATGCTGCTATTTAAATCATGGAATGTTGGCAGTGGATCTAACTGATTTCTTAAAATCGCTAACCTATTTTCCCACAGAAGCTAGTGATTATGGAAATCAAGCATACTATTTTCAAAATTCTAGTGGATATGGAATAGGAAAAGAACTCAACGAATCACAAACACTGAAACAATTTAACCAAAAGGAGCGCCATTTGTGGTGTTAGTCAAAAGCGGAGAGGAAAGCATTAGAGGACGTTGACTATGTTGGCTAAGTTTCAAAAATAAAATCAAACCCATTAAGCAACACAATTTACATTTTTCAATTACAATCCCTCCAGGTAATACGTGAGTTTCGTTACTGATAAATTTTAGAATTTTAAAAAATACATATTCATAAATTTCGAGAATTTAGAAAATTCTGAAATCAAATTTTTATTCCTTTTATAAAGAACTTGCATACCAATTAATTGTTGATCAATTGACTGACCAATTCAATGGAGTTTTCCAAGAGCTTGCAGAGCTGGAATCTCCTTGTCCCGTCAGCTGTACTAGTGAAGCTCTGATACCACAATAATACAGAAGTGTCCTCAGACACGTAATTTTATTGATAGTGGAAAAGAAATTACATAAAAATTGCAAGAGTTTACAAATGTAAACTTCCACTAATTTGCAATTAGGAAAGAAAAATATTTATAAGCTACATTTCGTAACTTAATTTAGCTATGGACCATTTGATAAAACAACAAGTGTCCATTTACAATAAATTATCTTCTATCCAATCTACTAAATTTCATTTTATTTTAGAGCCTAAGATATGACTCTATTCTAGAGTCCTGTCTTTTCTAACAATATTCAATTTCTAAGAGTCTCTAATATTTATTAAATATTTTATCCTAACTTTACATTATGATATTTTTATCATCTAACAGGTTTCCATGATTTGCTTTTCCTTCATAAACCTCGGTACTAATCCTACACTACCTAGATATTAGTATGTGAATGAGTGTCAGCCCATCATGCTTCATCAAAAGCTTGAGAATTCACCCATTTTAACAAAATAGGTAAGATATTATAAATATTTCCATCCAAAAATATCTTTTGATATTTAAAAACACATGTGTTTTTATCTCCATTTTATTGAACCCTATCAACTTGCCCCTCTTCGTAATTGTCATTATCTACTTGGCATCTAGTAATTCCTATTCGAGCCCCACACTTTGTTCGACCCTACAAAGAAATATTTTAATATAGTGACATTCCTCCTTGTATTTGACACTTTCATCATTCAATATTTGTTGTTTGAATATTCTATGAAACCCATAATGACACCACCATGATTAAAATCCATGCAATCTACTATTTGGGGATTATTTTTCATTGCGTATCTCGTCCCTATATTTTATTTTATTTCATATGAAGTAATTTCTAGTCATTTGATTATCATTCTCACATCTAATTTTGTGCTCATTCCATTTACCCTTCAAAATCGGCATGAGCTACCACCACATGACCCTCACTCTCTTTGCTTGGTGCTCTGGAATATTTTTGGCCATCTCTCTCTACTCATTGCTCTAGAACTCTCATGGGTCCACACTCTCACCTCTAGATTGAGGTTTTTCCAATAGGTCTAAGTATCCATATATCGTTATGACTCATTAAAACCATAAAACCTCACATTCACCACATTAGGTATCAAATAGGGGCATGCACCCCCATTTGTTTCATTTTCATCCATTTGGCTTGAGATAAGAAACAAGTCTCTTTAGTAGTGGATTAATCAATTCCTTTCATTTGTTGCAGCAAAACTTTTGATTTCAAGTGGGTGATATGAAGTGTGACTAGAGACTTATAGTCCAATTGGTTCCTAGATCTCATCATTTTTTTTCTAAATGCAACATGTCCATAACATAGCTTTTAAAAACGAAATTTGACATACAACATTCTAGATACTTATGTGGATATTATTGTAGCGCCTCGATTTCTTTATATTTACCACATAAACATATTTCTAATTGTTGTATAAAGATTTTTCCCTGGAATTTATAAATGGGTGACATATTGATATTACGAGCAAATACATGTTATTGGTGAGAATAATAAATTTATTTGAAAAAATATACCATATGATATAATAAAACATCTCAACAAATCTATTATTAGTATTGCTTGTCATGTTCCCACTACTTTATCTTGCATATGTTGGTGGTTTTTTCATGGCTTACAACATCTATACATTTTCCACTAATTATACTCTCTATATTAAATAATTATAATAAGGAAGTTCCTTCATTCTACATAAGTTAAATGTTTAGTTATACTTCATAAGACAATGAGGGAATTGGGCTTCATTCTTCAATTTTTTTTGTTGGGCAACGTTGATGTGATTTTGGTGATTATGGGGTTCCGAGATGGTGGCTGCAAAATTATCACCACTATAATGACCACAATGATGATATGGGATTACCAAATGTGTTAGTCAATTATTGATGTGATAGAAATTTTGACCAGATAAAGGGTTCATAAGCTTAAAGAATAATAACCATAATATTTGACTCAAATAATCTTGAAGTCATGTTGTTTTGCTTCTACAAGTGAGGTCATTTAACCATGTATTAATTATCCCTTTATTGATAAAGCTTCCCTTGAACACCAGTTCTTATAAAATGTGCAAGCATTTCCTTGTCCTACCTTGACCATAAAAATTTACTCGACTTTGTGTTTTGAACGTTAAAAAAAATGGTCTAATATATTGCATTGCTCTATTTTGTCATGCAACGTTTCTCCCTACCTACAAAATTTTTATCTATAGACAAACATATTTGAAGGATGTTTAGAATAGG
Organism: Pinus albicaulis; assembly: GCA_034641835.2. Classification (NCBI taxonomy): domain Eukaryota; kingdom Viridiplantae; phylum Streptophyta; class Pinopsida; order Pinales; family Pinaceae; genus Pinus; species Pinus albicaulis. Next base: position 214,147,869 of record CM076575.1, on the reverse strand, counting down.
TTTGGTATATTGTTTCTCTACTGAAGAAATCATCTATTAGCTTCATCCATGATTGGAATTTGATTTCTTCTCCAAAGAACTCATGCAATAAGAGCTCAAGTTGGTAGTTATTTTATCCTCATTAATATTATGTTAACTAAGTCTAATTATTAAAGTGTGGAGTTGCAAGAAACCCTTTTAGGTATAAATGGCTTGAATTATTAAGGTATTAGTGTGAATGAAAAGTCTAATACATTCCACCATTTTTAATATAGTCATAGTTAACAAATACATGTTTTTTGTGAAAACTTTCCAATTGAGACGAGGTTATCTATGCATTGCTGCTTCTATTGAAAATATTAAAGTCACCTGCAAACCCCGTGCAGGAGAATGGAAACAGAGTACAACAGGGGCAGAGGTTGAGTGCACACCATGGTGTATTCAACAGGGTTTAATGAAACCATAAGGAATTTTTTTTTTTATTGTTTATGGGTGCAGCTGTCTTTTGTAGACGAATTGAAAAATTCGTGGACCAAACCACGCAACGGCATAGTTTTAAATATACAGTAAAATCAGGTCTTAAAACCTGCACCAACCAAGAAAACGAAAGTTTTTCTTACGCGCTAAAGTTTTCAAATTGACTGGGTCCCACTGCCAGCTCAGCCAGCAACGTGGACCAATCAACATCCATCACTATATCGCAACATCGCCATCCACCCAACCGCAAGGTTCATTGTTACAGCTATGATGCGATGTGGTCCCCACATCGCACATCGCAACATCGCAAGTCTTTTGTTCGTTTGTCCGTCACTCCAAACTATTGATGCACTGATGCCGATATCACAGCATTACAATCGCATTCGCCAAGTTCTTCCGCTCATTCGTCCGCCGATGCGCCGATGCGATCTGGTCCCACTGCCAACGCATCAAAGGCTACATGGACCCATCAACATTTATCATCCAGGTTTTTGGCATGACGCCACATGGAGCATTTGTTACATGAATTTGTTATGAAATCTAGCTCATAATTTTGTTTGAGTTTCAACGAGCCTAGCACTAGCCAATAGGAAAGTGTTCGCATTGGTTTTGGGTCTGCTAACGTAGGGCAAATTTGTAACGTGAAAAGTTTGCAATGCGGCTCAATTTTTGTTTGAAGTCCAGGTTTATTAGTTTATTAAACTTTGGTTAAAGTTTATCCCGACGTAGTAATAAGTGTTTTTTAAACCTTTTATATTTATTTTTATTTTATGTTTTTTAATGCCGCGCCATATAAAAGCAAAAAAGCCCGTAGGCTTATGTAATACAGACATATTGCTGTGTAGTGTGAAAAGCTCGCAGGTAGAGAAAAACACAGTAAACCAAAAGAGCACCGTATGTGCCTTTTTGAGACAGAGAGAAGATTTGTGAGCACTGCGTGTTGTAGCAGTCTTATCCACATTTTTTAAAATCCCTCTGATAAGAGGAAGAACAAATTTTGTAATGTTTTCTTTTATGTTAATGAAATAGAAGAAATAGTTTTTCATCTCTATTTATCAACAGCAAAATTTTATATTTTAAACTTTGTGTTGTAGAGGAGAATCTCTATTCTCCCTGTTTTTTCTGGAATCATCAGAAATTCCAACATGCTATCAGAGCTAGTCCAGGCTCTTTGAAGGTGTCAAAGATGCTGAAGGAAGAAGTATTTGTTGCAACAATTCTCCAGCAGAGTGAAGGCTCAACAAAAGTCAAGGTATTTCTCAAAAAAATAGAGTTTTGTTTTTTTTTAAAGAGTGCAGTCCTCAGAGACAGAGTTTGTCTTTTAAATAAGGAAAGACAGGTTTTTTGTTTAAAAACACAATCAAGTTATTTGAACATATTTAAGAGTGCTAACCATGGCAGAAGCCAACACAATCATGAGTATTGGAAATACTCATCTCCCACAGTTCAATGGGAAGAACTATGATTATTGGGAAATCACCATGAGAGCCCTGTTTGCCTCTCAAGACCTATGAGAGTTTGTTGAAGATGGTTTTGAAGAACTAGTAGATGAAAATGCCTTTAATGTCTTAACACAGGCAGAGATGGATTTGTTGAAGAGAAATAGGCAGAAGGACTCTAAAGCCCTCTTCTATCTCTATCAAGCAATGCATGAGAGTGTGTTTCCAAGGATAGGAGCAGATAAGAGATCTAAGGATGCATGGGATACCCTCCAGATTTCCTATCAAGGTATGGAGAAGGTGAAGACAGCAAAGCTACAATTGCCGAGGAGAGATTTTGAAACTCTCTGTATGAAAGAGTCTGATAACATAGACTCATTCTTGACACATGTGATTGGGATGGTCACCTAGACAAGGTTTCATGGAGAGACACTTGAAGAAAGAAGGATAGTAGAGAATGTAATGAAGATCCTACCCTCAAGGTTTGATGTTATTGTAACCACCATTGAAGAGACAAAGGATCTCTCAAATTTTTCAGTTGATGAACTTCATGCATCACTGATGACTCATGAACAAAGATTGGGAAGATGAGTAAACCCATCTTTGGAGCATGCCTTCAAGACCCAGATGCCTTTTGGAAGAGGAAGAGGTCAAGGCAAAGGAAGAGGAAGAGGCAGAAGCCAAAACAAAGGAGGAAGAAACAACCCTTCATATACTCATGGAAGGAGTAGCAATCAGAATCAAAGCCAAGGCCAAAGCAGCAACCGGTAAGGTGGAAAAAAACATACTCATGGACAATGGTATAACAAATCCAATGTTCAGTGTCATTATTGCAAAAAATATGGGCATTATGCCAATGAGTGTAGGAAAAAGAAATATGTCATGAATAATAGGCAGAATGCAAATGTAACAAGAGAAGAAAAGAACCCAAAGAATGTGTTGTTAACATGTAATGTAGCACAAGATAGGCAGGATGATGTATGGTTCTTAGATTCAGGCTGCAGTAATCCCATGACTGGAAAAATAGCAATGTTTGCCAATCTTGATGAAGATGTTAAATCTGAAGTAACAACTGGAACTAATACTAAGATCTCTGTCAAGGCAAAAGGCAGAGTAATTATCATTGCAAGAAATCGTGAGCATAAATTTGTGCCAGATGTATACCATGTTCCTGGCTTGAAATGTAATTTTTTGAGTGGTGGGCAGCTCATTAACAAAGGTTACAATGTATTCTTCAAAAATTATGTGTGCACAATAATGGAAATAACTCCAAGCAAAAAGGTTATTGCAGAAGTGAAAATGACCAGTAATAGAATGTTTCCACTCAAGCTAAATGCAGACTTGAAGGGAAAGAGAAAGAATGTAGCAGTTGTAACTCAAGAGGTCTTTCAAAAGGAAGTGAAAGATCAGAACTGGTTATGGAAATTGAGATTTGGACATCTCGATTTTGGAGGTCTGAATTTGTTGCACAGAAAAGGAATGGTAAGAGGACTACCATTGATAGAGAAACCAGACAGCATATCTGAAGGCTGCACCTTGGGCAAACAACACAGAGAAAACTTTTCATCAAGAAAGAGGATAAGGGCAAAGGCACCCTTAGAAATTATCCATTCAGATTTGTGTGGCCAATGCAAATATCATCAATATAAGGCAGCAATTATATGTTGACCTTCATTGATGATTTCACAAGAAAAATATGGGCTTATTTCTTGAAATATAAAAGTGAAGTGTTTGAAAAAAATTTCCACTTTCAAGATGTTGTAGAGAAACAAAGTGGGTAGCATGTCAAAGTCTTAAGGACTGACAGAGGAGGTGAGTACATCTCAAAATAATTTCTGCGTTTTTGTAGAGAAAATGTCATACACAAGAAATTTACAACAAGGTAAACACTGTAGCAAAATGGTGTTGCTGAAAGAAAAAATCGAACCATCATGGATATGGTAAGAAGTATGCTAAAGGAAAAACATTTTCCAAATGAATATTGGGCAGAAGCTACAAATTGTGCAACATATATCTTGAATATATGCCCAACCGAAGTAGTAATGAATAGAGTTCGAGAAGAAGTGTGGAGTGGCAGAAAAGGAGTCACCCACATGCGAATTTTTGGGTGTGTGGCTTATGCACACATTCTAGATCAGCTAAGAGAGAAGTTAGACAGTAAGGGGGAGAAGTGCATCTTCCTTGGATACTGTGAAGAATCCAAGGGATATAGATTGTATAACCCATCTACGAAGAAATTTTTTATAAGCAGAGATGTGCAATTCATAGAAGAAGAAGCATGGGAGGGAAGCACTGAGAAAACAGTCAATGTAAAGAGCTATTTGTCTCAAGATGAAAATGAGGATGAGATGGCTGAAGTACATCCATCATTAGCACCACTACCTCCACCAACACAAGGATAGCAAGGGACACCACAAGCTAGAGTAAGAACACCCTTGAGAAGAAATGAGAGTGCTTCTCCAAGCACACCACAAGGAGCAGATTTAAGTGGTTCTTCAAGCACAGCTACACCAAATGAAAGAGGAACCAAATTCAGAAATCTAAATGAAATCTATGAGCAAGAAGCAACAAATGAAGGTATAAATTCTTTATTTGCATTATATTGTCATGTTGATGATCCTATTCATTTTCAAGAAGCTATAAAAGATAAGAAATGGATAGATGCTATGGATGAAGAAATGAATACAATAGAGAAAAATAAAACATGGGAATTGGTTGATCTCCCAAAAGGTAAAGAAGTCATTGGAGTGAAATGGGTCTACAAGACCAAAAGCAATGTTGAAGGTAAGATTGAAAGGCACGAGGTCAGACTTCTTGTCAAAGATTATAAGCAGCTTTATGGAAGAGATTATGAAGAAAATTTTGCACCAGTTGCAAGAATGGAAAAAGTGAGAGCAATGTTGTCCATAGCAGCACAAAGCAAATGGAAGGTTTACCAATTGGATGTAAAATCAACATTCCAAAATGGAGTTTTAATGGAAGAGGTTTATGTTGAACAACCTCTCGGCGATGAGAAATAAGGACAAGAGCACAAATTTTATAGGTTGAAGAAATATCTTTATGTTCTGAAACAAGCACCAAGAGCATGGTACAGTAGGATAGATTCTTATCTACTGGAGAATGGGTTTGAAAAGTGTGAAGGAGAACCCACATTATACAGCAAGGAGAAAGATGGTAAGATGTTGATTGTTGTTTTATATGTTGATGATGTGATATTTACAGGTAATGATGAATACCTCATTGAAAATTTTAAAACAATCATGAAGGATGAATTTGAAATGACTGATATGGGATTGCTGAAATACTTCTTAGGAATAGAAGTAGAGAAAAATGAAAATAAGATTTTTATTTCTCAAGCTAAATATGTAAATGAAGTTTTGGAGATATTTAACATGCAGGATTGCAAGGCAGCAATTACTCCCACAGTAATGGGATTGAAACTCAACAAAGATGACAAGAGCAAGGATTTTGATCCTAGTTTGTACAAGAGCATAGTTGGAAGCCTTATGTATTTGACTGCAACTAGGCCTAATAGTATGCATGATGTTAGTTTGATTTCCAAATTTATGGAAAGGCCAAAGGAGGCACATTGGCAAGATGAAAAAAGAATTTTGAGGTATGTGAAAGGAACTAAAAGGTATGGAATTCTATATACCACTTCAGAAAATTCTCAATTGATTGGATATACTGACAATGATTAGGCTGGAAGTATTGATGATCGGAAAAGCACTTCTGGTTATGTTTTTCATATGGGTTCAGGAGCCATTTCATGGGCTTCTAAAAAACAGCCAATTGTAGCATTATCTACCATAGAAGCAGAGTATGTGGCAGCTACAGTAGCAACATGTCAAGTAGTGTGGATGAGAAGAATGTTGAGGAGTTTATGTCAAGAACAGGTAAAAAGGAAAGTGATTTATTGTGACAATAGCTCAGCTATAGCATTGTCAAAGAATTATGTGTTTCACAAAAGAACAAAACACATAGATGCCAAGTTTCACTACATCAGAGAATTGGTGAACAATGGAGAAATTTTTTTACAACATTGTAGAATAGAGGAGCAGTTTGCAGACATTCTGACAAAGCTATTGGGGAAAAAGAGTTTTGAATATTTGAGAAAATGCTTGGGTATGACAGATAACCCAACAGCTGACTTTAAGGGGGATTGTTGAAAATATTAAAGTCGTCTGCAAACTCCGTGCAGGAGAATGGAAACAGAGTACAACAGGGGCAAAGGTTGAGTGCACACCATGGTGTATTCAACAGGGTTTAACGAAACCGTAAGGAACTTTTTTTTAATTGTTTATGGGCGTAGCCATATTTTGCAGAAGAATTGAAGAATTCGTGGACCAAACCATGGAACAACATAAGTTTTAAGTATACAGTCAAATCAGGTCTTCAAGACTGCACCAACCAAGAAAATGGAAGTTTTGTTTTCGCGCCAAAGTTTTCGAATTGACCAGGTCCCACTGCTAGCTCAGCCAGCGACGTGGACCAATCAATGTCCATCGCTATATCGCAACATCGCCATCCACCTAACCGCAAGGTTCATTGTTACAACTGCAATGCTATGTGGTCCCCACATCGCACATCACAACATCGCAAGTCTTTCGTTTGTCCATCTGTCACTCTGAATTGCCGATGCGTCGAAGCTGATATTACAACATTGCAATTGCTCATCGCAAATGTCCATGCCACCGAAACCATTGTTCCATCGATCCATCTCCGATGCAATATTGTGATGTGATGTGGTCCCCATAGCACACATCGCAACATCGCAATCGCATTCACCAAGTTCTTCCGCTCATCCATCTATCAATGCATCGATGCGATGTAGCCCCATTGCTAGCACATCAAAGGCTATGTGGACCAATCAACATTTATCACGCAGGTTTTTGGCATGACGTCACATGGAGCATTTGTTATGCGAATTTGTTATGAAATCTGGCTCATAAATTTGTTTGAGTTCCGGCGGGCCTAGCACCAGCCAATATGAAAGCGTTCGCGTTGGTTTTGGGTCTGCTGATGTAGGGGAAATTTGTAATGCGTAAATTTTACAATGAAGCTCAATTTTTCTTTGAAGTCTGGGTTTATTAGTTTATTAAACTTTGGTTAAAGTTTATCCCGGCATAGTATTAAAGTTTTTTTTTTAAACCTTTTATATATATATATATATATATATATATATATATATATATATATATATATATATATAGATATATTTATGTTTTTTAATGTCGCACCATATAAAAGAAAAGAAGCCCGTACGCTTATGTAATACGTACATATTGTCGTGTAGTGAAAAAGCTCCAGCAGTAGAAAACAAGTAAACCAAAAGAGCACCGTATGTGCGTTTTTGAGAGCGTAGAAGATTTGTATAATCGAGTGTTGTAGCAGCCTTATCGCATTAATCAGCTTGAGTATCCGATAAGAGGAAGAATGAATTTTGTAATGTTTTCTTTTATGTTAATGAAATAGAAGAAGCAAGCTTTGTCATCTTTGTTTTTCAGTTGAAGAAATTTTATATTTTGAACTCTCTCTCTCGTTGTAGAGACTCGAATCTCTATTCTCCTCGTTTGTCTGAATCATCGAATTCTAATGCTCTTCCAAAATAATTTTTTCGATTCTTTCCGAGAGCAAATCCTACATAAATTCCATCAAAAAATCATGTGGTAGGAAATCCTTTCACCGTCCCCTATTTTCTAAGCTATCGCTTGTATCTAAAATTTACGTTTCGAAACCCTTCATGCGAAATTATACTTTCGTAATTTACATGTCTCAGTACTAAAGTGGAATATGATTAAGGAAAATAAAGAAAAAAAAAGTACACATGAGAGTGATGATTTACTTTCCAACTACAATTTCAGAATTACCTTGCATGGCATATACGATCATAAAAACTGAGGTGAATTCCAGTCTTCTTTTGGTGTCAGCATGTGCCATTTAATACATTGTGGAATATTTATTAAAATATTTGGAACATGTAGGACAATATTGAAGCTTCCATCTCCAATATATAATCTTCATTTTCTAATTTCTTCCACTAAAGAATCATAACATATGTGAATATAAGGACTAGTATATGTTTTTTATGATGAGAGAAAATCTTTTATGGTTATCGTGCAATGTAAATATCCAGAAGATATGATCCATGCATCAATATAAGAAAGGATAGAAATTAATACATGTCCATTCCATCTTGTTTTAAGTTCTCTTTCTCATTCCTTCTTCTTAGCACTATCTAGAATACATTTTTCTTTTGAAGACTCTGCACCATGATATCAATTATCTCCTTCATTTTATGATGATTCTATATGGGTAAAAATAGTTGCAATAGATGAATTTTGATTTCTCCTTCTTACCATTAGCATTATTCAAGTTCATATATTCATTTGGAGGATTGGGATTTCCGCCCTCTCTCAAGTCTAATTCGCTTTCCACTCCTTTCCCTTTAGATTACTAAGGTATTTCACGGTGGCCATATGCCTTTCTTGCATAGAAAGTGCATAGGATTTGAAACTTTTCAATTTGGCCATATTTATGAGCAAGAGCTTATCTTTCTCATGTATGAAGGACTTAATAAAAGAATTGAGTTTCAGAATCTATCAAGTTTGGAGACAAATATAGCATAAGCTAGACCTAATTTCGAAAAAATCGTAAACATTAATTTTCTTTCATGCTTTGATTTGTGAATTCATTCCTTCAACTAGTAACAAAACTATCAACCTTGTGAAAAAACTTGAATGTTTTCAAAACTACTTGGATCTAATAATTTGAGCTAATTTTAAAGATTTGACCTCACATTTCATTCTACTTCTCATCTCATTTCCATGGCTATCTGGCATCAGCATATACTTATAATTTGATGTAGAATCTTTAGCTTTCATTGAAAATTGTTATATTTCATGTCAAGAAGGTGGAGAATTGTATTTTCGAAAGCTCAGATCTTCAACACCTACAAAACGATTGTTTATGCTCTTTCTTCCTAACTCCCATCACATGTAATACCATGTGAAATTGAAACAGAACCTTGACATAATGGATCTAGCTAGAAAACAATTAAAAATAATAATAATAAACTTGCAAATAGGAAAAAGAAATATTTGTGAGAAATAATTAAGAAATTAAATTCATTCACAAAAGGATTAAACTAAAAGTAAAATATGAGAGAGTACATTTCAATGTAATATACTTTTAAAGGTTAAACTAATATAGTAGTGACTGTAGAAAAATATGAACTGCATCTAAGAAAATTGACACTTAGTCCTAATTAATTGTCTAAAGGGTTGACTTATGCTAATATAACTCATGCATGCAACTGCGGAGAGTCAGCCATCTTGGTTATACTTTGTCCATCCATAAATACATAATTTAAGTAAGTCTTTGCATAACAAATAGAAAAGAGTACAATATAAATAAATATATTTACCAAAAATTATATATATATAAGCACTAGAATAAAAATATAAATATAAAGATTTTGCTACACACCCAAACATATATCAATTTGTAATTTTTAAAAAACATAATTTTTAAGTACTAAACACTCTCCTAACACATTTATTTATTCGGGATATAATAATTTTTAATAAAGTGTTTACGTTTATCTTTAAAAACAAAATTACTAATTCCAAATAAATGTTAATCCTCCACATCCTCCACATTCAAGTTAAAGAAAAACATAAAAAGTGTTATAGTAACTTTCTATTTGATTTTATGTTATTATCATTACCCTCCTCTCAAAACCTAACAAAATGATGGATTAAGTTTTTATTTGTTTTTCTTATTATTATGTTATTCGTATAAAGATTAAATATGAGTAAAGGGGACGAGAAAAGCCTCATCTGGTGATAGATATCCCGACCATGAAAATCTACTTCCACAACAAGAAGAAGAAAAGAGGATAAAAGGGATATTCATCATCTGCTAATTATTTACACATCTCGACCCGCGGAGAAATAAGCCTGAAGGGAACCGGGGAGTTTCCTTTTATTTTTCTGGATAATTATCGCGTGCCAGCCATCGATCCTATGAATCGTTCTTGCAATATCAGCGACGTGGTCTGGGCAGGTGAGTTGCTATTCGTCTTCGCTAGCAGATGTAGGCTTCATAAATTATAGGAGATGGAGAATTACCCAGTTCGATTTGGAAAAAAAATGGACTATTTAAAATTAAATATAGAAAAAATTTGGGAGTATTTATCTTATTACTATTATTTTTTTTTTATAATTTCTAAAAATTTTAAATTAACAATATTGATATTTAAACACTCGGATATTGTTTCCAATTACATTATAATTATTAAATAGTAACATTAATAGAAAAAATAAATTTTGACACAAAATAAATGAAATAGAATAAGAATAACCAACTTCTTTGACATAAACAATAAAAAAAATGACCAGCTCAAAGACCTAAAAACTATATTATCGGTTTAAAAAAAATAACAAAGACAAAAGACTAGATTTTAGCCAATGCTATTACAAATTTTATTACCAATAAACAATTAGATATAATTGATCTATAAAAAAGAAAAATATTAATATTTAATACTATACTTGAATACTTTTACCAAAAAAAATTCAAAAGTTACCGTTTATCAACTTTTTCCATTTTAGGTGAAAGAGGAAATTTCACAAAACATTTCCACTTGTAGCTTTTAAATAGCGTGAAAAATGAATGCAACTTTTCAAATTCCGAGAAAATGAAAGATGACCTCGGGTGTCATTTAGGATGCGGAGGAGTAAAATTGCAGATTGCAAAAAAATTACGAAATTTATTATGAAACAGGGATGCATGGCTATACCCAACCGAATAACAAATTTATTGTGAAACAGTGATGCATTGCTCTACCTAACCGAATTCTAATGTATTATCTACCGAACCTAATTCTATTCTAATGTATTATCTACCCAATTTAATTGTACCGCCGAATTTTCGAATTTACAGAATATAAGGTCATAAGCTTACTTCTGGAAAATTCGTCTCAACTATCACGTTGAATTTTAGGACAACAACCATATTTTGAATTTACAGAATATAAGGTCATAAGCTTATGCTTATTGGAAAATTAATTTCAATTATCACTTTAAATTTTCTGACAACAAACATACCTTAAATAAATATTTTGGATGTTGTGAAGTTAGTTTGCACTCAAGGTCGTCTTTTTTGAAGAGGAGTACAATTAACCATTCTGCAACCGATTAAATAATCAAAATCAAATGGAAATTTAGGATTTTTTGAATAAGAGTACAATTAACTATTCAGCAACAGATTAAATAATGAAAATCAAATGGAAATTTATGAATCGTTGGTAGAAAAACGTAGGCCAACATTTACTCCACAACTATTATTTAGTGTCTGTAAAGTTCAGAAAGCATTTTGTACTCTAGTCCACTTTGTGTATTAGATATTTTATGGTCATGTATTAATGTATTAGGAATGTATGTTTTGATATAACAAGCATGTAAGTATGTATAAGTCTAATGCATAGTGACTAATGTAAGTTTGAGAGGTTTTGCGAGAAAATTGTGGAGAAAATGTTGGTGAAAGCCTGAAAACTTGTTGGAAATTGGAAATAAACGAACATAGAGGGATGTGTTTCCCTCACAACACAGAGAAAGCAATTATATGGGGAAAATAAAATTCATGCCTCCATTGCAAATTGCATAGTGGCAATATTAACTTTTAACATTTCCGTGATATAGGAAAACCTTAAGAACTTGCGATGGCGATGTGACGTGGAACTTATTGCATCGCAACATAAATATTTTATCTTGCGGGCATTGTCCATTAACCTTTGTGATATGTGATTGCGAGTGCTGCCCTCTTGAGCTTGCCTCGTGCGATTGCGATCGCATCACATCACAAACAAAATAGCATAGCTTGCAGTCACTAAAGAGGTAAGTCGTAAGATGTGCGAAGTGCAAAGTTGCGGGCGCTCAAAAAAGCTAAACGATAAGTTGTGCGATGTCCGATGACGATGTCACATTGCAACATCGCAAGGTTTCGGTGTGGGTGCTAAAAGGTAAAACTTAAATGTTAGGAAGTGCGAGTGGCGATGCAGTAACAACATGAAGTGCAAAATGTAGAAGGTAAGAAATAAACGAAATGCAAAGGTTTGTGGGCGATCTTGGCAATGCGGCAATGGTTGGTGGGTCCTGTCGATATCGTATTGGTGGAAATATAACTTCGATGAAAGGCTTGAGAGGTAAACCAAAAAATTTGCAGGCTGCGAACCTACGGGCAAAAAAGTAAGTCAATGGCGGAAAGGAATTAAACACAAACATGGGCTCGGGTACTCTGTTTTTTATTTTGCGTAAAACACCTCGGATTTGAATTCTCAGCTCCTTCCTTCCCTGCACAGAATTTCAATGGAAGTATGGTTGTTTCCTGTCATTATTCATGGCAGTGGTTGGGAGTATTTCCAACACTCCCCGTTAATCACAACTATTGCCATCAATAATTTCCAGACACTTTCTGAGATACAAATTTTTTTTCTGTCCCAATGTCTTTGTGAGAATATCAAAAAAAATTTCCTCTAACCTGCAATGCTGCAAAACAATTTCACCACTGTTAACTAATTCCCTTATGAAATGGTATTTGACATCAATATTCTTTGTTCTCTTGTGGAAAAAAATTTTCTTTGAAAATTCAATTGTCAAGTTGTTATCATAGAAAATTGTAGTTCCTTTGTCTTTTTCATGACATAAGTCCCTCAGCATCCTTCTCATCCAAACTACTTGACATGTAGTTGTTGTTGCTGCTACATATTTAGCTTCTGTTGTTGATAATGAAACTATTGGCTGCTTCTTGCAAGCCCATGAAATGGCTCCCGGTCCCAAATGAAAAAAATACCTTGATGTGCTCTTTCTTTCATCAACACTTCCAGCGCAATCACTTTCAGTGTAACCAATCAGCTTAAAATCATCAGTTTTAGAGTATAGAACATCATACTACTTTGTTTCATTTATACACCTCAATTTTCTCTTAGCTTCATTCCAATGTGTCTCCTTGGGTGTCTGCATGAGTATGGATATCAAATCCTATCCATACATTATATCGTGCCTAGTTACAACAACAGATTAGACCACAACAACAGATTAGACTTCCAATCATGCTTTTATACAATGCCGAATTGACATTCTTGCTATAGTCTTCCTTGCTGAACTTCAACCCCATGACAGTTGGAGTTAATTATGGCTTGTTGTTTTGCATATTGGACCTTTTTAAAATATCTGCAACATACTTTGCTTGGGAGATAAAATTTCCCTTTTTTGTTTGCTTTACCTCTATGCCCAAAAAATATCTCAACAAACCCATCTGAGCCATTTCAAACTCACTTTTCAGGACTGCTTTGAAATCAAAAATGAGAAAAACATCATTGCCAGTAAAAATCAAAGCATCTGCATATAAAACAACAATAAGAATTTTACCATCATTTTCTTTCATTTAGAGTGTGGGTTCACCATCACACTTGTCAAACCCATTGTCCACAAGGTAAGCATCAATGTTGTTGTACCATGCTCATGATGCTTGCTTCATCCAATAAAGATATTTCCTCAATTTACACACTTTGTGTTCTTGGCCTTATATCTCATAGCCAGGAGGTTGTTCAACATACACCTCCTCTTTCAGCACTCCATTCAAGAATTTTGACTTCACATCCATTTGATAAGCTTTTGAATTTTGTTGTGCTACTATAAACAACATTGTCCGCACTATCTCCATCCTTGAAACTGGTGCAAATTTTTCCTCATAGTCTCTTCCTTGCTACTACTTGTAGCCTTTGGAAACTAGCCTTTCTTTGTGCCTTTCTATCTTGTCTTCAATGTTTCTTTTGGTCTTATACACCTATTTCACTCCAATAACTTGTTTTCCTTGTGGAAGGTCCACTAACTCCCATGTGTCATTATTTTATACTGCTCCTATCTCTTCATTCATTGCTTCAATTCACTTCCCTTCTTTGAATGCATCTTCAAAATAGATTGGGTCATCAACATGAAAAACTAATGCAAATAAATAATTTAGATGAACACTATTATCAACATCTTCTTGCTCATAAATTTCACTTAAATTTATGAATCTTGGTCTTCATGTATTTGATGAAGATGTGCTTGGAGTTGCATTTGAAATCGAGGGAGTTGTTGATCCCTCTAGTGTGATTGGAGAAGCACTTCCCTGATTTCTCAATGTTCTTCTATTTCTTGCTTGTGGTGTGCTTTTTTGAGCTTGTGTAGGTGGAAGAGGAGCCACCGTTGAGGGATTACTTTTTGCAATAAATTCCTCTTTGTCTTCATCTGAAATACATGTCTTCGCATTGATTGTTTTCTCTAAACTTCCATCCCAAGCTTCTTCTTCAATGAACTGAACATATCTACTGATGATTACTTTCTTGATTGATGGATTATGGAGCTTTTAAGCCTTAGATTCATCACTGTATCCAAGAAATATATATTTCTCCCCCTTGCTATCCAACTTCTTCCCTAACTGATCCAAGACATGTGCATATGCCACACATCCACACACTCTCATGTGACTGACAAATTTCTTTGTTCCACTCCATGCTTCTTCTGGAACTCTTTTCATAACACTTTTGGTTGGTAATTTATTTAAGATATATGCTGCATAATTCAAATATTTTTCCCATTACTCATTTGGAAAATGTTTTTCCTTCAACATATTTCTTACCATGTCCATGGTGGTCCTATTTTTTCTTTCTACAATATTGTTTTGCTGAGGTGTATACCTTGTTGTAAACTACTTGAGTATTCCATGCTCCCTACAGAAACATAGGAAGTCTTTGGAGATATATTCTCCACCTCTATCAGTTCTCAACACTTTTATGTAGTGTCCACATCGCTTCTCAACAAGAGCTTTGAAGTGGTAGAACTATTCAAACACTTCACTTTTCTATTTTAGAAAATAGACACATGTCTTCCTTGTGTAATCATCTATAAATGTCAACATATCATGACTTCCAACTAATGATGTCATTTCCATTGGTCCACATAAATCGGAGTTAACAATATTCAAAGTTGCCTTTTCCCTTATACTCTTTCATGCTAGAAATGATTCTTTGTGTTGTTCTTCCAAGATGCAACGTTCACATAGGTTATCTAGTTTCTCTATGAGTGGTAATCCCTTTATCATGCCTTTTCTATGCAACAATTTCAAACCTCTGAAATTGATATGTCCAAATCTCAAATGCCATCACCAGTTCTCATATTTCACTTCTTCTTGAAATATTTCTTGTGTGATAGCTGCTACAACACCTCCATCCTTGAAGTCTGATATGATCTTGAGACGAAACATTCTATTGCTTGTTATATGCACTTTTGCAATGAGCTGTCCACTTCGAGGTTTATTCATGATTGTGCACACATCATTCTTAAAAAATAGATTGTATCCCTCTTGCATGAGTTTTACAATTCTTAGAAGGTTACATTTCAGGCTAAGGACATAATAAACATCTGGCATGAACTTCCTCTCTCCCTTTCTTGTAAGTATGTTTACTCTTCCTTTTCCCATGGCAAAGACCTTGGTATCATTCCCTGTTGTCACTTCATATTTTACACTTTCATATAGATAGGAAAAAATTGCTATGTTTCAAGTCATATGATTGCTACACTAAATCTATGAACCATAGATCTTCTTGTTTTTTTTGTGCTACATTACAACCTAAAAGCATGCTACCATGATTCTAATTTTTGTTTGTGAAATTTACACGAGGTTTACTACCCATGTCATTTTTCTTCTTTATACATTCATTTGCATAATGACCATACTTTTTGCAATAATGACATTGGAGTTGAGATTTATCATACCTCTGTCCTTGTGCTTGATTCTAGCTTGAGCCTTGGCTTGGATTTTGATTACTTTCCCTTCCACTTGTGCTTGCAGGGCTGCTTCTTCCACCTTTGTGTGGGCTTCTTCCTCTTCCTTGGTAATTTGATCTTGCTCGACCTCTACCTTGATCAAAAGACATTTGTGTCTTAAATGCATGCTCCAATGAGGATTTTGTTGCTCTGTTCAATCTATGTTCATGAGACATCATTGATGCATGAAGCTCATCCACTAAAAACTATGAGAGATCCTTTGTCTCTTTTATGGCCACTACTATGTCATCAAACCTCAATGGTAGACTTCTTAAGACTTTCTCAATTATTCTCCATTCTTCAAGTGTCTCTCCATGAGACCTGATTTGGGTAACCAAACCAATCACATGTGTAAAGAATGATTCTATATTATCAGACTCTTTCATACAAAGAGTTTCAAAATATCTTCTCATCATTTGAAGTTTTGTTGTCTTCACCTTTTCCATGCCTTGATAGGATATCTATAGGGTATCCCAGGCCTCCTTAGACTTAGTTGTTGCTGAAAACATTGGGAAGATTCTCTCATATACTGTTTGGAAGATATAGAAGAGGGTTTTTGACTCCTTCTTATTATTATCTCTCAACAAACCTCTTTCTGCTTGTGTTAAAGCATTATATCTTGTGAGGAGAACAGGGCCTTCATTGTAGTGGCCCAATAATCTCAATTCTTCCCATTAAAATTTGGTAGTTGGAGATTAGTCAGGCTTGTGCCTTCTGCTGCCATCTTTATTGTGTAAACAAAACCTTCTCACTGCTGGAGAATCAGCTTCTCAAAACAATCTTTCAGCTTCTTCAGTAAAGATTTCATTCGTTTACTAAGAGCCTAAACCTTCCCCGATACCATGTTCAAAATTGGAAATAAAAAAACATAGAGGAATGTGTTTGCCCCACAACAGAGAGAGTGAAATTATATGCAGAAAATAAAATTCATACACAAACAGACAGCGAGATAAAACATGAGAGGAATTTTTTTTCATTCATTCATTCCTTCACACTCTAAAAAATGAAATTACATTATTTTTATACAAAATTGGTACAAGCATGAAGATTAAATGTGATTCAATGAAGAAACAGAAAGTTAACAACCCGATCGTCCTTCTTCTTGATTCTTCTATTTCTACACAAAAATGCGTAAAGAACACAAAATGGTGGACTTGAAATATTATGGGTTCTGCCTGCGAAACCACATTGCGTCCATGCCTCCATCAGAAATCGCATACCGGAAATTTTAACTTTTAACATTCGTGAGATAAGGGAAAACCTTAAGAGCTTGTGATTGCAATGTGACATGGAACTTATCGCATCAGAACATAAATATTTTATCTTGCGGGCGCTGTCCATTAAACTTTGCGATATGCGATTGTCGGTGCTACCCTCCTGAACTTGCCACGTGCGATTTCAATCACATCGCATCGCAAAAAAAATAACATAGCTTGCAGGCACAAAATAGTTAAGTGGTAATATGTGTGAAGTGCGAAGTTGTGGGCAGTCAAAAAGGGTAATGGTAAGTTGTGTGATGTACGATGACGATGTTGCATCACAACATCGCAGGGTTTCAGTGCAGGTGCTAAAAGGTAAAACTTAAATGTTTCGAAGTGCGGGCGGCAATGCGATAAATCGAGGGAAGTGAGAAATGGCAAAAGTTAAGAAATAAATGAAATGCAAAGGTTTGTGGGAGGTCTTGGTAATGCGGCAATGGTTGGTGGGTCCTCCCGATATCACATCGACGGAAATATAACTTCGACAAAAGTCTTAAGATGTAAACCAAAAAAATTGTGGGCTGGGAAGCTACGGGAAATAGGTAATTCAACAGTGGAAAGATATTAAATACAGACATGGGCTCGGGTACTCTGTTTTTTATTTTGCATAAAACACCTCGGATTTGAATTCTGAGCTTCGTCCTTCCCTACAAAAAATCCAATGGAAGTATGGATGCTGCTAGTCTTTATTCATGGTGGTGGTTGGGAATATTTCAAAAAAAATGAACAAGTTACTGAGAATTTGGTATCTCAAATTGCAGGGGCATAATTCCCAATATCAACGAGAAATTGTTCAAATTTTCGAATTGAAGGAGTAAGAGTTGTTGTTTAACATCGAAGATGAAGGCGATAATGGTTTTTTGGCCTAATATTTAGGGTTTATGGTCCAAGAAATATGGAAATGATGATACTTTATAAGCTAAATTCTTTGGGACCAAACACAGAAATCCTATTAAGAATTTATTCCAAATGCTATGGATGACTATCAAACCTAAACAGTTGGAGAATTCATTGTACTTTGTGGAAGAATAGGGAGAATACTCATCCAACATTATTAACCTCCAATGAAAATAATAAATATAAGTTCAAATGTATCTCAAATAATAGAAATAACAAATATTCATGCATCTTGTTGACCTTACTATTTGGATAAAAGAGCAAATTTCATCTATTACACCCGAAACAACAGCCTTCATGGTTGTAATTTAGAGGGTGATATTTTGGTGACATTTGAAGACCACCAACTGTGTCAGCCACTTTGTTCCAAATTCTTATATTACAAATGTACAAAGCGTTGTCATTTCTCTTTGCTCAAGTGAATCCACACATTTGTGTCCCATCAAAGCGAGCAGCATTTTAAGATTACAGCATAGCATATTTTAGATTCCAACGAAGAAAAGTTACAGAAACCAGCCATCGAATTTATCAAAGAATTTGTATTCGACGAAAAGAGAGATTAATTTTTCACCATAAATAATAATTGAATTTGTAGGTGGTCTCATGAATTGTGCAGCAATATCTATACAAAAGAAAATACACGGATGTGGAGGAAGTTGGATGATAACGCATGTCATCTCCTTTTACATAGCTAAAATTTTTATTACTTGTATAGATGAATATGAAGGGAACAATTAATTGTTATCACTTTAAAAATGTAAATCCAAAGAGATAAAATGTAATTTATACTTTAAACTTTCCTCGTGCACATTGAAAGTTTCAGTTTCTAATTGGTTGATTTTTTTTTATGTATAAAAAAACTAACAATGTTTTGAATTTTATTGATGGCTACTAATTCGGTGACAAGAGAATGGTTATTAAGAAAAAAATGATTTAAATTCATTTTTTCTACTGGGTTTTATTTCTCTCCACTAAGATGTTTTATTCAATGAATCTCTCATATATCACTTCATGGTATATTAAACAATAATTTTAATTTGACTACATATTTGGAAATACCTCTAAAATTCACATTATTTAAAGCCCTATTAATCCAATATACCTTCCCAATTTAAAAAACCCTACTTATATCATAAATATTTTTTATACCACTTTATATTTTTTCATTAACTTTGAGTTCCATTATTTATATGTACCAGTATAAAAACCCTTTATCCCCTATATATGACTGAATATATTATGTCATTGTTTCCTCAATATATATCCCCGTATGATATTGTTCCCCTAGTGAAGCCCCCCGTGCTCTCCACCAACACTTTTCCCACAATTTTTTTGACCTATGAGCTAAGATTAGCTATTCAAAAATAAATCTTGTATCAGCCTCAACTAGTGCCAGTATTAGGGATCCATTGGCCCACATCTTCTTCAATTTTTCACCTTGAAAAAAAATTATTTCCACCCTAACTTCAATTTACATTGTTGCTTTCATTTATTACTCCTTAAGGAATCTAATCCCAATATATGTTTGTTAATTTCTCACAATTGGGTTGTGATCACATTCATCGGAGACCCTTGCATCTATGGCAACCCATTTGACTCTGGTTGGCACCAATTTGAGGCAAGGTAGATGGTTTTCATATGTCCATAGAAAGGAGATATGGTAGGAATTGAGTGGGAGACCAAAGATATTTTAGAGTGAGAGCTAATATTTATATAGAATGGATCAAGGTGAGAAAGAAAATCCACCAAGAACAATTAGCCATAGGAAACTATAAAGTGAGGAAACTTGAGAGGTAGGACATAAAATAGATTTGGTCCTAAAGAATTAACAAGTGGGCAGCGAGGGTGCCTAGCTCATAATGGTAAGATATATTGAGGAAGGAAAAATCTAGTCCTAGGAAACTTCGATTAGGAAAGCAATATGTAAATAATGTATTTAAATTTTTCTTTTTTGGAAATTGACAGCAAAGGAGGCAAGTTCTAAATATGTATTTGTAAATCTCTTTAAAAGGTTGTCAAACCTCATGATAATACAAGTGATTGTGAGAATCTTGTGTGATTGTGTTTGATTTGTTTGCTTATGAGTCTAGTTTGTGGGAGATCGAGCTGATAGGTGATGCTCTCTATGCCTCACCTCTGATCAATTGGAGATTTATTTGTGATGATGCATAAAAAACTGCGATTTGATAAATATCTATGCTCTTTGACCGAATCGGTGTAGTATAAACTGCAATTTCACAATTCTTGTGCTCTGATACCAAATGATAGCGGTGTTTGCGGAATTAAACCCCACTAATTACAAACATAACCAATATCGAGTATATGTCTCTACATTGAACCATAATCCAATGGTTTCATTCATATTTCTTTTCATTTAATCGAACCCTTAATTTAACACACAAATTCACCAAAATTAATCATGTTATACATATATATTCGTAAGCTTTATAAATGTGGTTTGGGTTCAAAACTCAAACATGCCATACAAATATGATCTTACCTTTATAATATTTTTCACTCATCTGTCACCTCACATGTCACCCAATAAATCTCAACTCATGGCTTCAATATTCCTTCTCGACATATCGCACATCGGCAATTATAACA
The DNA here is from genome assembly GCA_034641835.2 of Pinus albicaulis. Classification (NCBI taxonomy): domain Eukaryota; kingdom Viridiplantae; phylum Streptophyta; class Pinopsida; order Pinales; family Pinaceae; genus Pinus; species Pinus albicaulis. The sequence goes on along the minus strand of CM076575.1, from coordinate 214,127,337 downwards.
TATCGCACTTCAGCACTTCACGAATTTCTCCCAATCGCACTTCATCAATCTTCAATTCCTCTGATCGCTTCAATATCTTATCACATGTGATGTGTGATATTTATCACATTGCATACATCTTAAACTTATCACTCTTGGACATATTACACCCGTCGGCACTTCACATACTTACCATTCTACTATTACTACTCCACCATATCTACGTGCTAACTCCACAAAGTCATTTATGAATCAATTCTTCCATTCCATACTCCCCATTCCACGATCGAATTGTTTCATTGCGCTTCTTCATTTAGCATTACACTACAATTATAATTCCTTTGAAAATCACTTACCAACAAATTCATAAAACCTTATGACGATCTTGCTTCAGATTGAATGTCATCTGCGCAAAAATATATCCTTTAGATATCAAATTGATCTACTGTAAATGTAGCAAATAATTTTCATTCACGCAGTCCATAAAAACACAGTTCAAATATCCCTTAAGAACTCTTCAGCCAGAGAACATTTTGGAAACTTTCTCATGAGTTACCAAATAGACTCGGTTCTACATAAAACCGAGGTGGCAGAATTTCAAACATTTTCTTCTATTAATCAGAAATTTAACCACAAGTTGGATGATAGTTTTCGATTTCAAATTCCTTTCATGCATTTGCTCTTCTTGTTGTGATCATGTACCATTGCGACACTATTCAACTCTACATACATCTAATTTCACTGATCCTCCCAAGATTGATGCCACTTTTATTTGAGAATAATATTGAATAGGAAAACACTTCCTTATGATTTCTCTGCCTCATTCATGCTTCTACTGTGTTTAAATAATTCAACGGTTTCCCTTCAACGATTTCTTTCAAAATATAACTACGCAAAGGTTTCTTACCCCAATATTCCAGAAGAGAATACACATAGTGTATTAACACAAAGACATGGAATATTCATTTTTTTCCAAATCAATTTCCTCATTAATTAAATAAATGTACAAATACAAAATTAAAAAAAACTAGTTTACAATCTAGCTTTGCTTGATATTCTGTTACATGGCCTTCTCTCCTCTACATAGAACCCTCTCTATTCTTGAGCTTCTCCTCTCTACTCTAATTTTTTCCTCTCTCTCTGACCTGATTTCTTCATTTAAATTGGTCTCTACTTAATTTCTACTTCCTACTCTATCTTTCTCGCGAAAATTATGATGAATATATATTACAATCTAGATCTTATCTGCTCTCACAATTGACTCCTATAGACTTGTAACCACTTCTATTTTAAGAAAATTGTTCCTATATCTAATTTATGACTAATCTAATCTCTTGAGCATAAAAATCAATTATCCTCTCTAATATCCCTTTTTTTTCTATGGATATGTTTACAAAAGTCAAGTAGAATATCCCCTACCTATGTTTTCTAGGATTTTAAACATTTTACAAGAGAATATTACAATATTTACGAATTGACCCCTCCTTGGGCCAGTCAAACCATTTAATTTAATCAGAGTGTTAATGCTTCTGGATTAGACTCCCAAAGTAAAAACGAATCATGATCTTAATCTCATGTGTTCCAATCATCATCCTCTTGGATTCCATACTTTATTATTCAGTGATCCCTTTTCTCATTTCCACTGTTGTCCACGTACTATGTTGCCTTTTCTTGCTTTTCGTGGTTTCCAAACATTCATTTATAATAGTCCATTGAATTTTCCTTCAATGTTTGTTACAATCCACCCTTTCATACAACTAATTGTTTGTCTTCTTCTTACACAACTCCTTTCCTTATGTTTCTTCTTCATAACCTTCATAAAATTTTCTATTTCTCTGTCCAAATTACTTTCTTGTTATTTTCCTGATCCTTTTGTATGATTTTCAAAACTCTTGTTGCCTCCTTTTTCTTCTCCACATCCTTCAAAGACATATAAGACATTGTAATTTCTTATTCTTTGTTTTTCCATGACAGAATTAGTACTATCACATATCCCAGTATTAGCATTGTCACATACCCTAGCAATCTCACATTGCATGAAATCTTATTTTCCTTTATCAACATTTTCTTCCTCTGTTGTAGATTCCTTGTAGTCTTCATTAGGTTATTTCTTCTCTACTGGTGCTTTCAACCAATTCTCGAGTAGCTCCAATTATTTCTCCCATTTACTAACCAATTTTACATGTGCTTTCCCTTAGCTATATTCATAAGATAACATAGCTTCATCCTCCATCTTTATGACAGCTTACAGTGAATGTCTATCACCTACAAAATCTTCAAAACCTACAATCACACACAATTTTTCAATTTTAAAATCACAGGACCCAATAGTCTTATTTGATGATTCTGTCATCAAATCCTTTTTTTTTCCCAGCCTTCTACATGACTCAAAAAATATTCAATAGTCTTCATCTCAACTTCCTCAAGCATATCATTTGAGTAATTGGTATATTTTTCTTCTTCTTCTTGCTTTTGGTCATCATCATGAACCAAACTTCCTCTGTTTTATACTTTAGTAGTATGTTGAAAATAACATTTTCCTCCAATTTTGTATGAGCTTCCTCATGAGATCTAACTGCCTTAAAAGTCAAATTCTGTCTCTCTTCTTCATCTTCTTTGACATCATCTGCAAACCTACACAGAATATTAATTCAAAATCATAAGGCTCATTTTCCTAAACTAATGATTCAAACATCACTGCTCCATCTTCAAGTTCAAAAGAAACTTGTTCTTCTGCAACAACTTCATTTTTCTGTAGCTCCACTCCTTTGATCTTCTCCATCCTCAATTGAACATCGATTATCTTTTCAAGCATTTTAAGCTCATCTATTAACTGCATATTCACTTGATGCTCTATCTTATCTTGTAGCTCGTGCCATTTAATATTCTTTATCATTATGTAACCATACCTCTTGTCTTATTTACTTCCCTTGAACAAATTCATCAATCAATTAAGTTGAATTCTTATCTCAGCATTTTCTCTGTCAAATTCCTCATCATTCATTTTCCATATCTCAACTTCTTTGATATCTTCTTTCTTCACTTTTATTTTGTTGTGGTCTCTCTCTGAACCTCTCCTATGACTATCAGTAGTTATATTCTTTTCCATATTTCTGAGTTCCTCACTCACCATGAGCTATACTAGGCCTCTGCAATAGCAAGTTCTCCCTGCTACAACTTACCTCACCAAGATTTCCTCTGTACTTGGTCACTAGTCCCTCTCTGGAGCTTTCTTTGAACATTCCTCTGCTCCTTGTAGGCTTCAACTCATATGCACTTTTGAGAACACAATTTTCCTCTTGTATTTAAATCACAATGAAATATTAGGTTTTGGCCACACTATTATTTATTTCATAAACTCTTACTAGCTTCCTTCATCATTACATTTTAAGGCTTGATATTCTCTTGTTGAGATATTTAATTAGCTGCAACTATCAATATTCACTATTTTTTTAAACTGGAAAAGTCAAATCAGATTTAATATACTACCTGCATAATTCACAAGCAATCTCCATCCAGTCTTCACATTCACATGAATCTCCATTCCCCACAATAAAACAACCATCGTTGTGTTTTCTTTATGCTTCTGCAATCTCTTCTTTAGGGTATCACTTACTCCCATCTTATGCCATACTTTATCTCTCTGTGCCTAGTGCTTGTTAGATTTAAAATCTGATCTCCTCTTTCTTCTGCAATAACACTTGCATTCGACAGAACTCTGATTTAAAATAAATTACTTTCACCGACCTTTGGCTTTAACCTTCAAAAGAGATTTAACCTACACTCTGATACCAAATGATAGTGGGGTTTGTGGAATTAAACCACACTAATTACCAACATAAAAACTATGGACTATATGTCTCTCCATTGAACCATAATACAATGGTTTCATTCATATTTCTTTTCATTTAATCGAACCATTAATTTAACAAACCACTTCACCAACATTAATCATATTAGATATATATATATATATATATATAGATGCAGAATCTTTATAAAAGTGGTTTGGGTTCAAAACTCAGACATACCATACAAATATGATCTTGCCTTTATAATATTTGTCACTCATATATAACCTCACAGGTCACCCAATGAATCTAAACTCCTCGCTTCAATATTCCTTCTCAACATATCGCTCATCAGCGATTATAACATATCACACTTGAGCACTTCACGAATTTCTCCCAATCGCACTTCGCCAATATTCAATTCCTTTGATCGTCGTAATATGTTATCATATGTGATGTGTGATACTTATCGCATCGCGCAGATCTTAAAATTATCTCTCTTCAACATATTACACCCATCGGCACTTCACATACTTACCATTCTACTGTTACTTCTCCACCATATCTACGCGCTAACTCAATAAATCAATTTACGAAGCGATTCTTATATTCCATATTCCCCATTCCATAATTGAACTATGTAATTGCGCTTCTTCCTTCTATGTTACTCTACAATTATATTGCCTTTGAAAATAACTTACCAAGACATTCATACAACCTTATGACGATCTTTCTTCAGATCCAATGTCATCCATGCACAAATATATCCTTTAGATATCAAATTGATCTACTGTAAATGCAGCAAATCATTTTGATTCACGCAGTCCATAAAAACACAGTTGAAATATCCCTTCCGAACACTTCAACCAGAGAACCTTTTGGAACATTTCTCTCGAGTTACCAAATAGACCCAATTATGCACAAAACCCAGATGGTGGAATTTCACCATTTGTCTTCTATTAATCATAAATTTAACTACAATTTGGATGATGCTTTTCCCTTACGAATTCCTTTCATGAATTTTCTATGCTTTCTATGATTGTGACACCATTTCAACGTTGTTCAGCTCTACATAAATCTAATTTCAATGATCCTCCCAATCTTGATGGCACTTTTCTTTGAGAAAAATCTTGAATATGAAAACACTACCTTATGATTCCGCTACCTCATTTATGCTTCTGTTGTGTTTAAATTATTCAACAGTTTCCCTTCAAATATTTCTTTCAAAAGATAACTAGACAAAGTTTTGTTTCCCCAATATCACAAAAGAGAATACATATACTGTATTAACGCGGAGACATGGAATATTCATTTTTTTCCAAATCAATTTCCTCATTAATTAAATAAATGTACAGATACAATTTTTTTTTTAAAAACTTGTTTACAATCAGGCTTTTCCTAATACGTTGTTACAAAATAACATATATGATGTATATTTGAACACTCCTTCATCAGGTAACTTTATTAGCTGATAATGTATATTGTCAGCAATGAATTTGGCAAAGTCAAAGACCAGTTCTGGCTATTGTCCAGGAGACAAAGTGGAGAGGAACCCTAAAATGGAGGCATCTGTAAATTCATCATTAACATAGCCTAAAATGAAGGACATCATGGAAATGACTTGTTTGGAGCCCTCAGGGAAATCAAAAGTATCATAAGGGGGATTTACCCTAGGAAGGTTGACATGATTGGGCATGAAGTTTTGGAGGATTTCAAACTTCCTAGGGAAATCCAGGTCTAGATACATCTGAGTCAAGCCTTCAATTGACAATGATACTGTTTGTGGATCTTGGCTTAGTTGGAGCATATCATTGATTGTTTCAGAAGTTATATAAAATGGGACCTCACTATCTTTGTTCACCATGCACCTCTGATTAGGGATATAGTGCATCTAACACAACCTAATGAGATCTTGGGCTGGATGGGTGATGGGAACAACATATTTGGGCAATTTGGAGTCCCATACAGGTATATCATTGGCCATTTTCTTTTCAAATTTTTCCTGACACCAGCTATGCACTTCCAGAAGATCAAATTCAAGAGTAGCATCAAAAATTCTATAATCTAAGTCAATCAATGGATTGTTTTCTTTAGTAGTGACAGGAAGCTGCAATGATCTGACTACTTCAGTAGAATCAGCAGTTAGGACAAGAGTAGGTTTATCAATTTTGGGAGGTTTGGGATTTGGAAGCTTGTTGGAGGTAGGCTTCTAAGGTTTGGGACCTCCAATTCTAGGGGTGACCTACCTTTTACTCATTTTTTGAAGTAACTAAGCAATATTAAACTGTTTTCTCAGCTCTTTATGGAAACAAATGGTCAATTAAGCTGTCTTTGTGAAAAATTCAGAATCTAGGCAAGGGTTTTATGAGGAAAATTGCATATTTGTACAGTGCAGAAGGTAGGAAAGGGATTTTCAATGGTTCATTTTGGAATTCAAATGGATTTTCACTGTGGGAATATCTTTTGGATGATGAAAACCAGTCAGGCAAAAATGACAAATCTTGGAAAAATTTTGACAGGGTTTCCCCTGTTTTTTCAAGGTTAGTACCCTCAAATGAGTACTTTTGTCTTTGAAATTCCAAGTGGTTTTAATTTTTGTTGAAAATTAGGAATTTTCAGACCTACATTTATTGAAAAATACCTTTAAATAGGTATGGTCACAGTCGCAGAGGGTTGCAGGTGGTACCAGTCTTCAAACTGGTTGCAGCTTGTTTGATAGAAGGTACTAAGATTTTTCGGAGGCGAAATTTAGAGAGGAATGGATTTTTTTAATTATGAAATGATTAGGAAAAAGTTCTGGAAATGACGTCTATGAGCGAATTCTCATAGGGCAAAGGCACAAAGGTATGAACAGTGATAAAGAACTAAGGTTAAAACTTTAGTTTTTATGGATCATGCGGAGTATTAATTGTAGGTCAAGTTGACATGGTGGGAGTGGTTTTTGTATTGAAATTGAAACCAGTGGTGGTTATCTCATTTATCTTGGGAAATAACTGGTTTTTAATTTTTGCAATGCGATCCAATTATAATAGGACACGTAGCAAGCAATAGTTTCATAAAACAACTTTTTTTGCAAATTTTTTCAACATCACCTGATCACTTTGATAATGCGATATGGGATCCAAACTGTCGAATTTGGCTGAGTGAAGAAAACGAACGAGATGCATCAGGAAGCTGTGGAGGAATAAGGTGGGACCAGGTACTACGATCGGCGTCTTTGATTCGATCAGAGAAGATCGACGGTTTGAAATAAATCTGATAGGCAATAGTGGGGGCAGGGGAATGATTTATCGGGTCTTATTTGGACCGTAGGATTTTGAAGATTAGTATGATCGGAGGGTTGGGAATGAATGAGAGGATTCTTTGTTTTTTAATGAAATTTATGCATAAAATAATTTTATACATATAAAATGGGGTGGGTTTAAATATTTAACCAAGGATTAATATTGTGGTAAGGGGATATGTTTCGGGAAAATGGGATGAGGTTAAAGATTATAACCATGGGTAAAATTTATGAGGGGAAAGTTCAGTAAACTTCTTTTTCTTCACTTTTTTATATACACACTGTGTAAATAAATTGCGCATTTTAAATATTATTTTTATTATATAGTTTCAAATTTGTCAAAGGTATAAAACTATAGGGGAGAGGGGATATTTTGTTATGGATAAGTTTTCATGTCAAAGGGATGGTTTCGGGATGTTTTTCAACATGTTTTTAATATCTTTGACATTAAAAGCATATAATAAGAGGGTTTTGGGGATATTAAATAAAAGGGAGCTATATTAATAGGACTAGGATAATTAATAGAGAGTTAATAAATTATGTTAAGTGTTAATATGAAGAAGGAGATAGTGGAAACTCAAAATACATAAATATAACTAAGAAAAGTGAATTTTTAAAGTAAATCTTTATTATCATAACTTAATCACTTCAACCTAGGATAAGATGTCATTTTGAGGGTTTTATACTTCATGATATGTAGGAAGTTAATCAAATGGGCCTTTAAGTAATATTTAAGTAAGAAAAGGGTTCTCACTAGTGAAGTTAAATGGTGATGAGTGCTTGAAGGGGTAAATGATTAAAATTTTTGGGATTAATATAGAAAATTAACATTTTCAACTAATCAGTCATTGAGCCTTGGGTCCGATCCCAACAGAAGTCAAGGAAATGCCTTGAGCCTCTTTGACTGATAGTCTAGAATATCAAATTTCTATGGGGAAGGGAAATTAGTTATTTGTTACCTGATGAAATATATTTACATTGATGTCTCACCTTCTTCTACCTACCCAGTCATTATCTTCTAACATTTTTTCTTCCATTTTGATTAGGTGCATTTGAGCTAGCAACCTTTACAACATTTATTTTTTATGAAAGCAATAAAACTATCTAATTCTACACTTATTTCATCCAGGAATCCATATTAAATTGTTGGATTCACTTATTCTCTACCTAACTATTGAATTGTCATGATTAAACTGTATGAAAATTCTTTATTCTCTATCTACAACAAGTGAAATTGAAACATGACAAGTCAAGATTAAACTGTTTAACTCATCATGGATTATGGCATTTATTGACACTCTGCCATAATCAACTGCAAAAGGTAAAATTAGTGGCATTTAGACTTGCACACTTTCATGTTTTATTCATCTTTTTCTTTTGGGGTATACTATTTTTTCTAAGTCCTTTGATTTTTCTTTTAGGACTTTTTACCCTTTTTTGATATATATATATATATTACAAAATATGAGAATACAACTTTCGAAAGGCAAAGTATGTACATATTTACAAGATTACCATCAATCAAGTCAAAATTAGGAATCCTATATTTATAGGTCACTAACATCGGCTTCACTTGGGGATGGCATTTCCTTGTGGAATGTCAAGAACTCTGACATCAGTAGCCTCCATATTTAACTTTGGTGATCCTATAATTGTCTCCTATTTTTTGCAACAATTCATACTTATGACATTTTATACTGCAAAGCTTAGGGCCTTCCCTTCAGGCTTCAACTTTGTAGATAAAATCTCCAATCCAATCTACACACCTGCAATGAATATTTACAATGATAAAGTAAATTAATCTAAATGTTGAGTGACTTTGAAGAATAGTAGTGTTTCAACATCCTACCATTCACTGGTCCTTCTTGAAGTTCAGTTCCATCCAAATTCATGATGAAAAGGAATTATTACCTCTATAACCATATATCACATAGGGTCCTTGCCATAGAAAGTCAAAATTTCCATGTTTTCCTTTATCCTCTCTTCGTGAATCCCATCTCAAAACTTGATCTCCTATGAAAAAATCATATTCTTTAACCCTTTTATCAAAAATATTTTTGATTTTGTCATGTAAAACTTGTGATTTTTCATAAACTTCTTCCCTAGTTTGTTGGAGATGTATGGTTCCATTGATTACTCGTTGAATATCATTTGTTTCCACCTGTGATTCCTGGATAATCTTCATGACTAGAACAGCCAAGGAAGAGGGGAAAATTGCATCTGTTCCATAAACAATTTGATAAGGTGAAGTTCTAATAGAATTTTTTGTGGTAAGTCTATCAGACCATAGGGCATAGACAAGCTTTTTGTTCCAGGTATTTTTGTTGTCTTGAAGTAATTTTTTGATGATATTGATTAAGCTTTTGTTTGATGATTCGGCTAAACCATTACCTTGGGGATAATATGTTATGGAATGACCTAAGGTAATATGGTATTTATGACAGAAAGAAATCATTTTCTTGGACTTGAATGCTACTGCATTGTCAGTAATAATCTTATGTGGGCATCCAAATCTTGATAAAATATTACTTTCTATAAATGAGATTATAGCTGAATCAGTGGCTTGCCTAGTAGGAATGGCTTCTATCCACTTAGTAAAGTAATCTGTAGGACTCAAAATCCATTTATGTTGGCCTAAAGATGGGGGATGGATTTCACCAATGAATTCAAACCCCCATAGTTGAAATGGATTTTCATTTGATATAGGCTTAAGAGGTAAAGGCAATAGTTTCTTTTTCCCTTCAAAAATTTGGCATTTGTGGCAAGAGGTGACAAACGTTTTAACATCAAAGAATAAAGTTGGCCAGTAAAAACCAGCTCTCAGTATTTTTTTAGTTGTACTCTTCCAGTATAGGTGGCCTCCACAGTCATCTGCATGAAATTCCTCAAGAACTTTGTCAACCTCATATTTTAATAAACAATTTAGTAAAATCCCACTATTTTCTTTCCAATAAAGTGCATTGTTTAAGATACAGAACCTCATTGCTTTCTATTTGATGAATCTTACTTTGGTTTTAGTTAGCCCAAGAGGAGCTTGTAAATGTGTTAGTAAAAAGATAATATCAAAGTACCATGGTGATTCTAGATAGGCCTCACTGATCAATGGAGTCGCCATCTCTTCCTGGTCATCTATTTGTGCAATGAAATTAATGTCTAAAGCTTTGCAATTTGATTCAACCATCAATCTTGCTAAACATTGTCCTTTAATGATTTTTGTTGGTTTGATTTCCATATCGTACTCAAGGATAGTGGCTATCCACTTTCCTCTCCTACTATCAGGTCCATCTTATGTCAGAATATCTTTAATTACTGCGTTGGGCACATATGCAATGATGTGTGAATGAAGTATGTACACTCTGAAATCCTTGATGGCCTTACCCAGGGCTAAATCCTGTTTTTCCATTATATTGTACTTCAGAGGTGCATCTCTAAGGGCTTTACTAAATAATGAAATTGGCTATTCAAAACCTTGATTGTTTTTCTGTAGAAGAACTGCAGCTATGGTGTGTTCAGATGCAAAGGAAAAGATTATGAAATCTTTTGTATAATCAGGGCTGATGAGGACTGGTTCTTTTGCCAAGGCCTGTTTTATGGATTCAAAATATTTTTTGGCCCTTATTTTCAATTTTATTGCAAAGTCCTTTTTAAGCATATTGTTGAGATCTTTTATGATTTCAGATAGATTAGAGATAAATCTTCTTAAAAAATTGATTTTACCTAAGAATTCTTGAAGTTATTTTATGTTCCTTGGTGGTTGAATGTTTAAAATAGCTTCAATTCTTGCAGGGTCTATTCTAATGCCTTCTTTGGAGATTATGTGATATAAAAATTTTCCTTCTTCTAGTCTGAAAAGAGTATTTTTAGGATTAAGGGATATACCATATTTTCTACACTTGATAAATACTTGTCTCAAGTGATCTAAGTGTTCATCATTTTTTTTTTAAAAGACAGTAATATCATCAAGATAGATAACTAAAAATTCATGGATCTTATTTGCAAAGGCAATATCCATTGCCCTCTAAAAAGTAGCTCCTGCATTTCTCAATCCAAAAGGCATTTTCACATACATGAAAGTTCCCCAAGGAGTAGTAAATGAAGTTTTATTTTGATCATCTTTATGAATTAGAATTTGATTATAACCAGAGAAACCATATAGTAAAGAAATTCTTGAAGAACCTGCCACCCTTTGCAAAATATGATCCATTTTCAGCAAGGGGTAATTATTTTTCAAGGAAGCTTTATTGAGATTTCTAAAGTCTATACACAGTCGAATTTCTCTTGTTTTCTTTCTGGTGGGCACTAAATTAGAAACCCAATTAGAATACTTGACTAGTGCAATTATTTGTGCATCAAACATTCTTTTAACTTCTTTTTCGATTAAAGGTAACAAAATTGGATTAATCCTTCTTAGCTTTTGTTGAAAAGGTTTTTTATTTTCTTTCAAAGAAATATTATGTTGAATTATTTCTTTGTTGTAAGTTTTTAGATCTTCGTAACCCCATGCAAAGACATCCTGATATTCTTTCAAAATTTCTATGTATTTAACCTTTTCTTATGATGACAAGGATTTTGATAGTTTGATCATTTTTGGTTTTTCATTTTTCCTTAAGTTATACTCTTCTATATCAGACTTGACTGGTTCCATTTTTGGCCTTTTGGGAAGATCATTGGAATCAAACAAGTCTTCTAGGGGATTTAAACCTCTGAGAAAAATGTTATGTTTTAAATCAATCAAATCTCGTTCATCTTCCATCATTTCCTTTGTATCTACTTTTTCCAATTCATCTATGTCACTCTGAGTAAATATAGTAGGTCTATCAAAATTATGTACATTTAAATCATCTAAATCATCTATTTGACAAAAATTTGAATCTATGTTACAAGGTGAATCTATATTACAATCATTATCAATTTGGAAATTTTGAAACTCTCGTTCATTTTTCAAAAAGTGATAGATTTGTTCATCTTCTGAGAAAATTTGCCAGTATTTTACATTATTTGGGACAATAGGTCTATGTTTGATTTCAGAAATATATTTTTATAATGGTGAAAATGGAAATTTTCAAGTGCTAGCAAAGGTTGCTAAACAATGGACTTGCATGTTATGTTTTCTATGGATGATAGCAAACTTACTTTCTAACAAATCTTCAACCAAATCATGTGATGTGCCCCTGTATCTGGCTACTCTATGATTGTGAACAGAGTATTCTACATTTACTTTCTTGATAACTAACTCTAAATATCCCATGACTAATATTCTTTGCCCTCCCAATTTTCTAATGATTTGAAGACCTAAGATTAAGGCCTCATATTTAGCCATGTTATTGGTACATTTGAAATTAAATCTAAAGGCATGTCCTTGGGAATGGCTTGTTTCAATGTTGGTAATCCATACACCAGCTCCAGCTCCTGATTTATTCACTGATCCATCAAAATCCAAATGCCATAGAGCCTCAGGACCAATGTAATCATCCATTATTTTAAGCTTCTTATCAGTGAGTTTAGTTTGGATATTATCATGATCAAAGTTACTGAGAATAAAGGAATCAAGATCAGTAGGAGTTGAATAGATTGAATAATTGGTAGGTATTTCTGCACTATTGATCATAAACTTCATTAAGGTTTCTCTGTAAAGCTTTTTGGGCTATCCAAATACTGAGATAGTGGCATAACTCATGTCAAGTTGTACGGATCCCTGCAACTTTGCTCCCCATGAGCGAGAAAGAAGCATGCCATACCTTGGCAGGATATCAGCTACCACAACATCCATGATCATGATTTTAACAGGATAATGGACTAAGTTTACACACAGATATTTAATCAATCCTATGCATTGGACTTTAGATGAATAAAATGAAAACAGATCTTTATATGGCCAGGTTATGTCTAGATTCAGGGTTTCCATTATTGCTTTGGGCATTAGGTTATAGGAAGCTTCAGTATCTAGCATTTCATTATGTAATATATGGTCATGTATAATAAGACTTAAATAAAATGGAGGTACTGACCCATCTGAATGCTTACCATCTACATTTGGACCAAATATTAATTCAGGTCTATCATCACTCATATTAATTGTATCCTCTTTATATTTACATTCAATGTTTCAGTAATAATCGATCTATACAAGTCATTTTTAGCCAATTCAACTAAGGGAATGACTATCTTCAACTTAGATATTTCAGATTGCATGTTAAATGTTGACTGAGATTTGATATCTTGAATTAATTCATCTTTTGGAATTGTTGTTTGGGATGATTTTTCTTGAGTTTTAGCAGTTTTACCTTTAGCTTGAGATTTTATTTTATCTTCTGTTTGAGTTTCCTGATTTCTGCTATATTCGATTATTTTTTTAGAAACAGTTTGAGTTTTAACAGATATTTTTTCAGATCTGGAATTCTCAGCAGAAGATTTAGGGTTTGATGATTTTGAATTAGCTGGCTTTTTTGTTGGATCAGTAATTGTCATTGAATTGGTGGCCTTTGTGATGTTATCTTTTCGGGCATCTTTGGATGATTGAGCCACCTCATCAGTGATATCTACAATCTTATGACTAAGCTATTTTTTTTAGGACTGGGTGGGTTCAAATTTTTTTTATTTTCTCTGGGAAGAATCTGTAGAAGTTTCGTCTTCGGAGCCTCAATATTCTTCTTGTTTTTATTTTTTTGATTTGGAGCATTGTTTTTTGCAGTAGGCTCGTTTTTTTTCTTGCCCCTAAGGTTATATTGACTATGAATTTCATTGATCGCGAAGTCATAACCTTGCTTATAATCAAAGGATTCACTAGATTCCACTTTGAACTGTTGTAGTTGAAAGAGTTCTTGATCCTCCTATGTGAGGAAAATTGTATTACTCTCATCTATCCCTATAACTATGTTGATGTCTTCCTCATCCTCAACATTGTTTTGAGGACTTTCTGCAAAGTTTTCTTGTAATGGGGGTCTTATGTTTTGATCTGGGGAGGGTTATTTACCTTTCCCAGGATTGTTGTTTTTCTTGTAGTTGTGATTCCTGATTTGGGATTGATTCTCCCATTGTGGTTTTCTTTCAATGTGGTCTAGTCTCTCAACTACTTTTTCTAATGTTTTGTTGATAAAATAACATTTACCATCTAAGTTTGAAGCCTCTTATTTTATGATAACCCTCCTCTCATTTCTTAGTCTGGCTTTTTTGGCAAGGATGTTAATTTCTACACCAAAAAAATTCAGTTGCATCTGTTCTAGGGTATCTTCATCTCTATCTCTAAGTTGGTAGGCCATGTCTACGTCAAAACAATCATGGAAATTGAGTAGTACAAAATACGGAGTGGGTTTAAGGTCTGCAGGAATAAAGTTATAGATACTATTGTATCTGGTGAAAAAACCTTAGATACACTCATTGGGGCTCTCTTAGCAGCATCAAACTCGGATAATATTTGCATGGGATTATTCTTATTTTCCCATTTATTTATGAAAGCTCTGTGAAAGGTAGTTAAGTATACTATACTACCAACACCTAAATTTCTAAACCATGTTTTGACTTCTCCAGTTAAGCTTTGTGCAAACAACCTCATTCTAACATCAAACTCATTTATCTCATAAATTTCCCAAAAATCATTCATTCTGGTGATATGTTGTTGTGCAATAATTTTTGAACAATTGTCAAATAATGGGATATCCTTTTGATAATTTTGGGGCATGTCATGAAGATTTTTAGGTAAGACCAGGGGAGCATATCTGGCTGCCATGGCTTGGATTTTTGCTAAACTGGGAGGTACAGTAATAGTGGCAGGGATAGTGTTGGTTATAACAGTAGATGTGCTAAAGGTTTTCCTTGAAGAGCTTAGAAAATAGGATGGAAAATGAGTGGTATGAGTATGAAATACAGATGAAGTGCTTATCAAGCTAGTGGGTATAGTGGTAGTGGATGTAGTGGACTAAGTAAATGATGGAAATACTACTTTGGGCTACAAAGGTAGCTCAGGGAAAAATGGTTCCGTGGATGAACTAGCAATGGATTGAGGATATGATGAATATGTGATCCTATGCTATAGAGGAAACTCAGGACTTATAGGATCTTGAGGTGAACTAACAGTAGAATCTGTAAATCAAGTGGCAGCATACAAAGTAGAATCTGATGCTGGAAAGACTGTGGTGTATAGTTGGGAAACTTGAGGTTTGAATTGAGACAAAAAATTGGCTAACTTAATAGCTTTTTCAACGTCTTATATCCTTGTTACATTTACCCTTTCTACTGGACTTTGACTTTTAGTTTTGTCTGATTTTATAGGTTCTGAAACAATTTTCTGTTTCTCATTCACAAAAGAAGTAAAAACAAGATCTATAACATTTTCCTTTAAATTAGTTTCAGACTTGGTTCTAAATAGTGATGCTTCAAACTTCAAATCAAATTCAATGTCTGATAAGCTTACTAATTTTTTGGGTAAAGAATCAGCTCTTCTCAGGGATACTTCAGTTTCTGAACTAACATTATGTTTTTTCTTTTTTCCTATCTGGTCTGGATTTTCTACTATATCTGTAGGGTTGGGATCAGGGTTGGATCTAGTATAATAGACTTTCTTAGGAGCCATAATGATTATTATATAAATACCCACAACCTTTAAACTTAATCTTAAAGTAGAAAAGATATGTTTAAAAATCTTCCTCAAAGATTACACTTAAAACTGGAGAGTGGTTAGAATCCTCAGTATGGTTGCTAGTATGTTATTGCCCTAGTAATTCTTAGGTCGTGGTATTTTGGTTTATAGTTAAAGAAAACCAAGGGTAACCAAGAACCTCTTTTAGATTTCAGGATCTAGCCTTCCTGAATTCCGGAGAGGGATCTCTCCTTAAGATTTAACTTTGTTTTTTAATGGATTTTAGGCTAGTTATGAGTGGAAAATTTGGTTTGATTTTTTGAATGTTTGTGGGAATAAAGGACTACAAGGGAAACCATAGAAAGATCTACCTAATCATTGGGCAATGGAGTCAAATTAATAGCAAACAAGACTAGAAAATGAAGGTCAAAAGAACAAATATACTAAGGGCAAGATAGATGATCAAGGGTTTTAAAAGGCTATTTTGATGAAGTGGTATGATCTGGACTAAGGGCAGTTAAGAATCCTTAGATCACAGAAAAGGAAGAGGGAAATTTAGGTCAAATGAGACTAAAGAGAAATTAAGAATTCTAAAGTCTCGAAATCAACAGAAAACATAAACATGAAAACTAGTAAGAACAAAGAGCTTTTTGCACTTATTCTATAATACCTTTCCTAGTTATTCATTTAAGATGGAAAATAACACAAGATGTATGAATGAAGCTTAAATAAATAAACAATCAAAACTGGAAGATACAATACTCATCTGATTAGTATGAGGATCATTAGTTATGATGTCTATTTGCTTCAATTTCTAGCCTGCTGCTTCAACTTAACTCACATAAAATCCAAATGTTTTCAATAAAATATTCTATCGTAGTCTTGATAATTTTATTCGACACAAAATACTTCAAAAAATGAAGTATTTATACAAGTAAATTGTTCACAAAATATCTCAAATGTTTGAGAGAATATCTCAAGAGAAAATAGGAATTATTAAATAAGAGGGACAGCTGCAAAATAGATGGGCAAGTTGTCCTCTTTTACAAGAAAAATAGAACAGTTTATCTAATCAAACAGATTATTTGTCTTGCTGGAAGTATTGCTGGCACTTGGGACAATATATTGTGGAAGATGACTTGTAGTATACTCCTCCTCTTTCACGTTCTGCTCTGATACTCTTTTACTCTGGTTTTTCACTTTTTACTGCTATAAATTAAAAATAATCAGTAGTAATTTTTTTTTTCACTGACACACTTTGACCATTGATACTCTTTAACCACTGATTTTTCATCTTGATATACTTTAACTGCAAATTTTCATAGTAAATCAGTGAATTCCTACCATTGCTCTGCACTGGGAATTCTCATACTCTTCAGTTTCCTATAACTTTCATCTGCCTTTGTATACTTAGCAAAATTGGGCTTAACCATGAAAATATGTTTGATCTCATTTTGTAAAAAGAATAAGTTTTCAAAATATTCCAAAATGACTTTACCAGTAGGAGACCCTTGTGGTAAAGGTTTGTTGACCTTCTCTTTGGCATAAGACCTGATTTTGTTTTCATAATCCTTCTATGGCATCAACTTTTCATTCAATGCATGAATATCTGGTAAACCTGCTTGTGTTAGTACTATGTATTTGGCCCAAAATCTTGTGATTGCCAAGTTCATATCCTTGCACCTGTCCTCAAAATTAGTCGTCATATTTATCTTATTCAGGACTTTCTTAATTTGTAATATACTTTCAGTTCTATCCTAAATTTTTAGTTCTTCAGGTTCTTCTCCATGTTTACTATTCAGAAATGTGATAAGCTTCATGGCTTGAGCGGGCTTGTCACCAAGTTCTTATTTTGTCTTTTGTATTTCTATTTGTGTTAATTTGAGTAACTCTTTTTGTTCATAAATAATTTGGATTGAGGGCCATTTCAAATGTATGCCCTGAATTATGTTGTTCCAAAGATAATTTTTGATATAAGATACCTGCTCAGCAAGATTAACCTGTTGTTGAAGAATCTTTACCTGTTCCTGCAATCTGTTGGCTCTCTGCTCATGTCCTTTGGAAGTGATTAAGGCATCTCTATTAGATGTTTCAAGATTTTTGATGTTTCCTTGTAAGCTGATTATCTCTTTATCTTTCAAGGACATGTCTTCCATAGCCTTTACTATAGTAGTTGTTTCCCCTGTTGGATTTACCTGTGAAGTAGATGAAAAAGTGGCAGAGATATAATTAGAAGTAATTGACACTGCAATTTCCAATACTCCTTTCGGTGCCAAAATGTTCTGCCAATGTAGAGGGAATAGTTGTACTTACAGTTGGAATAACTGTGGGAATGGGGACTTCCTGAGCTTTATACAAACATTCATTTCTTGCATTAAAGATTCTATTTTATTTTCCATATCTTTAATCTGAGCTGTCATTTTCAAAACTAGTTGCATAGTTTCCTCTTTTTCTATCTTTTCCTGAAGAATTTCTTTTGCCTGAGGGTGCTCACTTTGTGGCAATTTGAGTTGCTTTCTCAAGGCTGAAATATCCTCATTCTTCTGCCTTATCAACTTTTTAGCAACTTCAGTATTAGAAGGATTTTCTCCCGTTTCAATCAACAAATATTCTAACAATTCGATCCTCAAATCCTTAGCATGAAGAGATGCTTTATCTAATTTCACTTGGGTTTGCAAATTAGATACAGTTTTCTGAAGCATGGTAGCACTCATGGTCTTGCTTACTACATTTCAATATAACATCTCTGATGCACTCCTATCGAACTCTATATTATCTAGTTAATGAATAGTATCAGCATTTACTACAAATTTTGTCGTCCTCTAGTCTATGGCTAATTTTGGATCTGTTACCACTGGTTGGAGAAAAATACAAGGTCATTTTATTTGTTGAATAATCAAATGTTGTCAGCAGTCTGTATTTGTCTCCTAGTTTTTCCTTCTAAAGTTTAGAATAAACTTCATTTTTTATTTATTCATTCTTTTCCCTAATTTTCTTGAACTTCTTCTGAATATCAGAATCGGTTTCTTCAGTTGTTTTAGAGGAAGAGGGAGCTTTTGTATCCATTTCTACTTCAACCATATCTTTTCCTTTTCTCTGTGCTTGTACCTGTTCATTCTGAATTTCCCTGAGTGTTTCATTAATAATCATGGTGGCCTGATCATTAGTTTCTTGATTATTTGTATCATCTACATCAATGACTCCTTTTTCTAGAGTAGTCATTTTGGCCTTTTTTCTGTAGACTGTTTTAAATTTTTTTTCAATGATTGTGTCTGCCAAATATCCTTCTTCTTTCCTTGGCCTTTTATTGGATACCTCTGTTGTTTGGTTAACTATAACCACCTTTGTACTGTCCATTTGATTGTCCTGTAGATTATTTGTTTGTATCTCCTGATCATCATCAGTTAAATTGTTTGCAACCCATTCCAACAGATTGGCATATTTTTCAATTAGTGGCTCTGATCCATGGAGGAATGGGGTCAACTTTAATTTGACCCTGAGGTTGCTCAGAATACCTTGAGGGTCATAGTTCCAGTAAAAACTCTCTTGGAACTTGAATGCTGCTAATTTTCTGATTACATCTTTCAAAGCCTTTCTGTTGTTAACTATAAAAGAGCTAATTTGACTTTTCAATTTGAATTGTGCCTTCTTTTTTAATGCTATAATGTTTACATCATCAGCATTTAAAATTTGTCTTAATTATTCCAAATCAAAGATCCTTGTGGCTAGAAACTTTGGTAGTTCGTATGGAGCCAAAATTGCACCATACACTCTGATTTCTATGTTATTTTTTTATAAATACCAATCTCCATATTTACATTTTTCAAACAACTGTAAAATCCTCTTGATCTCTTCATTTACCCTTGGTGGCTCTGCTTTATCCAACAAACTTATGGCAGGTCTTATAAAAAATTCATTGAAATCACTGTAACTGTACTCACTGCTGTTTTTTTTAAGAAGAGATGTCCAAAATATTACTGAAAGAGATTGTCCCTCCATATCCATATTCTATAATGCAACGGGAAAAATATCTGCTTGAGAGAAAAGGAAAATATGTAACAGATATGATGTATATATGAACACTCCTTCATCAGGTAACTTTATTAGCTAATAATGTATATCGTCAGCAATGAATTCGGCAAAGTCAAAGACCAATTCTAGCTATTTTCTAGGAGACAAAGTGGAGAGGAACACTAAAATGGAGGCATATGTAAATTCATCATTAACATAGCCTAAAATGAAGGACAACATGGAAATGACTTGTCTAGAGCCCTCAGGGAAATCAAAAGTATCATAAGGGGGATTTACCTTAGGAAGGTTGACATGATTGGGCATGAAATTTTGAAGGATTTCAAACCTCCTAGGGAAATCCAAGTCTAGATACATCTCAGTCAAGTCTTCAATTGATAATGATACTGCTCGTGGATCTTGGATTAGCTGGAGCATATCATTGATTGTTTCACCAGTTAATAAAATAGGACCTCACTATCTTTATTCATCATGCACCTCTGATTAGGGATATAATGCATCTGATACAACCTAATGAAATCTTGGGCTAGATGGGTGATGGGAACAACATATTTGGGCAAGTTGGAGTCCCATAATGGTATATCATTGGCCATTTTCTTTTCAAATTTTTCCTGACACCAGCTATGCACTTCCAGCATATCAAATTCAAGAGTTGCATCAGAAATTCTGTAATCTAAGTCAATCAAGAGATTGTTTTCTTCAGTAGTGATAGGAGGATGCAATGGTCTGACTACTGCAGTAGAATCAGCAGCTAGGACAGAGGTAGTTTTATCAATTTTGGGAGGTTTGGGATTTGGAAGCTTTTTCGAGGCAGGCTTCTGAGGTTTGGGACCTCCAATTCTAGGGGTGACCTGATTTTTAGTCATTTTTTGAAGTAACTGAGGAAGATTAAACTATTTGCTCAGCTCTTTATGGAAAAAAATGTTCAATTAAGCTATCTTTGGGAAAAATTCAGAATTTGGGCAAGGGTTTTATGAGGAAAATTGTAGATTTGTACAGTGCAGAACGTAGGAAAGGGATTTTAAATGGTTTCTTTGGGAATTAAAATGGATTTTCACTGTAGGAATAGCTTTTGGAAGATGAAAATCATTCAGTAGAAATGAAAAATCTTGGAAAAAATTTCACAGGGTTTCCCCTATTTTTTCAAGGTTTAAGTACCCTCAAATGAGTACTTTCGGCTTTGAAATTACAACTAGTTTTAATTTTTGTTGAAAATTAGGAATTTGCAGGCTTACATTTATTGAAAAATACCTTTAAATAGGTATGGTCACTGTTGTAGAGGGTTGCAGGTGGTACCAGTATTCAAACTGGTTGCAGCTTGTTTGATAGAAGGTACTAAGATTTTTCGGAGGCGACATTCAGAGAGGAATGGCTTTTTTAAATTATGAATTGATAAGGAAACAATTTTGGAAATGATGTTTGTGAGCGAATTCTCGAAGTGCAAAGGTGCAAAGGTATAAAAAGTGATAAAGAAATAAGGTTAAAACTTTAGTTTTTATGGATCATGCAGAGTATTAATTGTAGGTCAAGTTGACATGGCGGGAGTGGTTTTTGTATTGAAAGAGAAACCAGTGGTGGTTATCACATTGATCTTGGGAAGTAACTAGTTTTTAACTTTTGCAATGCGATCCAATAATAATAGGACATGTAGCAAGCAGCGGTTTCATAAAACAACCTTTTTTGCAAAAAAAATTGTCAACATCACCCGATCACTTCGATAATCGATAAGGAATCCGCGCCGTCGGATTTGGTTGAGTGAAGCGAATGGATGAGATGCATCAGGAAGCTGTGGGGGAATAAAGTGGGACCAGGTACTATGATCAGCATCGTTGATTTGATCAAAGAAGATCGATGGCTTGAAATCAATCCAATAGGGAATAGTGGGGGTGGGGGAATGATTTATCGGGTCTTATTTCAACCGTAGAACTTGAAAGATTAGGATGATCGGAGGGTCGGGAACAAATGCGAGGATGCTTTGTTTTTTAATGAAATTTATGCATAAAATAATTTTATACATATAAAATGGGGTGGGTTTAAATATTTAACCAAGGATTAATATTGTGGTAAGGGGATATGTTTCAAGAAAACAGGATAAGGTTAAATATTATAACCATGGGTAAAATTTATGAGGGGAAAGGTGAGTAAACTTCTTTTTCTTCGCTTTTTTATATACACACTGTGTAAATAAATTGCGCATTTTATATATTATTTTTATTATATAGTTTCAAATTTCTCAAAGGTCTAAAACTATAGGGGAGAGGGGATATTTTGTTATGGATAAGTTTTCATGTCAAAGGGATGGTTTTGGGATTTTTTTCAACATGTGTTTAATATCTTTGACATGAAAAGTATATAATAAGAGGGTTTTTGGGATATTAAATAAAAGGGAGCTATATTAATAGGACTATGATAATTAATAGGGAGTTAATAAATTATGTTAAGTGTTAATATGAAAAAGGAGATAGTGGAAACTCAAAATACATAAATATAACTAAGAAAAGTGAATTTTTAAAATAAAGCTTTAATATCATAACTTAATCACTTCAACTTAGGATAAGATGTCATTTTGAGGGTTTTATACTTCATGATATGTAGGAAGTTAATCAAAAGGGCCTTTAAGTAATATTTAAGTTAGAAAAGGGTTCTCACTTGTGAAGTTAAACGGTGATGAGTGCATGAAGGGGTAAATGATGAAATTGTTTGGGATTAATATAGAAACTTAACATTTTCAGCTAATCAGTCATTGAGCCTTGGGCCCAGTCCCAACAGAAGTCAAGGAAATGCCTTGAGCCTCTTTGACTGATAGTCTAGAATATCAAATTGCTATGGGGAAGGGAAAATAGTTATTTGTTCCCCGGTGAAATATATTTACATTGATGTCTCACCTTCTTCTACCCACCCAGTCATTATCTTCTAACATTTTTTCTTCCATTTTGATTAGGTGCATTTGATCTAGCAACCTTTAAAATATTTATTTTTTCTGAAAGAAATAAAACTATCTAATTCTAAACTTCTTTCATCCAAGAATCCAGATTAAACTGTTGGATTCACTTATTCTCTACCTAACTACTGAATTGTCATGATTAAACTGTATGAAAATTCTTTATTCTCTATCTACAACAAGTGAAATTAAAACATGACAAGTCAAGATTAACTATTTAACTCATCATGGATTATGGAATTTATTGACACTCTGCCATAATCAACTGCAAAAGGTAAAATTAGTGGCATTTAGGCTTGCACACGTTCATGTTGTATTCATCTTTTTCTTTTGGGGTATACTATTTTTTGTAAGTCCTTTGATTTTTCTTTTAGGACTTTTTACCCTCTTTTTGATATATATATATATATATATATATATATATATATATATATTACAAAACATGAGAATACAACTTGCAGAAGGAAAATTATGTACATATTTACAAGATTACCATCAATCAAGTCAAAATTATGAATCCTATATTTATAGGTCACTAACATCAACTTCACTTGGGGATGGCATTTCCTGGTGGAATGTCAAGAACTCTGAGATCAGTAGCCTCCATCTTCAACTTTGGTGATCCTGTAATTGTCTTTTGGTTTTTGCAACAATTCATACTTATGACATTTTATACTGCAAAGCTTAGGGCCTTCTCTTCGGGCTTCAACTTTGTAGATAAAATCTCCAATCCAATATACACACTTGCAATGAATATTTACAATGATAAATTAAATCAATCTAAATGTTGAGTGACTCTGAAGAATAGTAGTGTTTCAACATCCTACCATTCACTGGTCCTTCTTGAAGTTCATTTCCATCCAAATTCCTGATGAAAAAGGAATTATTACCTCTGTAACTATACATCACATAGGGTCCTTGCAATAGAAATTCAAACTTTCCATGTTTGCCTTTATCTTCTCTTCATGAATCCCATCTCAAAACTTGATCTCCTACGAAAAAATCATCTTCTTTAACCCTTTTATCAAAAATCTTTTTCGTTTTTTCATGTAAAACTTGTGATTTTTCATAAACTTCTTCCCTAGTTTGTTGGAGATGTATGGTTCCATTGATTCTTCATTGAATATAATTTGTTTCCACCTATGATTCATGGATAATCTTCATGACTGGAACACCCAGGGAAGAGGGGAAAATTGCATCTGTTCCATAAACAATCTGATAAGGTGAAGTTCCAATAGACTTTTTTGTGGTAAGTCTATCAGCCCATAGGGCATAGACTAGCTTTTTGTTCCAGGTCCTTTTTTTTTCTTGAAGTAATTTTTTGATGATATTGATTAAGCCTTTGTTTGATGATTTGTCTAAACCATTACCTTGGGGATAATATGTTGTGGAATGACCTAAAGTAATATGGTATTTATGACAAAAAGAAATCATTTTCTTGGACTTGAATGATGCTGCATTGTCAGTATTAATATTATGTGGCCATCCAAATCTTGATAAAATATTACTTTCTATAAATGAGATTATAACTGATAGTCTAAAATATCAAATTTCTATGGGGAAGGGAAATTAGTTATTTGTTGCCCGGTGAAATATATTTACATTGATGTCTCACCTTCTTCTACCTACCCAGTCATTATCTTCTAACATTTTTTCTTCCATTTTGATTAGGTGCATTTGAGCTAGCAACCTTTACAACATTTATTTTTTCTGAAAGCAATAAAACTATCTAATTCTACATTTATTTCATCCAGGAATCTAGATTAAACTGTTGGATTCACTTATTCTCTACCTAACTACTAAATTGTCATGATTAAACTGTATGACAATTCTTTATTCTCTATCTACAACAAGTGAAATTGAAACACAACAAGTCAAGATTAAATTATTTAACTCATCATGGATTATGGAATTTATTGACACTCTTCCATAATCAACTGCAAAAGGTAAAAGTAGTGGCATTTACACTTGCACACTTTCATGTTTCATTCATCTTTTTATTTTCGGGTATACTATTTTTTCTAATTCCTTTGATTTTTCTTTTAGGACTTTTTACCCTCTTTTTGATATATATATATATATATATACAAAATATGAGAATACAAGTTGAAAAAGGAAAAGTATGTACATATTTACAAGATTACCATTAGTCAAGTCAAAATTATGAATCCTATATTTATAGGTCACTAACACCCCCATTGACGTTGAGATTCATAAAGTGTGTCAGGGAGGTTCATAGTGATCAAGAATTAATGCACTAGTATTTGGGGGATTTTCCTGAGAGGAGAGAGTTGAAGATCCAAGGAATTTGAGATTGTAATTTCTTAATTTTTCACCTCCAAATTCTAATCTTACTAGGGAGAAATGAGTATATTTCTCACCATATTTATTTTGATTTTGTTTCAAATCACGTTCTTTTCTTGGGAGAAATTTCTGAAAATGTGTCAATTCCTTTAATCCAGGAAAGAGTTTCCATGTTCTATCCATTATTGGCTAACTAAAGGCTCATGATCACCATTTTGCTATGGAATCAATAAGAATTTTCATGTTTCTATCAAATTTTACGATCAAGTTGGATCATTTATCCCAAAGGGATGATCCAAAAGTATATTTTTTGATAACAAAGATAGGATATCAAGGGGACTAAAAGCTTCTTTGCTCAATTTTCTCCCAAGTTATATCTATTTTTTACTCAAATGCCAAAGGAATAAAACCACTTTTGTCGATCTTTAACCATCATCAGCTTTGTCAATAATGGTAAACTATTAGGAACATTAACTTAATCATATATAACCATAGACAACCATGATCCACTATTGTTCCTACTCACACTAACCATCAATTACAAAAAATAGTTGATATTAAAAGTCATTTTCCACCTTTTTATATTGATATGCCAATAGATACAATTACCTTTTTTAAATAAAAAATAAAACATATTTACATATATCAAATAATGAAAGAAATAATTTATAATTAATTAGAAAACATTTCACTATTCTTAATATAATTCTTTTTCATAAAAATATCTATAATTATCTTTCAAACTTTATTTGCATCTAAAATTTTATTTTGTTAGTATTCATGCAGCCCTTACTATTTGGATAAAAGAGAATATTTCATCTGTTACACCCTAAGCGGGAGTCTTCAGGTTTGTAATTTACAGGCTAATATTTTGGTGACTTTTGAATACCACGGACTGTATTGGATAAATGTATGACAAAAGCACAAAACATTCTCATTTTTGTTTGTAAAACTGGATCCCCTGTAGATTTGTGTACCGTGACCCATCAATGCGAGCAACATTTTTATGGGTGAATGCTTGGCAAAGCTTATAGCACATGATATTCCATATTCTGAAGAAGAAAACATTAGAAATTCTGCCCTCAAATTTTTCGCAGGATTTGTATTCTATTGAAAGAGAGGTCAATTTTTCACCACAAATAAGAGAGATCAATTTTCACCACTAATACTAATCAAATTTACAGATGGTCTGCACTTTTGTGCAATATATATACAAAATACCCTTGTTACAACTCGAAAGGCAAGTAGACATGTGGAGGAAGGATGATTCTAACCCTTGTCATCAACTTTTACCTACAATTTTCATTAGGCCTTCCAAACATTTTGTTGACTATAGTTGTGTACATGAACATAAAGGGGGCAATTATTCGTCATCACTTTAAAAACTTCAATCAAGAGAAATAAAGGGTCATGTATACTTTCCTTGAGCACTATGAGAGTTACAGTTTCTAATTGATGAGTTTATTTATATGTATTAAAAAGCGACAATGGTTGGAGTTTATACATTACTATGAATTTGGTGTCGAGAGGATGGTTTCTAGAAAAGCTATTTAAACACTGTTTCTTAATAGCAGAATCGAATTTGTTAATGTGGTTCATATATGTTGATTTTTTCCTTTAAAACTAATCACATTTCAATTATATATATATATATATATATATATATATATATATATATATATATATATATATATATATTCATTTTGTTTTTCTTTTAATATTTTATATAATAATTTCATAAATGTGTAAAAGTAAAATGCAATCTAATTAATACAAAAATTTTATTAATTAAATGAAAATACAATTTTTATATATTTTCATTGAAATTTAATATAACATCATTTAGTTATATACATAATTGATGTTTTCATAATGCAATCAACAGATACCAAAATTTCTTACCAGGTATTTTGCAATTTCTATACCCTGAATCATATTTCATTTTCAACCTTCATTTAAATAAGCAACTTTGCAATCTAATTGGCCTGAAAAAAATAAATGTAATTTTTCCTAAATTTTATGTTTTCACTGTAGCAGCATTTTGGGAAGTTTTTAAAGTGAAAGCATGAATGCAATTTTTATGTTATAGAGTATTTTTCTAGTTTTTATGTTATAGAGTATGCTTTTCGTTTGTTCTTCGCACATTTTAAACTAAGTTCAGAATAATAATTTAATAAGTTTGTATTCCATTTGGTTATTAGTTAATTACTAACGTAATATTAGAAAATTCCTTAAATTTTAAGCAGAATTTAGAGCAATTAAGTCATACTACTTTGTGTTTAATGTTAAACCTCATCAAAATTTGAAAAACAAGATTTTAGTAGAAATGTATGGGTTTTTCCAAAAAAATTGTGCAAATTGTGTTGCAACTAAGTGTGACACTAAGCATAATTCTGTTGAAACTAAGTGTGACACTAAGCATATCATCAAGCTAATGGAGAGAAGGAATCATGAGAAGAAAAATGTAGAGGGATAGTTTTGTTTTCAGTCTTGAAATATACTAAATATTACAAAGTGATTGAAATGACTAAGAAAGGAATCATTGATCCAAAACTCAAGTGAGGTTGCTAATCTATTTTATAGATTTTGTTGTATTAATTATTAAAAAAAAATTCCTACCTGAACTAAAATATTTTTCTTTTCCTATGGTAATTATGAAATAATTCCATACATAACTAGATGTTTCCAAAATGCAATGCATGTGCACCATGTATTTTAACATGAATAACCTTAATTAAAATTTACTACACAATTCACTAAGAATATAAAAACTTTGCAAAGAAATAATTATAGAAATAATTTAATTGTGTCAACTATACCTTTAACATTTTACCCAACCATAGACCATGTTGTTGTTTTTCTTTTAATAGTTGGTCACCACAGGGTTGGGTCTTTGACTCCATAGGGAATTAGAGACGAGAATTTTAAGATGTAAAGATATGTAAGTGGCTTACCGCCATTCCATGGTGACGAGATTAAATTTCACAAACCAAAGACCTTGGATGAAGATATGAAAAAGGAATATTATTTCTATGAGTTGGGGAAAAATAAGAAAACTTTCCAATGGGCTTCGGATGACAAGAAAAGAAAGAAGGAAGACCAAGGGAAGAAGGTGTTCAAACCTTCAATCATCAAGAACAATTCTTAGGAAAATCAACAATCTTAACCAACCCATCAGCAAATTAGGATGAGGGTTGTTGTTACTAATTATGTACTAGGTTTAGGGAAAGCTAATATTGATGTCACATAGATTCAAAACCCAAGCTCCAATGTTACCCATTGTTGAAAGAGGAAGAACATTGTTGGCTATGGCTAGGTGGAATGTCAAAGTCTTACAATCTATTTATGTTGCAATGATTTTATATGCTTAGTAAACTATATCATGAATTTAATTGAGTATATTCATGTTAAAATTCATTTTGAAAACACATTGCATATTGGCATGCATTTAGTTATGTATGAAATTATGCCACAATTCCCAGAAAAAGCGGGAAAATTTTCAATTATAGGCTACAAGTGCTTTTTGGCATAGTATTAGGCATCAACAACAAGCTAGAATAGACTAGCAGGTGACTAGGGTACATTATAGAAGGTATAATATCTAAAGATGCAACATTGGGCTTGTATGTGAAAAGTAGAGGTGCAAAGGTTGTAGGTGAAGTGTTTGAAAAAGTGCTAGTAGGAGGACACCAACCAAGTATTTGTCAAAATGACCTAGTGGAATTAGGGGAATTAAAGACAAGGGTAAAATTTTCAATTTTTAACCCTTTCCTGAATGAAATCAAGCAATTAATTGGATGAGATAATAACTAGAGAGAGCTGGCCATGGAATAATTTAGGGAAGATTTTGGGAAAATCCCCAAAATTTCCAACCATTTATTATGTATATTTTTTAATTGGTAAAAGGGAAGCTCTAGTGCAGGTTAAAGGGGAAAAAGCCATTTAAATATTACTGCACCAAATTAGACAACCAAGATCAACTGTAGGAACCCCCTTTTAGTTGATGTATAACATGAGGGGAGGTTGTTTTTGGGATCCATTCCAATAACCTGACATGAATGGATAGTAAATATGAATTGTAGAGATCCCCTCCCCCAGACTTTAAACCACCATTAGGGGGTCGGTGAAACTAGTGGTTTTTTTCGCCACAATATAGCAGGAATGTGATGAGAAGGTGAATCAACAAGATAGGTAAGTATCCACATAGAAGCCATGTAGGAATAGGGGGAGTAAAAGACACTAACTTGGTAGCTTGCGAGGATAGATCATGTGGTGTTCAACATCATATTGATGTCATTATGACATCATCATGATGTGACATATGAAAATTCTCATACCTCGACATTTTTAATTGATGCTGAAGCGATGTGAGGAAGATAAATGTTGAGGAACCAAGATAACATGGACTAGTGATATCCTCAAAAAGAAAAGTGAAGGAAAACTATGTATGTGGAGTATAGGACCTGAGAGTTTGAAAATGGTGTTACATTGAAAAAATCCTTGATGTTAAGGCATTGAAATGGCATGGCCTAGGAGAGGACCCCACCAAATATCAAACCCTAAAATATGAGGTCTTTCTTGAGTAGAAAATAACTAAGGGAGCTCGATGTCGAGATGTCAATGCCAATAGGAAAATATGATGTAGCATGGGAGAGGACACCACTAGATCTCAGGCCTTTGGATATTTTCATTTTTAATTTAGTAGAAGAGAAGCAAGGGAAACCCGATGTCAAGATCTAGATTTGTGATTTCAACTGAGACGGGATGATTTTAAAAATTTATTCCCAAAAGAGACAAAGTTTTTGCCAAAGATCAAGTGGAAGGTTACATATAGGCCAAGTGTTGATGGAGGCGTCAGAGGGAAGGTTGAGCCCAATGGGATCTGGGGAAAACCCAAAAGGTACATAAAGTAACTTCATTTTATTAGAGGAAAAAAAAGGTGCATAGAGGGGATTATGTATGTTTGAGAATAGTTATAGGATACAATTACAAGTGAATTGAATTAGAACAAGGGATTTTTATTAAGGAATTATTGCTGACTAGAATAATGAAACTAAAGGATTGACCACACAATGACTTCAGTTGGGAATAAATCAACAACCATATCTCATATTTGAGCATTGAAGTGGTCAAAAAAGAGATATAAAGGAGGAGAATACCCCTACCAACCTATAATTTTATATTGAGGTAGGAAATATCCTAATAACTTAAAAATAAAGAAACAAGTAGCCTACGACACAGATCCAACATGATGACTATGACTATGGAGGATACCTATGGTCCCACATCCATGAATACGAAGCTAGATCCATGAATTTGAGCATGAGTAATGTTTGAACAAAACTAATGGGAATAGAGAAGAAAAGCTAGAGGTTGGAGACTTGGTTGAAAAAGTAAGGGGCCCCAAAATGGAAGTTCTTATCTACAAATATAATAATCAAAAGCTAATAAGAGAAAATAATAGATTGACATCAATATTTTATAGAGCCTCAAAGAATTATACAGGAATATGGACCAAGGGTATAACTCTCAGCAGGAAGAGGAACATGACTCGCAACTTGGAGGTAAAAAAACCGAAGGTTCAAATAACTCTAGAAGTGTTGTTGGGCATCATCATTATTCAAAAAGAAGACCCACTAAGAGATTCGATGATTCCTGAGGGTCTTAAAGTATTTCAATCAGGTCACGAATAAGGAAGTCATGAAGTAAATCATACCTAAATAGTTTACAAGGAGAAATCAAAAATCTCAAACCACCTACCTTTAAGTGTGAGCATATGAAGAGAGAATATGTTGAAGCTTGGTTATTAGAATCGATAAGATGCCTTCAAATACATGATTAACCTTCCAATTTAGAGGCATAAATTACCATTTATTACTTAAATGGAAAATAAAATTTATGGTAGGAGAAACTCAAGGAAGTAAAATATACGGATGATAAGAATTTTTCATGGAATAAGTTTAAGAAGTACATCTAAAGGAAGTACTCATATGAGTATTACTATGAGACAAAATTGAAAGAATTCTTCAAACTCAATTTGGGGTTCAACATGGAAATGGAAGAATATGGTTAAAAATTCACTTAGTTAGTAAGAAAACATAAAAAAATTATTATTCATATAAATCATAAGAGTACTATTACAATAATAATAAAAGTATGATTACATGCATAATATTTAAAATAAAAATATAGATCACAATAATAAAATTCAAACAAGGAGGAAAGTGGAGGTAGAAATACTCACATATCAATCCAATAACACAGAATTGAATATGAATAATGTCACCTAGGAAGAATTATTGGATTTATATGAGCTCCAGTACCCTCCTTGGGATGGTTCTTATTTCTTCTTGGAAGCCCTATATCTCATAAATGGTGCATGAAGAAATATGATTGTTCTTTGATGAAAGGACTTACACAAACATGATGGGTTATGTATTGTCAAAATGAGATAGAAAGATAAGTTATCTTCAATATTAGTCAAATATCATAACCTTTAAAGTTTTCCTTTTTTTTTAAATGCTAACCCATGGATTCCACTTCTAATTTTTTTTTGAGTCTCATGAATAACTAGTTCAAGTGTAAAATCTTATTTAAAATGGAGATTTTAGTGCTTGAAAGATACTTTGAAGAGGCCAAAGTATTCTTCATGAATGTGATGGAGGTTGAATTTCATATATACATCAGCCTATGTTACTTAGGTTATGATTATCTCATTAATTTTGTCAAACAAGTTAATTCAAAGTGTGAAAGAAAACTTGCACATGTTTCAAAGCTAAAGACATGCAATTTGCATGAATATTAATGAAGGAAATTTTTAAAAATGTTTTAAATCCCACTTTATAATGTTTTTAAAACTCTTTTGAAGTCATGCAAATTATCCGTGAGGTAGGATTCATGTGGTATGTTCTTTTCTGCTAACGATGAAATTAAAATTTTTCTAAATGTTGCTTATTGGAAAAATGAAGCTTATATTAGATGTAACCATGATGCATTTGGTAGAATGATATGCTATGATATAAAGTGTGCACTTTTTTATCTAAGGCTCTACATTTATCCAAATTTCATCTAAATTGCATTCCCCTTACATACTAAGTCATTTTGGGCTTCATAAGCATATGATATAATTAATTTCTCATTCTTTTGGGATGACATGAAGAAGGACATAAACACCTTTATGGAAGGAGGCGATAGTTTCCAACATCACAAAGGAGGAACCATAAATACTTTGAGATCCTTAAAACCCTTACCCAATTCCTTCAACTATGTGGGTTAACTTTTATAAGCATTTCATTATTTGGTTTACTAAAACTATTAAACTTATCTCGGTTTCATATTCTAGGAATATCTTGAAATCGTATGGATAACATCAGTGTATAAAAAAATTTCCCTGCTATTGTCTATTGCATTCGATTATATTCTCAAAATATACGATTAGGATAAGTATGTGTTTCCCAAATAATGGAACAAAGTAGTGAAAACGGTAATTTTTTATCACCTTTTTAAATATATTAAATTTTACACTTAAAAATTCATTAAAATCCCCCACAATCAAATAATTCATCATGGAAAATGATTTTAAACTATCTAACATGCCTAAATCCATAGATAATATTCATGATTCCACTTTAGCCAACAATTTAACATGGGATTTATTTTTTACGTTAATTTTTAGGATTGGATCATCATATTATTTTTCATCCATCTTGATGCTTTCAAAGTGGAAAAAATTGATGAATCAACTCACATACCAGCGGGTCCAAGTTTAGAAAAATTGGGTATGAAACCTTTGAGTGTTTTGAGGTATTAGATGACATTTTTTGTGGTAGAACTATGCCACTTTAGAACCGCATCTTTTTTCCCTATTCTACAAATAAATACTTTTCTAATGGTGCATGTATCATGACAATGAAGGTCCATATGTGAACATTATGCCACTAAAAAGTTGAACTTCTTTCATTCACCACCATAATTCAATAAGATGCGATGTTAGCCCCCATTGTTAATGAAAAAATGGCTATCCATGTGATTATGATGTATAAGACTCTAGAATATTGTATATTTTAACTTTGGTTAAGAATTTAGGTAGTCAAACCTAACCACTAGTAGCCTATCAAGTTGTGTTATTACTACTCCACTAGGAGAAAAAAGGGTTTCATTCTTTTGAGCTCATTTTTTCCATAGATGAGAAAAAATAGGCAAGAAGGATAGGAGATATATCGCACATAAATGATTTGTGCATTATGTAGGCCATACTTCTTTGTACTCGTAGACATTCTCTATTCAAAGAAAATGAGGAGAGCAACCTCACCTTCCAGCCGTGTTTTTCTCCCGAAACAATTTTCTAGGTCATATCTTGTATCAAATGTTTGTATGAGATTTTATTTCAATGTTCTCTATTTTCAACATTTATTTAATCTACATCCATATGTTATTAACACTAGTATACATATCTATAGATCTAAAGCGGAAAAAAAAAAGTATATAAATAAAATTGTAATAATGTGGATATTAGATTTTTAACTATAAGTTTATAGATCTATTGTGATGACCTCTCCAATAGAATATCAAAAATAATTTACTCATCATTCAAGGTGCTCAATTGAATCTTAACATTATATATCATATTGAAATCAATTGCTAGGTGGAAGCATTCCACAAATGTTATAAGCTTACTTATGTTGTTTTCCTTCATAATACATCGAGGTGGATATTGGTGGCCACCCACCTATTCCATTTGGTCCCCCACCATCAATTCTTTTAGTTTTTTTAGTTTCAGCACAACTTACTCTTTTTAGCAGTGTTTCAGGTCTTGAACTTCTGAAGTTGTTTTGAGGCCTTAAACGATGTTTTTGGGAAAAACGGGAGAACATGGATGATCCTTCAATTTTCCTCATGTTAGAAGTTGTATTCCTAGGATAGATAATTCTAACGCGGTACTGAGCACATCAAATAGAAATCATATGCCAAAGGTACGCTCCCCAGAAGATTGATATATCAATTTACCCAAACGGGGCCCATAGTTTTGGTGCTTCATCTCCTAGGGTTAGGTTTCTAGATTCTTAGGGCTTTTCACTATTTCTAAACAATAAATAGGCCTATGTGCCTCATTGTAACACAATTGAGAGGCTTGTAGCCACCACATCTCTTCTCGAAAATAAGCCTACCAGCACCCTACCTAGTGTATTTTCATTATGTTTGTAAGCATATTTATATTATATGATATTAATGAAATGAAGTTTTATCTCCACTTTATTTATGTGTTTATGTTTATTTCTATATATTATTGTATTCCTGCATAAATTTGGATGAGTGGTTTCAGAGTAGTCTACTTTTTCTTTATCTTTCTTTGCATGTGCCCAACAAGGTCACGATATAAGGAGTTAGGGCTCGATCTGGTTGAACCCTTGCAAGATCAGCCATACAAACCCCAACGACCTCCCATTTGAGAAGAAAAGAAAGATGAGGGGGAAGGAGATCCTATCAAATTATTGCTCAACGAGGCCCTCTAGAAACATAGGAACGCGATTATGGATAAATTTTCCCAGATCCTTCAATGGCTACCCACCGACAACGTATCTAGAA
The DNA here is from genome assembly GCA_034641835.2 of Pinus albicaulis. Classification (NCBI taxonomy): domain Eukaryota; kingdom Viridiplantae; phylum Streptophyta; class Pinopsida; order Pinales; family Pinaceae; genus Pinus; species Pinus albicaulis. The sequence goes on along the minus strand of CM076575.1, from coordinate 214,092,850 downwards.
CAAGCCACCACTCTGGAGGCGCCTCTCCATTCAAGCTACATGTCAACTTCAACATTCCTGTATTTGAAGGCTAGATAGATGGAGACATCGTAGATAGATGGTTGAATTTGCTGGAAGGGTATTTCTCAGTCCATGATTTCTCCAGCTGAGAAAATATTAGTTTTGCACTCCTCAAAGTTGCCCCCATGTCAAAGTCTAGTGGGAAACCTACTCCTAGAAAAAGGACGAGATGGATTCCACTTTGTTCTCGGCCGCACCCACTTGGAATTCGTTCTAATACTGCATCAAGGAAGAATATTGCCGTGTGGAGAGCTATGAGGACAAGCAGATCTAATGGACCACACTGCAACAGAAAAGGGATTAAGATGTGCAAAAAGTTGGGTATTAAAGGTTCAGAGAGACACTTGGTGCTCAAGTACCGTAGTTTTTTTCACAAATACATTGAGGAGGAAATGGATTTCCTCAACATTACCTCACTTAGCACCGCATATCCCCATGTAGCCAAGATCTAGAAAAAATTCAAGCAGAAGAAGCAAGACTTTGGATTCGTGAATCCGAAGCCAGGGAAAGGCGCCCCCGAACTGAAGAACAAGGGGAAAAGCGAAATTAAGGTGACTCAAAACAACACCACAAATACAATGAAGGACACGGGGAAGTAGTTTGAATTTCTTAACATCCCCACTCATAGCACAAACGAGTATCGGGCCAAACAGTCATTGTTGGTTGAACTGAAGGCACCCGAATCAAGGCATGTTTTGATCTCGAGTCATAACCAAACAAGGGCAATGAAAAAGGGAAACAAATAACTGATGCAGATCTCAGTTCCAGTGTTTCCACCACCAAGCTCTAGAGGGATGATCCCGAGGATCAAGAGGATGGGGAGCACCTCTTCCATTTGCAAATGTGGGTGAAGGGTTCTCCACTCCAATTCCTTGTCGATAGCGGAAGCCAAAAGAACATTATTTCAGCAGAGGTAGTGAAGTGACTCAGCCTATCGACCGTAGCACACCCTTAACAGTATACCATTGAATGGCTTCACCAAGGAAGAGATCTCTGCGTTCCCCAATAGTGTCACCTTCTGTACAACATTAATCCATTCACGGATGAGGTATTGTGTGATTTTGCTCCTCTTTATGTGTCTAATGCATTATTAGGCCAACCATACTTGTGGAAGTGACATGTTGTGTATGGTTCTAGGCCTCACTCTGTTGTATTACTTTGGGAAATAAATTGTACAGGATACCAGAGGTAGTACCACCTCCTTCCATTTCTTTGACTACTGCAAAACAACGCAGTAAGATTGTTTCCCAAACTAGGAAATTTATTTTCATTACAATTTTCCCACACGAAAAGAAGAATATTGTGGCCATAGCCTTGAAACAGAGCTCCCCTGCACAGAAGCAGCAAATGGAAAAAGTCATGGAGGAATACAAGGACATTTTATCCTCACCCACATAGGGTCCTCTACACTCTCAGTTTCATCACTCCATTGATATGACGCCAGGCATGCCCCCGCCTGATATTTCCATACCTCATGCGACCACACAGACAGAATCCACACATGTACTATCTAAGGCTGATAAAGAAACCAAATTTATTGAATGCATCTAGCATGTCTACCAATAGGGCCATGACATATTCGACAAATCCAATACCAATTTCAACAGAAGTTGCCTCATCTCATGGAGGAACTCAACGCAATGGGGGCCATTGCTTCCTAAGGGGGGAGGAATGATCCAGGTGGATATTGGTGGCCACCCACCTATTACAGTTGGACTCCCATCATCGGTTCTTTCATTTTTTTTAGTTTCACCACAACTTACTATTTTTAGCAATTTTTCAGGTCTTGAACTTTCAGAGCCATTTTGAGGACCTCAATGACCTTTTTTGGGAAAAAATGGGGCAACATGGAACTTTTTTTATGTTTCTCGCATCAAAATTCGTATTACTCGGATAGATATTTATAGGAGTGTATTGAGCACGTCAAACAAAGATCATATGCCAAAGTTACATCCCCGAAAAGATTGATATAGCAATTTACCCAAATGGGGCCCATAGCTTTGGTGGTTCATCTTCTAGGGTTAGGTTTTTTTATGTTTAGGGTTTTGCATTATTTCTCAACAATAAATAGGCCTTCGAGCTTCATTTTTACACAGTTAAGAAGCCTGTAGCCGCTACATCTCTTCTCAGAGATAAACCTACCAGCGCCCTAGCTAGTTTATTTCCATTATATCTATAAGCATATTTATGTTATATGATATTAATGAAATGAAGTTTTATTTCTGTTGCATCTCTGTGTTTATGTTCATTTCTGTATATTGTTGCATTCCTGCATAAATATAGATCAATAATGGGAAGCTCAATGGGTCTATTGGTTATCCCTAATTGAATGGTGGTAAAATACTACCTATCATATTAATACTAAAATGACCCCTTTTGAACAAGCATATAAACCATTAGCCTTATCACTGATGCTATACTTGTTAATTCACGAAGTGGAAAATTTTACATATTGCACTAACCTTACTTATTCATATACTCAAACCTTACTTATTCATATACTCAAAGATAATTTTGAGTTAGCTTAAAATCACATGAAAAGACAAGGTAATCAAAATCACTTTATCAACATCACTTTGACCGTCATTTTCAAAAAGGGAGTGAACTTATATTAGATCTTCAACCCTATAAATAGACCTCACTCAAGAGGAAGAGTCATAGTATGTAGCTCCGAAACTTCATGACCTATATACAAAGGGAGTGAACTTATATTAGATCTTCAACCCTATAAATAGACCTCACTCAAGAGGAAGAGTCATAGTATGTAGCTCCGAAACTTCATGATCTATATACTATGCTCAAACTTATAGGTCTAATGAATTACAAATTAACAATACGCATCCATTCTACGCCAAACACATTTTTTCATCTGTATTGCTTGAAGAAAGGGCTTGGATCCGATTGTAAAGCTCAACGTACCCTTCTACCATGAGAAAAGCATTCAACAATGATGACTCCATTTAAATGTATCATACGATATTTTGAACAAATGCAAATGTCATCTTCTCCAACACACAATGCAATATGTTTTGGTTTAATGGAAGCATTCATAGCATATTAAAGTATTCATAGCACGAGGATACTATATGGGAATTGATAGATATTTTTTATAAAGTTCCTTCCTCTCAAGCCTTAAGAAGAAGGCTCACCTCCAACTTTAAGAACAAGGCTACTTTAATGGCATTTTAGGGTCTCGTTTCATTGTCGTTGATATAATTATTTCTAATAAAAATAATTATAATTATGCTTCAATTTTTCTTTGATTCTAAAATTTTCATATTGTCTATTATATCTAAAATTTTATTTTATTAGTTCCAAGTGCATGTGAATCGTTAGCCTTCAACATGAAAATGTTTTGTTAAGCTCGTCTTTGGGTTCTCTCCTTCCTTACTTCCCTCCATACGTGACGTTTGCGTTCCCTCTTCTTACTCTCTTCCCTCCATGCCTGACGTTTCAGCTTCATCTTCAGAAGATCTTCTTCCACCTATCGTTTTCACTATATTAATATCTGGTTTTGCCACTTATAAGAATTCAGGATATTCGTTAAAATAGCAAGCTAGGCATTTCACTGGTTAGAGAAGTGGGCTACTCTCTTGATCAGTGAATTGCTTTGCTTGGTATATCTCTTGAACTTCTCGATTAGTGAATTGCTTTGCTTGCTATATCTCATGAACTTCGGAGCGCAAAAGATGGCTGAAGGGGATGAGAAAATGCAAGACCAAGTGTCCCCTCCTCACACATGGGATGAGAAAATGCAAGACCAAGTGTCCCCCCCTCACACATCTGATGATAGACCAATGTGCAGTTCATCCCAAATGCTTCTCCTGAATCCCCAACATGAAAATCCTCTTCCTCCACAACAAGAAGAAGACAAGAGGATAAAGGGATCTTCATCATCTGCAAATTACTTCCACAGGCTCCTCCACAGACAAATAAGCGGCAAGATAAACCGGGAGATCCCTTTTATTTTTCGGGATCATTATCACGTGCATGCCTTCGATATTATTGATGCTTCGCTCGCGATCAGCGACGTGGTCTTGGCTGGTGAATTGCTATTACTCTTCAGTACTAGGACATGCACCATTAATCCATACAATACACGAGATGGAGATATCAAACCTGTACGGCCACAACGAATGACACGAGTAGCCATTTCGTACGTCTGTTACAATAGCAACAATGATTCCTTGATAATCGTAACGGAGTCCGATAATAATTTCCGATATATTTTCAGCCTACCGATTTCAGAAATAGAAACCGGACGATATTCGGATTATAGAGTCCTTTTTACAGAGTCCAACATATCTCGTTGGGAATTTGATATCTCAAATTGCAGGGGCATAATTTATAGTACGAATGAGAAAGTGCTCAAAGTTTTCGAATTGAAGGAGTACAACTTGTTGTTTACCATACCAGATGAAGAGGGCTACGGCTATTTCGCTTCAGATTTAGGGTTTCTAGGTCCAAGAAATAAGGAAATGTTGATACTTTATAAGAATTTTTCTTTGGGACAAATCCTGTTAAGAATTTATTCAAAAAACGATGGACAGCTATGTAAGGAAACAAGGCTCCATATCGACCTTGAACACAACATTGAATTCGTTGTACTTTGTGGAACAACAGGGAAAATACTCCTCCAACAGTCTGAAGCTCCGATGAAAATCATAGATATAAGTTCAAATGTCTCTCCAATAATAAAAATAACAGATATTCATGCAGCCTGCTGCCCTTACTATTTGGAACAAACAAAAAAGTTCATCTGTTACACCAGAAGCAACAGTCTTCACGTTTGTGATTTACAGGGTGATTTTTTGGTGCAGACATTTGAAGACCACCAACTGTGTCGGCCAAATTTGTTCAAGGATTCTTACGTTACAAATGTAGAAAGCGTTCTCATTTCTGTTTGCTCAAATGGGTCCCCAGATTTGTGTACCATCAATGCGAGCAGCATTATCACGGGCAAATGCTTGGCAAAAATTAGAGCAGAGGATAATTCTGAAGAAAACATCAAAAAATCCGCCCTCAAACTTATCAAAGGATTTATATTAGATGAAAAGAGACAAGATTTTTTTACCATAAATAATAATCGAATTTGCAGATGGTCTGATGAATTGTGCAGGGATATCTATACGGAAATTGAGCATACAGATGCGGACGAAGATGAATGGTAACGCATGTAATCCCCACTTACATGCAATTTTCATTATGCCTGTGTAAATGAATACGAGGGGAGCAATTTTCATTATGCCTGTGTTACCACTTTTAAAACGTCAATCCAGAGAAATAAAGCGCCATTTATACTTTCCTTGAGCGCCATGAGAGTTCGAGTTTCTAATCCATTGATTTTATTTGGATGTATCAAAAAAACTGACAATAATTTGTGTTTAGACGTTAGTACAACTAATTTCGTGACCGGGGAAACCATTTCGTCTTTCTCAATAATCTATATTAATCGCACAACCAATCTGGTCATTGATATATCTTCATTGGCTAAGAAAGGCAATTGAAATTTCACTCTGCTTAATAATCTATATTAATCACACAACCGATCTGGTCATTAATCCGCAATTTTGATCCCTGATGTAATTTTTTATTTCTTTCCCTTAAATTTTATTTGATAATTTATATAGTTATCTTATAATTATATTAGATGAATGTGAAAAGGTAAATATAACTAAAATATGACATGGTAATTTGATAGTTTTATGAGATAAAACTCAGAAAGTAGATATAGATTTAGAGATGTTAAGTTGTTGATGTTTAAAAAATATAATAAAGATTTTGATTAAAAGAAAGATTAGTCTCTTCATGTTCAATAACTAAGGCATTTATAGATTAAATTTTCAGAACACAATCAACTTATTCCAAAATATCATAATATGTGTTTTGAAATGTGTACTTTTAAATAAACATGATTGGTTTTGTAGTTTCTATACTATGAGTTATATTTCTTATTACATTCATAAATATGTTTATTTTAGAAAAGGACTTTAAATATTTTAATTTAATTATTAATAATTATTAGGTGAATGATAAGGATTTAAACTCAATTGAATATTCTAAAATATTCTTAGTAGTATCAAAGATTAAAGATCAAGATTTATCTCAAAAGTAGTAATATATTTTCTATCCTTTTTTAATTAAATTAATTAATAAAAAAAATTATAATTTTTAAACCAGATGATATTATTAAGCCATAATATTAACTAATAATATTGTAGAAAAGCATATTTACAACTTGAAATTATATTTACAAATTAAAAATCTTCAACCTAAAGTAATAAAATTTCCATAATTCGAAATCTCATTACATTATTTTGATATATATCTACATTCATAAAACATCTAATTTATATAACTACTAATTTAATTATAATTAAATCTATATATTTACATTTCAATTTATATAAAACAATAAATAAAATTTCTCTTTTAAAATGAATTCGTTACTACACTATAGATTATATTTCTCGTTTATTATTTGGGCCAAATTATTTTTCATTTTAGTCGGTTCTGTAACAAGAATCCAGTTAGTTTGTCGATTTCATTTCTCCTTAGTGCAACTTGTTTATTTTACATTTAGATTATATTTCTCGTTTATTATTTGGGTCAAATTAATTTTCATTTTAATTTTCATTTTAATAGGTCCTGTAACAAGAATCCAGTTAGTTTGTCGAATTCATTTCTCCTCAGTGTAATTTGTTTACTTTACATTAAACAATAACAATAAGGTTGACATGACACTTTAAAGTTAGAAAATTTGGGAAAAGTTAAACTATTTACATTGCTCAATGTATTTGATTTCTTTAAAATAATACTAAAATATATTGGGTATGTGTTATATTCTTTTCACAACTAGTGTCATATAATGGCGTCGCATAATTGTTAGGTTTCCAGAGTACTAAAGCAGCTCCACGGCAATGCTCGAAATTTTATATTTTATGCAAACCCAAATACAGTGAGAAAACCTACTCATGATTTTACACATAAATTTTGCACTAGGAATAATGATTTTTCCCATAGTATTTTGAAAATAATATATTCTAGCATGGAAAATAAAAAATAAAAAATAAAAAAATATTCTCAGTTCTCGGTTAGAAGAGAAAATCTGTATATATTTTATATTTTTTTGCATTGTATATATAGTTAACGATAATGTCACATTGAAAATCTATACATATAAATTAGAGTTGCCACGATGGAATAATCTAGAAGAATAATGTGTTTAGCTAACATTTGAGATGCATACAATTGTTCTTTCCTTCCGAACAATTAGTTGTAAAGAGTGATGTATGTAAAGAGTGAGGTTTTACATACAACAAAGTTTTGTACTGGTACATTATATAAATCAAGGTATTTTTCATGCTGAAAAAAAATATTTCATCTTTACTAGATTATATTTTACAATGAAGTTTTTAAACCATAAATATCATAAGATTTAATTAATTAATTAATTAATTAATTAAATTTGGTGTTGTATTTGTTTATTAAAAATAAATTGTAATAAAGAATTTTAATGCATGAAGCAAGTGAGTGAATTGGAAAGAGTTAGTGGAAAGATCAAGATGTTTTTGTGAGAAGGGTCTTTGTTTATAGGAGGAGTATTCATATTTCAATTTCACATTTAAAATTAATATTGATGATTTTTTATTTATCATTTCGTTATTTGTATATGATATTTTTTTGTATATTGTGAGACCTCTCAATTTTTTATTAGACTTTATATTTTTTGTCTTTTTCATTGGATTGTATTGTCTTTGTATCTCTCAACATCACCTTATAATGTGAATTACTATACACTAGCGTTGATGCTCATTCGATTCCAAAGAATAGGCATATTGCATGGCATAATTCCCTATATGTGGCATATGAGGCTCATGATATATTGCATACTAGTACAATAATTTGTCCTCTCTTCCAAGTGGGATGCTTTAGCCTCCACGTTTTAAACCTACCCTTAATTTACAACAATGTAGATGGAAACCCATTAGAAACATTTTTAATAGATAAAAATTGTGTTGTTCTATGAGTTAGAGAAAAGATATTCAATTTTTGTTTTCCAAAGATGTCTATCTAATATAGTGTCATGATACATGTGAAAATCAATTTACTTAAGGGAGAGAATCCCTAATAATATAACCTTCTAGTTAATATTCTTATTAAAATGTATTAGTTAAGATTCAAGGTATTGTATGGTATTCTTCCCTTATTAAAGGATAGCACTCAGACCGCCATATGTACAATGATTATCAAAATAAATCCTAAACCAAAGTGAGTCATTTCTTTAAACCAACATATGGCTAACCACTTCCTAGAATTTCAAGATACATTTGTAAACAAAAGTCCCTAAAATATGAATCAATAATGGGGTATTCAAAAGACTATATAAGTTAATGTTTTTTTATTCTTTTGGCTATGTGAGGCTATAGAGATAATATAATTTCTAAGTAGGAACTTCCATACCTCTTAACTTTCTACAAATCTAGTGATCCATTCCATACAATCATGGGCACATAGAAATTTAACATTTCTTACAAGTGGGATACTTTAACCTCCCCCTTCTGATTTTACCCCTACATCTACAACATTGTAAACAGGCACTCATTAGAAACATTTTTCCTAGGTAAACTTTGTGTTGTGTTATGAGTTATAGAAGATATTCACATTTTATTTTCCAAAGACGTTTTTCTAACCGAGTGTCATGATACATGTGAAAATAAATTTCTTTAAGTGAGATAATCCCTAATAACACATTCTTCTAGTTAATATTATTTATAATCGAAGAATTAGAGAACAGGAATGATGGATACCATATTGATTTTCCATATTTATAAAACTAGAAGAAGTGTTTTGTGGTTTTGATACTAACACAAAAAATATGTTTCAATTGTAAAATTCTCAAGTATTTTAGGAAATTCCTTATGGTTAATCCTCCATGAAAAAATAAATATACAAACCATGATTTTGGGGATGAAGGTTCCACTTCCATGTGGAATTTAGTATATATAGTGATAATTTTCCATTCATTTTGGTTCTCTAAACTTCAGTAAGTTTTTCTTCAAACCTAGGCATTTTGAAAACTATTTGTTTCCATCAACTAACTCATTTTTCACAATTTCATGCTTTCACCTCGTGAAAAGGATTGGAATTCCTATCATAGGGAAGAGGTTATTATGAATTAAGAATGAATTTTTATATAAATAATGTATCTTCATGTTGAAACTAAAATTCATTGTTCAAATAATTCCAACACATTTATGATATAAATGTCATAGGTGTGTGTAGGAGTTCGAATGAATTTATTATATGATGTATTTGATAAGAATAAAGGCCTTGGATGAGATTCTTCCCTCCTTGAATAATAGTATTAGGAACAACCATAGGCTACAATCATCATTGAAAGAAATCTTAGGCCAAAGTGAATAATTTTTTAACACCAACTTATGCTTGACAACCTCCTAGGATTTCAAGATTCATTTTTAAACAAAATTCCCTAAAGTATGAATCGAAAATGGGGTCTTTAAAGGGATATGGAAATTAATTTTTTTCTACACCTTTCACCATATGACACTATAGACATAATATAATTTCTAAGTACTTGGACTTCCATACTTCGTAAAATTATACAACTCTAGTGATCCATTTCACACTACTCCACCCAACTCTATGGAAGCTTTTGTATCCATTATAGTTATCACACTAAAAGTTTCCAATAATCTTCTCTCGATTAGCATATGCATAAGTCAATGGACACAAAATTAGTAGTATACCTTATTAGTAACCAACCCCTTGGAGTAGGTGTTATCACCTAAGAATTTTTCATTTATGATTCCTCCAAAAAATTTTCTAAAGAATCCAATCACACATCATTATTACCACCAATTCCACCACTTTTACCCACTTATTAGATCTTCAGAGAAATTTGAGAAAAACTTGATTTCTAATCCTCAGGGCTAGTACATAAAGTGACTTTTAGTGATAAAAAGTGTAGGAATAATAAAGTGAATTTTGATGATATACTTTAAGGAAAATAACTATTAACACTATTAGGAATGGAACTTTAATGATAATTTCAATTGATACAAACCACCAACACTATATACACCCCTAAAAACCATGATGTTTTTACTATTTCTATCTATATTTTTCTATAAATAAATCTAGTTATAAGTGGGCATTTAAAAACTAGATCTCTATTCTTTATTTAATCAATTGAACACTTTTTTTTATGACCATGTGAAGAGGCTAAACCACTAATTTTAATATAAATAAATACTTTAGGTCTCATCCATGATCTATTAAATTTTACATCATACGTACATGCTACTAAAATTGCATTAGAATTTCAGAGAACATGTTTCTCTTGATAGTATTTTTTTGGCATCCAAACTACTTACAACCAAAAAGCGAGGATTAACACATACTTAGGAAGCAAAGTGACCCTCCCACAGAGGATATTTTGGATTCATATTCTCTAATGGTTTCTCTCATTTTACTTTCTATTGGATATCGAGTAATATCTACATTTTTTTTAGATCTATCTATTCATTTCATAATTGTATTTTTTTTATTTAGTCTCTTTAACGTGAATATATTAGGATATAAATTAGTGTAGGTCTTTTATTTGAAATTTTGTTTTAATATTTTAGCTTCATATTTGTCCATATCTAAGTTGTGAACCACAGACTTTATAAATTTATACATCATTATTATATATTTCTACCAACGACAAGTTTGAAACTTTCATACATTTCTAATCACCATTCATGTATCTCTAATTTTACTCCTGTAATATGAGTCCAGCATTAGCATTTTTTATGATTGCATTAAACTAAGTTGAGGTATGTCACATCTTACACTCACATTAACTTTGAGTTGGCATATGTAAACCAACCCAATTCTAAATTTTTATTTGGTAATATTTAATTATATACAAAAGCATAATTTTGGTTAGTATATTAGTAATTTTCCACATCAAAATATGATAAATATTCTTAAAATATTAAATACAGGGTATTTTGTATTATCGTGTACCTAGCCCATGGGGCACAACTCAATTAACGATGACATATTTTAAGGTATTATGTAGGCCATGAGATACAAGGTTCAAACCTCGATGGGTCAAGCCAACAAAAAAAAATTAGTATCATTTAGTTAAAAAATAAATTACATTAATTAAAATCATAATAAAAGTATCTAAGATTATCTATGGTAAACAATTTTTTATAATATATAAGTACTAACATATAAATATCATATATAACCAGAAATAGGAAAAACTTATATATTATATTCTATACGTGAATATACCTAACTTACATAATATATTATATAAATAATAAATATATTATATATTATGTGAAAATGAATATATATATTATACATAACAAGAAATATAATGTAATATAATAAAAATAATTATAATATAATTATAAATATGAAATTATATATATATATATATATATTAAATAAATAAATATACAATATACATTGAGGTTCTCACTCTACTCATGCTCGGTTCTAGAGCATGAGCACATTTATATATATATATATATATGTGTGTGTGTGTGTGTGTGTGCTCATGCTCAGTTTTGGAGCATGAGAAAAATTTTCTACAATATACACTGACCGTCTCACTAGAATTCTCCATCTCGCTTTACCTACAATACAAACTAGTCAATCACATGTTCAGCATATTTAACATGTTTCTTAATAAATGACACATGGAAAACATCATGGACTTTCACTGTCAAAGATAGTGCAAGTCGATAGGCTACTTGCCCAATCCTCTCAAGAATCTTGAAAGGTTCACAAAACATTGGTGCCATCTTAGCACATGATCCAATATGCAAGGAGTTATTCTTTGGTTTGATGCACAAGTACACTTGCTCCCCAACCTCAAAACTCCTTAAACAACCTGTTTTGATTTCTATACACTTTCTTCCTATCGTGTGCTTCTTTCAGATTATTCTTAATTACCTACATTTCCTGTTCCATTTCTGCTAACAAGTCTTGGTCACTCCAACTGCTGGGAGTATTATGATCTCTCCCATACAATTCCTCAAACAGACTCATCCTCAAATATTCTTGATACCCATTGTTGTAAGAAAGCTCTACCATTGGAAGATAATCTCCCACTTTCATTGTTGATGCATCACATACATCCTCAACATGTCCTCCAATATCCTATTGGCCCTCTTTGTCTTCCCTCCACAATCCCTATTTTCTTGTGCTATTTCCTTGGGTAATTAGGCCCTATCAATTAGGAAAATTCCAAATATGAATTGCGCAATACATCTATGGTCTTCCTCTAGCTTCATGCACCACCTATACAATTGGAAGATTATACAACTTATAGTACACTTCCCTTGAACTCCACTCTCAACTCGGTATTTCTCATAACTCACATGCATGAGTTATCAATGGTTCATTTATCAGATAATTGATTGAACACATGAAACAACACCCCACTATCTAATCTCCTATAAGTTCCTCCATCATCTAGATATAATTTAACTTTCGTTAACTTAGATGAATTGAGTTAATTAATTACAACTCAAAATAAACACACCCAAAAGGGCTTCAGTCAATTAAACTCTAATATATCACGTGTGATCATAGAATATTAAACAATACCCTTAATTTGAGTACATATTGGAAAATACCTCTAAAAATCACATTATTTAAAGTATTCATAATCGTTCAAGACTGGTTATCCGGACTTTTGCTTTATAACTTAAATAGGCGGCTCCGCTGGTCTCGATCTTTACCTAATTAGGTAACCTAGCGAAGAGATCTTACCAATATAAACCCAATACACCTTTCCAATTTAAAAAGCCCCTAATTTCACATTTTTTTTAAGTATCGATTTTTTCATTAACATTTTTTATACCCCTTTACATTTTTTCATTAACTTAGAGTTTCATTTTTTATACCTGCCAATATAAAAACCCTTTACCCCCTATATGTCCCCCAATATATTATGTCATTTTTTCCTCATTATATATCCCACAATATGAGCCCACGTGTTATGTTATTGCTCTACATTTAGGAGACATTGTACATCCCTCTAGCTATACTCTCAACTTGAATTAACTGAACCAACTAAGTCAAATTAACTTAGTTAACTCATACAAGTTGTCACAAGATGTGGAATTACAATTTTCTTCTAATTTAATTCATGAGAAAATTAAATTTGTATCTTTTCTTGTTTCCATTTTCAACAAAAGGAGGCATTATAGGAAGTTAGTGTGAAACCAAAGAAATTTCAGACTGGGAGCTAATATCTATAGAGGATGGATAGAGGTGAGAAAGAGAAGCCACCAAGAACAATCAGCCCTATGAAAGTATAAAGGGAGGAAACCTGAGAGGTAGGGCATAGAGTAGATTTGGTCCTAGAGAATTCACAAGTAGGTTTGCGCTCCACCTAGTTAAAAGAAAAATCCACTTAGAAAGCTAATGAAGACCACTTATTCATAGAGGGAGTAGAGAGAGGGACAGACCAAGGTCACAAGGAAGCTCCCACAACCATGGAGCAATGAAATTTCTATGAGAGGGAAAAAATTAAACAAAGATGATGTGTGGAAATCTTGTACCCTGAATAATGAAAGCAATGAACAATGTGTTAAAGAAACTTCATATTTGATGTAGGCTAAGCCAACCTCCATGTCATGCACTAGTGCAAATAGGCACGATGATGAGGGTGTCTTTTAATCATATTTTAGTGATGGAGGAAACAACCAAACCCAAATATAATGAACCTTGTACTAACTATATTAAATACAGATCGTGTCACATGCATGGAGCGTTGTACTTAGTCATCATTTTTCCAAGTTATGGAGCTAAATGTGAGGGGCGAAGATTATGACATATCATGTTCTCATAAGTGGTCAAAGTGGCATCCCATGCCATCATTGGCTGTCTACTTCAGATATGACATAACATTGTTGCTTTAGAGAATTATGAACTTCAAAGCACCAATGAAATGCTAAAGGAACAAGATCACAACTTAGACTTTCAATAACTAGATAGTCAACTATTTGTTCCTAATCTTTGGTTTGCGTAAGGGAATTATCACAGGAATATGGGAAATAAGGGTTTCAATTCTACTCAACCCACTTAGAGGCATCAACTACTAAAGACTTTAGGTGGTGAGGATGTTTGCTGAAGTATCTTGAGAAATATGGTGATCAGTTGAGAGTCACCTTCCATGTGTAGACTATTATATTTCTCATAAATTACTATGAGGACACCAAATTATAAAGCAAAGAGTTCTACAAAATTGTTTCTTTCAATTTCTATCTAGTACCAACAAAAATGTGAAAGACATTTCTAGTGTGATTCCCAAATACTCATCCAAAGCTTTCTTGCCCTATGTTTCTCTTTGAATCCCCATAAAAGTTCAAATTAATAAAGTTTCGGGGGGGAGGGGAGTTCCGAGTGATCAAGAATTGAGGCAACAATATTTGGGGTATTTTCATGAGAGAAGAAGAGAGATGATGATCCAAGAAATTTAGGATTGCAATTTCTTGAACCCCCTTCTAATTCTAATTTGACTTGGGAATATTTCTTTTGATGTTGTTTCAAACCACAATCTTTTCTTGAGAGATATTTTTGAAAATGCTCCAATTTCCAAGAAGAAATCTAAGGAAGAATTGCAATACTCTATCCATTATTAGCTAATTGAAAGTTCATAATAACCATTTGGCTATGGAATCAATAAGACATTATGTTTCTATCAAATAGTTTCGACAAGTTGGTTCATTTATCCCAAAAAGATGATCGAAAAATATAAGATAGCAACCCTCTTTGGTCAAGTTTCTCCCAGTATATTTTGTTGTGACTAAAATGCCAAAGGAATTAAAAAAAAATGTTTATCCTTAACCATCCTCACGTCGATCAACAATAAAGTCATTTTCCACATTTTATATATTAATAGATACAATTAATTTTTTTAAATAAAAAATAAAACATATTTATATGTAAACAATACTAATTGATAATTGATTGGAAAACATTTCAATACTATTAATATAATTATTTTTAATAAAATATCTGTAATTATCTTTCAAACTTTCTTTGCATCTAAAATTTTATTTTCTTAGTATGAAGTGAATGTACCCCTGGATAAAAAAAAATAAAAAACATGGAGAAAGGTTTTCCTTGCAAGTTTATTTTCAAGTTTATCCCCTTTCTTCCATACTTCCCTCCATACGGGACGTTTGCGTTCCCTCTTCTTTCTGTCTTCCTCCATGCATGATGTTCTTCAGAAGATCTTCTTCGACCCAGCGTGTTCAGACTTAGGGTTTCGAGGTCCAAGAAATATGGAAATGCTGATACATTATAAGAAAATATCTTTGGGTCCAAATGTAGAAATCCCGCTAAAAATGTATTCTAAACGCGATGGACAACTGTGTAAAGAAAACGCGGCTCCCTGTCGACGCTGAACACAGCATTGAATTCGTTGTACTTTGTGGAACAACAGGGAGAATACCCTTCCAAGAGTCTGAAGTTCCGATTAAAATAATAGATATAAGTTCAGATATCTCTCCAATAATAAAAACAACAGATATATATGCAGCCTGCTGCCCTTACTATTTGGATAAAAGAGAAGAGTTCATGAAGGGAGAGATCAAATTTTCACCACTAACAGATATATATGCAGCCTGCCGCCCTTACTATTTGGATAAAAGAGGAGAGTTCATGAAAAGAGATATCAAGTTTTCACCACTAATAGGAGAGATCAATTTTTAACCACTAATAATAATAATAATCAAATTTGCAGATGGTCTGGACTTTTGCGCTATCTATATAAAATACCCATGGAGGAAAATCGATGATAACCCATGTCATCAAATTTTATTTACAGTATTCATTAGGTCTTGCAAACATTTTTGTTCACTACAGTTGTGTACATGAACATGAAAGGAGCAATTAATTGTCATCACTTCAAAAACTTCAATCAAGAGAAATAAAGCTTCATGTATACTTTCCTCGAGCACTGTGAGACTTTCAGTTTCTAATTGATTGAGTTTATTTGGGTGTATTGAAAAGCTACAATGGCTGGAGTTTATACATTACTACGAATTTGGTGACAAAACGATGGTTTCTAGAAAATTAATTTAAACACAGTTTCTTAATAGCAGAATCGCATTTGTTAATGTGGTTCGTATATGTTGATTTTTTCTTTTAAAACTAATCAATTTTTTCCTTTTTATGTGGATGATGTATATATATATATATATATATTCATTTTGTTTTGTTTTTATATTTTATATAATAATTTCATAAATGTGTAAAAGTAAAATGCAATCTGCTTAAAACAAAATTTCTATCGACTAAATGAAAGTACAATTTTTATATCTTTTTATTTAAATTTAATAAAAAAATTAATATGTCAACATTTAGTTATATACATAATTGATGTTTTCAGATACCAAAATGTCTTACCAGGTATTTTGCAATTTCTATACTCTGAATCCTATTTCATTTTCAATCTTCATTTAAATAAGCAACTTTGCAATCCAATTGGCCTGGAAGAAATAAATGGAATTTTCCTAAAGTTTTCACTGCAGCGGCATTTGGGGAACTTTTAAAAGTGAGAGAGTGAATGCAGTTTTTATGTTATGCACATTTTAAACTAAGCCCGGAATAAGAATTTAATAAGTTTGTATTTCATTTGGTTATTAGTTAATTACTAACTGAGTATTAGAAAATTCCTAAAATTTTAAGCAGAATTTAGAACAATTAAGTCATACTACTTTGAGTTTAATGTTAAACTTCATTAAAAATAATTAAAAACAGGATTTTAGTAGAAATGTATGGGTTTCTCCACAAAAAAAATTGTGCAAATTGTGTTGTAACTAAGTGAGACACTAAGCATATCATCAAGCTCAAGCTGATGGAGAAAAGGAATCTTGAGAAAAAAAACGTAGATGAATAGGTTTGTTTGCAGTCTTGAAATATACTAAATATTACAGAGCAATTGAAATGACTTAAAAAAGAGAATCATTGATCTAAAACTCAAGTGAGGTTGCTGATCTATTTGATAGATTTTGTTGTATTAATCAGAAAAATCTGTTACATACCTCCACTAAAATATTTTTCTTTACATGACTAAATGTTGCAAAAATGCAATACATGTGCACTTGTATTTTAAAATGAATATTCTTAATTAAAATTTACTACACAATTTATTAAGAATATAAAAGCTTTGCAAAGAAATAATTACACCCAAGGTGTTTACTTTTGAATCATTCCACCACTCACCATAGTAATAGAAATGAAAATTAATTGCAAGCCAGCTTGAAACTAATTGGAAACTAGTACGTGAAATAAAAATTGTAGCACACAAATGGAAATTAATTTTGAGTATAGAATTTTTTAATTTGGTTATTTTCTTTAATAATTAAAAAAAGCTAAAAATTAATTTTGAGTATAGAATTTTTTAATTTGGTTATTTTCTTTAATAATTAAAAAAAGCTAAAAAGCTTAGAGAATCTGGAAAGAAAATCTTCAATTTGAAATTTTTAGATAATCGGGAAAGAAAATCTTGAATTTTGAAGTTATTGATTTTGCTTTCAGTGCATATGGAAATAAGCGAGTTTCATGGTGACACTTACTAGGTAAGTCAGACCTTTCTTGTGAACGACTCTGCTCAATTTTGGGAATGCCCAAATCTTGTATCGCTTTAGTAGCGCTGGTATTCTAAGTGTCGTATCCTGTTTTTCTTTTTTATATTCAACGATTTCTTTTAAACTATACTCCTCCATTGTATATTCATTTAGATTACAGTTATGGACATTTGTGAAGAGTAGCCAACTCTTTTTCGTTTTAGCACTATGGCTAATGTAATTTATAATTTTCGGAATGTTCAAAGTTAATTAAGCTCCTCGCGTTACTGGAACTCAGTAGCCTGCTATCTCACACAATGTTAATCCCCCAGTTCTCACAGACTATTAGCACACCGGTTACCTAAGTGTAATGTTAAGTTTTTTATAAAAAAAAAAAAAATCTCCCACTGTCTTTATTTAGAACCATATCCAGTTTGAATTTATGGTTAATTCCGTTTGCTTCATTCCTTTTTGTTTTACGTTGTTTTTTTTATGTACTCCTATGGGGATTCATTCCTGACATTGTTTTGCTGCTAAACGCAGATGGACGCCCATTGTCGTTCGTCCCATTCTTGCGTCCTGCGTCATAACCAAATCTCGTGTAATAAAAACGGTAAGATGTGAATTCATCATGACAATATTATATTCTTCTGCATATGCATACTTGTACTCTGAGTTTCTATTTGGTGTTTACGGGTTTATTTATTCTTACAGAACTTCCACACTACGTTGATTTATTATTGTTATCATAATCATGGTTATAATTGAAATTTCAGTCAATGGATATCTCTGTCTCCGACAGAGAGATCTGAAAGTCAGAATCTGTCAAATATTAATTTAACTTATAGCATTCCATAATTTGTGGATGCCTTGA
The DNA here is from genome assembly GCA_034641835.2 of Pinus albicaulis. Taxonomy (NCBI): domain Eukaryota; kingdom Viridiplantae; phylum Streptophyta; class Pinopsida; order Pinales; family Pinaceae; genus Pinus; species Pinus albicaulis. The sequence goes on along the minus strand of CM076575.1, from coordinate 214,074,304 downwards.
ATACCCATAAAGATTTTTAGATTATTCTATTCTTAAGTTCCAATCTCCAATTTGAGACTTTCCATATTGACACAAATATCTCTTGGTTTTAACATGTTCTCAGTTCCTATTTTAAATAATGTACGTTCACCCTTACCCTTCTATTATTTAGTCCTTCATTTCACTTTTATATATATATATATATATATATATATATATATATATATATATATATAAGGGTACTAAGTGTGCCTTGAGTTTCTTTGTGGTTACAGGTAACCTCATATACCTTTATCTGAAACCGGCTTCATTGCTTCAGTTCACGTTTCAACCCATAACTGGGTTCCTACTTTTTGTTCTGTTTCAGGTTGGTTCCAATTCGAGTTGCATGTTCGACATAAATGTCAATATCTGACAGATCACTGATATTCCTCAATTTATGTTTATCTAAGACGTATTTCCCTTAATTTATATAGTTAAACAATCCGCTCTATTAGATAGAACTGTGTATATATTTTAAGGAATTAAAAATTCTCTGTATGTATATAACTGCATAAATATGATTTATTCCTCTTGTTTTTTAATATATATATATATACACACCTTTTCGGGTTTGCAGATTTGAATACTCGTTTTATTTTTCTTTTCTACTCATACCGTAATACAGAGTTCCTTTCCAAATCTGATGTAGAAAATCTGTTTAATATGTGATAAGTTATTAAATCTTGTATGCATCTTTTTCTAAAAATTATTATTATAGATAATTTCTTACACATATAATGTGACTTCATATTTCAATTTCTGCATAAGAACTATGGTACAAAGTTTTATAGTCTATACTGTGATGTTCTTTCAATGTTCCTGTTCAAATAACTTCTGCTCAGATCTAATTCAATATTCACTACCAGAATGTTTTCTCTTTACAAAGATACTTTAAATTTCTTCAGTTACCATAAATATACAATACAGGAATATGCGTGTCTACCTTAAATTCAGTTCTGCTTTATTTTTTTTATAGTTGGTACAAAATTATTTAACTGTACTTACAACATATTTATTGCTATAAAGTGTCCAGAAATTTCCCTTGAGTATTAAAATTTTTTAATTTGATTGTTTTTTTTAATAATTTAAAAATCTAAAAAGCTTAGAGAATCAGGAAAGAAAATTTTGAATTAGAAATTTTGAAGTTGTTTTTTATGTAGATTGTTTAGAAACTTTTTAATTTGATTTAAAATTTAAAATTCAAGAGTTTTTGTTGCCCTGCAGTTTGATCTTGTGCATCTCTTTATCAACATGGTTTAGGTTTACCTCATTCTTTTTGTAGGGCATTGTCTTATTGCATGTTCCTACAAGTCACTGTAAATAGACATATTCATGTCCTCACAATCACATGTTGTTCTAGCCAATTTCCAATATTTACATGATTAGCACATGGCTTTTAGCCTTTTGATATTGCATTAGCGGGATTATGTGCAAGTCCCACATGGTTGTGGTTAAAATTTGCATTAAAAGCTTTTTGGGGTGCTCCACTCTCAATCCTTAAATTTTAGATGCATCCAATTGACATATTTTGGTGATAATTCATTCAAGATGTTGTATGCATAACCATAAGACAAAATTGCTACTTCAAGCACAGCAATGAAAGACAAATCTTCCCAAATTTTGACAAGATGAACTACCTTCGGTGTATCTCTGCACCTTTAGGGGCAACTTCTAGCTATAGAAGTGTGTATCTTTTAATTGTGTCAATTACACCTTCAACAACCATAGAATATGTTGTTGTTATTCTTTCAATAGTTGGTCACCCCAGGGTTGGGGCTTTGAATCTATGGGGAAATAGAGATGAAAAGTTGAAGGTGTAAAGATATGTAAGTGGCCTACCACCATTCTGTAGTGACAAGATTAAATTTCACAAACCAAAGACTTTGGATGAAGCTATGAAAAAATAAAAGTACTTCTCTGTGCAGGGAAAAAATAAGCAAACTTTCCAAAGAGCTTGAGATGACAAGAAAAGAAACAAGGTGGACCAAGGGAAGAAGGGGTTCAAAAATTTAATCTTCAAGAAAAATTCTTAGGAAAATCAACAAACTTAACCAACCCATCAATAAATTAGGATGACAATTTTTGTTACTATGTATGTACTCAGTTTTGGGAAAGCTAATATTGACGTCACATGGGGTCAAAACCCCAGCTCGGAGGTTGCCCATTCTTGAAAGAGGAAGAACATTTTCGTCTATGGCTAGGTGGAATGTCAAAGTCTTACAATCTATTTCTATTGCAATAATTTTATATGCTTAGTAAACTATATCATGAATTCAATTGAGTACATTCATGTTAAAATGCATTCTGCAAATGCATTGGATATTGGCATGCATTTAGTTATGTATGGCATTATGCCATAATTCCTAGGAAAAATGGGAAAATTTTCAATTACAGGCTACCAATGTTTTTTGGCATAGTATTAGGCCTCAAAAACAATCTAGAATAAACTAGCAGGTGACTAGGTACATTATAGGAGGTATAATATCCAAATATGAAACATTGGGCTTGTATGTGACAATTAGAGGTATGGTGTACAAAGGTTGTAGGTAAAGTGTTTGAAAAAGTGCTAGTAGGAGGACAACAACAAAGTATTTGTCAAAACTACCTAGTGCAATAGGGGAATTAAAGAAAAGGATAAAATTTTCAATTTAACCCTTTCCTAAATGACATCAAACAAGTAATTTGATGAGATAATAAATAGAGAGAGCTAGCCATGGAATAATTTAGGGAAGATTTTGGGAAAATCCCAAAAATGTCTAACCATTTATTATATATATATATATATAGAGAGAGAGAGAGAGAGAGAGAGAGAGAGAGAGAGAGAGATATTATTGGTAAAAGGCAGCTCTAGTGCAGGTTAAATGATTCAGATTTATGCAGGAACACAACAGAATAAACATATAGCCACAAATACAGAGATGTAGTGGAAATAACATTTCATTTCATTAATATCAAAGAACTAAAATTTGCTTACAAACAGAATGGAAATAAAACTAGCTAGGGCGCTGGTAGTTATCTCTGAGAAGATATGTGGCGGCTACAGGCCTCTAAACTGAGTTACAATGAGGCTCAAGGGCCTATTTATTATTTAGAAACAATGGAGAACCCTAAACATCCAAAAACCTAACCCTAGGAGATGAAGCGCCAAAACTATGGGCCTCGTTTGGGTAAATTAGTGTTTCAACTTCCCAGGGACGTAACTTTGGCATACTATCTTCGTTTGACACACATGATACATCATTAGAAAGCTCTATCCGAGGACTACAACTTTCTCCACGAATGTCATTCCGAAGCAAAATGATATTTGCTAGAGGCGCGATGCCCAAAAAATATCATTCAGGGCCTCAAAACGGCTCCAGAAGTTCAGGACCCGAAAAACTTCTAGAAAAAGTAAGTTATGTCGAAACTGAAAAACGGAAAGAGACAATGGTGGGGACCCAAGTGGAATAGGCGGGTGGCCACCAATATCCACCTGGATCATTCCTCCCCCCTTAGGAAGCAATGGTCTCCATTGCTTTAAGTTTCTCCATGAGATGAGGAAATTTCTGTTGAACTTGGTCCCTGGTGAACCACTTTCCTTGGTGCAGGAGTTGGCCAGCTTTGACAACCCGATACAGTTGGATCTTCTGTTGGTGAGTGTTCTTTATTTGCATGTCCATGATACAATCTGTGGTGGCCTGTTCCATGCAGTCTGGGTTTAACTCTGTTGGTGTGAGTTGTTCTGCAATGTCCGAGGTGTCCAGTAGAGGTGGAAAGTAGGGACGAAGGCGATCCACATTGAAGACTGGGTGCAGACCAAGGAATGGTGGACTACTAAGCTCGAAGGCATTGTTACCTACAGCCTTGGTGATGGTGTACGGCCCGTATCGGAGCGGGCGAAGCTTGCGGTGAGGTCCAGTGAGGCGCTCCTTCTGCAAATGTAGCCATACTTTGTCGCCCACTTGGAAGTGGTGTGGCACCCGGTGTTGATCATGGCGCTGCTTGTACTTCGCATTGGCTCTGTCCAATATATCATGAACCTGTTGGCGGATGTGTTGAATGCGCTCGATGAAGCTACTTGCTTTGTCAACTTTAGACTGGACATGAGCTGAATTGGCCTGAGCAGCTGCAAATGGCATGGCTACGTCAATGGGACATAGTGGCTGGAATCCCAAGCCCACCTGAAAGGGGCTATGGCCGATTGAACTGTGGAGAGCCCGATTATAACTATGTTGTACATAGGGGAGGTTCTCATCCCATGTGCGTGGATTCTTTGAATTGTACATGCGCAGAATGTGTACAATCATTCTGTTGACGACCTCTGTCTGGCCATCTGTTTGGGGATGGAAAGCTGTGGACTTGGTGAGCTTGGTATCCAACATCGACCAAAGGCTAGACCAAAATGTGCTGAGGAACCTGCTATCCCGATCTGATATGATAGACTGTGGGATCCCAAAGTGCACCCACACTCGTTCAAAGAAGAGTTTAGCAGTGGCTTCTGCTGTGATATTCTTCTTGCAGGCCGCCATAATGGCCATCTTCGAGAATCCGTCGACGACCACAAAAACACAGTCATTTCCCTGCTTAGTAGAAGGCAGGCCCGACATGTAATCCATGGAGATGGATTCCCAAGGTCGACTAGGGGTAGGTAGAGGAGTATATAGGCCTTGCTTCTTGATGGTCGGTTTGGCAATGGCACAAGAAGTGCAGGATCTGATGTGCTTCCCGACATCCTTTCGAAGGTTCGGCCAATAGAAATACTTCTGCAGGATTGCTACTGTTTTCTCGACCCCGAAATGCCCAGCGACTCGACTGTAGTGTGCTTCCCATATCATCTTGGCACTCTCGCTTGAAGGAACACAAAGGTGTCCCATGTGACATAAAAGTGCATCTTGGAGGTGAAAATTTGGAACTTGCGTACCCCCCAAGAGTGCCTTGTAAGTGTGGCCGAATTCTGGGTCACTCTCATAGAGAAGCGGCCAATCAGAAGTCTCGTGCCCATAAGAGTTGAGCATGGTGGTGAGCGCCACGATCGGTGGTCGGCTGAGGCAGTCTGCAACATTATTGGTGCTACCCTTCTTGTACTTGATGTTCAAATGAAATTGTTGCAGATATGTGGACCACTTCTGATGGCGATCATTCTGCAACTTCCCTTGTGTCTGTATGAACTACAGGGGCCGGTGGTCTGTGTGGATGATTGTTTCCTTCCCCAAAATGTAATGCTTCCATTGTCGATAGGCTTGCACAATGGAATACATTTCTTTGTCATAGGTGGGATACTTGCGAACTGTCTCAGACAATGTCTCACTGTGATATGCCACCGGATGTCCCTGTTGAGTAAGAACTGCCCCAATAGCATAGTCAGAGGCATCTGTCTCGATCTCAAATGGCTGCTGCAAGTCTGGTAAGGTGAGCACTGGGGCAGAACAGAGGCGATTTTTCAATTCTTTGAATGCCTTATGTTGAGGTTCCGACCAAAAGAATTTTGCTCTCGCTCCTCCTTTGGTGACTTGACTCAAGGGCCAAGTGATATGAGAGAATCCCAACACGAATCTACGGTAGAAATTAGCAAGACCCAGAAAGCTGCGAAGCTCTGTTATAGTGGTTGGGGCTGGCCAATCCTGAATGACTTGGATCTTGGTTGGATCCACATGCACCCCCCTTTCATTAATAATGTATCCCACATATTGAACCTAGGTCATGCCAAATGTGCACTTCTCCAAATTGGCACACAAATTGTGTTGCCGCAGTGTTTGGAGGACTTGTCGAATGTGGTGAACGTGCTCTTCCCAAATCTTGCTGAAGATCAGAATGTCATCCAAGTACACCACTACAAATGAGTTGGTGAATGGCCGCAAGATGTCGTCCATCATCCTCATGAAGGTTGCGAGAGCATTCGTCAACCCGAAAGGCATGACTAGCCATTCAAAAAGGCCTTCCTTGGCTTTGAAGGCAGTCTTCCACACATCAGAGGGTTCAATTGGTACCTGGTGATACCCAGACTTCAGGTCAATCTTGCTGAAATATTTTGCACCTTTTAGTTGGTCCAGAAGGTCATCAATCCGTGGGATTGGGTACCTATTCCGGACAGTGATCTTGTTCAGCGCCCGATAGTCAATACAGAGTCTCCACGTCCCATCCTTCCTCTGTACCAACACGATCGGGCTCCCACAGGGCGATGAACTTGGTCTGATGTGACCTTTCTGCAACAGCTCCTGAATCTGCCTCTTGATTTCATCATTCTCCAGAACAGAGCGCCGATAGATTGGTCCATTAGGTAGCGGCGCACCGGGGGTCAGATCAATCGGGTGCTTGACCTGACAGTGCAGAGGAACCCCTGTGGGTGAGGTGAATATGTCCCCGTACTCCTCCACAACCTTACCCATTTGTTGTTGTTGTGCAGAGGAGCCCTGTCTGGAGGTCGTGGCCACAGTCTTCTTCTTGCCCTGGGGGCGGATCATCAGGAAAATGAATTTCCTGGTTTGGGAAATGAGCTTACTGCATTGTTTTGCAGTAACCAAAGAGATAGTTGCAGGAGGTGGTACCTCTGGTATCCTGTACAACTTATTTCCCAAAGTAACAATAACAGCACGAGGTCGAGACTCATACACAGCATGACGCTTCCACAAGTATGGTTGTCCTAATAATACATCAGAAACATCAATAGGAGCAACATCACATAATACCTCATCCGTGAAGGGCTTGATGCTATAAGGAAGGCGACACTGCTGGCTGACGCGGAGATCTCGTCCTTGGTGAAGCCACCCGATGGTGTATGGATGTGGGTGAGCTGTGGTCGGCAAGCCCAACCGCTTCACGGCGTCTGCTGAAATGAGGTTCTTTTGGCTCCAATTGTCGACAATGAACTGTACAGGGGAGCCCTTTACCCACATCTGGGAGTGGAAGAGACGTTCCTCCTCCTCTGGATCTTCCGATTCCTCCTTCTGGATCTTTGTAGTGGCAACAGTGGCATTGGGCTCCACATCAATAATCTGTTTCCCTTTTTCATTCCTCTTTTTAGGTTCTGATTCGGAGTCAGAGCATGCATCTGACTCAGAAGCCCTCATCTCGGCCACTAGAAACTGCTTGGCCCGACACTCACTTGTGTTGTGAGTGGAGCTCTTATGGAACTCACACCACCTTCCCATGTCCTTCTTTGGCTTTACGTTGTTGTTCTTTTCTTGTGGCTTCGATGGGTTGTCTTTAGCTGCCATGCCTTGGCTCTATCCTTTTTTCTGTGGTTTGGAAGCACCTTTCCCTTGCTTTTGATTCGCAGATCCAAATTCTTGCTTCTTCTGTTTGAATTTCTGCTCAATCTTGGCAGCATACCGGTATGCCGTACCAAGCAAGGAGATGTCGAGGAACTCCATTTCCTCCTGAATGTATCTGTGCAGATAGCTGTGATACTTTAGCACCAAATGTTTCTCTGAATCTTTGATACCCAACTTTGTGTGCAGGGTATGGAACAGATTTGTCAGCTCATGCACATCTTGATCCCTTTGTTGTCGCAGTGTGGTCCATTATATGTACTTGTCCTCATAGCTCCCCACGAGATAGTACTATTCCTTGACGGCGTCTCGGAAAGAATTCCAATTTGTTACGACCGAGAATAGAGAGGGTTCTGTCTGGTCCTTGTTTTCACAGTAGGTTTCCCACCAGTCCTTAACATGGGGGGTAGCTTTGAGGAGTGCAAAATTAATCTTCTCCCGGTTTGAAAAGTCATGAACAAAGAAATATCCTTCTAATAGATTCAACCATCTATCTACGGCATCTGCGTCTATTTAACCCTCAAATATGTGAATGTCAAAATTTACTTGTACCTTAAAAGGAGTCGCACCTCCAGAGTGGCTGTTGGATGCAGATGTGCCGCAAGTGGGCAACCATTGAAGGATCTGAGCAAATTTATCCATCATCGCGTTCCTTTGTTTTTCGAGGGCCTAATCGAGCAATATTTTGATAGGATCTCCTGCTCCCTCATCTTTCTTTTCATCCCCCATGGGCGTTTGTCAAGGTTTGCGAGGCTGGTCTTGCAAAGGTTCCACCAGATCAAGCCCTAGCTCCTTATACCCTGACCGCGTTGGGGACATGCAAAGAAGGATAAAGAAAAAGTAGACCCCTCTGATACCATTGATCCAGATTTATGCAGGAACACAACAGAACAAACATATATCCATAAATACAGAGACGCAGCAGAAATAACACTTCATTTCATTAATATCAAATAACTGAAATTTTCTTACAAACAGAATGGAAATAAAACTAGCTAGGGCGCTGGTAGCTATCTCTGAGAAGATATGTGGTGGCTACAGGCCTCTGAACTGAGTTACAATGAGGCTCAAGGGCCTATTTATTATTGAGAAACAATGGAGAACCCTAAACATCCAAAAACCTAACCCTAGGAGATGAAGCGCCAAAACTATGGGCCCCGTTTGGGTAAATTGGTGTTTCAACTTCCCAGGGACGTAACTTTGGCATACTATATCCATTTGATGCACATGATACATCACTAGAAAGCTCTATCCAAGGACTACAAATTTCACCACGAATATCATTCTGGAACGAAACCGGAATGGAATGATAATCGCTGGAGGTGCGATGCCCAAAAAACGTCGTTTAGGGCCTCAAAACGGCTCCAGAAGTTCAGGACCCGAAAAACTGCTAAAAATAGTAAGTTATGCCGAAACTGAAAAAATGAAAGAGACAATGGTGGGGACCCAAGTGGAATAGGCGGGTGGCCACCAATATCGACCTGGATCATTAAAGGAGAAAAAATCCTTTTATATATAACCGCACCAGATCAGACAACCAAGATCACTTGTAGGAACCCCCTTTTAGTCAATGTATAACATGAGGGGAGGTTGTTGTTAGGATCCATTCCAACAACCTGAAATAAATGGATGGTAAAGATGAATTTCCGAAATCCCCTCCCCCAAATTTGAAACCGCCACTACGGGGTTGGTGAAACTAGTGTTTCTTTTCACCAAATTATAGAAGGAATGTGATGAGAAGGTGAATCAACAAGATAGGTAAGTATCCACGAAGGAGCCATGTAGGCATAAGGGCAGTAGAAGACACTGACTTGGTAGCTTGTGAGGATAGATGTTGTGGTGTTCCACATCATCTTGATGCCATTATGACATCATGATGATGTGACATATGGAAACTCTCATACCTCGACATTTGTAATTGATGTTGAAGTGAGGTGAGGAAGATCGATGTTGAGGAACCAAGATAACATGGATTAGTGAGCTCCATCTCATGAAAATTTAAGGAAAACCATGTGTATGGATTATAGGACCTCAAAGTTTGTAAATGGTGTTACATTCAAAAAAGGCTTGATGTTGAGGTGTTGAAATGATGTGACCTAAAAGAGGGCCCCACCAAATATCAAACCCTCAAATCTGAGGTGTTTTCTGAGTAGAAGGAAACTAAGGGAGCTTGATGTCGAGATGCCAATGCCAATAGGAAAATATGATCTAGCATGGGAGAGGGTGCCACTCTATCTCAAGCCTTTGTATCTTTTCATTTTTAATTGAGACGTTGGACCTTTTCATTTTTAATTGAGTAGAAGAGAAGCCAATGAAACCCGATGTCGAGATCTCGGTCTGTGATTTAACCTCGGAGGGGATGATTTTTTAAATTTATGCCCAAAAGAGAGAAAGTTTTTGTCAAAGATCAATTGGAAGGTTACATATAGGCCAAATGTTGATGGAGGTGACAAAGGGAAGATTGAGCCTAATGGGATCTGGGGAAAACCCAAAAGGTCCAGAAAGTTAGTTAATTTTATTAGAGGAAAAAAAAGGTGCATAGAGGGGATTATGTGTGTTTGAGAATTGTTATAGGATGCAATTACAAGTGAATTGAATTAGACCAAGGAATTTTTATTAAGGAATTATGGCTAACTAGAATAATGAAACTAAAGGATTGACCAGTTAATGAGCTCGGTTGAGAATAACTCAGCAACCAAATCTCATATTTGAGCATTGAAGTGTCAAAAAAGTGATATCGAGGAGGAGAATATGCCTACTAGCATAGAATTATATATTGAGGTAGGAAATCTCGTAATAACTTCAAAAGAAAGAAAAAAGTAGCCTACGATGTAGAACCAACATGATGACTACAACTATGGAGGATACTTATGGCCCCACATACATGAATAAGAAGCTAGAGCCATGAATTTGAGCATGAGTAATGTTCAAACAAAATCAGTGTGACTAGAGAAGATAAGTTAGAGGTTGGAGACTTGGTTGAAAAAGTAAGGGGCCCAAAATGGAAGTGCTCAGCTACAAATCTAATAAGAAAAAAAAAATATATTAACACCAATATTTAATAGAGCCTCGAAAAATTATAGACGAATATGGACCAAGGGTATAACACTCAGTGAGAAGAGGAACATGACTAGCAACTTAGAGGGAAACATTTCAAAGGTTCAAATAACTCTAGTAGTGTTGTTGGGCATCATCATTATTCAACAAGAAGACCCACTAAGAGAGTCGATGATTCCTTAGCGCCATAAAGAATTTCGATTAGGTCATCAATAAGGAAGTCAAGAAGGAAACCATACCTAAATAGTTTACAAGGAGAAATCAAAAAGCTTAGGCAACCTACCTTTAATGGTGAGCGTAAGAAGAGAGGAGATTTTGAAGCTTGGTTATTAGAATCGAGAAGATGCCTTAAAATACATGAATAACCTTCCAATTTAGAGACATAAATTACCATCTAACACTTAAAGGGAAACTAAAATTTATGGTGGGAGCAACTCGAGGAAGTAAAATAGATGGATGATAATAATTTTTCATGGAATAAGTTTAAGAAGTACTTCCAAAGCAAGTACTCGTATGAGTATTGCTATGAGAGAAAAAAGAAAGAATTCTTCGAACTCAATTTAGGGTTCAAGATGACAATGGAAGAATATGGTTGAAAATTCACTTAGTTAGTAAGAAAACATAAAATTGTTAGTATTAATATAAACCATCAGAGTAATATTATAATAATAAAAAAAGTACAATTACATGCATAACATTTAAATAAAAATATAAATCACAATAATAAAATTCAAAGGAGGAAAATGGAATCAATCCAAGAAATATACTTGAATATGAATAATAACACCTAGGAATAATTATCGGATTTAGATTAAGTACCCTCCCTGGGATGGTTCTTATTTCTTCTTGGAAACCCTCTCTCATAAATGGTTCGTGAAGAAATATACTTGTTCTTTGATGAAAGGACTTACAAAAACATGATGGGTTATGGATTGTCGAAATGAGATAGAAAGATAGTTTATCTTCAAGCTCAGTCCAACATCATAACCTTGAATTTTTTATTTTTTTTTAATGCTGACCCATGGATTCCACTTCTAATTTTTTTAGTTTCATGAAGATCTAGTTAACGTGGCAAATCTTATTTAAAATGGAGATTTTAGTGCTTGAAAGAGACTTTGAAGAGGCCAAATTATTCTTCATGAATGTGATGGAGGTTGAATTTCATCTATACATCAGCCTATGTTACTTAGGTTATGATTATCTCATTAATTTTGTCAAACAAGTTAGTTTGATGTGTGCGAGAAAACGTGCACATATTTCAAAGCTAAAGACATGCAATTTGCATGAATATTAATGAAGGACAGTTTTATAAGTGTTTTAAATCCCACTTTATAATTTTTTTAAAACTCTTTTGAATTCATGTAAATTATCCATGAGGTAGCCTTCGCGTGGTATGTTCATTTCCACTAATGATGAAATTACAAATTTTCTAAATGTTTCTTATTGGAAAAATGAAGGTGATATTAGATGTAACGAGGATGGATTTGGTAGAATGATAAGCTATGATATAAAGTGCACATTCTTTTTTATTCAAGACTCTCTATTTATCCAGATTTCATCTAAATTGCATTCCCCTTACATAATAAGTCATTCTTGGCTTCATAAAGCATATGCTATAACTAAGTGTTCATTCTTTTGGGATGGCATGAAGAAGGACATAAACACCTTTATGGAAGGAGGTGATACTTTCCAACATCACAAAGAAGGAACCATAAATATTTTGATATCTTTAAAACCCTTATCCAATTCCTACAACTATGTGTGTTAACTTTTATAAGGATTTCATTATTGGGTTTACTGAAACTATTAAAATTCCATGTACTAGGAATATTTTGAAATCTTATGGATAAAATCAATGTAAACAAAAATTGTCCATACTATTATCTATTGCATTTGAGGATATATCCACAATATACAATTAGGATGAATATGTGTTTCCCAAATAATGGAACAAAGTAGTGATAATGGTAAATTTTTATCACTTTTTTAAATAAATTAAATTTTACACTTAAACATTCATTAAATTCCCCCACAATAAAATAATTCATTATGGAAAATAGTTTCAAACTATCTAGCATGCCTAAATCCATAGATAATATTCAGGATTTTACTTTAGCCAACAATTTATCATGGGATTTATTTTTACATTAATGATTAGGATTGGATCATCATATTATTTTTCATCTATCTTGATGCTTTTAGAGTGGAAAATTTTGACTAATCAACTCACATACTTGCAGGGCCAATTTTAGAAAAATTGGGTATGAAACCTTCGAGGAGTGTTTTGAGGCATCAGATGACGTTTTTGGGGGGTAAAACTATGCCACTTGAGGACTTCACATTTTTTTCTTATTCTACAAACAAATACATTTCTAATGGTGCATGTATCACGACAATCAAGGTCCATATGCGAAAGTTATGTCACCCAAAAGTTGAACTTTTTTCTTTCACCACCATAATTCAACACGTTGCGATGTTAGCCCCCATTATTCATGACAAATGGGCTATCCATGTGATTATGATGTATAATACTCTATAATATCGTATATTTTAACTCTGGTTAAGAGTTTAGGTAGACAAACCTAACCACTAGTACCCTATCAGGTTGTGTTGTAAGTAGTCCAGTAGAAGAAAAAGGGGTTTCATTCTTTTGAGTTCATTTTTTCCTTAACTGAGAAAAAATTGGCAAGAAGGATAGGAGATATATCACACATAAATTATTTGTGCATTGTATAGGCCAACTTCTTTGTACTCGTAGACATTTTCTATTCAAAGAAAGTGAGGAGGGAAACCTCACCTTCTAGCCCGGTTTTTCTCCCTAAACAATTTTCTAGGTCATATCTTGCTTCAAATGTTTGTGTGAGATTTTATTTCAATGATCTCTATTATTAACATATTTTTAATTTGCATGTATATGCTATTAACACTAGTCTACATATCTATAAATCTAAAGCGGAAAAAAAATTGTAATATTATAGATTTTGGATTTTTAATTATAATGTTACAGATCTGTTGTGATTAACTCTCCAATGGAATATCAAAGTTATTTTACTCATCATTCAAGGTACTCAATTGGATCTTAGCATTACATATCATATTGATTTCAATGGCTAGATGGAAGCATTCCACAAATGTTATAAGATTACTTATGTTGTTTTTGTTCACAATGGCAAGCTCAACTAGTCTAGCCACGTTATTATTCGTAGTTAAATGGTGGTAAAATACCACCTATCATATTAATGGTAAAATGACCTCTTTTAAACAAGTGTATAAACAATTACCCTTATTAGTGATGTCATACTTGTTAAACATATATGAAGTTCATGAAGTCGAAAACTATATGACATCTTGCACTAACCTTATTTATATGCTCAAAGATAATTTTGAGTTAGATTAGAATCACATGAAAAAAACAAACTAATCAACATCAATTTGAACATCATTTTTAAGAAAAGAATGAAATATTCTTGAATCTTCAACCTTATAAATAGACCTCACTAACCTCACTCAAGAAGAAGAGTCATTATATACTAGCTCCTAAACTTCATGGCCTATATACTATACTCAAACTTATAGGTCTAATGGATTAGAAATTAATATTACTTTTCCATTCTAAGCCCAACACATTTTTTCATAAGTATTGCTTGAAGAAAGGGCTTGGATCTAATTGTAAAGCTCAAAGTACCTTTCTACAATTGGAAAAACATTCAACAATGACGACTCCATTTAAATGTATCATAAGATATTTTGGAAGCATTCGTAGCACGAGGATGTTATCTGGGAATTGATATATATTCTTTATAAAGTTCCTCTCAAAGCTTAAGAACAAGGCTTATCTCCAAGCTTATGAACGAGGCTATTTTAATGGCATTTTAGGGTCTCATTTCATTGTCGTTGATATATATTCTTTATAATAAACAAAATTATAATTATACTGCAAATTTTCTTTGACTCTAAACTTTTCATATTTTCTATTATATCTAAAATCTTATTTTATTAGTTCGAAGTGAATGTGAGTCCCTAACCCTCAACATGAAAAGGTTTTCTTAAGTTCGTATTTGGGTTCTCTCCTTCCTTACTTCCCTCCATAAGTGACGTTTGCGTTCCCTCTTCTTACTCTCTTCCCTCCATGCGTGACGTTTCAGCTTCATCTTCAGAAGATCTTCTTCCACCCATCGTTTTCACTATATCAACGAGATTAAAATCTGGTTGTGCCACTTATAAGAAGAATTCAAGATATTCGTGAAAATAGCAAGCTAGGCATTTCACTGGTTAGAGAAGTGGGCTAATCTCTCGACCAGTGAATTGCTTTGCTTGGTATATCTCTTGAACTTCCGAGGGCAAAAGATGGCTGAACGGGATGAAAAAATGCAAGACCAAGTGTCATCTAAAACATCTGATGATAAACCAATGTGCAGTTCATCGCAAGTGCTTCTCATGAATCCCCAACATGAAAATCCACTTCCTCAGCAACAACAAGAAGACAAGAGGATAAAGGGATCTTCATCATCTGCTAATTGTTTCCACATGCTCAGCTACAGAGAAATAAGCGGCCAGAGAACCCGAAAGTTCCCTTTTATTTTTCGGGATCATTATCATGTGCATGCCTTCGATATTATTGATGCTTCGCTCGCTATCAGCGACGTGGTCTTGGCTGGTGAGTTGCTATTACTCTTCAGTACTAGTAGATGCACCATTTATCCATACAATACACGAGATGGAGATATCAAACCTGTACGGCCACGACGAATGACACGAGTAGCCATTCCGTACCCCTGTTACAATAGCAACAACGATTCCTTGATAATCGTAACGGAGTGCGATAATAGTTACCGATATATTTTAAGCTTACAGATTTCAGAAATAGAAACCGGACGATTTTCGGATTATAGAGTCCTTTTTACAGAGTCCAACATATCTCGTTGGGAATTTGATATCTCAAATTGCAGGGGCATAATTTATAGTACGAATGAGAAAGTGCTCAAAGTTTTCGAATTGAAGGAGTACAACTTGTTGTTTACCATACCAGATGAAGAGGGCTACGGCTATTTCGCTTCAGATTTAGGGTTTCTAGGTCCAAGAAATAAGGAAATGTTGATACTTTATAAGAATTTTTCTTTGGGACAAATCCTGTTAAGAATTTATTCAAAAAACGATGGACAGCTATGTAAGGAAACAAGGCTCCATATCGACCTTGAACACAACATTGAATTCGTTGTACTTTGTGGAACAACAGGGAAAATACTCCTCCAACAGTCTGAAGCTCCGATGAAAATCATAGATATAAGTTCAAATGTCTCTCCAATAATAAAAATAACAGATATTCATGCAGCCTGCTGCCCTTACTATTTGGAACAAACAAAAAAGTTCATCTGTTACACCAGAAGCAACACTCTTCACGTTTGTGATTTACAGGGTGATTTTTTGGTGCAGACATTTGAAGACCACCAACTGTGTCGGCCAAATTTGTTCAAGGATTCTTACGTTACAAATGTAGAAAGCGTTCTCATTTCTGTTTGCTCAAATGGGTTCCCAGATTTGTGTACCATCAATGCGAGCAGCATTATCACGGGCAAATGCTTGGCAAAAATTAGAGCAGAGGATAATTCTGAAGAAAACATCAAAAAATCCGCCCTCAAACTTATCAAAGGATTTATATTAGATGAAAAGAGACAAGATTTTTTTACCATAAATAATAATCGAATTTGCAGATGGTCTGATGAATTGTGCAGGGATATCTATACGGAAATTGAGCATACAGATGCGGACGAAGATGAATGGTAACGCATGTAATCCCCACTTACATGCAATTTTCATTATGCCTGTGTAAATGAATACGAGGGGAGCAATTTTCATTATGCCTGTGTTACCACTTTTAAAACGTCAATCCAGAGAAATAAAGCGCCATTTATACTTTCCTTGAGCGCCATGAGAGTTCGAGTTTCTAATCCATTGATTTTATTTGGATGTATCAAAAAAACTGACAATAATTTGTGTTTAGACGTTAGTACAACTAATTTCGTGACCGGGGAAACCATTTCGTCTTTCTCAATAATCTATATTAATCGCACAACCAATCTGGTCATTGATATATCTTCATTGGCTAAGAAAGGCAATTGAAAATTTCACTCTGCTTAATAATCTATGTTAATCACACAACCGATGTGGCTAATCCGCAATTTTGATCCCTGATGTAATTTTTTATTTCTTTCCCTTAAATTTTATTTGATAATTTATATAGTTATCTTATAATTATATTAGATGAATGTGAAAAGGTAAATATAACTAAAATATGACATGGTAATTTGATAGTTTTATGAGATAAAACTCAGAAAGTAGATATAGATTTAGAGATGTTAAGTTGTTGATGTTTAAAAAATATAATAAAGATTTTGATTAAAAGAAAGATTAGTCTCTTCATGTTCAATAACTAAGGCATTTATAGATTAAATTTTCAGAACACAATCAACTTATTCCAAAATATCATATTATGTGTTTTGAAATGTGTACTTTTAAATAAACATGGTTGGTTTCATAGTTTCTATACTATGAGTTATATTTCTTATTACATTCATAACTATGTTTATTTTAGAAAAGGACTTTAAATATTTTAATTTAATTATTACTAATTATTAAGTGAATGATAAGGATTTAAACTCAATTGAATATTCTAAAATATTCTTAGTAGTATCAAAGATTAAAGATCAAGATTTATCTCAAAAGTAATAATACATTTTCTATCTTTTTTAATTAAATTAATTAATAAAAAAAATTCTAATTTTTAAACTAGGTAATATTATTAAGCCATAATATTAACTAATAATATTCTAGAAAAACATATTTACAACTTTAAATTATATTTACAAATTAAAAAATCTTCAAACTAAAGTAATAAAATTTCCATAATTCAAAATCTCATTACATTTTTTAATAAATATTTTGATATATATCTACATTCATAAAACATCTAATTTATATAACTACTAATTTAATTATAATTTAACCTATATATTTACATTTCAATTTATATAAAACAATAAATAAATTTTCTCTTTTAAAATGAATTCGTTACTACACTACAAATTTTCTCTTTTAAAATGAATTCGTTACTGCACTATAGATTATATTTCTCGTTTATTATTTGGGCCAAATTATTTTTCATTTTAGTCGGTTCTGTAACAAGAATCCAGTTAGTTTGTCGAATTCATTTCTCCTTAGTGCAACTTGTTTATTTTACATTTAGATTATATTTCTCGTTTATTATTTGGGTCAAATTAATTTTCATTTTAATAGGTCCTGTAACAAGAATCCAGTTAGTTTGTCGAATTTATTTCTCCTTACTGTAATTTGTTTACTTTACATTAAACAATAACAATAAGGTTGACATGACTTAGAAAATTTGGAAAAAGTTAAATTATTTAGTATTTGATTTTTTTTAAATAATACTAAAATATATTGAGTATGTGTTATATTCTTTTCACAACTAATGTTATATAATGGCATAATTGTTAGGTTTCCGGAATAGTCAAGTAGCCCCACGACAATGCTTGAAATTTTATATTTTATGCAAACCCAAATATAGTGAGAAAACCTACTCATGATTTTACACATAAATTTTGCACTATACATAATGATTTTTCCCATAATATTTTGAAAATAATATATTCTAACATAGAAAATAAAAAATAAAAAATAAAAAAATATTCCTTAGAAGAGAAAATCTGTATATATTTTATATTTTTTTGCATTGTATATATAGTTAACGATAATGTCACATTGAAAATCTATACATATAAATAAGAGTTGCCACGATGGAATAATCTAGAAGAATAATGTGTTTAGTTAACATTTGAGATGCATACAATTGTTCTTTCCTTCCGAACAATTAGTTGTAAAGAGTGATGTAGGTAAAGAGTGAGGTTTTACATACAACAAAGTTTTGTACTGGTACATTATATAAATTAAGGTATTTTTTATGCTGAAAAAAATGTTTCATTTTTATTGGATCAGATTTTACACGTAAATATCATAAGATTTAATAAATTAATTAATTAATTAAAATCGGTGTTGTATTTGTTTATTAAAAACAAATTGTAATAAAGAATTTTAATGCATAAAGCAAGTGAGTGAATTGGAAAGAGTTAGTGGAAAGATCAAGATGTTTTTGTGAGAAGGTCTTTGTTTATAGGATGAGTATTCATATTTCAATTTCACATTTAAAATTAATAATGATGATTTTTTATTTATCATTTCGTTATTTGTATATGATTTTTTTTGTATATTGTGAGACCTCTCAATTTTTTATTAGAGTTTATATTTTTTGTCTTTTTCATTGGATTGTATTGTCTTTGTATCTCTCAACATCACCTTATAATGTGAATTACTATACACTAGCATTGATGCTCATTCGAGTCCAAAGAATAGGCATATTGCATGGCATAATTCCCTATATGTGGCATATGAGGCTCATGATATATTGCATACTAGTACAATAATTTTTCCTCTCTTCTAAGTGGGATACTTTAGCCTCCACGTTTTAAACCTACCCTTAATTTACAACAATGTAGATGGCAACCCATTAGAAACATTTTTAATAGATAAAAATTGTGTTGTTCTATGAGTTAGAGAAAAGATATTCAATTTTTTTTTTCCAAAGATGTCTATCTAATATAGTGTCATGATACATGTGAAAATCAATTTACTTAAGGGAGAGAATCCCTAATAATATAACCTTCTAGTTAATATTCTTATATAATGTATTAGTTAAGATTCAAGGTATTGTATGGTATTCTTCCCTTATTGAAGGATAGCACTCGGACCGCCATATGTACAATGATTATAAGAATAAATGCTAAACCAAAGCGAGTCATTTTTTTAAACCAACATATGGCTGACCACTTCCTAGAATTTCAAGATACATTTGTAAACAAAAGTCCCTAAAATATGAATCAATAATGGGGTATTCAAAAGACTATATAAGTTAATGTTTTTTTATTCTTTTAGCCATGTGAGGCTATAGAGATAATATAATTTCTAAGTAGGAACTTCCATACCTCTTAACTTTCTACAAATCTAGTGATCCATTCCACACAATCATGGGCACATAGAAATTTAACATTTCTTACAAGTGGGATACTTTAACCCCCCCCCCCTTCTGATTTTACCCCTACATCTACAACATTGTAAACGGGCACTCATTAGAAACATTTTTCCTAGGTAAACTTTGTGTTTTGTTATGAGTTATAGAAGATATTCACATTTTATTTTCCAAAGATGTTTTTCTAACCGAGTGTCATGATACATGTGAAAATAAATTTCTTTAAGTGAGATAATCCCTAATAACACATTCTTCTAGTTAATATTATTTATAATCAAGGAATTATAGAACAGGAATGATGGATACCATATTGATTTTCCATATTTATAAAACTAGAAGAAGTGTTTTGTGGTTTTGATACTAACACAAAAAATATGTTTCAATTGTAAAATTCTCAAGTATTTTAGGAATTTCCTTATGGTTAATCCTCCATGAAAAAATAAATATACAAACCATGATTTTGGGGATGAAGGTTCCACTTCCATATGGAATTTAGTCTATATAGTGATAATTTTCCCTTCATTTTGTCTCTCTCAACTTCAGCAAGTTTTTCTTCAAACCTAGGCATTTTGAAAACTATTTGTTTCCATCAACTAACTCATTTTTCACAATTTCATGCTTTCACCTCGTGAAAAGGATTGGAATTCCTATCATAGGGAAGAGGTTATTATGAATTAAGAATGAATTTTTATATAAATAATGTATCTACATGTTTAAACTAAAATTCATTGTTCAAATAATTCCAACACATTTATGATATAAATGTCATAGATGTGTGTAGGAGTTCGAATGAATTTATTATATGATGTATTTGATAAGAATAAAGGCCTTGGATGAGATTCTTCCCTCCTTGAATAATAGTATTAGGAACAACCATAGGCTACAATCATCATTGAAAAAAATCTTAGGCCAAAGTGAATAATTTTTGAAAGCCAACTTATGCTTGACAACCTCCTAGGATTTAAAGATTCATTTTTAAACAAAATTCCCTAAATTATGAGTCGAAAATGGGGTCTTTAAAGGGATATGGAAATTAATTTTGTTCAACACCTTTCACCATATGACACTATAGACATAATATAATTTCTAAGTACTTGGACTTCCATACTTCCTAAAATTATACAACTCTAGTGATCCATTTCACACTACTCCACCCAACTCTATGGAAGCTTGTGTATCCATTATAGTTATCACATTGAAAGTTTCCAATAATATTCTCTCGATTAGCATATGCATAAGTCAATGGACACAAAATTAGTAGTATACCTTATTAGTAACCAACCCCTTGGAGTAGGTGTTATCACCTAAGAATTGTTCATTTATGATTCCTCCAATTTCTTTTCTAAAGAATCCAATCACACATCATTATTACCACCAATTCCACCACTTTTACCCACTTATTAGATATTCAGAGAAATTTGAGAAAAACTTGATTTCTAATCCTCAGGGCTAGTACATAAAGTGACTTTTAGTGATAAAAAGTGTAGGAATAATAAAGTGAATTTTGATGATATACTTTAAGGAAAATAACTATTAACACTATTAGGAATGGAACTTTAATGATAATTTCAATTGATACAAACCACCAACACTATATACACCCCTAAAAACCATGATGTTTTTACTATTTCTATCTATATTTTTCTATAAATAAATGTAGTTATAAGTGGGCATTTTAAAACTGGATCTCTATTCTTTATTTAATCAATTGAACACTTTTTTTATGACCATGTGAAGAGGTTGAACAACTAATTTTAATATAAATAAAGACTTTAGGTCTCATCCATGATCTATTAAATTTTACATCATACGTACATGCTACTAAAATTGCATTAGAATTTCAGAGAACATGTTTCTCTTGATAGTATTTTTTTGGCATCCAAACTACTTACAACCAAAGAGCGAGGATTAACACATACTTAGGAAGCAAAGTGACCCTCCCACGGAGGATATTTTGGATTCATATTCTCTAATGGTTTCTCTCATTTTACTTTCTATTGGATATCGAGTAATATCTACATTTTTTTAGATCTATCTATTCATTTCTTAATTGTATTTTTTTTATTTAGTCTCTTTAACGTGAATATATTAGGGTATAAATTAGTGTAGGTCTTTTATTTGAAATTTTGTTTTAATATTTTAGCTTCATATTTGTCCATATCTAAGTTGTGAACCACACACGTTAGAAATTTATACATCATTATTATATATTTCTACCAACGACAAGTTTGAAACTTTCATACATTTGTAATCACCATTCATGTATCTCTAATTTTACTCCTGTAATATGAGTCTAGCATTAGCATTTTTTATGATTGCATTTAGACTAAGTTGAGGTATGTCACATCTTACACTCACATTAACTTTGACTTTGAGTTGGCATATGTAAACCAACCCAATTCTAAATAAACTTTGAGTTGGCATATGTAAACCAACCCAATTCTAAATTTTTATTTGGTAATATTTAATTATATACAAAAGCATAACTTTGGTTAGTATATTAGTAATTTGCCACTTCAAAATATGATAAATATTCTTAAAATATTAAATACAGGGTATTTTGTATTATCGTGTACCTAGCCCATGGGGCACAACTTAATTAATGATGACATATTTTAAGGTATTATGTAGCCCATGAGATACAAGGTTCAAACCTCTATGGGTCAAACCAACAAAAAAAAATTAGTATCATATAGTTAAAAAATAAATTACATTAATTAAAATCATAATAAAAGTATCTAAGATTATTTATGGTAAACAATTTTTTATAATATATAAGTACTAACATATAAATATCATATATAACCAGAAATAGGAAAAACTTATATATTATATTCTATAAGTGAATATACCTAACTTACATAATATATTATATAAATAATAAATATATTATATATTATGTGAAAATGAATATATATATTATACATAACATGAAATTATATATATATATATATATATATATATATATATATATATATATATATATATATAAATAAATATACAATATACATTGAGGTTCTTACTCTAATCATGCTCGGTTCTAGAGTATGAGCACATTTTTTATATATATGTGCTCATGCTCAGTTATGGAGCATGAGAAATTTTTTCTACAATATACACTAACCGTCTGACTAGAATTCTCCATCTCGCTTTACCTACAATACAGACTAGTCAATCACATGATCAACATATTTAACATGTTTCTTAATAAATGACACATGGAAAAAATTGTGGACTTTCACTGTCAAAGATAGTGCAAGTCGATAGGCTACTTCCCCAATCCTCTCAAGAATCTTGAAAGGTTCACAAAACATTGGTGCCATCTTAGCACGTGATCCAATATGCAAGGAGTTATTCTTTGGTTTGATGCACAAGTACACTTGTTCCCCAACCTCAAAACTCCTTAACAACCTGTTTTGATTTCTATACACTTTCTTCCTATCGTGTACTTCTTTTAGATTATTCTTCATTACCTACATTTCCTGTTCCATTTCTGCTAACAAGTCTTGGTCACTCCAACTGCTGGGAGTATTATGATCTCTCCCATACAATTCCTCAAACAGACGCATCCTCAAAGATTCTTGATACCCATTGTTGTAAGAAAGCTCTACCATTGGAAGATAATCTCCCACTTTCATTGTTGATGCATCACATACATCCTCAACATGTCCTCCAATATACTATTGGCCCTCTTTGTCTTCCCATCTGTCGATAGATGATAAGTTGTGATGAAGGCCAATTATGTGCCCAAACCTACAAAAAACACCTTTCAAAGCTTGGAATTGAACTTTGCATCCCTCTCTGACACAAACTTTTTGGAACACCATGTAATTTTATCATACCTCTGATGAACGCATGTGCCACATCACTAGTTGAATATTTAGTCCTCACTGGAATGAAGCGTGAAACATTTTTCAAGTTTTCCACCACAACCCTGATGGAATCATGATGTCTAGATGTCCTAGAAAAACCGGTCATGAAATCCATGGAAATGACCTCCCATTTCCACTATGGAATCATAATCAGCTATAGTAGTCCACCTAGATTCATACACTTTGCCTTTACATGCTCGCAATTTGAATATTTAGCCACAAACTCTTCCACATTTAGATTCGACCAATAACAAAATTTCTTTACTGATGTCAATGTCTTCTTGTATCCTAGGTGACCTAAATATGGTTTCACATGAAACTCCCTCAAGATCACCTTCTTGAGCTCACTATTGTCTCAAACATATATATTGTCTCTAAACATAGCCAATCTATTTTCTCTAATAAAATAGTCCACATCTTTTGCACCTATACCTGCACCTGTACCTTTAATTGTACCACTAACTGTTCATGTACATGTACATGTACTCTGTTGTAACCTGTTCACAAGCTCTTTATACCTTCCATCCTGCTTACCTCCATGTATGATATAATAATGTAAGTTTGTCCCATGGGATATCATAGATGCTATATGATTCTCACTTCTATCTGCTTGCTAAGAGAATATGCAACCCTATTCTCTTTCACCTTGATGTACCTGATATTGAAGTTAAACTCACTGATCATGGAAAACCATCTAGCTTTCTTGGCATTCAGATTTGGATGGTCAAACAAGTATCTCAACCCACTGTGATCACTCATTAGTAAAAACCTCCTTCTAAGAAGATAGTGCCTCCACATCTTCAATGCATGAATGATAGTTGTCAACTCAAGATCATGTGTCAGATAGTTCTCCTCATGTTCATTTAGTTTCCATGATTGATAGCGTACCCTTTGTCCTTCCTACATAACGAATCTACCAATTCCCCTTTTATAAGCATCTGTACATACCACGAAATCTTTGTCTAGATCTGTGATGTTTAACATTGGAGCATTTGTCAACAACAGATTCAAGTGCTCAAAACTACCTGCACATTCCTCTGTCCATTCAAACTTCTTACCTTTCCTTTGCAATGATGCAATAGGGTAAGAAATATTCGAGAAGATCCTGATGAACCTCCTATAATAACCTGCTAACCCCATGAAGGACCTCACCTCATCCACATTTCAAGGATTTTCCCACTCCATGATAGCTCTTTATCTTTTCTGGATCTACTACTATGCCTTCCTTGGAAACCATATTTCCCAATTAATGTACCTCAATCTGAAATATATTGTACTTGATGAGCTTAACATACAACTGATGGTATCTCAAAAATGACCATATTGTTGCTAAGTGTTCCACATGATCTTATTCATGTCTAGAATATACCAATATCTCATCAATGAACACAATAACAAACTTATCCAAATACAAATGAACCAAATTATTCATCAAGCACATAAAGGTAGTCATGAGCATTATTCAAACTGAATGGAACTAAAACAAACTCATAATTCCCATACCTGGTCTGAAAATTTGTCTTGTAAATGTCCTCTTCCTTAATGCATACTTGATGATATCCATATATTCGATCAATCTTCGAGAACACTACTTCTCCCTTCAATTGATCGAACAAATCATCAATCCTCGACAACAAATACCTATTCTTGATGGTCACCTTATTTAATTTCCTACAATCAATGCATAACCTGAGAGTACCATACTTCTTGTTCACAAGAAATATTGGTGCACCCCTAGGTGATACACGTGGCCTAATGTATCCCTTGTCCACAATTTCCTTCAACTGCAACTTCAACTCTACCAACTCTGGTGTGATCATCATATAAGGTGTCTTAGATGTTGGTGCTACCCATGGCAACAACTCAATAGAAAATTCTACTTCCATGTGATGTGGAAACTCTGAAATATCTGAGGGAAATACATCCTGAAACTACTGTAGAACTGGGTACCATCTCAAAACATATGCATCCTCAACTTCCTTACCTTTTTCACTAGAAATATTCACTACAAATAACACACACCCTTTTCCTCTACTATGCTTTTCATGCATAGATGTCACAATCCTAACTGATGTTGCTTTCCTCTTACCATGTAAGAATCTATGCTTCCCATTTCCATCCAAGCACTCAATGGATTTTTCATAACAATCCACCTTGTTCCTATGAATATATAACCAATCCATACCCAAGAGCATATTGTACTATCGCAATGATAATAGATTTAGATGTGTTGATTTATACATGCCATTCAACTCAAATGAACAAGCTCTTACCCAATGATGAACTCTTTTCTTTGTACCTGTTTCCAACTGCACTAACCAAGACTCTGCATACACTTCTTTATTCAGACCACACTTATCCACCAATTCAGGACCAACATAACTATAATTAGTTCTAGGGTTAATAAAAAGAGAAACACCTTGATCAAAAATATTGCTGTCCTTTTCGATGATAGATTCCTCATAGTCAACATGTTTATTATCCAGTGTTTCATAGATACGAGGAATTCTCTAACCAACATCCCCAACAGTCTGTGCCTCTTGTGCCCTATATATCTGAGGTCTGCCACGTTTATTGTACAAACAATCTTTCTTGATATGCTCCTTACCGCATATCCAACACTCCAACCTTCCAGTACCATCACCTTTATGGTGTTGCTGTGACCCATGCCCTTGTACAGTTGCATTGAACTTCTTTTTTGGTGCCACAATTTCTTTCTCTTCTACATTTTGAGGCCTTGTTCTTTTGGCCCTCCATTTACCTTTGCCTTTATCTCTCCCTTTCAATCCTTGATGAGATTCATTCTTACGCTTTGACTGCTCATATAAATGCTTCAATTTCCCAATAAATTCCTCAAGTGACTGAGGCTCATCATACTCAATATGATCTCTAAATGCTAATGGGAAACCACTGAAAAATCATTGAACCTTATCCTTCTCATATTTATGATACGATGCATACCTCAAGAGCTCCAGGAACTTATTCTTGTATTCTTCATTTGTAATTTATCCCATCTTTATCTCATATAATTCTTTGGCATTACTATCATAGTACCTTTATAACAATTACTTCTTCTAGAAATGTCTCTTGAACTCATGTGAAATCAAGTCCTCTATCCTGATGTCTCTAGCCCACTTCACATCTTCCCACCAAATATCTTCTTTACCTATTCCCACCAGATATCTTCTTTACCTCTCAAGATTAAGATGACTATTCTAGCCTTTATATTATCTATGTAATTATGCAACTAAAATAACTGTCATCCCATGTATCCAAGCCTTTGCATCTTCTGGTTTCTTCAAATATCCATAAAAACTAGGTGGTTTTTCTTTCTTGAACTCATCTCGCAAGTATCCCATGTCACTCCACATGTACGGATGATAAAAATTAATATCATAATGCCTTTCAGAACCAAAACTATAATAGTTTATATGCCCATCACCTCTCTTATTTGGAGTATCCAATAATCTAACATCTCTCACTATGTCATCTCTATCTGACCTATGACCACCATGAGACCTACTTCCATATGCCCCATTATTTTCTTCCTCCTAACCATGGCTGATCCAAATTGGCCCCTATCATTAGAATTTTCACAAAATCTGAAGGATTACTGCATTGACCTCTTCTTGTTTTTCTTGTGCCTCCATGAGTTTTTCATTCTCGAGTTTGCAACTTTATATTTATTCGTTCAAGCTTCTTAATGTGTCTGCTAAATCATAAGAGTTCCAACCACCATGTTTTTCATCTAATCCATAAGGAGAATGTTTGTATTCTACCATATTTCTAGTCATATTTGATCTCTTTCGTGCAAGGCATACTATTTCAGCTAAACCAAATCATAAAAAAACTAACCTTAGTATCATTCAGGGAGGATATCTATTCTGCAAGACTAACCAGATTAGAACAATTTATATATACATATAATCAATTCAACATATAATAATCATTCTAGCTAGAGTCCAGTCATCAACACATGAGCATATCAATTACACATATCATGACCTCATTCATGCCAAAAAAAACCATATCAATGTATACAAACAACATGCAAGCATAAACAACATGTAACCAATCATACGCTCATGACGAGACATTCCATGACAACAACCTCACTTTCACATGGAAACATCATGCCAACCATGACTAACACCATACATATTCTACAAGCACATATACTACAAGGATGAGTAACAAATGTGCATCCAACATGAATGCATGATCAACGCACACCACCCATCCAGTCTAAGGGGTGAACCATGCTATGATACCACTTTATAACATCCTCCTCCCATATCTACCCAAGTAACTGGACAACCGAGGTAAACACATGACAAGATGCTACTTTGATCTGATTCAACATCCCAAGTCACCTTAAGGAAGTGGAACCGACATCACAAAGACCTTCTGCACCTACTACGGGACACCTAAGAGCCACGACAACCTTCCAGGAGGCTAGCCACTGAATCAAACTAACATTTTCATGCATCAATCCCCCCTTCGATCTTTTTACATAGGCAAGAGTGTGGCTGGAAACCTCCATTCGGATGCACAACATGGGTATGCATGCGAATGGTGAATTTTCCCACTAATTTTAAGCTCGTGACCCCACATTTTGTGCCACTTTTTAAGGTCTAGAGCCCTGGCCACTGTCTAGAACACCATAATACTTTCATAACTGAAATATAACAACATAATAATGATACAAGTGAATTTAATTGAACAAGGACTTAAATGGGTGTCTACTAGCCATGACAAGCATTTCTTCAAACATGTGATAGATATGTAATCTACAGGTTTAAATAATAGACCTGAGCATAGAGGTCTCACACTGGCATGAGAATCGCTAAGAAGAATTTTTCCCTTATATAATTAGATAAATTACCATCTATTAGGTCATATATAGATTGTTCATTCATTTACAAATTAAATAAGATGATGGCCATACATTATCATTGTAATAATACATTCTTATAACCCGCATAATAGAAATATAAATATCAAGGATACATCATCCATAGAATCCAGATATAAACCAATACATTTACACATAAGATACCAAGGAAATTACCTCTTTTTAATGGATGCAAAATCCAACCCGGTATGGAACTAGCACGTTCCACCCGAGCATATATTGGTTGAGCCAAATCTGTTTTCAAACAATCACCCTCGTGCCATATTCCAAGCATTAATGTGGGAATCAAATTAAATAACCAACTAGGCCTTTCCGAGGATAAAACACCTCACCCTGATCAATAGAAACCAAGCTTTACCACAATCCACACTGGATTACTAGACCTAATCAGGAGTTCATAAATTTTTCTCAAAATTGAAAGTTACATGATTGGGTTGAAACTAGGATGGTTGCATATATCTCGTCTTCCTCATTCTAGCACCGTAAACGATTCGAAAAACTTATGTCGTATGAGGGAGATATCACATTCTGATCGAAATCCCAAATAGATAAAATTTACGACACGGTTGATTGGGATGCCCAGTCAGCCAGGTGGATTGCACAGTCAGCAAAAGGAATATTCTGAGGAATATTCCTTCCTCAGAGCCAACCACAGGTTGAAAAGTGGCACGATATTATTGGTTGAATGGTTGTACGTTGCTTTTGAAGGACAATCAGAAGGTGCCACGTGGCTAGCGCTTAGGCCGCCACGTGGCCCTTGAACCATTATGCAAAATTATTTTGGAGGCCGCAGGAGTCATACCTTGGACCACTGGTAGAGCACATGCTCTTCTAACCGCCCGAGCGACATGGAGATCTTAACCTATATAGGCATCGGGTTAATGTTAAAGATTAATGTGATGGCATGTGTAGGTTGGGGATCGCCGACAGTCGCAACCCGTCAATGGTCCCTGTGTATTTTTCTCATGACATTACAACAAACTTAATCATCGGTCTATGTTAACAACCCGCCATTAGTTTCAGAGTTGTCACATGTGATGTTTAAAAGTGTTAAGTCTCTGCGCAGTTGCAACGGTCAGCGCTAACCCTCCACCAAACCCGTAGTTTAAACTTATCCACTTTGGTTTCCACCTGGAGTTCTGCCGATAGCACGGTTTATAATTTGTGGTTTGGGGTTGGCATGTGGTCACCCCAACCACTAACCATTAAATGCGATGGTTAGTTCTAGTGAAATTTTATCCAGCGCATTTTTTATGGTGGGAACCACTATTTTGACTCTAGTTAAGTGGAGTCCTCCACTTTTAGTAGATTTTTTCTAGGTGTAACTAGGAAAAAGAGTAGGAGACTCAATTTTTGCTCATTTAGAGTGAATGAAGAATAATTTTTGACTAATTGGAGAATTTTGGAGCCATTGGTGCAGACAAAACAACCATTAGAGGGTTGTAACTACATGTATTTAAAAAAAAATTATCATAATGAAAGATGGACATGCCATTGGTAGCTGGACCAATAGATGTAGCCCATGAGGGGTGAACTGCTTCATCATTACAGTTATGTAAATGTTACGTGGTGACTTATTTCTCTATTTTACACTATTTTTTAGTGTTATTTGTGCTTATTTCATGCTTCTAATTCACTAAAATCATCTACAATTCATGGTGCAAATCCTCAATAATTAAGAAAACTAATGATACAAGTACGCACATGTTTATAAACTGAAAAGACACTTAGCACAGCAAAAATAATATAGTCCTTTCAGATTATATTGGTATCAGAGCTAGATTTTCTTCTCTGGTGTTTTTTTGTGCAAAGAATTGTTTAACTATTTGCAATTTTTTAGATGCTTACTAGGCTCAAGCTCAAGAGAGGAGAAGGAAAATTGGTGGGAGCAGAAGGGTCTCAAGAAGATCCAAAACAAAGGAGAGCAAGATTGCCACAATCTCCACCACCTATTTCACTTCCTAAGGAAGTAGAAGCTACTTTAATCATGTCTCATAGAGAAGGAGAAATCCATGAAGAAGTTGATCCCAAAGAGGAATAAAGAGTGTTCAGGAAAGCATTCCTTGGCATGACTCAGATGGTTATAATCCTTTATCAAGAAATGAATGAGAGATTGGAAGAAGGATCGAAATTTGACAAGGAAGGATAAGGATCTTCAGGAGGTCACAATGATGAAGATAAGTCAAAGAAGGGAAACGAAGGAAATGGAGGCAATGGAGAGCCATCATCCTCACCCTCATTTTCATCATCCTCTACCTCTTCTTAGTACATCAACCACACAAGTAAAAGAACACTGGTAAAAGTCCTTTTTCAAAACTTGATGTTAAGTTTGAATTGCCAATTTTTAATGGTGAAGTCAATGTAGAAAAGCTTGATAATTGGATTAGGAAATTGGATGTCTATTTGAGAATCTAGAACCTTCAAGATGATGATACCAAAATCTAATTAGCTTCATTGATAATGGAAGGTGCAACACTTGTTTGGTGGGAAGCCAAGACGAAGGAGATCAAAAAACATGGTAATATTATTCTATCATGGTAATATTTCATTACTGCTATAAAACAACAGTTTTATCCATTAGCTCATATGCAGAAATCCATAATGAAATAGAAAAACTTTAGGCAATTGAAGGGACAAAATGTGTAAGAATACACCCAAGAATTTAGGAGAAGAGCTCTCTTATTAGGGGTAGATTTGCAGATCCAAGATACTTTGCTCAAGTACATAGGAGGCTTGCATATCTACATAAAACATACTATTCTCATGTTTAACCCCACCATTATAGATGAAGTATGCGTTCAGGCCACACATATAGAATCTAGAGGGAAGAACATTTCTAAAGAGGGTAGAAATAAACCTTTTAAGTGTAAAAACAAAGAGAAGACTTCAAAAGGTAAAAGAAAAAAGAATGCATCTGATAATAAAGAGGGATAAAATTTGGTGTGTAAACATTGTTCAAAAGATGGCCATGATGGAACTCATTGTTGGAAATTACATCATAAAATGAGGCCAAAGAAACCCAATAACAAAGGGAAACAGAAAACTGCAGCTACAACTCAACATGATTTAGGAGATGAATCAGGTGATGAATCTAATATTACAGCCATGGGATTGAAGAAAATGAAGGGAAAATAAATTGAAACTAAATCCAGTACTAGTACATCAAATTGTCACATACATGCTCCAAATGAAGAAGAATGAATTGAACTATTTCATGTGAGGGCCATAACCAAACATACCAAGATTGACACATTGTTAGACAGTGGGTCACAAACAAACTTAATCTTTGAAAAATTGTTCAAGAAACTTAACCTTGATACCATATCACATCCAAAACCACATCCACTTGGTTGGATTTGTAAGGATTAAAATTTACAGGTTTCAAAGAAATCTATATTGCGGTTTGCAATCACTGCAAATTTTGTTGACAGAGTTGAATTAGATGTGGTCCTGCTTGACATAACAGGTATTGTGTTGGGGAGTCCTTACTTGTATGAAAGGAAATTGATCTTATATTTCCATGAGAAAAAATATCATTTATTCAAATATGGAAAGAAGTACATTTTTAGAGAACATCGCAAGAAGACGAACATTGCTATGGTAAATGTTGGACATGTAGAGAGGCTGGTAAAATCAAGTAAGAATTTTGTTCTTCTTATGATTAAGCCTAAAGATGATGTTAATCATGAATAATTTGAGGGATGTGATCCTATGTTGAAATCAGATTTATATGATGTATTTGATGGACATCATGAGATGTTTCAGGAGCCAACATGATTACCTCCAAAAAGAGAGATTCAACATGAGATTCAGTTGCAACAATATTGTCCTCTTCCAAACATCGGTATGTATCGCACGTTGATAATGGAGAATGCTTAAATAAAGAGGAAAATAAAAGAGATTTTGGACAAGGAAAACATAAGGCGAAGCACCTCTCCATGCGGCTCACCCATAGTCTTGATACCAAAGAAAGATGGGACTCTGCGCATGTGTGTTGATTTCAGAGCTTTGAACAAGATTACGGTAAAGAATCTTTACCGAATCCCAAGAATAGATAATTTTATTGATCATTTTAAAGACGAAAATATTTTCACTAAGTTAGATTTACGAAGTGGATATCATCAAGTAAGAATTGCAGAAAGTGACATATGGAAAACTGCATTCAAAACCAAACAAGGAATCTTTGAGTGGTTAGTTATGCCATTTGGTTTGTATAATGCACCAACAACTTTCATGCATGTTATGGATAGTGATTTGCGTCCATTCCTTCATGGCTTTCTGATTGTCTACTTAAATGACATATTTATTTTTAGAAAAAAAAGAGAAGATCATGTCTTGCATGTAAATATAATGCTTCATATTTTGAAGAAAGAGAAATTTTTTCTTAAGATGTCAAAGTGTGAGTTTGGAAAGAATTCTTTGGTTTATTTGGGACACATTATAGGAGGAGGAAAGTTGAAAATTGATCCTTCTAAAGTGGAATACCTTGTGAATTAGCCCATACCCAAACTGGTAACCAAGGTAAGAAGTTTCTTAGGTGCAGCTCAGTGTTGGAGAAATTTTATTGCTAACTTTTCTTTCATTGCAACTCCTATGCATGTAGTGGCAAGTGTGAAGAAAGGCTTCCAATGGGGAGGAACACAATAGCAACCTTTCAAATGTTTAAAATACAAGATCATTTTATCTCCAGTCCTTGCATTACAAAATTTTAGACAACCATTCGAGATTCAAACTGATGTTAGTGATTATGCCATGGGCGCAGTTCTTTTGGAGCATGGTAAGCCTATTTCTTTTCATTCTGAAACATCTAATGGTGCTGTGAAAAATTATCCTACATATGAAAAAGAACTATATGTTTTGATACAAAGTGTCAAGAAGTGGAAACACTACTTGATGGGTAAAGAGACTATTGTGCATACCAATCACCAACCATTACAGTACTTACAATCACAAACAAAATTGCAACAATCAAGACATCTCAGATGGATGGGATTTCTTCACTGGTTTCACTTGGTTATAAGGTACAAGAAAGGTATTTTCAATAATGCTACTGATATTCTTTCTAGACCAATCATTAGTGCATCTACTTTGCTAAAAAATGAATCTATTGTATATGAGAGTTACATAGAACAATATGCACATGATGTTGATTTTCCAGATGTGTATGCTAATTTGAGTGAAGGGAATCAAGTTGAAGAAAAATATTATCACATGCATAAAAAATTTCTGTTTCATTTGGGTAAGCTGTGTATACCACAAGGACAGAGGCTAAGTGCTAGGAAAGAAGCTCATTCATCTCTTATTGCTGGACACTTTGGGGTAAGAAAAATAGTGGCGCATCTATAGAGGTATTGTTGTTGGCCTTGCATGGTAGATAGTGTGTCACGTTTTATAAAAGGTTGTTCTTTGTGTGAAACAAGTAAGCCTAATAATACGAAGCTTGGGTTGTACATGCCACTACCAGTACCATCAAGACCATGGGAGAGTGTATCCATGGAATTTTTTGGAGGTCTACCTATGTCAAGAAAATAGCATGATTATCTTTATGTAGTTGTGCATAGATTTAGTAAAATGTGTATACTTATGCCATGTAAGAATACCATTACTGCTGAACAAACTGCTGAACTTTATTTTCAACATGTTTGGGTTCATTTGGGATTTCCAACTTCTATTTATAATGACAGGAATTCCAAATTCAATGGGAACTTTTGGTCAAATCTATGGAATATGATGGACACGAAGTTGAAAAAGAGTACTTCTTTTCATTCGCAAAAAAATGGACAAACCGAGGTGGTGAACAGAACCACTGTGCATCTATTGATAGGATATTGCAGCAAGCATCCTAACTTGTGGGATGATCAATTTCATTACATTCAGCACGCTTATAACCTGGCAAAGTACTCTTCAACTCAAACATCACATTTTGAAGTATCCTTTGGGTATTTTCCAAAATCGCCATTAGACTTCATATTTGGGAAGGATGTTGCAATTGATGGCCATGGTGATATTGACAAGGCTCAAAATTTCATTGAGAAAATTTAGCTTATACATCAACAAGTTCAAGAACAACTTGAGAAAAGTCAAAGAAAATGCAAAGAGAGGCATGAAAAACATAGAGTTGATCACAAGTTTCAAGAGGGAGATGAGGTATGGTTGCACATTAGCAAAGAAAGGATGCAAGGGGAAGGTAAAAAGCTCAAACCCATTTTCTATAGTCCATTCAATATCATAAAAAAATTTGGTAATAATGCATTTCAACTTGAATTTCCTTCATATATGCAAATGTATTCAGTTGTTAATGTTGAAAAATTACGTTTGTATGAACCACCTTTGATCAATGATCAAGGAAGTGATGTTCAGCTGCCTTCTATTGAATATTTCTCGCCAAAATTTCTAGATGAGCTCAAGGAAGATACATTTCTTGACAGGAGGACAAGAGCATCAAAGAGGGGAAGTGTTGACTACCTTCAAGTTGGGCTCAAAGGAACTCAGCCAAGAAAGGAAAAGTGGATGGAGGTTGGAAAGGTGAGGAAGTTTTACCCTCATCTACTGAACATGTAATCAATTATTTTGGGGTCCAAAAGCTTCCCAATGGGGAGGAGTGATCAAGAGTTCATAATTTTTTCTCAAAATTGAAAGTTACAAAATTGGATTGAAACCAGAATGGTTGTGTAGATCTCATATTCCTTATTCTGCCATCGTTAACAGTTTGAAAAACTGATGTTGTATGGGGTAGATATCGCGTTATGATCAAAATCCCAAACAGGTAAACTTGTGACAAGGTTGAATGGAATGCACTGTCAGCAAGGTGGATTTCACTATCAATAAAAGGAATATTATGAGGAATATTGCTTTCTCAGAGCCAACATCAGGTTGAAAAGTGGCGCAATATTATTGTTTGAATAGTTGTACATTTTTTTTAGGGCCAATTAGAAGGTGCCACGTGACTAGCCCTAAGGCCATCATGTGGCCCTTGAACCACTGTGTAAAATTATTGTGGAGGTCGCAGGAGTCAAACCCTGGACCATCGGCAGAGCATGCACTCGTCTAACCTTCCGAGCCACACAAATATATTAACATGTATAGGCATTGGGTTAATGTTAAAGAGTAATGTGATGACGTGTGGGGATTGGGGACTGCCATCGGTCCCAACCTGCCAGCGGTCCCCGTGTATTGTTCACATGAAATTACAACAAACTTAACCATCGGTCTATGTTAACAACCCGCCATCAGTTTCAGAGCTATCATAGGCAATGTTTAAAAGTGTTAAGTCTTTGTGTGGTTACAACGGTCAGCGCTAACCCTCCACCAAACCTGTAGTTTAAACTTATCCACGATGGTTTCCGCCTGGAGTTCTGCAGAAAGCGCGGTTTATAATCCATGGTTTGGGGTTGGCATGTGGCCACCCCAACCACTAACCATTAAATTCGATGGTTAGTTCTGGCGGACTTTTAGCCAACATGTTTTTTATGGCAGGAACCACTATTTTGACTCCAGTCAAGTGGATTCCTCCACTTTTAGTGGATTTTTTCTAGGTGTAATTGGGAAAAAGAGTAGGAGAATAAATTTTTTCCCATTCAGATTGAATGAAGAGTCATTTTTTGCTAATTAGAGCATTCAAGATCCATTGGTTTAGAGAAAACGACCATTAGAGGCCTGCAAGTACTTGTATTTGCAAAATTTTGAGCATAGTGAAAGATGGACATGTCATTGGGAGCTGGAATAGCAAATGTAGCCAAGGAGGGGTGAACTGCTTCATCATGTCTGTTGTGTAAATGTTATGTTTTGGCTTATTTATCTGTTTTACACTGTTGTTAAGTGTTATTTGTGCTTATTTCATGCTTATAATTCACTAAAATCATCTAAAATTCATGGTGCAAATCCTCAATCCTTAAGAAAACTAATGAGACAAGTATGCATATGTTTATAAACTAAAAATACACTTAGCATAAAAAAACTAATACTGTCCTTTCAGATCGTGACCCCAAAAATAAACATGTAATAACAAGCTTTACCATCATCTAGAAAAATCACTAGTCCAAAAAAGCATGGATGCCATCGGATTTATGCACCTATACTTTGATGAATTTTCGTATGGCTTAGTATCTATGTTTTACCGCAATCCACATTGGATAACTATGTTGGGTATGTGTTATATTCTTTCCATGACTAGCCCCATGCGTTGTACGTTGCACCGAGCGCAGTAGGGGGGTCACAAAGGGGGAGTCAGACCCCACTGTTGGGGTCCGAGGCAGCGCCCCGATGAAAATCTGTTTGTTGTGTGGACCCACTCATAGGCGGACCCACCCATGTTTTGTGCATGATTTTTCACATGGTTTTGGGGTACGATGGTTTTCGGCCCCTGGTATTTTGTAGATCCAGTCAAGGGAACTACGGTTATGTTCTAATCTAGGGTTAATGGATTAGGGTTTATGTATGCTTCGGCATGTATATATATGTGTTGTAACACTAAAATGAATATAATGAAAAAATCAAGTTGGTCGTCTTGATTTGGGATCTAGGGGAAAATCTCTGTGTTTATCTGTTTTATGTTTTATGCTCTCGCTATTGTTTATTTTCTATTATAAGATTCGTGTGTAGATAATTTTTTTTCAGGGTTAAAACCTACATTTGGTATCAGAGCTATTTCGGCTTCAAGGGGACGCCTTTACTGCTGAGGGTTTTTCTGGCTCGGGCCTGAGGTAGACCCTGTTCAGTGGGAGATCTGCGGGATCGATTCTTGCGGTGAAAGAAGATGGCGAGCGGTGGAAAGATAGAGATCGAGAAATTTAATGGTCAAAGTTTTGAGTTGTGGAAGCTCAAGATGGAGGATTTTCTGGTGGATAAAGATCAGTGGATCGCGGTAGATCCAGATACTAAACCAACGGCAATGTCAGATGAAGACTGGAAGAAACTGGATTGGAAGGCTAAGAGCACAACATGGTTGTGTGTCTCAGATTCAGTATTGTTGAATGTATCTGGGGAAGCTACAATGAAGAATTTGTGGGAAAAACTTGGGACTTTGTACCAATCTAAGTCTCTGGTGAATAAGTTGTTCCTGTGGAAAAAGCTATATAACTTGAGGATGAAGGATGGAGACTTGGTGACAGAGCATCTGAACGCCTTCAATACTGTGGTAAGTCAGCTATCATCTGTTGATAATAAAATCTCAGATGACGATAATTGCATCAGTTTGTTTTGTTCTCTACCAGACTCATGGGATAGTCTGATTATTGCAATAGGTAGAAATACAACTACCTTGAATTTTTATGACATTGTCTCAGCCTTGCTGTCGAAGGAAATGAGACGGAAAAATATGGAGGGCCAGAATGGAGATGCCTTATCTGTATGAGGAAGGTCACAAACAAAAAAAAACAAGAATAAGGTTTCGAGTGGGAGATCCAAATCTAGAGGGAGATCTAAATCTCTTGGAAAGTTTGTAAAGGTATGCTGGAAATGCAGAAAGGAAGGGCACTACAAAAAGGACTGCAGATCTAAAGCTCCTGAGAAAGGAAAGGGATCTGATGATGCTCCTTCTGCAGAGACAAAAACCACCTCGGATGAAGGTGGGGATGTGTATTTGGCTTCTTCTTCAAATACACATGTAGATCTTGAGTCATGGTTGATTGACTCAAGTGCATCCTTTCACTTCACTCCCCATAGGAAGTGGTTCTGCGAGTATGAGAAATATGATGGTGATTTCTTCCTAGGGGATGATAGGAAGGCCAGAATCGTTGGACGTGGAAAGGTCAAGCTGAAGCTGTAAGGTGGAAGGATTAGAACACTTCCTGGTGTTCTGCATATTCCTGCATTGGCCAGAAATCTGATTTCTATAAGCAAGATGGATGATGTAGGTGTAAAAATAGTGTTCGAGAAAGATGCCTGCAAGATGGTTTTGGGAGCACTGGTATTAATGCAGGGAGTTCGGACTGGAACTTTATACAAGATACAATTTAGCATTGTTATTGATGGGTGTAACAGTTATGTGGTTCCTGAAAGTGAAGCGGAAATCCTAGCTGTCTCTGGAGAAAATACCATGTTATGGCATCAAAGGCTTGGACATATTGGAGAGAAGGGCCTTCAGATACTACATAGAAATGGTATGGTAGAAGGTATGTGTAATTTCTCTCTGGATTTCGATTTCTATGAACATTGTGTATATGGGAAGCAGAATCAGGTGAGTTTTCCTTCTGGTGCTAAGAGGGCGAACAAGATATTAGAACTTGTCCACAGTGATGTTTTTGGACCTGTGACAGTTCCATCACTGGGAAAGTCTGTGTACTATGTTTCATTCATAGATGACTTCTCAAGGTATACATGGATATATTTCTTGAGGAATAAATCTGAAGCTTTTGACAGATTTAAAGAATTTAAGACTCTGGTGGAAAACCAGACAGAGAAGAAGATAAAGGCGCTGAAGACGGATAATGGTGGGGAGTTCTGCAAGAAAAAATTTGAAGAGTTCTGTAAGAAGTGTGGTATAGCATGATAGAAGACTACTCCATACACACCTCAGAAAAATGGAGTTGCAAAAAGAATGAACAGAACACTGATGGAAAAGGCAAGAAGCATGCTCAGTGGTACCGGGTTAGGACAAGAATTCTAGGCAGAGGCAGTGGAGACTGCATGCTATCTGGTTAACATATCACCTTCATTAGTGTTGGAGGATAAGACTCCACATGAGGTATGGACTGGTAAGAAACCCTCTCTTTCACATCTAAGGGTATTTGGATGTGATGACTATGTACATTTTCCAAAGGAGAAAATGACCAAGTTGGATAATAAATCTGAAAGGTGCATCTTTATTGGATATAAGGATGGTTTAAAAGATTACAAGCTTTGGAACTCAGAAACAAGGAAGGTTGTGTACAGCCAAGATGTGGTGTTTAGAGAGATGAAAGATGCTAAACATGAAATCATACTAAAGGAACCTAGGAAAATAGAGTTTGAGCTAAAGGAGTATGAATCAGACTCTATAGCAAAAGAAGATTCAGAAGAGGAAGAGCCACAAACTCTAGCTTTGAGAATATCAGTTCGAGAAAGAAGGAAACTAGAAAGGTATAGTCCGACTGCTTTCTGTTCAGTTTTTTCCTTAACTATAACTGATGATGATCCCAGAACTGTCATGGAGGCAGTAGATTCAGAGGATGGAAAACTCTGGAAGGAGGCCATGGTTGATGAAATGGCATCCTTGCACAAAAATGAGGCATGGGATCTGGTGGAGTTGCCGGCACTAAGGAAGCCCATCAGGAGAAAATGGGTGTTTAAGAAGAAGATGAATGTAGAAGGCAAGGTGGAGAAATACAAAGCTCAGTTGGTAGCAAAAAGTTATTCCCAAGTGCCAGGAATTGATTTGGTGATATTTTTTCTCCTATTGCCAAGGTTACTTCTATTACATTACTTTTATTTGTTGCTACTGCATTTAATTTTGAGATAGAACAGATGGATGTGAAGACAAGATTTCTTCACGGGGATCTAGAAGAGGAGATCTACATGAAGCAACCTGAAGGCTTTATGGTGAAGGGTAAGAAAGAACTATTATGCAGGTTGAAGAAGTCTCTGTATGGGTTAAAACAGTCACCAAGGATGTGGTATCATAAATTTGATACCTATATACGGGGACTTGGCTTCACCAAAAGCAAGGAGGATCACTGTGTTTATTTTAAATTAATTGGTGACCATGTTATTTATTTGGTCTTGTATGTGGATGATATG
The DNA here is from genome assembly GCA_034641835.2 of Pinus albicaulis. Classification (NCBI taxonomy): domain Eukaryota; kingdom Viridiplantae; phylum Streptophyta; class Pinopsida; order Pinales; family Pinaceae; genus Pinus; species Pinus albicaulis. The sequence goes on along the minus strand of CM076575.1, from coordinate 214,034,380 downwards.
TTGTTGATAGGAAATGAAAAAGAAATTATCCAAGATTTGAAGACTCAACTGCTCTCCAAATTTGACATGAAGGATCTTGGTGCTGCAAACTATATTTTGGGCATGGAAATTAAGAGAGATCGGGCAAAGAGGACGCTCTGGTTAAACCAGAGTAAGTATGTCGAAACTATATTGCAGAGGTTCAATATGCAAGATGATGCAGGAGCATCATGACCATTTTTTCATTTGTAAATATGTTAGAAAAGGGGGGTGTGATAATTTTTAATATTTTATTTAATTAATTTGTTATTTTAAATAAAATAGGAGAAAATGAGGATTTTGTAAATATCCTTTTAATTAATAAAAGGATATGAGAGAATTTGGGCAGTTAAGGATATAAAGGGATAAAATTCTAGATAATAGGGTTTTTTGAGATATTCTAGTGGTGTTGAGATATTAAGGGGATTGAGCATTTAATTAGTTCATTTTTAAAAATTGTATAAATTCATCAAGCTCAAAGGCATGAGGGGTGTGTGAGAGAGAGTGAGAGAGTGGTAGAGAGTTGGTTTGGAACAACCAAGGCTGTAAGCCTTTGGTAAATTGTAAGGGCCATCAATCTGGAATATCAGGCCAACAAAAGTTTGTAAGTAGTTCTGTTTTGATTTCAGATTATATATATATATATATACATTTGGTGATTGGTTGTGAAAGTTATAGTTATTTCTGGTTAAATGTATATATATAGTTGAGGAATTGAATGTTGGAAATATTGACCAAAGGAAGGTGCAATAAAAGAATTTGTGAGGTTGATTTATGCGTACAAGCTAAAAGGATCGATATTCATATAACAATTGTCATCTGTGTTAAATAAATGAGCTTATCTATGTTGAATGAGTGGTTATGTTAAATCGATCTGAATAATCGATGTGTTTGGTTTGATTTGTGAGTCTGCACTGGAAAGAAGGAATTGGTATTATTAATATCGATATTACGGAATGTGATGATGGAAAATGGATTGGGTTTTATAAATTTCTGTTTCAATACAGAATTTAAATCTCTTTCTGAGAATCGATGTTATGGATAGAAATCTGGTTCAATCCCCAATCGAATGAGGTATTCAAAGTGGCAGATGACAAGCTGTGATAATGCAGACAGTATTAAGGTAACGTTGTGGGTTGTTTGCTGTGTTATTTTATAATGCAAATGCAGAGTGATTTGAGTTTTATTGGCGCTGAAGAACTGGTGGATAGTAAACTGAACTCGTAGGTTGAGTTTCGATGGAAATCGACTCTGATTAACAACTCTTTTTGTATCTGCACACACTGTCAATTGCGCTGAATTGGGTATGAACAAATTGTGAATCACTATTATTAATGTGTTGGTCTTCTATCCAAGAATAAAGGTTGAACATGATATTGAAGTTGCTTTTAGGAGAACTTAGAATTGCATCGGTTCTGTATTAAAATAAATAGTTGTTGACTGCGCAAGGGACAAGTCGACATTGAGAGCAGGAATTTAAAACTGTGTTTCGGCTTGTAAAATCAATAGAACTTGACATACATAGTTTTTTTTTGTAATGCGACTGTGTGAGATGGAGGTTGCTATATGAGTTAAAATGACGTTCTAAAAAAAAAAAGAACTAAGTGCAGAATCGATATCTCTTAATCGAATTTCCATTTGAATGATTTTACTAAGGTGCAGGTTCGAAATCCATTCGATGGCAATGTTTGAAATCCAGTTCAGAATTCGTTCCCTCCGTAGTTGTTGATTTGACTGTTAGACTTGAGAAGTATGCTACTTATGACGAGATCAAGGCGGCCATTAAGGAGGAATCTGAGCGAAAATTGAAAGGAATTCTTGGTTACACAGAGGACGCTGTGGTATCTACAGATTTCATTGGGGACAGTCGATCAAACATATTTGATGCACAGGCAGGCATAGCACTGAGTGACAATTTTGTGAAAATTAGTGTCATGGTATGACAACGAATGGGGATACAGTACACGAGTGGTAGATCTAATCGCCCATATGGCTTCTACTCAGTGACTCACTAAGTTATAATGGCTAGCTATTCTTCCTCGATGCCTTCGAATTTCTTATAGATGATTTGGGGTTAGTGATAATAGATCGCAGAGAATTATCTGCTTTTAAATGAAAATAAAGAACTTGCTGCATGACAAAAAAAACACAGACCTTCCATGATGTTGGTGCATGGATGAGAACGTGTTTTAAATTTTGGAAAATCTGATAGAGGATATATGAATGGTTGTGGAGTTCATACAATGTGGATTTTCGTGCTTCGTTCAGATTCAATGAAAATGATTTGAAGCATGAGTGTTTGCTAACACATAGTATTTTGTGAACAAGATATTGAAAAGCTTCCGCAAATTTTTGCAGTGTGTTGGGGTTGGATTGAGCATATGTTTGAGGTTCATGTTATTATATGCATGAATGTGGAGATCCTGGTATTGCAGGCTTGGCCTGCATCATTTTTGGTATCAGAGCTTGGCTCTGTATGAAAGTTTCTTAAGAAGTTTTGAAGACTGAATTTGAATCTATATTAAATCCTGTATGGAGAAGTAATTCTCGGTTATGCATTCGAACATAATAGAATTCTGTTTTGATTGGTAAAATTTGATATGGGTTGTATGAGTGATTGTCAAATTGCAGGCGATAAGTGCAAAGATAAATTATGGCAACAGATGTGCATGCAGATAAGGGAGATCAGATTCTAATCTGAAAGTCAAGAAACCAGAGTACAGCTGGGAGAATGGAGAAGAACAATTAAGTTCTTAGAGGCAAGTAAAGCAGAATTAAGCAGAGATTGCAGAGACAGAAAGAATCCACAGCGATGTTGAGAAATGGAAGTTCACTTGGATCGTGCAGGTATTGTGTTTGTTTAATTTTGATTTGAGTTTACTGACAAAAAAATGGAATGAGGATTGATGGTTGCAGCAATGAAGAAACTCAGCAAAGAAGGAATTATTGCTGACAGCTGAAGTTTTCCAGATAAAGCCAGAAGATTGGAAGAGAGGATTAGATTTTAAAATCTGATTGACAGTAGTTGAATATCGAGAAATTGTGCAGAGGAAGCATAAATATTTGCTGAAACAGATTTTCAGAAGTGGTGAGATTCTGAAGGTAATTGAAGTGCAGGTGAATGGAAGGACAAGATCAGACGAGATCTTGGAGGTAAGATGTTATGGTTTTATTTGGATTTGAATATTGTAGTCTTTGCATTGAAGTATTATTGCAACTCCCAAAAGGCAATGTGATTAGAATTGCTAACAGATAAAGGAAGTTGGTGAAAGTTTCTAAGTGAAAACATAGATGTGGCAGAACCTTAAGGAATTCCAATAGAGATTGGATAAGGAGGACAGTTGTGAACAGGCGGATGAGTTGAAGCCCAGGAAGAGAAAAGAGAAGTGCTCAAAGGAGGTTCGAGAGATAGAGAACCAATTGCTTGCCAAAAGACTGAGTGAGGAGAGCTTGGTGAGGTAAGTGGCGGAAGGACATGACTTGCTGCTGAAGAGGCTTTAGTGAAACTCATAGTAAAGTGAGTGAGGAACTCATAGAGATGGAAAGGATGACGACTAGTGACAGTCGTAACAGAGATTCTGAAATAAACCACAGCAGAAGACAAAAGGAGAATGATGCCAAGGCAATTGGCATACAGAGACAGTTAAGCAAAGAGGAATATGAGAGAGAGAAGGCTGAGATAGTAGTTCATCTTGAGGTGTTAATGGAGATGTTGCAAAGAAATGAGGTAGACCAGAAGCATGGTTATGTCATGAGAAAGAAGCTGAAGTGGCAGAGGCTACAAGAGAAGAGGAATCATCAGATGAATATGCAGTTGATAAAGGAACTAAGGGAACTTGAACAGGTTATTGATGCCAAACAGAGGATAGAGAAGCTCGAAAGAATTGAGCTAAAGAAAAAGGAAGATGTTGAAGAAGATGTTGAAGTTTCGATATGTTACCCAGAGAGTGGACCATTACTTTTTGAAAGTGATGAAGAGCTAGAGGAGTTGAATCATATGAATGATTCGAAGCAGCCGGAAGATTTGATGACTGAAGCATTAAACAAGACCGTAAGGTCTTGTGATTTTAAAACTAATGATTTGTGTATGATTGCAAGTTTGGAAGAAGAGGAAGAAAATCTACTGAAGGATGATTTAGCAGAAGAAAGACCATGTGATAATGAGACAATAACAAATGAGGAAATGGAAGATCGTGTAAAATTTCCAAAGTCCACTCCAAGTAAAATCATTGAGTTATATAGAGAATTAGACTTTCAAAGGAGGAAATTGGAGGACCAGAGGATGAATGTCCAGGATAGATTGCTGAAGAAGGATGACAAAGCAGTTGTCATAAATAATAATCAAGAAGAAATTGACAGATGCAGAAAACAGAGGCAAGAAATTGCTCTAAAAGACAATGTAGCAGCAGCAGAAAAGGTGCAAAACAGCAGTAAGGGTGAAAAGGAAGCGATCAAAACAAGTGAAGAACAAGCAAGAATGAGATTTCAGCGATCAAGAGATGGAAACAATCAGCAGACAGAGGATATACTGGACAGAGAAATTGAGTTGATAAGGAGGTTAATGATAAAAACATCCCAGAGAAAGACAGCCGAAAGAAAGAAAAGGAGCGACAACAAGAGAATGACAGTGAAAGATTGAAAGAGAAGAGCAAGTGGAGCATTACAGCACAAAATATGGAAACCTGGAAGACAACAGCAGATAACAACAGCAGTAAAGCAATTAACAAGCAAGGAAAGATTACAAAATGAAATTTGGGATCCAGGAGGAAATATCCAGACTTATGACCAGGTGGTCATGAATTTTCTTACATGGGGAGTCTGATGCAGGAGCATCATGACCATTTTTTCATTTGTAAATATGTTAGAAAAGGGGGGTGTGATAATTTTTAATATTTTATTTAATTAATTTGTTATTTTAAAAAAATAGGAGAAAATGAGGATTTTGTAAATATCCTTTTAATTAATAAAAGGATATGAGAGAATTTGGGCAGTTAAGGATATAAAGGGATAAAATTCTAGATAATAGGGTTTGTTGAGATATTCTAGTGGTGTTGAGATATTAAGGGGATTGAGCATTTAATTAGTTCATTTTTAAAAATTGTATAAATTCATCAAGCTCAAAGGCATGAGGGGTGTGTGAGAGAGAGTGAGAGAGTGGTAGAGAGCTGGTTTGGAACAAACAAGGCTGTAAGCCTTTGGTAAATTGTAAGGGCCATCAATCTGGAATATCAGGCCAACAAAAGTTTGTAAGTAATTTTGTTTTGATTTCAGATTATATATATATACATTTGGTGATTGGTTGTGAAAGTTATAGTTATTTCTGGTTAAATGTATATATATGGTTGAGGAATTGAATGTTGGAAATATCGACCAAAGGAAGGTGCAATAAAAGAATTTGTGAGGTTGATTTATGCGTACAAGCTAAAAGGATCGATATTCATATAACAATTGTCATCTGTGTTAAATAAATGAGCTTATCTATGTTGAATGAGTGGTTATGTTAAATCGATCTGAATAATCGATGTGTTTGGTTTGATTTGTGAGTCTGCACCGGAAAGAAGGAATTGGTATTATTAATATCGATATTATGGAATGTGACTTGATCTCTTCAAAAACAATTGATTGCATTTTTGCAATAGCTGAACTCCTAGTCATTCTATGGACGAGCTCCCATCCATCGAGATATATGGGTGCTAACCGCTGTACTCGCCAGTTATCTAGAAAATCCATATAAATACGGAATGTATCTAGATTCAACTATTTATCTTATTTTGAAAATTCATCCTCACTTAATTTAAAAACAATTTATAATACTCCTAAAACCACAAAAATTTCAACACACATGAAAAAATAATATTGGTACTGTAATTTCACCAAAATACACCGCAAAGCTCGCTGGGACTACAGACGGATCATCACCTTTTGTATATTAAAACTGATGATTTAAGCCTGGAAACACCTCCAATCCAATAGATCCCTCAGCTGTCCCTTAGGAAACCAAAAAAAAAGGGGCAGCTAAAACCCTCACGAAAAATCACAAACGAAGAAATCCCGTATTGCAAGTGTTATGCAATCAAAGACTCGAACAATTCTGGTAGAGACTCATTCAGCATCTTTAAATGCTCGCAATCCGATTCCCTGTGTCTGATATCAAGTCTAGCAGCTAAATCTGGCAATACATTTATCTTCAATGATGACAGCAGGACGCGTCAATTCTTTGACGAAAACCCAACATAAATAGAATCCCTGTGGTTTGGTGTATATATTTATTTTTCCGTAGAAACCCACAATCGCCCCTCTCCCTTCTGTCTCGAAAAGAGTTCCGTCTTCCTGCCAGCATGGTCGAAATTTTCCTTTGTTCGTATGAAACGTCAAAGATTTGATCACAACCCAACTCTCCAGCCAAAGTTTGTAACTTCCAAAAATGACCGCTGACTTTTCTTAATATTTTCTCTGGGTAATTTAATTTGTACTCTAATTTATCACCCAATGCACCCTGATGCGGACAGCCGAGTATGCCTCCATGCGAACTGCCCTGAATAGATATACGCTTCCAGCTTACATTGGTGACATAATAAGGTTGAACTAAAGTTACCGAATAGGTATTTACTTGCATGGCTTTTCAATGATATCTCTAGCAATTGTGAGACACCCACAACATTGGCCTCAGCGCGATTCTAATAAACCTTACCACGAGACAGTGCCAGTCTAACAGCAAACAAATTTACACTCTTTGTCCCTTGGCTTTCCCATAAAGGGTTAGCTTAGATAGGCTCCGATACCATGATAGAAATTACTGAAAATCACACAATTATAGAAACACAATCATATTATGCAAAAATGGTGTATGTGCACACACACTCACACACACGGATTACAATCAGATTACTCTATTAAATAGATTTTCTGAGATCCAACTTATTCCTAAATTAGACAGAGAGGTTGAGAGAATTTCTCAACCATCACAAACCCCTTCTCAAATATGGAATGTAAGCATTAACTCCAACAATAGAGAGAGTAGGAATTCCTCTCCCTACCAAAAACCAGCCTTTGGAACATAACCAACAGATTGGTGTCATGGTGGTCGAGAAATATGGCCTTGAATTGAATTTAGAATCAAGTATGCGAAAAACATAAGCCATAAGTCATCCCCTCAAGCAGATAATGGTGACGCCTAACCATGATGATGTAATTATCAAACCACCAACTTTAATGAGATTTAGAGTATCAGTGAAATTCAAGGCCAATGAATTTCAAGAGAACCCACAACATCTTTTAGTATATACTTAGAGATGACAATATAAAGATAAATTCACTACAATTTAACCAAACACTCAACGAGAGAAAGAAAAATTGCCCTAACTAAAAAACCAGGCACGAACTCCATAGTGCATACAAAGAGAAATACACATGGTCGAATCTACTACGAAAAATAAAGCTTTTTACCGAGAAACACCTTTCCTTTTCTTGATTGATTTACAGGAAAGTTGGGATAAGAACTCCTTGCATTGTTTGATTTGAGCTTGTTAGCACCATTCCTATCACAATTAAATGCATGTTTACCATTATTCGTCAGCAACACATTTCCTTTTCTTGATGGATTTATAGGAAAGTTAGGATAAAAACTCCTTGCATGGCTTGATTTGAACTTGTTAGCACCATCTCTATAACACTTAAATGCATGCTTACCATTATTTTCCATGAGTCATCATTACAACTATGAAACAAACCTTTTATTTCATTACTGTAATCACTACCCACGGTGGTCATACCACCTCCATGGAGAAATGAACTTCACAAAAACTAATCTCTCTCTACGTGACCTAGATCACCTATTATATCTCGGAATAAATAATGAGATTGAAGTAATATCAACCACCTATCATACAAAGTCTCATGTTATAGAACCTATTCAATACCCACAATACATGAAAAAAAAATAATATATACTTTATAAATTAATATATATATATAGTTTTATATTTGAAATGTTTTCGATTCAATAAATATAATATTTATTATTATTTTATTAAATTAATGATATATCTATTAATATATGCAACATTAAATACTTTAAAAATTATAATAAAACATTTTAACAAACATATTAGGTTTATGTGAACCATATGTGGAAAAACTTTTGATTTTTTTATATGGCTGGAGTTGCTTGTTCGGAAAGGAAGATCCAAATATTAGGGTTTTGTTGTTGATGTTTCGTAGCCAATAACTAGGTCCATTTTTAAGACATGGAAAAAATCTAACAGCATGGGTGGAATAAATAAGCCAACAAGAGGTTTGTATCCAACACCCTAAAGCTGAGTCAAAATGTAAAGTATGAAATTATTAAAATCATTGAATTTGTATGGTATTAGTTTAAATTTAATATTTAATAATTAATAAGCCATATCAATGTTTAATTAAAGGTATAATGCTAGGTCCCTACATTACTAGTTTAGTCCCTTATTTTTATTAGTGTAGCCCCCTTATTTTTACTATTGTACCCCTATAACCCAAATATTGTTATTATTGTGCCCTTACATTGTTAATGTTAGGTCGGCTTGGATTATATTGTGGGCCCATGGACTCCTATCTATAGAAGAAGGTTTCGGTCATTTGTATCATCCAAGAATTGTTCATTCATGTAATGTATTGGAGGTTTCCCCCTTGAAGTGGCTTATTTCTAAGGCGTTGATATCTCTTTTCTTCTATTTTTGGAAATGGTTTCACAACATTTGGTATCAAAGCTTTGGATTCTAGGGTTTCGTTGCTCCAAACAGGTCATCGTGGAATTTTCTATATAACTTTTTTTCTGCAAAGTTTCAGAAGCTAAAATGTTTAGAGTGCGAAGCCAAATTCCTGAAGAACATCTTCTTTAAATTTTAGAGCTTGGTTCGCAATATTTTTAGAGCTATGATCTGTGGGAGTTAGGGCTTTTTGCAGGCTCCTCAATTTAACATATATAGGTCATCGCCAAATTTTCGCTATAATTTTTTTTCTATGAAGGGTCAGAAGTTTAAATGTTTAGAGCGCAAAGCCTAAATCTTGAGTAAATGCGTCGAAAAATTTCAGACCTCGGTTCGCAATATTTTAGGAGATATGATCTGTGTAAGTTAGGTATTTTTCAAGCTCCTGAATTTCATCACAAAGAGGTGATCATGAGCAAATATTCATAACTCTCTCTCTGAGCATCGGATTGGAATTATGTAAAAAGTGGCTGGAATTAAATGGACTGTAGTTTCCTTTCTATCAATTTTAGGGCCAAAGGGGTAAACAGTAACCCGTGGAAATTCATACATGTTCGCTCTACTGAACCAATCCATAATTAGGTCATTGTGGGATATTGGACATAAATTTGTCTTGAAGAATCCAAATTAGGTCAGACCTATGGCATTTGAAAGAGGATTCAGAGGGATACCGTAGGGCCGAATTTTAGATATTGAAGATCCTAAATCACAGATATAATTCAGTTTCGATATCGATCTCCTCAAAAGCAAGAAAAAGGTATGTATTTTTTTCAAATTACATAAGTCTCGTTTGAAAAAAATTAGTTTGAATTTATTACAAGGGCATATTGAAGAATAGATATCAGTATTGGGTTCTAAAATTCCCCCTAAAAAGAATTCAACACCCATTAAGCCTTCAGAAGGCTCTACTATAACTCATGAAGATGAAGAAATGCAACATGAGATGTCGAAATTACAAGAGCAAGTGCAATTATCGCAAAGAGAAGCAAAAATGGGTAAAAAAGATGTTGGGTTATGACTTTGAAATAATCTACAAAAAAGAGAAGCTAATTGTTGTTGCAAATGCACTCTCAAGAAAGAATGAGGAGGTGGAAGCATTGCTTTGTTTCATTTCTATTATCCAACCAGATTGGATAACTGAAGCAAGGGATGAATGGAAGAAGGACGAAGAAGTGTGGACACTCATTCAAAAGTTGTAGCAAGATACTAGTACATATGATAAATTTATTTGGAAAAATGATTCCTTATGGTAAAAATATCGCTTATATCTTTGTAAGAATTCCCAACTAAAACAAAATATTCTTTTGGAATTGCAAACTTCTCCTTTAGGAGGACACTCAAAATTTTTAAAAACTTACCATAGGGCGAAGAAATAATTTTTTTGGGATGGCCTTATATCTGATCTTCAAAATTTTGTGGTGGAATGTTTGGTTTGACAGCAAAATAAAGTTGAGACAATTAAGATACTGAGTCTTCTACAACCTTTATCCATTCCAAGTCAACATTGGGAGGAGATTTCAATGGATTTTATCACAGGTTTACCTAACTCCAAAGGAAAGAGTGTCATCATGGTGGTAGTTGATAGACCTACCAAGTAGGCACACTTTTGTGGATTATCTCATCCATTTAAAGCAAGTACAGTTGCTACTACATTTATGGACACAATTGAAAAGCTACATGGAAACCCAAAGGTTATTGTGAGCGACAGAGATCCATTTTTACTGGAAATTTTTGGACGAAGTTGTTTTCTTGTTTCGGTACACAATTAGCTCATTGCTCATCTTATCATCCTCAATCCGATGGTCAAACTGAGATAGTGAATAAATGTGTGGAAGGATATCTTCGTTGTTTTGTATCTGATAAACAAACACAATGGGTCAAGTGGTTACCTCTCGTTGAATGGTGGTATAAAACTTCCTTCCATATTGCAGCAAAAATGAGCCCATTTATGTCACTTTATGGATATCATCCACCGTCCATCATATCATATTTAAGAGAAAATTCTAAGGTTCAAGCAATGGAAGATCACATCGAGGATCAACAAGAAGTTCTCCAACTCTTAAAGGATAACCTAAATTTGGCACAAAATCGATTGAAACAATAGGCAGATCAACATCGTAGCGAGAGAATTTTTGATGTAAGAGACTGGGTATTTTTACAGCTACAACCATACAAACAAATGTCCCTCAAGCAAGCTAAGAAGGGTAATAAATTATCACCAAAGTACTATGGTCCTTACAAGGTGTTGCAAAATATTGGTACTATGGCATACAAATTGGAGCTTCCTACTTCTTCGCGAGTGCATCCAGTTTTCCATGTTTCATGCTTAAAGAAGGTTATAGGTGAAAATCTTCCAGTTCAAACAATATTGCCAGAACTTGATGAGGAAGGAAAAATATATTGGAACCTAAAGCGGTCATGGAAAAAAGAACTCGACAGCTATGAAATCGATCAATTTTAGAGTATCTCATCAAGTGGAAGAACTTACCCACTGAAGATTCTACATGGGAGGATGAGAATTTTATACAGAAGCACCCAAAGCTACTCAAAGCATTGAGGACAACACTTTTTTGATGGAGAGGGGCATGTTAGGTCCTTATATTACTAGTTTAGTCCCTTATTTTTATTAGTGTAGCCCCCTAATTGTTACTGTTGTACCCCTGTAACCCCAATATTGTTATTATTCTGCCCTTACATTGTTAATGTTAGGTTGGCTTGGATTATATTGTGGGCCCATGGACTCCTATCTATAGAAGGAGGTTTTGGTCATTTGTATCATCCAAGAATTGTTCATTCATGTAATGTATTGGAGGTTTCCCCCTCGAAGTGGCTTATTTCTAAGGTGTTGATATCTCTTTTCTTCTATTTTTTGAGCTAGTTTCACAACATATAATTAACCACAAAGGAATTAAAAATCAAGAAACTCAAGGCACAAGCTATCGTGCTAAAGGAAAGAACAAGGCTGCTACAGGAAATAACAGAACTACTACATGAAAGAACAATGTTTATAAACGATGAAGCAAATGTTATTAGGAAGGGACAAAAACACCTAAAGAGGAGGGAGAAGGCCCATAAGGACCCCAAGATCACACTCTAGAACCCCATCTTGTGTCCTTTTAAAAATTTATTGGAGGGAGAATTATACCTACACAATTTGAAATTCCCCTCTTATTTGAGTTAGAAAAAAAGAGAGGTGGGACTTGCACATGGATGAAATTTTTAAAATATGAGAAGTTAAAGGATGTGGTCCTCATGGAGGAAAAATTTCAACAAATGGGTAACAAATTGGTTGACTTGAGGATAAAGGAATCAATCATGAAGGAGCAGTTTCAGTTAGAGAACAAGAGGCCGAGGGAGCAACTACAAAAAAAAGGCACAACTTTCCACCATGGAAAGCTTGTCCATGGAGGCCATCCAATGCAAAAAACCATCCAAAACATATTTCATTTTCCTCAAAGAACAATGGTTGCAATTCCAAATCAAAACATTGGCACAATATGGCTCTCTACCATTTCAAGATTATAGGAGTTTCATTGACTTTTTCCAACATGTGAGCATTGAGGCACAATATGGCTCTCTACAATTTCAAGATTATACTAGAAGGTTCACTGAATTTTTCCAACAAGTGAGCATTGAGGATAAATCCAAATTAGATAAATTATATATGCATAACATGGTCCTCACAAACATGAACTTTTGGGACCCCGACTCAAGATTGGGGGATGCACAAATGATGGAAATTCCCTCTTGGCTAACCCATGAAGAAACAAAAGTTGAGAAAGTAAAGAAGGTTATGGCCAAAAAATAAAGTGAGCCCCTATACATCATAGCAGAGTTAATAAGCCCCAAGGATGTCATAATTAACCACAATATTATCTTTGCAGGTCCCAAATTGGTCCCTCGCAACCTGGAAAAATAAGAGAAATTCATTCACCATTTCAAAGATACCTTTAGGTTTTTGGGGACTGAGAGCTTGTAGGCTTTCCAAACAATATCAAATGTTCTGCCTTGGAGTCTACAAATCAGAGAATATCACTCCCCTAAAGGTTTTAGGAATGCTCTCTAAGGGAACTCACTCTATAAAAGAATTATTAAAAGGTTTAAAATCAATTGGATAGGGCTAAAACTCAGTCCTCCCTTGTTATTGACCTTATATGAAAAAAGAGATCAAGTAGAGGAAAAAAGGGAGTGGGAAGTCATAGAGGAAAATGCAATATTCTATCCACAGGAGGGCACACCATATGAGATGCCTTGGGATGTGAAAGAGATGACACAAGCCATGCATGAACTACATATCAATGAGTAAGTGGCTCAGAGGGTGAGCAACACTTTCAGCAATAGGGTGATGATGGGTACCATAAAAATGTATATTTTAAGGCCATTTTTCCACTCTCCATCCCATCTCCTTTTCTCACATTAATTAACATATTTTTGTCCCTGATGTTTTTAATAGGAAGACTAAAGGATGTTTGTCATGCCTCATGGCCTAATGTGGTTAACGTGAAGGAAAAATATCATTTTTTAGTACCTTTATTATGTAGAGGCATGTTTTAGGCATCTAGAGAAACTGTAGGATGCTTGTCCCCTTCTTTGACTCTCCTCTGACTCAAAGTGATCCCTAGAATCACTCATCTACAACTCGAGGTCTACTAGCAACTAATGAAATCAAGTGAATGTGAGGATCTAAGGAAGCTAGATCCACTTTTCTCAATTTTTTAGAGGGAAGTATCCCTATTTCCAAGGAGGTTTTCCCTCAATCATATATGTATAAATTGATAAGCCCAAGATCTCATTAGGATTCAAATTTTGGAAGAAAGGAGGGATACCAAGAGCCAAGAGCTAAGACTGTCATTTATATTCTTATTTGCATGATGTATCTGAACTCTATTTTATGTTAATGAAAGGTAAATTGTTGCTTCACATCTTATTTTTTTGCACAAGGTTGATTCCCCTTGGGTTAGGGCCCAACCTAAAGGCTCTAGTCCCTCTTTATGTATCTTCTTATGCCTTATTTTGGTAGAACATTCCCTTCATTGTTTCAGTAGAATTTTATTAGCTAGAAAATTTTGGTTGCAAGCCTGATTACCACCTCTCTTGTGGGAAGTGTGTTTGAGGAATCTACATCATCACGTCAAATATATGAGGTTGATTTCCTTTGCAATTTTCTAGGCTTTAGCTCATTGTCTCTTGCATACTGTATTTTTGCAATATAGGAATTAAAATCATCTTTATCAAATTTTTATGTATGTAGGTTAGATGCATGTTGTAAGGTAAAATATTTCTTAATAAAATAAGATCCTTCTTTGTTTGATTTCATAAAATTTGACTCGTCCTTTCTTGCTTAGCTTAGTTTGCTAAAATTTGATCATTATTTTGAGTGCAAGAAAAGAGATTGTTGTTAATTTTTAGGTACTATCAATGTATTGTAGGGTTGGTAGTCTCATTCTACATTCCCCTTGTCATCATCAATTCCTTCCTTGTCATCCCACACAACCCTCAAAATTATTCTACCAAGACCATATTTCTCGTTTATTTGAGGGACACGGTGTGCATTTGTTTTTGTGCTAGATGGACCTCTGAGAGGTACTATGCTTAGGAAAAGCCTCACAAAACCCTCATATACCCTTACTTACCCTTTCCCACCTTCAAAACAACTTTTATGCCCTTAGGATGCTCACAAAATCAATCATAGGGCGATCTTGTAGCATCTTGTAGCAATCTTGTAGAAGTCTCTAAAATTTACCATATTTTTTCCAAAAACTTGTCTTTTGTCTCTTAGTCTTGATTAATGACCCTTAGGATCTAAATCCATGATTGAGGAATACCCAAGACCACATTGAACTAACATTTTTCCCACTGCAAATACAATTTTACAATTAGAACTAGGTGACGTAATGATAAATTGAATGATAACGATGATTTTCTTACGAAATTAATATAAATTTTGTTACTGCATCCAAGTCCCTTTAAAAAATGTGGTTAAGAGGGTGATTTTCCAATGAAAATTAGGTTATACCTATTTCTTTTAATTCATGCTCTTAGGATTTCAATTAAACAGTGTTTTTCTTGCATATGATTGGTTTCTTTTCAAAGCAACTTTTCACATTTTGAAATTAGACTAATGATTCACATTGTTTTATGTAGGACAAGGTTTACGTTTTGTAAATAAACAAGAAATTTTCATTCATGCAATTAGCATATCCTTTACATTATTGCAACTAGGGTTAAACTTTACATTTGATGAATGTCACTTTCCATTTCTGCAAGTAGAGCAATTTTTTTCCATTCCTACAGTTAAAGTAGAACTTTAGTTTTCATTAAATTCCCTTCCTTGATCTAGCTAAAAAAGTGGTCTTTGTATGCCTTGATATGCCCCATTTCTTGAAGGTGACATGAGTAGAACTTGACCTACTATGCATACAACATTGTCACCTCTTAAGTTTGTATGAACCTCGCGTTGATAATTAAAGTTGTTATCCTTGGGAGTCTCAACAATCTTGATTGATATTGGGGCTCTTCATGGCATGTATTTATGTTTAACATTGGATCCTCTCACAGTTTAGGAGGGTTTTTCATTGATTTTTTTTTTTTATGTATTTTTGTTTATGATACACTAGGATGTTGTCTTAGATAAGCTTTTTAGGCCTCTTCCCTTTGGGCATTTTATGAAGGATGGTTGTTTTTCTTTATGAAAGTTTGTTTTTTAATACACTATAGCGCATCTATAAAATGTAGTTTTCAACTTCTTTAATAAATTACAAGTTTTCATTGCAGAAAAAAAAGCATCCACCTAATAATTATTGATAATTAAATTAAATTTTTAAATCCCTATTACAAGATAAAAACCTTAATTAAATAAATTTAAATTTAAAATTAAAAAGTAAAGTTCTCTAATTTTATATGAGTTATCATGATCCAACAATACAAAATATTAGAGATTTTGTACATCCAAAAATTTAATAAAATTTTAAATTTTAATAAACTTTTTTTATTAAAACCTTTAAATTCTATTAAACTTTTAAATTTATTTATAAATTCTAATAAAATTTTAAATTAATTTATTTATATTTGACAAGAATTTTTTAAAACATTGTCATATTACATATTAGCATATATCTATTTTAATTGTTAATTAGGGTTATCCTCATTGAATACGAGGAAGAAATAGACTCCTCCACACCTTAGTACAATTATTGTAATGAAAAAAAATGAGTCTATGTCGGTTCTTAATAATATTATTATATTTATATAAATTTCACACATACATAATTTATTAAAACTCTAATAATACATATGGTTACATTATATTAATTTGATAATTTTTAATATATATATATATATATATATATATATATATATATATATATATATATATATATATATATATATATATATATATATATATATATATATATATATATATATATATATATATATATTCAAAAAATAATACTTATGAATATAAATCATTATATTAATTTATATGGTTAAATGTGTGTGTGTATGTGTGTGTGTGTGTGTGTATTATTAAATTTTGTTTTTTTATTAATTATATGTTCAACCCTAGATCTGAGTGCCCCTTTGACATCTGACGGAAATGATGCCTCCCTTGCCAGTGTGTCTTAATCCATTAAAGGATGGGAAATGGTGGTGATCCCCCTTTGTCATCATCGCGAGCTTCCTTCAATGCACAAGATAAGGTGGTGAAATGTCGAGGACCTTGCATTCAATCCTTACTTGGGATATGGAATTAGGATTTAATTCTCAAGTGTTCATCCATTCAAACATTTGAAGCACTTTGTGGGTGGTTGGTTTCACTTAAATTTGCAATGAAATAAAGGTTAAGGAGCTTAGAGGGGATGACAATGGAAATTATCACCTGCCAAACAAGGTTCAGGAATGAGGACGTTCAAGGAGAGGAGGGATAGGAAGAGGTTGTTAGCCTCCTCCTCAAATGCATAGCCAAGGGCCTCAACAATCCAATGAATACCATCCACAAAAAATCAGGAAAATGGTTGTTGCAATGGAAGTATAAGAGATAATAAATATAGGAGATGGGCACTAGGAAGTCAGGAATATGCTTGGTCAATAATTGAGTGACCAAGAAGAGGTTCTACGTGTTTGGAGAGAAGAATCACAAATTTATATTTCCATATGGCTCAAGCTTAGTTGGCTCAACATGTTATATTTGGAGCTCTAGGAATTCAGTTCCCACCTCCACCCTCGCCTCTGTTGTCCTTCAGCTCCCTAGAAAATTTGAACCCCTCTTATATGAGTCCCCTGAACTCAATATTTCAAGGTATAAGCCACCCAATCCTAAGAAGTTATGTTTTTTGAAAAGTATGGAAAATAAAATAGTATTGTTAGGCACATCATACTATTACGGTAAGGAGAAAGCTACTACTAGCAAGATAATCATGGCACACAATCTGACGGGAGAAACATCGCGGTAAGAGGCCAACATTAGCACTAGAGGGATGCTTGTTGAATGTGAATGACCACCATGGCTAGCAAAATTTTAGGACAATTTCTTAAAGTAACTCATAGAATGACCTATCTCATTATAAATCTCTAGTAAATAAATTCTCAGTCTCTATTATTTTATATTTTCTTGTGGTATTTTGATGTCGTGGCATTCCTAGTCTCTATTATTCATGTATTTTTATGGTCTTTTGAAGTCAAAAAATAGTCTCATGATACTCAGGGAGACTATCTGGTTTCCCACTTAAGGGAAGATGGTCTCTCCCAAGCTTGCACTAGGTTAGAAAGGTTGTTTGTATTTCCAAAACATGCTCAAGATGGACACAATTTGCCCATGTTTTTCCATGTCAGTAATATGTTTAAATTTTTATAATCTAATGAAATTTTGCTTTCTTACAAAAAAAAATTATATGTTCTAAAATCTAAATCATCATGAATCATTATTAATTAAATTTATTTTAATATGATATGTATATTAAGATTTTTTTCTAAAATCATTTTTTTGTATTTTATTAATAAAAAAAATTATAATATAATAAATTGAATTGAATCGATTTATAATTTTTACTATTTTTTACTTTTTATTATTTTTTAAATTGAGTCTACATTATTCTTTACTATTATTGTTATTTTTTTTTAACGGAGCAGTTAACGATTTTCATTAAAATATAGTCTTGTTACAATGTTAGAACCTTTTCATATGCAACAATTTCATCTACTTCATAGTTTTTACTTATCCAACAACTACCTTTCCTCCACCTTTACATTCTATTAATTAAGAAACTATATTGATATCTTCTAAATGTCTTTCAAAAAATATCTAAAATCAAAATGTACTTGCAAAACATGAGTTCAGGGAAAAAATGATGTTTTTCTTGGATTGGATAGACCAGATGGTGCTTCTGCTTCACTTTGATTCAGATGTGCATGGTCAAATGTGCCTCATCGAGTCTCCTCAGCCATGTTATCCTTAAATTCCATGCCTTTAAGGGATACTATTTATCCTTTCTTTTTGTTAGGCTCCAAATTCTTAAGTCTTGTGTCTAATACGGCCACTTCCGCTACCATTATTTCTTGGAACACCTCATACTTATTCTACAACAAGTCACATTTTTATTCCAGAAGTTGCATTTCCACATGCTTTAATTTTTCCTCCATTTCGCTTCAACTATTGAGAAAATATAAGATTTATTACATTGTCACAATTAGCCAATCTAGCTGATGGTTCATTTTCTCCTACTCCTTGAGAAGGGAAAAATTGATGTCGCTCTCCATTTGCACGCATGGACCAATAATTGTTATTACGTTCAGTTATTCTTTTGTTTCATTGAACCCACCTGAATTGTGCATTTTATATTACTTTTGAACAATATAAAGATTAACCTGCTTTGAATTCCTACTCTCCTTGATTGTAGTGTCTTGTGAATGATGAAAGGGCAATGTCCTGAGGAATTCATCGAGTCTTTCAAACAATCTATCTCCATCACTTCTCTGAGATTGCACAATATTTCATGCGTTAACTCACAATATGTTCCTTGTGGTCATCCAAATGGGGCATTTAACATTAAAGGTTGTGTTCTCCAGTTATAATAATCAAGGGGATTTCCTATCCACAAGGTGTCGACTTTGATAATGTTGTGTAATTGTCGAAGCTAGGAGAGAGTGTAAAATGGAAATTAAAATCCCTTTCCAATGTTAATGGGGGATCATTTTTCTATGGGCTCTATCTTAGAGATGCTCACCATCATCAAGAGATGAGAATATAGTGTTCCATTACAAAAGCCAATTTTCCATTGAATACTCCTGTAGTCATTTATTCTTTTGTTCAATTGTGGGTTTGTCTGAGGATAACAACCCTAGTCATGGAAGGGGCTTGAAAACTATTGAACCTTACTTGATGATTTTTTATTTCTAGAGTATGTTCATTTTGTCCCCAATGGCTCTAATTTATTGAGCCTATGGGTTATGGGCCCACAATCTCTTGCTTCCAACTACTGCAATGTAATTATGGATGAAAATAATAATGCACTCTTTGGTTCATGGCCCAACCAAAACTAGGTTTGACCTCGTGGGTTAGGCGTGAGCTGGGAGGTTGGGGCATTCTCCCCTTTTCATTCTCAAATATAGTCGATTGATGTCAGGCCTGACCACCCGACTGGGCCCCGCCTAAGTCAGGGGTTGGGCTTCTCCTCGTGACCTTACACCACCACTAACTTTGAATTTTAATAGACTTGTCTCTTTCACTCTAATGTTTTCCATTATATGCACTTTCTTTGACTCTTGGCAGCAAATCTTCACACCTTTTAAGGGCGCTATTGACTTGGACCCGATATCCATTTGGAAAATCCCTACAACCTCAACCTCAAATGAAAATACATGATATTCAACAGTGTCTGGGGATGTAAAATAAACACACATAGGCAATAGAATTAAACATAAATTTATATTACATCCTCACAAGCCTCGATTCCAAGTCTCAAAGTCGGAGGTTGGGGTATGTTCCCATTTTCATTCTCATAAAAAATTGATTGATGTTAGGCCAGACCACCCAAAAGGGCCCCTCCTGATTCGATGGTTGTGCTTCTCCTCGTGACCTTACACCACCATTGGCTCTTACCTTTATTAGACATGACTCCTTCACTCCAATGTTGTCAACTATGCACAATTTATTTAACTCTTCATGGCGATTATTAACATCCTTTAAAAGCTCTATTGGCTCGGACCTAGTCTTCATTAGAACAATCCCTGCAACCTCAACCTAAAATGAAAATACATGATATTTGACAAGGTGTGGGGTTGTGAAATAAGCACACGTATTTAAAACACAAGTAACATAACTATCAATTGCACCAGATGTTGTAAAGGAAACGCCTTAAGGAATAAATTATAGAAGAATCGTGACATATAGAAGATCAATGAATATAAATATAGTAAACAAAATGTCATTAAAAGCTAGAATATAAAGTGAAATGACTTACATTATGCGAAATTTTCGGATTGTATAACCTTTCCAACATAAATTGCCTCTCAATCTTCAAAGATTATCTTTAAGTTCCAATAGAAAATATTTGATCAAAAAGAGGCCCTTTTTCAATATTGAACTATCTCACTTATCAAAATTTTATAGTCTTTTACCACTTTTTCTTAAGGTGGTTGGATTAGTCTTTGTTTGTCCTTTCTTAACTTATTTTAGGAATTTGGACTAGTTTGTGACAAAAGAGCTTCATATTCAAAGTTTTTTTCCAAAATAACAAATTCAAAATTTACCATTGGATGAACTAGTTTAAAGAATTGCTAGGAAATATATATATCAATAAAGTTAGTCACTTACATAAAAACTTTACATTTTTTTATAGGAGAGAAGTGGATCCTTTTTTTAGCATTGAATAAATAATTCTTTTAGCAGACATAAAAACTTCAATTCACTATTTAGAGGAACCATGGTGAAATATTATGGTACAGCCACTAGCTTTCCTTTATTCAACATGATATTCTATGAGGCTTGTCTAAGTATTTGACCACCCAGAGGCCTAAAAACAAATGCAACAAGATTTTTATGCATCATAAAGCATACTTTATTCCCAAAAAGTGGAAAAGGTTGTGAATTGTACATTTGATGTTGACATTGTTTCCTACCAAAATGATTTGGTGCATTTTCTTTCTCCTCTCATAGTCGTTTACGACAAATTTTGAATTTTGAATTGTCTCAGTTAATCAAAAGATTACACTATTTTACATTCCATCTACACAAAATTATATTTTGAATGTGCTAATTTCAGCATTAATGTATGTTAAGGTATATTACAGGATATGGATTGGTGTAGTACATAAATTTCATAATTATTGTTACGTTAATCGAACAAAATGTTTGATACATGAAAAAAATAAAAATAAAAACATAACTCTACATGTGCATTTTTGTACCTTCTGTGCTTGAAGAAAATAATTTTCAATTTTTTCTTCACATTGTTCAATCCACATTATTTGGAAAAGTTATGAGCTTGAACCATGCTACATGGGGATCCATATTATATAAGGCAAGGGAGTCAACCCCATAATTTTTTTTTGCAATTTTATTATCTATAGGTTATAATGCTTGGCATTTCCCACACATTGTATCACGTGAGTATAATACTATCCTAGTTATCGATTCTTATGGACATTAAAAAGAAAATAAAAAAAAACAGAAAATGAAATAAATCAAGAGACATTACAATTCCTCTAATCATAGATCAACCAACTCAATCACCCCTTAACTACCCACTTATTATAATTTTCTATGGTTTATTATAGTTAATGATGGTAGATTATAATCCAATATAGTTATTTATAATTTAAATTCTACTACCAACTCATACATAACCCACTAACCCATAAATTTTTAAAACATTTCTCACTACATGTGGTTATTAGCATTTCTCATTACACGTGTTTATTTGGTGAAGTTTAAGTTATGGAATAAAAAGTCTTTTTCATTGGAATATACAATTTCAAGACAAATTGTGAATTTCAGTTAGAATTCGTGATTTTACGATGATATGCATGTATATATTTGACACCAATCTGTTAAGAAAATAAATGAGTATTAATCTGCATATACAAAAAGTGTCAAATATACAAATTATTTCCACCCAAAGTAGCAGCATTTGAGGGTCTTGTTATCCATCTCCATGATAGAAGAAGTGATAAAAATTGACCAAAATTCACTTCTAAGAGATGATCAAGAAATTATTATAAAATTTCTTAGTTTTGGAATAAGTAAAGCCTGAGAAGAAATTAGAGTGGTTCAAAAATTATCAAAAAATGGTCAAAGCACTCTACTTATAGAAGTAGAAGAAGTAGTAGAAGAAGAAGAAGAAGCATAAAATACATTGAACTAATTGATTTGATGACCATGAAAGGATGAAAACTCCAATCGAACCAGCTAACTACGGTGCATACTTCACATTGATTAGGAATCATTCCATATATTGAAAAATGTGGCGTGGAAAAATGAAAATTTATCAAAAGGTCGATTAGTACAAAATTGGTTTTATTATTACATTATTGAAATGTAGACACAAACCTTGTTACACCACAGTACATTCATGCACCTCTAGAGAATAGAGTACTCGTTGTGTACCAACAATAACAAGATCGATCAAAATCCAAATTCATGAATAATAGACTAATTATTTGGAGATAAAGATTAGGAATGTGTGTACCTTCTTAGATATGAAGTGCATTCTTACCTTGTCATGTGTTTCATTTCCTCCATTTCTTTCTTATAATTTTTTATTTGTACATGCAATACATTGTGGGATATATTCGAGAATCAAAACCCAATGCAGTATGCAAGAAAGACTATAGAGGATTGGAAATTTGAATTAGATTAA
The DNA here is from genome assembly GCA_034641835.2 of Pinus albicaulis. Classification (NCBI taxonomy): domain Eukaryota; kingdom Viridiplantae; phylum Streptophyta; class Pinopsida; order Pinales; family Pinaceae; genus Pinus; species Pinus albicaulis. The sequence continues at coordinate 214,011,762 of CM076575.1, read as the reverse complement.
AAACAAAAATCAAAAATCAAAAATCAATTCATCATATTTGATCATGAAACCATTAAATTGGATCACTTTAGAAGCAAAAACCAATTCATCTGATTTAATCATGAAACCATTAAATCCCTAGTCTCTAATAGAGTACATGATGCACCACTTATTAATACCAATCCATTATTATGAACCCCTTAATATCAAACTCATTACCTATTAAATTAATAACCCAACGTAACTCTAAATCACTAATATACTAAAACCCTTGACCATTGACCCAACAACCAAAATATTCTCTAAAAATTGATCCATTAACCAAAAATTCGTCTAATCATAGATCAACCAACTCAATCACCTCTTAACTACCCACTTTTATAATTGACTATGGTTGATGAAAACCATTGATCCACTAAACAACAATTACTCTAATCATATATAAACCAACTCAATCACCCCTTAACTACCTAGTTATTATAATTTAATATGGTTGATTATAGTTAATCATGGTACATTATAATCCAATATAGTTATTTATAATTATAATGCTACCAACCAACTCATACATAACCCACTATGCCATAAATTTTTAAATCATTTCTCACTACATGTGGTTATTGGCATTACTCATTACATGTGTTTATTTGGTGAAGCTTAACTTATGTAAGAAATAGTCTTTTTCATCAAAATATACAATTTCAAGAAAAATTGTGAGTTCCAGTCACAATGAGTGATTGAAAAATGATATTCATATATACATTTGACACCAATCTGTTAATAAAATAAACGAGTATTAATCTGCATATATAAAAAAAGTGTCGAATATACAAATGATTTTCACCCAAAGTAGAAGCATTTGAGGGTCTTGTTATCCATCTCCATGATAGCAATTCACTTCTAATAGTTGATCAAGAAATTCATATAAAATTTCTTAGTTTTGGAATAACTAAATCCTGAGAAGAACTTAGACATTCTTAGAGATGTAATGTACTATTACCCTGTCATATGTTTCATTTCCTCCAATTCTTTCTCATAATTGTTGATTTGTACATGTAATACATTGTGGGATATATTTGAGAATCAAAATCCAATGCAATATGCAAGAAATACTGTAGAGGATCATATTTTAAAAAAAAATCAATTCATCATATTTAATCATGAAGCCATTAAATTGGATCGGATTAGAACAAAAATGAATTCATCATATTTAATCATTAAACCATTAAATCCCTAGTCTCTAAAAAAATACATGATGCACCACTTATTAAGACCAACCCATTATTATGAACCCCTTAATATCTAACTCATTACCTATTTAATTAATAACCCAACATAAATCCAAATCACTAATCTACTTAACCCCTTCACCATTGACCCACAAACCAATACATTCTCTAACCATTGATCCATTAACCAAAAATTCACCTAATCATCGATTGAACAACTCAATCACCTAATAACTACCCACTTATTATAATTGAATTTGGTTGATTAAAACCATTGATCCACTAACTAACAATTCCTTGAATTATAGATCAACCAACTCAATCACTCCTTAACTACCCACTTTTTATAATTGTTTGTGGTTGATTATAGTTAATCATGTTAGATTTAGTCCAATATAGTTATTTATAATTTTAATGCTACCAACCCACTCATACTTAACCCACTAACCCATAAATTTTTAAAATATTGCTCACTACATGTGGCTTTTAACATTACTCATTATATGTGTTTATTTGGTGAAGTTTAAGCTATGGAAGAAATAGCCTTTTTCATCGGAATATACAATTTCAAGAAAAATTGTAAGTTTCATTTAGAATGAATGATTGTACAATGATATGCATAACACCAATATCTTAAGAAAATACATGAAAATTAATTTTCATATACAAAAACGGTTGAATATACAAATGATTTCCACTCAAAGTAGTTGCTTTTGAGGGTCTTGTTATCCATCTCCATGATAGAAGAAGAGATAAAAACTGACCAAAATTCGCTTCTACCCGTTGGTAGAGAAATTTTATTTTACAATGATATGCATATATATTTGACATGAATCTGTTAAGAAAATACACGACAATGAATTTTCAATGCATATACAAAAATCGTCGAATATAAAAATGATTTCCATCCAAAGTAGCAACATTTGAGGGTCTTTTTATCCATCTCCATGACAGCAGAAGTGATAAAAAATTAGCAAAATTCACTTCTAACCGTTGATCGAGAAATTCATATACAATTTCATAGTTTTGGAATAATTAAAGCTCGAGAAGAACTTACTCCGGTTCAAAAATTATCAAAAAAACTTCAAGGAACACTTATTATAGAAGCATAAGAAGTAGAAGAAGAAGCACAAGAAGCATAGAATAAATTAATCCAATTGATACGATTACCATGAAAGGATGAAAACTCCAATCCAACTAGTTAACTACATTGCATACTTCACATTGATTAGGAATCATTCCATATATTGAAAATGGTGTCGTGGAAAACTACAAAATTGTCAGAAGGCTGATTAGTAAAACATTGGTTCTATTATTGCATTATTGAAATGTAGATACCAACCTTGTTATTCCCTGATACATTTATTCATCTCTACAGAATACACTACTCTTTCTACACCGAAAATAATGAGATCTATCAAAATCTAAATCAAAATCCAAATTCATGAATCAAAGACTAATTCTTTGGAGATAAAGATCAAGAATGTGTGTACCTTATTAGAGATGTAGTGTATTCTTACCTTGTCATGTGTTTCATTTCCTCCACTTCTTTCTCATAATTGTTGATTTGTACATGTAATTAATTGTGGGATATATTCGAGAATAAAAACCCAATGCAGTATGCAAGAAATACTACAAAGGATCGAAACTTTAGATCATATTAAATACAAAAATCAATTCACCCTATTTAATCATGAAACCACTAAATTGGATCCGATTAGAAACAAAAAAACAATTCATCCTATTTAATCATGAAACCATTAAATCCCTAGTCTTTAATAGAGTACATGATGTGCCACTTATTAAGACCAATCCATTATTATGAACCCCTTAATATCTAACTCATTACCTATTAAACTAATACCCCAACATAACTCCAAATCACTAATCTAATAAACCTCTTGACCATTGACCCACCAGCCAACACATCTTCTAACCATTGGTCCATTAACCAACAATTTTTCTAATCATTGATCAACCAACTCAATCACCTCTTAAATACCCACTTATTATAATTGACTATGGTTGATTAAAACCATTGATCCACTAACCAACAATTCATCTAATCATATATCAACCAACTCAATCACCCCAACTACCCACTTATTATAATTTACTATGGTTGATTATAGTTAATCATGGTATATTATAATCCACATTATATAGTTATTTATAATTTTAATGCTACCAACTCACTCATTCATAACCCACTAACCCACATTTTTCACTACATGTGGTTATTAGCATTGTTCATTACATGTATTTATTTGGTGAAGTTGAATTTATGGAAGGAATAGTATTTTTCATAGGAAAATACAATTTCAATCAAAATTTTGAATTTTGTTTTTGTTTAAAATAGGAAATAACTGTTTTCATTGGAATCAACAAACAATTTCAAGTAAATTTGTGAATTTTTGTTGTTTAAAATACATTTTTGAATGCATAAACCGATTCAACAACCTGAAAAATTATGCACATTAAACAATCTAAACTCAAGTTTTAAAAACTCTGGATTTTGGTTAAAATTAATTAAAAAAATGTCATGAAAAAAGTCATTTTGTCTCGACTAAGCCTATTTATTTCAATGAGAATTATATAAATAATTAATCTAAAATTTTTATGGCACTTTTTTAATATAAATTATCTCTTATTTTTAGTTTTTCATCACAAATTTATCTTAGTTCAAATGTTCCAGGTCTTTGTCCTTTTCTATTACATTTTCCAATAAATTTTGTTTCAAATTTGTCCTTGGTTAAAAATTATTGAAATAGTAAATTTGACTTGTTAAATCTATATAAACTACACACCTTCAAAGTAAGATAAAATATGATAAATTCTAAATATTAAATTTGAATAGACAAGATATTCTCAAATTTTTTAAAGACTTTAAATCTATTTCTACCTTTTAAATAATAAAAAAAATAATAAATTGAACAAAAATTGTGTCCACAACTTCTAATAAAATAAATAAATTGAAAACAATTAAAAGTGGAACTGGGAAATTCCAATAGGAAAAAAAAAACTTAAAACAATTATACTTCACCCTTCATAATCAATTAGACTTCAACAATAATCAATTAGACTTCAAGAGGTATAGAAACTATGACTATGATGAAAGTATAATCCAGATTTAATCTAAAAAATTTCAAAGACTTTAAATATATTTCTACATTTTAAATAAATAAAAAATAATAAATTGACCAAAAGTTGTGTCCACAAATTTTAATAAAATTTTGTAAAGAATTAAACGTGGAACTACTAATTTTTTAAATACAAATTCCAATAAAAGAAAAAACTTAAAACAATTAAACTTCACCCCCCATAAATCAATTAAACTTCAACATTTATAGAAACTATTATTATGACGAAGCCTATAGTCCAAATTTAAAAATAATAATATCTGTAAATATTTTTTTTGTTAATTTTATAGTACCTTTCAATTTTCTATTTTGTAAAGAGCAAGTTGCTATACATATTCTACTGAAGTTGGAGCCTCAACCTGTTCAAAGAAAACCAGATATGTTGGCCACTTCATAGAATTATAACCCAACCAAAATTGTCCATACAAATTACATATAAAACATAAACCATACATACTATCTTCAAAAAACATACAAATTAAAAACTTATCTATAAACATTGAAGTAAAGTTACATCCAAAAATATTCCAGAGTTAATAACTACTATATACTATACGATAATATTTATTATTTTATTAAATATATATATATATATATATATAGCTTGCCCAAATTTTCAATATCGAATATTGAAAGCGTTCCAAAAGCGTTCATGCTGAAAATCCTGAAAACGTTCACGGGTTAGAAAAGGAATCGTTTGACTGTCTATGGTTTATTGAAAAAAAAATTGCAGGGAAACCTCTGGTTTGTATGATCGAATTAGGATAATCCAAAGTTAACCATTAACCGAACGGACTGTTGGTAATGTTTTTTCGATAAAGAGAAACACAAAGGATGTCGACTTTTGGATGGTTGGCATTTCCTTTTGTAACTCTTATCTAATAAATGGGTTTCATAACCCCTGGTTCATCTACGTGTGCAACATTGACCTAAAACCAAGTTCGCTAATCCTAATATTTAAAAATCAATTGATGAATTACAATCAGGTTACAAGATTACCTAGTGACTCCACCATAGATTGAAGTCCTAGATAGATTGAAGCTGCTGTCCAAATGTATTTCTTATAGATTGAAGTCTGTTGTCAAATGTATCTATGCATTTTTTTTAATAGTTGGTACGTTTCTTTGGAATGAGAAATTTACCGAAGTAAAATTAACAATAAGTAATTTTAGTTTGTTGTTTGAATTAAAATAAAATATAATACAATGACCAGATTTAGAATTGGAAAATTTACAGCAATAGTTTGATTGTGGAAGTATTGATGAACAAATTGATTTATCTGTGTAAGATAAACCTTTGTCTGGAAAACCAAGAGGGGAATAAACCTCCAAGTTAAGCTATCAAAAATCACCTCCAAGCTAAGCCATCAAGAAACAATCATTTTATTATTCTATAAATGTGCCTATTATGCCCCTTAAAAATGTTGAATCATCTGACATTCTATCCTAGTAGTACATAGTAAGAAGTGATTCAAGAAAAACGCCTTAAAATATAATTAAACGTAAATTTTTGTATTACAGCCTCACCAGTGTGGATTCCAAAACGCACCTCCTTTGCCTGACGGCCCTCAGCGTAACTCAAACTCAAAATGCCTAGTATCATCTCTCGGCCAGATTTCTTCAATGATTGGCCACTCCCCCTTAGAACTCACGGACAACTCTTATAAAACAAAAATAGAACGAAACAAAACAACCCTAACCTATCATGAGGATCCAACTTCCTTGCCACCCCTATCATGAGGATCCACCTTCCTTGTCACCTAATCGCCTTTTAGAGGATTCAAACTAATTAAAATATTACATGAAACTAGAAAATTGCATTATTTGTTGTCTAGTTCCATATTGCCTTTCTCGAAGCATCCAAAATCAATTTTGGTTAGGAGTGGGGTTGGTTGATCCTCCTGCATCATGACTAGTCCAACATACCTTGTTCCTTTGTTAGCCAACTCATTTGCTTCGAATTCAAATTTTGTTTGACATGATAAACTTTATTATTTCAAAAATTTTTAATTGCAATGAAATCCTTCGCACTATTGGGGGATTGTGCACTATTGGGGGATTGTAGGAGTTGTATTTTTCTTTGACTTTGTTCATTTGTTGAATCACTATCATGAAATTTCTAAAGAAAATTAATCTGTGTATTTTTCTTGCAATGGCTAGCTCTAAACCTTGCCAAAAAGCCAAATATTCCATTTGGTTATTGGTAATGATACCAAAGCCCCATGCATAGTATGACTCTATGTGTTCACCAAAGTAAAGGACAACCACTCTCGTCACCGTGATTATCACTATTATTATACCAGCTTAGATCCATCTTAACTCCGTATCTATCAAGCGCCTAGAGGGATCAAATCTCTCTAGGTGCAAACATTTCCTCAAGTTTTGCACTCAAAAACGAGGTATTCACCTAGAGAGATTTGATCCCTCTCCGTGCTTGATAGATCTGGAGTTTTTGAGTGCAAAACTTGGGGAAAGGTTTTCACCTCGAGAGATTTGATCCATCTGGACGCTTGATAGATCCGGAGTTAAGATGGATCTAGGTTGGTTTCAGTCATGTGCAACCAAGGAAAATCTATCGATAATATGAGGAACATATCCTTAATTTTATCAATAATATGTAAATACATCTAATATTAACATAACCATTTTAAATATGTTAAATATGTCTCAGATTTATTGAGTCATTTTAATTTTAAATTTGATTAGTTACCTCAGTTTGTTGAGATGATAAATATTGTAAAATAACTTTAATGATAAAATAAAATTTTGAATGCAAAGTGACGATGTAATAATATTGAATGATAGAAAATGTGAATAATAAGAATGTAGTCAATTACGAATATTCTTCATTGTGATCGATTTCAAACTATTTTTTTCTACTATTCTTATTTTCACCCATGTTAATTTTGTCATATTTTCATATTTATTATTTGAAAAGGACAGTTGGTATGTAAACCATTTAAATATTTCGCTGGAGCTGTTCTAGTAAATGTCATACCTTGTCTCTCTTTCTCTCCAATATTAATAGGTTGAATTACTATAACACAAAAATCGATGTTCATTGTCAATAATTTTTTGTTCTTACATTGAAATCATTGCACACACACTATTAATCCAATGACTTTAAAATTAATGTACCATCATACATCCAATTACATCAAATTAGAAATCAACATATACACTGAAATCAATGCAACGAATGCAAGAAATCAAATAATAATAGAAAACAACATCTACACTAAAATCAATGCATCTAATGCAAGTAATCAAATATGATTAGAAATCAACATCTACACTCAAATAAATGAGTCTAGTGCAAGTAGGAAAATAGGATTTAAAGCCAACATCTACACTGAAATCAATGCATTTAGTGCATGCAATCAAATAGGATTAGAAATCACCATCTACACTGAAATAAATGCATTTAGTGCAAGGAATCAAATAGGATTATAAATCATCTACATTTAAATAAATGCATTTAGTTAAATCATCTACATTTAAATCAATGCATTCAGTGCAAGCAATCAAATATAATTATAAATCAACATCTACATTGAAATTAATGCATCTAGTGCAAGCAATCAAATAAGATTAGAAATCACCATCTACACTAAAATCAAGGCATTTAGTGAAAGCAATCAAATAGGATTAGAAATCACCATCTACATTGAAATCAATCCATTCAGTGCAAGCAATCAAATAGGATTAAAAATAATCTACATTGAAATCAATTCATCTAGTGAAAGAAATCAAATATAACAAAAAATCAAAATCTACATTAAAATTAATGCATCTAGTGAAATCAATCAAATAGGATTAGAAATCATCATCTACACTGAAATTAATGCATTTAATGCAAGCATTCAAATAGGATTAGAAATCATCTAAATTAAAATCAATCCATCTAGTGTAAGTAATCAAATATCATTATAAAACAACATCTACACCAAAATCAATTCATCTAGTGCAACAAATCAAATAGGATTAGAAATCACCATCTACACTGAAATCAATGCATCTACTGCAAGAAATATTATTCCCTCTCTCCCCCATATATACCTATATATACCTCCATCTCTCCTTCTTTTTCTTTTTATCTCACCCCACAATACACACACTCTCTTTCACTCCATATCTATCAATTTCCTTGTCCCTCCCTCTCTCCTCATCCAGCTCCATCTCTCAATCCCTCCCTCTCTCCCGCTCCAAATCCATATTTCTATCCCTCCCTCTCTCCTCTCTTTCAATTCCCCTCTCCTTTCCTTCCTCTCTCTCCCTTTCTCTTCCCCCATCTCTCTCTCTCTATCTCTCAATCCCTCCCTCTCTCCCCCTCCAAATCCATATTTCTATCCCTCCCTCTCTCCTCCTCTCTTTTCCTTCCTCTCTCTCCCTTTATCTCCTACTTCCCTTTCTCTTCCCCCATATCTCTCTCTCTCTCTCTCTCTCTCTCTCTCTTCTACAATATTCTCTTCCCCCATCACTCTCTTCCTCTCTCGCCTCCTTCTATTTGACCCCCCAACTCTCTTTCTCTCTCTCTCTCTCTCTCCTCCAATTCTCTCTCTTCCCCCATCACTCTATCTCACTCTCCAACTATCTTACTGTTTCTCTCCCTTGTCTCCATCACTCCCCCTTTCTCCTTCTCTCCCCCCTTGTCTCCATCACTCCTATGTATCTTTATCCCACCCATAAGCATATGCACTCTCTCTCCATCTCTCCCTTGTCACTCCCTCTCTATGTATTTCTTCTTCCTTTCCTCGCTCTGCCTCCAGCTCCATCTCTCTATCCCTCCTTCTCTCCTCCTCCTCTCATCCTTTCTGTCTCTCCCTTTCTCTCCTACCTCCCTCTCCCTTCCCCCTTATTTCTCTCTCTCTCACTATCTACCCTCCAATCCTCTCTCCTTATCTCTCTCCCACCTCCATCTTTATGTCTCCCTCTCCCTCTCTTACCCTTCTCTAACTCTCTCACTCTTCTCCCTCTCTCTCTCTCTTCATTCCTCTTCTCCCTTCTCCTTCAATTTATCTCCATATCTCCCTTGTCACTCCCCCTATTTCTCCACCTCTATCATATATCATGATACATTAATATATATTACAAAGTAATAAATTTAATATTGTATTAATCTAAACATATTAAATTTAATAATATTAATATTTTAATATTAATGTTAGAGCGAATAATGTTTTTTTGGCATGGTATTAATAATAATTTAGTCCATGGTATTTGACCCTTATATTTTATATATAATTAGATCTTGATTTCTAATCGTATTTGATATATTTTTATTTATTTACCTTACCTCTTTATACCTCTTTTATATTTATTTATTTACCATACCTTTTTTATAAATATATTATTTGGCCCATGGTATTTTCCTATGATATTATTCATAATTTGTTCCATGGTATTAATAATAATTTGTCCCATAGGCTTCACCTAAATAAAACCTCTTTTTGAGTTTTTGTAAATATAAAGTGGTTTATTGAGTAAATATAAAAATCAGTTTTATTTATTTACCATACTTCTAGTTTATTTATATTTTTATCTATTTACCATACCTCCTGAGTCATATAAAAAGAGGTTTTATTTATTTACCATACCTATGGTTTATTTATATTTTTACTTATTTACCATTTTTTATTTATTTACCATATCTCTTTTTTTAGTGTTAGTAAACCCCTTCATATTTTAAGTTTATATCGTTTAAATTTATTTTAATTGTTCGTTTATATGTTTATGTAAGTTATTTTTCAAGCTGACATTTTTTTTTGGCTTCCGACATACTTACACATCCGGGTCATACTGGGCTATAGAATGTGTCTCTCGGCGCAATAATATTTTATTTTAGAAATAGTAAAACATCTTTTCTATATTGAGCGGACATTTAAATGTTTACACTCATTTACAACCACTCCAATAACTCCTCTATGTTGAAGCAATATCTAAATGTTTATACTCATTTATGAACACTAAAACATCTCCCCATAATAATTTGTGGAGTGCCTCTCAACCTCATAAAACTTAAGTAAAACTACAATTCAATTTTAAATTTAGAATTATTGTACCTGCGGCTGCAGGTCACTACACATCAGGTTTTTCCTGATTGTGACATTAATTCACTTTGATTAGACATATGTTTTCAAAAAAAAATTATTTTTTCCATGGTTCAACTATAAGATTTATTTTGTTTTTCTAGCATTCTATTGGTTGAAAAGTTCAACATGTTATTGCAAATTGCATAAATATTTGTGCAGGTCGCATTGCAGTTCACACCGTCAGCTGTCGCTCTTGTTACTAACCTCAGCAGGGTTTGTCAGTATGATTTAATGCACCTTGGGAGCATGATACCCCTAATTTCCTGTGGATCGAGAAATGATACGTGATCTGGATGTACTGTGAGGGATGGCAGAATGTGGCACCATCGTGCTAAGTGTACTGAATAGGGTGGCCCATTTATTTTAAGGTATGGCTGTCAAATTTTCCTTTCCTACTATCGTATAAATTTCAACCTAACAAATTATCAAAATAAATATAAGTGTGGATATTTATTATTAAGCCATTGTATAATGCCTACGACATATCACTCATCTAATGCATTCGTTTAATTATTTCCTTTGGTTATTAACTCCGACCTTATTAACCTTTAACATCAGCCATCAACACAACTTGTGAAGTCTTCGCGGCATCAAACTACAATGCCAGCGCTCATATAAAATAAAATAACATTCAACCTTGGTTAACTCTAAGTGCATATATATGTATTCTGAAATTCACATGATGCTCGGGCCCACGGGTTCAGTTAACATACCTTGTCCATCCAATGGCTGATGGAGTGTCGCGTTGGCTTGGAGGATCCAACGATCACAATCGATTATCGCGTTTTTTTTCTTACATAGGTTTAATGCCCAGAAAAAATGCGATGGAGTCGGTATTACAAAACCACTCAACTACAGGTGTCCATCGCCGAGGTATATCGCATTTTTTCCACAAATTTTAATTACCACTTCTAAACTGCACAAGACTGTTGGGTTTCTAACCCCGGTTTCACTGTTCATGCCTTTTCTGGTTCTGCCTTTCTCCCTTGCTCAAGGTTCCGATCTCCAACACAATTCAATTTCTTTTTGATTCGGGGTTCAAGTTTTTTTTGTTACTACACAATGCTCTTATGTGCCTCGGTCTCTATACCGTCGAAGTTCCTTCCCCCTGGTTCATGTCGTCGTTACGTATAGAGTAGATCCCATTTATTCGTAGATGCAGACCTCCACATTGTTCTAAAATCGATCCTCTCGTGCGATCAATTTGGTTTCATCTGTTCAATTTCCACATCTATTCAATATGGCATTCTCCAAACCTGTGAACATTTAACTCCCCACTGATTTCGATGCTCACAGATTCTCTTATGAGCAGAATACAGGCTTATTCCAGTCTAGATCTCAATCATTAATTGATTGGAAATTTCGTTCCTTCCCGGGTGATTGATCCTTTCAGTGATCGATACACCTTAACTGTTAATTTTGATAACAAATTGATATTTTTACACATTATATTTGATAATAGATCGATCCTTTTACACATTATATTGGATTATAAAATAAGTCTCTTGATTCAATAATTAAAAAAAATTACAGTATTGCAAAAAATACCAATATACTACCAATTAATCAAGATAAAAATATAAATTTAAAAAAAAATTACCTGATATCCTATAAAACCAAAAAACTACAAAAATATAATCTAAAATTAACATTATATCATTCTTCAAGCATTATATTATTCTTCAAAAGTATGCAAAAAAATGAGAAAAACTGTAAACAAGTATCATATTGTTGGCATGAGGAGAGCATAGATCCCATCATAAAATTAAACATATGCAAAATGTTGATGGACCATCAAATACGCTTAACTAAACCAAACGCAGCAAGTGACCACAAGGATTTGTAATTAAATTTTAAAGAAACTTCTTGCTTCCCATAAACCCAGGAAATTCATATTTTTTTTCTTTCAAATATTGTCAAGAAAATTGTTGCTTCATTGGTAGGAAAGGAATTTGACACATGCCCTTTAATGTGTGCAATCAATGTTAAAAAGACTTTTCAGTTGTATGTTCAATGCATCAACACTATCATGTTCATTTGGAAAAGGAGCATTTGAATTTGACAAGTTCATTGTACATGAAACTTTTTTCTATTTCTATATATAATTATATTTATTAAGTGAGCATTTAGTTATTCACATAATAATATTATTTATATTTCAAATAATGTTTTAAAATTAAAAATATTACAAAATTATTAAAAATATAATGCATTATTATTGTAATACCGCTGCAAGTCACTACCCATCAGGTTTTTCCTGATAGCTACATTAATTTTTTCTGTTTAGACATATATTTTGAGTTTTTGTATAGTTTAACTATAGTTAAATTTTAATAATTTTTTTAATTTATTTTTCTCACTTTTCATTAATTAATATTTTCACAATATTATTACAAAATACATTGCAATTCAGGCCCTACGATAGTAGGAGCCAGTTGTCATTAGGTCTGGATTGGGAATTGAACACATAAACAGCGCGCGGAGCAGTGCAATACGCACGGTCCTCATCTCATATATATGTATTTGGGAAGAGGGAATTAAATTATACATCGTATATAGTTAATTTATTATGATATTTTTTTGGCTCATCCATTGTGCAAACAAAAATGCTTAGTCCTCTTCAATCTACCATTATAGACATTAAATTAAAATAAATGTCTCAGATCGTTATTGTATACTATTTTATATCAGGGTCGTGGATAAAATTACTTATTGTTTATTAATAATATTTAAATATAGTGAACTAACTATTTTATTCTTAAAATAAAATAAACCTATTCAAAATATACTTCGACCAATAACTACCCAAAAAAATAGTACTTATTGTGATTGATGTAGAATTAATTTATATTAATTTATTTTGTAAAATATTTTTAAACATAGTAAATGAAAAAAATGACTTAACATCGAAGTGATGTGTTTTATTTAATCCTCTATAACAATTACTAAGCATAGTTATTTGGTCTACGTCTTAGTTGCGTTTATTTAATGTAATGCTTTGTGAACAATATTAAACATATCTATTTGTTTTAGATATTAAATTGTGATATGTTTAGGATTTAGGTTTGATTTTGATAATGTATTTTTTTTATTGATATTGTAATTTTATTATTATTATATTATACCTACAATATTTTTTGAATGCAAAATTTGATGAGAGATTTGCACTTAGACTTCATTTAATTTGTAGCTCAAAAGATTTGATCAACTTTATTACAAATAAAATCCACTCTGTCATACTCATATTGATGCCAAAAATAAGCTAAACATGTGTAATAGATCTAATCTACAATCAAATGCATATGCTCATGGGTCTTTCTAGTAATTATCAATTGGTTACCTTCAATTATCAATTGTTACCGTCATCAACACAAAAGTCTTTTTACTTTAATTTAGATAGATTTAAACTACTACTATATAACGCACAAATTTTAAATTTTTACTTTAATTTAATTATATTTAAACTAAATTAAGCAACATGTTTATTACAAAGCAAATCTTCATATACATGCTCAAACTCAAATTGCAACAATTATTTCTAATTTAATTTAACTATACTTTATCTCAAAGAAAATCTTCATAAACATGCTCAAATTCAAATTGAAACATCTCTATAATTACATTAAGAAGAATGTAATAGCTACCCATAGACATTTTCAAGATCACATTGCAACATTACTATATTTAAATTAAGTGGCATGTAGTAACTAGCTACCTTGTAGCCTTGTTGCACCCAGAGGCGCATTTTATAGCCCAGTATTCCCCGGATGTGTAAGTATGTCGAAAGCCAAAAAAAAAAATGTCAGGCTTGAACAATAACTTACATAAACATATAAATGAACAATTAAAAATATATTAAAAATAAATTTAAACGATATAAACTTAAAATATGAAGGGGTTTACTAACACTCAAAAAGAGATATGGTAAATAAATAAAAAATGGTAAATAAGTAAAAATATAAATAAACCATAAGTATGGTAAATAAATAAAACCTCTTTTTATTTTACTCAGGAGGTATGGTAAATAGATAAAAATATAAATAAACTAGATGGTAAATAAATAAAACAGATTTTTATATTTATTCAATAAACCACTTTATATTTAGAAAAACTCAAAAAAAGGTTTTATTTAGGTGAAGCCTATGGGACAAATTATTATTAATACCATGGGCCAAATACCATGGACTAAATTATTATTTGCCTATGGTATTATTAATAATTTTTCCATGGTATTTGGCCCATGGTATTAATAATAATTTGTCCCATAGGCTTCACCTAAATAAAACCTCTTTTTGAGTTTTTTTAAATATAAAGTGGTTTGTTGAGTAAACATAAAAATCAGTTTTATTTATTTACCATATTTCTAGTTTATTTATATTTTTATCTATTTACCATACCTCCTTAGTAATATAAAAAGAGGTTTTATTTATTTACCATACCTATGGTTTATTTATATTTTTACTTATTTACCATTTTTTATTTATTTACCATATCTATTTTTTGAATGTTAGCAAACCCCTTCATATTTTAAGTTTATATCGTTTAAACTTATTTTTAATAAATTTTTAATTGTTCATTTATATGTTTATGTTAGTTATTGTTCAAGCTGACATTTTTTTTTTGGCTTCTGACATACTTACACATCGGTCATACTGGGCTATAGAATGCGCCTCTCGGTGCAATAATACCATAGGCAAATACCATGGGCCAAATAATATATTTATAAAAGAGGTATGGTAAATAAATAAATATAAAAGAGGTATAAAGAGGTAAGGTAAATAAATAAAAATATATCAAATACGATCTAATTATATATAAAATATAAGGGTCAAATACCATGGACTAAATTATTATTAATACCATGCCAAAAAAACATTATTAGCCCTAACATTAATATTAAAATATTAATATTATTAAATTTAATATGTTTAGATTAATACAATGTTAAATTTATTATATTCTAATATATATTAATGTATCATGATATATGATAGAGGTGGAGAAATAGGGGGAGTATCAAGGGAGATATGGAGAGAAATTGAAGGAGAAGGGAGAAAAGGAATGAAGAGAGAGAGTGAGATAGTTAGAGAAGAGGTAAGAGGGAGGCGGGAAGCGTTTCTATAAGATGGAGGGTGAGGAGAATTGGCTTGAATGGGAGGCTGAGGTGGGAGAATAGATAATAATTTTTTTTTTTTTTTTTTTTTTTTATTTTTTGGGAGGCGGGAGGACGAGGCGGGAGGAGAAGGAGGGATGGGAGAAGATGGAAATATGGCGGCCTGCAAAGGAAGAAGAAAAGACATAGGAGGTGACTTGGGGGGTGGAAGAGGATGTCTGTCTGGGTGGCCAAGGTGGGAGACTGGGCCAGCAGAGGTGATGAGACAGGGAGAGGAGAAATTGATGGAGACAAGGGAGAGAAATAGTAAGATAGTTGGAGAGTGAGATAGAGTGATGGGGGAAGAGAGAGAATTGGAGGAGAGAGAGAGAGAGAGAGAGAGAGAGAGAGTTGGGGGGTCAAATAGAAGGAGGCGAGGGAGGAAGAGAGTGATGGGGGAAGAGAGGATTGTAGGAGAGAGAGAGAGAGAGAGAGAGAGAGGGAGGTAGGAGATAAAGGGAGAGAGAGGAAGGAAAAGAGAGGAGGAGAGAGGGAGAGATAGAAATATGGATTTGGAGGGGGAGAGAGGGAGGGATTGAGAGATGGAGAGAGAGAGAGATGGAGGAAGAGAAAGGGAGAGAGAGGAAGGAAAGGAGAGGTGACTTGAAAGAGAGGAGGAGAGAGGGGAGGAGAAAAGGAGGGATAGAAATATGGATTTGGAGGGGGATAGAGGGAGGGATTAAGAGATGGAGCTGGATGAGGAGAGAGGGGGGGAAGAAGAAATACATAGAGAGCGAGTAGTGGAGAGAGATGGGGAGTGACAAGGGAGAGAGGAAGAGGGAGTGTGTATGTTTTGGGGTGAGATAAAGAGACAAACAAGGAGATATGGAGAGAAGGGGTGAGAGAAGGAGAGAGAGAGGCATATGGTAACAAAGTTGGAAGGTGAACTTATAGAGAGAGGGGGGGGAGAGAAAGGAAGAGAAAGAGTGAAGAGAGGTAGGGAAGGAGATATGAAGATCGAGAGGGAGAGAGGGCGAGGTAAGAATAAATACATAGAGGGTGAAAGGTGGAGAGAGAGAGAAAGGGAGTGATAAAGAAGATGGGGAGAGAGGGAGAAAGGGTAGCAGGAAGGAAGAGAGATCGAAGCGAGAGAGAGAGAAAGAGAGGAGGAAGAAGGAGTGATAGATAGATATATATATTGGAGAAAGAGAGTATATGTTTTGGAGTTGATATAGAGAGATAGAGTGAGATATAGATATAGATGTAAGGTGAAGAGAAAAAAAGACAGAAGGAGAGAAGGATGGAGGGACAAGGAAATTGATAGATATGGAGTGAGAGAGAGTGTGTGTATTGTGGGGTGAGATAAAAAGAAAAAGGAGAGATGGAGGTATATATAGGTATGTATGGGGGAGAGAGGGAAGAAGATTTCTTGCAGTAGATGCATTGATTTCAGTGTAGATGGTGATTTCTAATCCTATTTGATTTCTTGCACTAGATGAATTGATTTTGGTGTAGATGTTGATTTATAATGATATTTGATTACTTACACTAGATGGATTGATTTTAATGTAGATGATTTCTAATCCTATTTGATTGCTTGCATTAAATGCATCAATTTCAATGTAGATGATGATTTCTAATCCTATTTGATTCATTTCACTAGATGCATTAATTTTAATGTAGATTTTGATTTTTTGTTATATTTGATTTCTTTCACTAGATGACTTGATTTCAATGTAGATTATTTTTAATCCTATTTGATTGCTTGCAATGAATGAATTGATTTCAATGTAGATGGTGATTTCTAATCCTATTTGATTGCTTTTGCTAAATGCTTTGATTTCAGTGTAGATCGTGATTTCTAATCTTATTTGATTGCTTTCACTAGATGCATTAATTTCAATGTAGATGTTAATTTATAATTATATTTGATTTCTTGCACTAAATGCATTGATTTAAATGTAGATGATTTACCTAAATGCATTGATTTAAATGTAGATGATTTATAATCTTATTTGATTCCTTGCACTAAATGCATTTATTTCAGTGTAGATGGTGATTTCTAATCCTATTTGATTGTGTGCACTAGATGATTGATTTCAATGTAGATGTTGGATTTAAATCATATTTTACTACTTGCACGAGACTCATTTATTTGAGTGTAGATGTTGATTTCTAATCATATTTCATTATTTGCATTAGATTCATTGATTTTAGTGTAAATGTTTTTTTCTATTATTATTTGATTTCTTACATTAGTTGCATTGATTTTAGTGTATATGTTGATTTCTAATTTGATATAATTGGATGTATGCTGGTACATTAATTTTAAAGTCATTGGATTAATAGCGTGTGTGCAATGATTTCAATGTAAGAACAAAAAATTATTGACAATGTACATCGATTTTTGTGTTATAGTAATTCAACCTATTAATATTGGAGAGTAAGAGAGACAAGGTATGATGTTTACTAGAACAGCTCGAGCTAAATATTTAAATGGTTTACATACCAACTGTCCTTTTCAAATAATCAATATGAAAATATGACAAAACTAACATGGGTGAAAATAAGAATGGTAAAAAATAATAGTTTGAAATCGATCACAATGAAGACTATTTGTAATTGACTACATTCTTATTATTCACATTTTCTATCATTCAATATTATTACATTGTCACTTTGCATTCAAAATTTTATTTCATCATTAAAGTTATTTTACAATATTTATCATCTCAGCAAACTGAGGTAACTAATCAAATTTAAAATTAAAATGACTCAATAAATTTCAGACATATTTAACATATTTAAAATGGTTATGTTAATATTAGATGTATTTACATATTATTGATAAAATTAAGGATATGTTCCTCATATTATCGATAGATTTTCTTTGGTTGCACATGACTGAAACCAGCCTAGATCCATCTTAACTCTGGATCTATCAAGCGCCCACAGGGATCAAATCTCTCGAGGTGAAAACCTTTCCTCAAATTTTGCAGTAAAAAACTTCAGATCTATAGATCTATGCTGATTTAATATTAAAATTATATATATATATATATATATATATATATATATATATATAATTTGCTATTTAAAAACACTGAAGATAATAAAATTTTAATCATGCAAATTTTTAAAAATATATAATAATAAAAAATCTAAAATTAGTTATTAAAAATATATTTTTAAATATGAAAATAACATTTAATTTTGACTTTACACCAATTTTAAAATATTTTTATTTTAATTACAAAATTATATATATATATATATATATATATATATATATATATATATATATATATTTGTTTTCTAATATTTTAATTTTAAAATGTTAACGGCCTTCTCATTTTAGTGAGTAAAATTAAAAGTTTTCAAAACGAAATGTTAACCGCATTCACCTTTTAGTAAGTAGATTAAAAGTTCTCAAAATCCTTACTAATTCCATTATAGTTGTTTATTTTAATTCAAAATACCTGCCCTCAAAGAGAATTAAAATTTCCCAACTATTTCTATCCAGAAAAAAGGAATTCATATCATAAAGCACTAGAATTTCACCATTATGTCTTCCCAATTTTAACAAATTTCTATCATTCAAAAATTTGAGTTTTTCCTCTTAGTATTAACGCGAACCAAATCTGTGTGCAGAGGGAAGCTTTCTTCATTAAATTCTGAGTTCAAATTCTTAGAGGAAGCTTTGTTCATAAAACCTGATCTTAGGGTTTCACCAATTTGTAAAAATGACTCAGATCATCCAAATTTAAAGAAAAAAAAAAACCATGAAACCGAAACTCCCAACAAAAATCAAAAGTAAAACTATTTCAATATCAGACGTCCTTTGCCTCTTCTTGTTGTGTTCGAGAGCCCAACACCACTGTGACATGTTACTTGCGTGCATGACATGACTGTCGCCTGTCTGCTTGCAGAGGAATCCGGACTCGCAATATATTTTTTGAAAAACATCTCGAGTTGCATGCATGACATGACTGTCGCCTGTCTGCCTGATTCCGCACTCACAATATATTCTTTTGAAAAACATCTCGTCAGTGTCAATTCATTGTGTTTTGCCTGTTTAACTTTGTTGAACGCTTAGGACATATATAAAGCAAGTATACCTCAAACATTCAGATGCATTTGTCGAATATATGTCTGGTACAAATCATCCTTCTGATTCATGGCATGCGCGTCCGCATGGCCGTAACTATTGACTTCAGTATTTGCAATGAAGAACATCGTGAGTCTTGTCGTTCTCTTGGCATTTACACACTTCCACGATTTGGCCGGAGTCCACGTGAGGCATCTTCTACTGTTAATGGTAGTGTGAGCTAGGAGGTTGGTCTCCTTTAGTTCAATTCTTCAATGAGTGAACAATGTAATTATATGATATAGTATCAGTTTTACCAAAAAAAAAAATATGGTATTTGTCTAAAAAAGACCGGAGCCAAAGCTTATTCTTTAAGGTATCAGTTGCACTGGTGCGTCTTTTCAAAATAATAGTGCCTTAATGCTTTTCATGTACAAAATAATACTATGAACTCATAAATACATGGTTGTGTTTATTGTCTTTATTGGTTATGTTCACTTTTAATTTGACAACTAAATTATGATATATTTTCTTAATATATATGAGGTATTTTTTTTAAAGAACAAAAATTAGTTTTAACATAGAAATTCATTAATTTAAACTTATAATATTTTATAATTATAAACAATATTGTAACTTTTATTTAAGAATTATTATAATAATAATAAAAAATAATAATAGTCTATGGGTCTTGGTTAAATGGTAATGAGGTGTGTTGTTATAGCACTCATCACAAGTTCGATTCTCTTTCCTTATCAGGGTGATGTATCTGGACATGTTGATGATAGAGTTAAAAAAAGGAACTACCAAACTTACAAAAAAATTAATGTGATATTCCACCCATTGATTATGTATATTGTTTGGCATTTAAATCAAGTCTTACATTACTAGCACAATTAAAGTATGGCTTGTTGTACATTTGGCGATCTTGTACATCTTAGGGTAAGTGAACTTAGATGACTTGATAATGGAATGATTCAAACCTTGTACTCTCCTTAGATCTCATCCAACAGTCACCGTGATAGTAACGATTTCTCCTTCTCGCTCAATCGTGTTACATTCAAACCTTGTACTCTCCTTAGATCTCATCCAACAGTCACTGTGATCGCTGAGGAGGTTAGGGTAACGATTTCTCCTTATGGCTCAGTCCTCTGGTTCATTTTGTCTCTACGATGTTGTGCTCTGCTCCAAGAGGAATCTGGTGTTTAAAGTTTATCAGAGACTTCTCCAGATGCCCACTTGGCAAGTTTTCTGTCTCAGTCACGTATACCACAACCATCTCCTCTGTGAGGAATCTGGTGTTTAAAGTTTATCAGAGGCTTCTCCGGATGCCCACTTGGCAAGTTTTCTATCTCAGTTAGGTATACCACAACCATCTCCTCTATAAATAGTGCATTGTTCGTTCTATTATGTTTTATGCACTGTCAAATTTTTATTTTCAAGTTCTTTCATTTAAGCATGACTTAAATAGTAATCTCATTGTAGGGATGTGTTGAATTTCTCCTTACATATATCTTCAGAGTAAGAATGGGTTGGTTCTTAGTTGGTTTTACAAAACAGGTAAGACCCTTTCGACATATTCTTATGTTTTCAGTGTTTGAGCTAATCTCCAATTACAGAGTTTTCTGGGAACTCGTGTTTTCTATTTGTGGTTGTAAGTTGGGGATTCAGCTGTGGGTCGACTCTCCAACTGACACAGAGTTTTGTGAACCCTACGCTTTACGACGCCCACCTATCAGCTCACTTAGGTAGGTCGTTACTGAGCTCCGAATTTTTCCATGGATTTGTATTTTTACTTTCTGTGACATGTTTTTGTTTTCAATTCCTCTGCAAACTGCACATGGTTTTATCAGATGTTTATACAAGTGTTAATTTTTGGTTTTATTTAACATCCTCAATGTCATTCTATAGTTGTGCTTTGGTTAAGATTTAGATATGAAATGTATAATGGTTATTTTTCCCCACAATTTCGAATGACATAAGAGCTCGGTTCCAACTATTCTGTTGGTCTGGGGTTTAAAACTTCATGTCCATTCTCCTTAGACAATCTTATTTTGTTATCTGTGAAGTCTAAAGGTTTGTTTTGAAGCCTCTCAGCTCTAGGTTCTGGGTTTATCTTCTATCTGTTTGAATTCCTGAGACTTTTCTTGATTTCGCTATTTAAAGAAACTCTCTAGACTCTGTCATACTGGACGAGTGATCTACATTATATTTTGGGTTTCAGTTTTATATTTGCAGGCAATACCCTAGCCTTTAATTTCTAAACTAATTAGATAGTGAAAGCAGGGTTTCTATATACCAATTTTCTTTTTTAAATAGATATTGATATTAAGTAGAGTTTTGTCTTTAATTTCATCAAACCATATAATGTAGAAACGATCCTTGCATAGTTTTTCAACTATAACCTTTTAATAAAACTGTATCCAACAATATTAATTCTTATAATTCAATTGTAACTTCAAAAGATACTGTATCTAGCAATATTAACTCATATTAGTATACATAATTTCCTTAAAAGAAATAAGGCTAATTCCTCTTCCAATTTCCTAGACATACATCTATCATTCATCATGAATTCTGCATAACAATTTTAATGTTATTTTCTAACTGTTAATTCCCATCATAGATCATCCACTTACCTTAAAATAAATTAAACGGATGGTACCTCCCAAACTTGAGTGAGGCAATGACGTCCTTCCTCACCAAAGCAAAAGATAGCAGTTTCTCTTGGAGTTAGACCTCGATACCTTCGTCTAGCCTCTTCTCCGGTTCAAATTGCAGAGCTCCACTGGTTATTAGTCAGCTTTTCACCACTCTTCCTCACAGCCATGTTTCTATTCCTTCTTTTATTTTCACACAAATCCCCTTCTCCTCTTTTGGATTTTCTTTTTATCCTCGGAGGAGAAGGTAACTGTCAAGAAATGCTTCTTCCCAACTACTCTAAAAATCTTGGAATTATTTTCCAAACTGTTATGTAAATTCTGAATTTATTCATAAAATATAACTCAGGTTCATTACCCAGTTTAACACATTGTTTAAATCTCTTTTCACTTAATATTCAAATGTAATTTTGTAAAATTTTCTTAAAATAAACTAAATAAATTAAGCTTGGTGTTACATCTTCCCCCGCTTAAGGAAAATATCGTCCTTGGTATTTTACTCCATCACAGTAAACAATTCTGGATATGCTTCTCATATAAAGTCTTCATCTTCCCAAGTAGCCTCTTCCGGGCCAAAGTGCTTCCACTACAATATAACTTGCGAGATGGCTCGCCTCCAGAGCGTTATTTCTCTCTGCTTGAGAATATGTTGAGGCTCTACCAGAAATTCGTCGTCCGGTTTGACCTACAACCAACAAACATTTAATTAATTAATTAATTATTAATCTATTTTCAGAGGACATAATATCAATTACAATTTACCTATATGTTTTTCCATTACATTACATGCTTTGGGTCATGCACATATCCTTTCAGTATGGATACATGGAACACATTGTGCACTTGTATGTGACTAGACAATGCTAGAAGACAGGCCACCGGCCCTACTCTTTCCAAAATTTGGAAAGGTCCACAAAACCGGGGAGCGATTTTAGCACAGGTAGTCCATCTTAGAGTGCTTTTGTTGGGTCTAATTCTAACATACATGTGATCTCCCACTTCAAACTCTCAATAAGTCATTTTTTGATCCGCTTAAAATTTTTTCCTATCCTAAGAAGCTTTTAGATTTTGTCGTATCTTCCTCACTCCACACTCCATCTCTTCCAACATCTCGGCCCCAAGCATTAGCTTAGTTTTCGGACTGCTCAGATTTATGGGTGTCTGGAATTATCTTCCATATAATGCCTCAATTTGACTCATCTTGAGAGATTCTTGGTACCCTTTATTGAAATAAAATTCCACCAAATGCAAATAATCTTCCCACTTTGTGGATTGATGCATCACATTAAATTCTATACTTTGATAATCCCAAGGTGCTGAAAAAGTTCTCAGAAACTACAACGTTCTTTCTACACATTGAGAGGCTCTTACCTGGGGCTTCTTTCTACAACAACCATCTTTGATTTCCCAATCAGAAAAAGGTTCAAACAATTCATATTGGGGAAATGAATCTGTACTTACAAAATTTTCATCATTTCTTTGAAGAAACACAGATTCAAGTTCTTCAAAGAGATCTAGAATTCTTAAAGATGTTAAAAATCTTTCAACTTTTTCATTCATGTTGATCTCATCCAAATCCAACATTTTAGCAGAGGTGTAAATTGCAAAGGAAAAATATATACCACCAATAATCTAATAATAATTCAAAGTTGTAAGAACTTTAATCATATCATTAGTGTATTGTCTTGACCAATAATCATCAAGCGTCTTAAAATAAATCTTCACTTTCATGTTAGGCAGAGGATATACTTTTACCAGTTCTTCATCCAGACCCAGTAAAACACCTACATTTTTGGTTTGCCATGCTTGACATCTTGTATCCATTGGTTTCTTCTGATTCTTAGCCTAACAATTTTCTTAATTTCTGCAACTAAATCTTCAAGAACTAATCCAAGAATTTGAAACCTTTTTACAAAAGTTTCAAAAATATCATCCTTCGCTGATTTACTTGGAAGAAAAAATAGATCAGTTCTTCGACTGGAGAACAGATGGTTGTGAGCTTTATTCATGTCTCTGGTCAAGGAATCTGCTAGATAATTAGAAATACTAGGAACCCATTCAACTTCAAACTCATACATCTGAAACCAGATCTGCAATGCCAATAATCTTCCTCTCGCAAGTTTCTTTGATATCTTTGCTGATAAGAAATATTTAAAATTCATGGAATCCGTTCTTATCAAAAATTTGGCAGGGGCAAGATATAACTCAAATTTTTTAATACCATTAAATATGGTGAGAGTCTCTTTTTCAGTTGTGAAATAATTTTTCTAGTGAGGCAGAAACTCACCTAATGCATATGCACATAAAATTTCTTCTCGGTATCCTCCTTTCTTTCAAAAAGAATAGCTGCCCAAAAAGAATCAGAGGCATCAGTTTGGAGGATTAAGAATCCATTACCGGGTGGCTTGAGTTCTGGCAGATTCTTGCATTCGATTTTTAATAATTTGACTGCGGCGATAGCTTCTTGAGACAATCCAGAATTCAAATGTTGTCGTATGGGAGCAGTCTTCTCAGAGAGTCTAGGAATGTATTTATGTACATAATTGAGGACTCCTAAAAATCTCTGGATCATCTTTGTGTTTGTAAGCTCATCAGGAAACTCGGAGAGTTTTGTGAGAACATGCGGCTGCATCTGAATTTTGCCATTAATAACATGAATTCCCAAAAAATCAATGCTATCTTGAAAAAGGACCATTTTCTTCTCAGAAAGAACAATACCGTGCTTTCTGGCTTCATCGAGGAATATCTGCAAATGCTTTATATGGTCTTCAAGATTTTGACTATGAATCAATATATCATCAATATATACAACAATGAAATCATATTTACCAAAAATAAAATCCATGCGCCTTTGGAAGAAGGTAGGCACATTCTTTAAACCAAAGGGAACAACTTTCCACTGAAAGAATCCTACAGGACAAGTGAAAGCAGTCTTATGACAATCTTCTTCTCTAATTTGGATCTGGTAATAACCAGATTTCATGTCAAACTTACTGAAGATCTTACTATGCTGAATCTTATGCATAATGGTTTCCCGGCGAGGTAAAGGATAATTTAAGCTCTTGGTGATAGCATTCAAAGGTTTATAATTTATCACCATTCTAGCTTTACCTCTTACTATTTCAAAATGATTTCTTACCAAGAAAGCAGAACATGAATAATGAGAATTACTTGGTTCAATCAATTGAAGATTCAGAAGTTCTTCAATCTGCTTTCTAATTTCTTTTTCATCACTTGGATTATAGGGTATAAGTTTTCCTTTGACCCCATTGTCATGAAGAGTGATGATCTCTTGCTGGGGACTCTCTATACTGCAAAAATCTTGAGGATTTTCAGAACAGTTTTTTAACAAATCTTCAAAAATAACAACTTGTGTTGGAGACCAATCAGGATTTCTGTTTTCTTTCTACTTAGTCTTATTCTGACTCTTTTCTTCATAAATTTGTAGTACTTCTTGCCAATTGTTAGAGTCATTTTGAGTTTTTCTGGCACCTGCTTTCTTTTGGCTATTTTCTCTTCATGCTTTTGAATTAGCCAAAGTTAATCTTGGTACTGAGATGGCCTTTTTCTTGATATTGAAGATAAATTTATCTTCGTTGATAGTCACTGGTAAAACAGAATTGATAAAATGCATGCCAAGAAATAAACTAGCAGATGTATCATAATGTTGAACAGCAGAAAACTTTACTATACTCCCCCCAATTCTTAAAGAAACATTGTCCAGATAATGGGTGAGATTGACCAATCCACCAATGGTCTCAGAAATAAGAATGTTCTGTAAAGGTTTCCATAAACCTTTGAATAAAGAAGGGCGAGCTATATTATTTGAACCGCCAGTGTCAATGAAGGCATTGACATTAATCCACTCACCTTTAATTTGAACTTCAACAGGAATGTACAGAAGATTGTTAGTTTTAACAATATTTTTTAGGAATGAACTTTATTCAGTATTGATAGATGCTGGAACTGGTAGAGATGAGGACTGAGAAACTGTCTTTGGATACGGGTAGAAAGAATTCAAAGCGGGTAGTGGAGACAAGGAATTTAAAATGGGAGGTGAATTCTTTAAACCAATATCAGTAGGAATAGAGAGTGAAGGACCAATAGAGACAGTACCATCTGAAAGATATTCAGATGTTTCATCAGTATAATCATCAGAACTAAACTCATCATTGTAATGCAATTCATTGCCATCATAGCATTCAGTGTCAGTGTAGCATCTATTCATTTTTTGACAGGTATCCGGAATTGACTCAGAATCAGAGAGAGAAGCATCAGTCAGAATATATATATCCGATACTTCATCTTGAGAATCAACAAGTGACCAATTATCAACAAAATCATCAATCTCAATGCAAGCTTTTAACTTATTAGAAGAGATTTTAGGACACTTGCGAGGAAAGTGACCTTCTTGCTTGCAGATAAAACATGCATTGTCCTTTCTTGGTTGCCTGAGTTTTCTCAAATATTTGAATTTTCAGAAAGGCCTTCTAGGATTAGCTACTCTTTTAGGCTTGAACTTGCCATACCTTTTGGATTTTCTTTTCTTAAATGGCGTCCATGGCAGCACAGAACATTAAGACCAGGAGAAAACTCTTGAGCTTTCTTCTGCCAGCAAAGATATTTAACTTTTTCTTGGCATCTAAACAAAAGATCTATCCAATAATTTTGTTCAATCTTCTTTCCTTGAACCTCTAGATCCTTCATTATTAGATCACCAAGATTACTAGGCAACTTAGACAAAAATGAAATCTTTTGTGTAGTGTCATTTGTCAGATTGTCTTTATACACCTTCGCCATATAGTCATTACCAAACTGATCTAGGAACTTAATATCTTTGAGTTCCATTCGTGCCAGGTCTGTGATGATCTGTTTTATCTCATCTGCTGGTTCTGGTACAAACTGAATTTTGAGTAGCAGTTCTAAAGTGGCTAGGCCTGAAGCAGCAACATTTATTCTTTCTTCTTCTGGTGGTCCCATCCACCAGTCATAGACAATGCCAGCCATGCATTTTTCAGCAAGGGAAAAGATAGAAATATTGTCTAATTTAGAAACAACTTGCATCTGATATAGAGCACCAATCCAAACTCTTATGGATTCAGCTAGATTTGAGGATTTATCTAAATCCAGAACATAACCAGTGGAATTGGTGGCAAACAAATCTTCTTCTACCCATGGATATTTTGGAGTTTCTCTAAAGACATGAGCTTTTTGAAGAGAAGGTAAAATAAAAGAGGGAAACTTGGAGGTAGCATTTTCTAGAGTAGCAACTTCACTCTTAGGTTTCTGAAAGTTTAGTGGCTTTGTGGGTTCTAATTTTCTTTCAGAAGCTTGTGCACTAGATTCTACTCCACTTTCTTCTTGTTTTTCATCTACATCCCAATAGTTGGGAGTATCCATGGAAAGAGAAAATGTGGGAACTTTGTTTTGTCTGTGTTTCCTTTCTTTCTTCTTCTTCTCTTTTGCTTCTCTTCTGTGTTTTTATTCTTGTTTTTCATCATGAAGAAGCTTAAGGTTTTGAATAATGAGCTCAGTCTGAGAACCAAGATCATCTAGAACATCTTCAGCATGTGCACACCAAGTAGTGAGATAATTACCTATTTGGTAGATCTGATCTAGTTCATTAGTATTGGTGGCATTATGTTCTATCAAAGGAGCACAGTCTGCTCGGGTAGTTGGCTGTTTGGACATAGAAGAAGTGGTGCAAAATTTTATTTTTGGAGGCCACTTCCCACCTTTTACAAAACGACGATTGGCATATTTCCATTCTTCAACGGGAGCAAAAGGAACATGTGAAATACGGTGCATTTTATTTACAACAAGAAATGGTTTAGACTCTGGTATATACAATTCATTAGAATCTAAAACAGGTTCAGAAGGAAATACTTCTTCAATAGGAGGCATATCAACTCTTTGAGAGGAAGAGGCTTTAGTAGTAGAAACAGGAACAACATATCTACGAGGTTTGACAAGAGGTCTTTGAATCTATGGCTTGGGAGGAATAAGTTTTACTCGACCATCAGAGATAGCAATGCATTTGAGTTTTGACTCTGGCTTCTTGTCATTAGCAATAGACTTGTATTGGAAATACCAATTGTTCGGAAGTTCAGTAGGGTCATATAGGACACCTTCAACTTGAGCATTGGACAGACCTACAATTACACAGTCTTTTAAGACAGGTTGTTTCAACTTTGGATGAGCATTATTAGTTAAATGGAAGGAAGTCTGAACTAATACAGAAAGATAATCACTGTCTTCTGCCATTTGGAGACCTTGAACTCCAACCATCAATTTCCAACAATCTTTCAAATGGACATCAGTCAAACTTATAGAATAATCAGGAAAGATAGTTCCATATTGACAGCCTGTGGATAGATTACCCATAATTGTTCCTATTCGGGCATGGTCATAACTCTGGTGACGGGTATCAAAGACTTCTGCTATACAGGGAGTGTTTAAACCAAGACGAAAAAGAGGTGCAAGACCAATACGAATACCACCAAAATGAAGATAGTTATACTTCTTATCTTTAGCATATTGTCTTAATTTCTTAATTTCATCTTCAGAAAACAAATTTAGAGCTACTATTTGGACAGACAGACCAGAAATCTTAATAGTAACTTCTACTTCTTTCAAAAAAGACTTTTTCTTGAACACATACGACAAGGGAAGTTTATAGACATCAGTCACATGAAGCAACGGACGATTCCAGCTTTCAGGATTTTCGACAGACTCATGAGTTTCATTTGGATCTTCAGACTCAACAGAGCGAGAGGCGACTTCATTAATGATTTTGCGATCGATGGATGAGAAAGAGCGTAACAGATTTGCCATAATAGAATCGAGAACAGGGCTTTGATACCAAATGATACCAAAATAGCCAAAATAGATGATGGACTCAGTCACTTACTTGAATAACTGAAATTGTGCAGAGCTTCCTCACACTATCCACCATGAGCACGGGAAATACGAAAACACACACGACTCCTCCGGTCCTCAATTCGCTTTACAATCCCGACTTTCAGTGATCTTGGAATAAACTGTCCTCAGATAGGCGGCCCAGCAGGCTTCAGTATTAATTCAAATAAAATGTTACATACCAAGTTATGCTTCAGAGTAGAGCCTTAAAGTCTCTGATCTCTTAGAGCATGTAATACAAACACTCTTTCACACCAAAACTTAACAAGCACGCTCAAGCACACTGTGATCTAACACAAGCACACACACACTTATATAGGCATATGAGAATTATTGAGGGTCCTTGTCAGGCATTACTGGCCCAGACGGTGTCTGCTCAATATTCTCGAGTACAATAATTAAAAATAAAGACGCACTACCAAGGACCTTTCGGTTCTCGGTCACTATCAAAATCTTCATCATGGTCAGGTTCACTGATTTCGGATGAGGATGAAGGAAGCTTTTGATTAGCCCAAGACTGATGTACCCATTCCAAATATTATGATTCCCATGCGTGGTCCTGTTGTTCTTGAGAATCTTGGTACAAATCCACAAATATGGTTGCTTTTTCATCGGATACCTTCTCTTTACCTTTTTCTGTAGCTGCTTTTCCTTTAGTGGAGACTGTAGAAGATTCTCCTTTTTGTAAAGCCCGTGATGATTGTCTTATATCAAATTTGATGGTATCTGTCGTCACATAGAGATTATTTTGTGGGAAGAGATATTTATCATCTGATTTCTTCCACTTGTTAACATAAGCCATGGGATCTATCTCTATGTCAAGGAAGGAATCTTTTTTGCTTTTACGGAAGTCTGGCAGTGATTGAACTGGCATCTCGACTCCATCTAATAATTCCCATTTGAAGATTTGGAACATGCTGACGGAACGTTCAATAGCGCACTGAACCCAAAGCTTACAATTATGATTAACATCTTCCTTCTGCTGCCAACCTAGTTCAAAGATCATTGATGAACAAACCTTGGTAGACAGTAATAAAATTATTAGGAAAAGTGCATCATCACTCCAATTTCCATTCATAACACTAATAGTAATCAATGATTTTTTATTAATCAATAATTTGATTACTTTCTTCCTTGTAATCCTTCTAAAGTTTTAATCATGGACAATTTTTCAGGTAATTTGAGTTTATAAAATTCTTTGAGCCACAAATAAATCTTCTTTACTTCTTCAGCATTATCTGCTAACACAGATTCATCCATCCTTTCGGGACCATAAAGCTGATCAAAAGGATTTGGGACAACGGGATCTCTCAATTCTATACTCTGATAATCATCTGATTCATCCGCTCAGTCTGCCCATCAGTTTGCAGATGGTAGGAAGTACTAAACTGAATTTGTGTGCCCAAATCGATGAAAATTTCCTTCTAGAAGGCTAGGGTGAACTTCACATCTCAGTCTGAGATGAAAATTTTCAAAATATTGTGTAATCTAAACAATTCCCTCATAAAGATGTCTGCAATTTTCACTGTTTTGTAAGTCGACTGGACTCGTATGAATTGAGTTTCCTTGCTAATTCTATCCACAACCACCGTAATGGATTCATTGTGTTTCTTATTCCTTGGAAAGCATGTTGTTATCACTAAGTTGGTACAAATAGGCTGCTCCACCAAACAACCTAGATTAACTCTTTCAAACCTACTTCTAGCTAAAAATTAGCCTTTTTAGCGTGACAGGAATCTCTCAATGATAAAAAATGATTTTATTCAAATGAATTTACACAGATGGCTAACTCTGAAATAGTGTTTTAAGTATGTTTGTATGCAGGTAAAATATGTGTAGAAATCACTACCATTGGGCATATGGAGTCAGTGTTAAGAAACTCAATGGCATGGCTCTTCTAATGGAAGCTAAGGCATATAGATGTTTTGATGAAAAGATAACATATACAGATACACATCAGTCTAATGCTTGAAGGAAGTTAGAACATGATATACATGAATTCTAAGTAATCCAACATCAGATTACTGAAGATAAAATAGCAAGATACCTAATACAAATGCTCATGAAAACATCAATGAATCTCAGGTGAAGAAAAATCCAATAGCTACTGTATATTACTGATAAGAAGTTTTTAAAATAGTATTTTTGTAGTAAACATCATTCAACCCTTTATTCTTAGATAATATGCATATTAATATGCTTAGGTATATTTACATTGGATCTGCCAATAATGCTATACCATTGAGTCTCTTGAATGACACCTAATCTAACCATAACCAAATTATTTGGAGATAAAACTGCGAGCTACTAATTTTAAGACTTAGACACCTAATAGGACTCTATAACCTATTTATTGCATAAACATACTTAAGACTTCATATTTAAATTGAGAAACGTCATGTGCCTCGGTGGCACTAACTATGACCAAAACATAATTTCCCCCACCAAGTCAGAAGACTTGTCTTCCTACTTTTTAGGAGGTGGTGTCATGATCGATGATAAGTTTCTTCATGATGTGCTAGTGAATTGAACAACTTTGTCGAAGACCATGCCTCCATAAAAACATTCCTCTAATGTCCTTTAACCTTTCCATGTGGCTGCCTTATCCCCAATAGACCATCGAAATTTAAAAATGCCACAAAAAATTCTTTGTTGCAGAAACAAGGGAGTTAAGGCAAGTTCATAGCGAAAGTCTATAGCACATTGATTTTAATCAACTCTGCCGCCTGTTTGCTCCCTTTGTTGATTTGAAGCTTTTATTAAGTCAAAATAGCTAAATACAAACTTTTACCCGCCTTCATTATGAAAATACCTCTGATTTATGGCAAAAATGATTCTACAGTGAGTTCGTAGAGAATTTTGGGCTTCAAGCCTAAGATACGCTACGAACTTGCCTAATTGGCAACAAACTTGAAAATTTTTCTTTCCTCCTTCAAAATTCACCTATGGCTCTGCAAGCGATGATTCAAAATGATACAAAAAATATCAAAAAGCTAATTTTTCCACTTTTAAATATTTAGAAGCTTCACCTTTGGCATGTGGGGCTTCATTCTCCTTAGGCTCATATATGACTATTATTTTTAAACCTTTCTTCTTTAGCTCTGATTGTGTCATCTCCATCTCCTCTTCTAGCTCTTTGACTTGCCTTTTAAGTTTATTTCTCTCTTTTTGCAACCAAATATTTCTCTTTCTTGTGTGTTTCATTACCTTGCGTAGAGGAAGTGTTATTTTCAACAGCTTCTTGGAATTGGTCAATGACTCATCATATTGATGGATTTTCTCATTTACTTTCTCTTTGAATTCTTCTATCATTTTTCTGTCTAGCTTGGCTTCCTCTTATTCCAAATTGATTTCAATCACTTCTTCCTTGGCTTCTCTTAACTGCTCCTTTAATAGTTGTAACTAAGTTTTTTCAACAACCTTCTCTTTACCCTTCCTCTGCATAATGATCTCTTCTTTTGCAGGATACAAATCAATGATATCCTATGTGACAATATGCTTTCCTTTGTCTGTAATTTATGTCCTTTTACTAGCCATGACACTTTTGGCAAGCATCAGCCTGGTGAGTGTATTTCTTGGTTGGAACATAAACCTTGCATATTCTCCTGAAAACTCAAGTTTTTTGGTAGTAATACCCTTATTTTTCTTCTTGATTCCTTTAATATCTACAACTTTTACCATTGGATTCTCTTCTATGTCTATGGCTTGAAGAATATCCTCAAGGTTTCCTTCTCCCAATTCTTGGCTTCTTGTTATCATTCCATGACTCTTTTTGTTAATCTTTGACTTGCTACTTTTCGGTGTAGGTTGTGGGACTTTAGTTTCTTGTGCATGCTCCACTTAAACATCCATGGGCTCTCCAATGGGCTCCATTTCCTCTTCATTCAAACCCTTGTTTCATTTGCAGGTTTTTCACTCTTTCTTGAAGGAGTGTCTTTTTATTTAGGTGTCTTCTTGGGTGTTAATGAATCTACTTCATAACCACTAAGGAATAGGAATGTAGCCCAGTCTCTATTTAGTTTTTTCAACTCCTCCAACACCAGAAGTTTAATCAACTGATGATGAAAAATTGAAGCCTCGCTACCTTCTAGCCTAGCTTGAACTTTTTCTGACATCTTGCATAGGCTCCTAAATAAGAAAAATGGAAGGTCTAGAGATTTTTTACTAGTCAAATGCAACAAGAGCCTATAATGGTATTGATAGACCATATGGAACCTTCCTTCACATGTGAAGAATTTTTGAATTACAAGCAATATTTTGGAGTAGTTTTGTTTAAGGCAACTCCTTGGGATTCCAGATGTCATATCTACTCCAATATGTTAAAGTTTCATAAAATCATCACAGTTATGTAATTTAAACTTAGTGGCTTTGAACCACTCTTCTCCCATCCTCAGAATCTTTGTGGCTTGGGCAATTGTTTCAGGTGACACAACAAAGCTCAGCACCCCCACCTTTGATTCAATACCTATGAAATTCACTTCAAAAGATTTTGAAACCTAGACATGAAAACCTTGTTATTTATGACAAAGCCTCATGCATCCAACATTTCTGAAATTTTTTGCAAAGCTAAGGTCCTCATTGAGTAAATTTAGATCCATGGGATCATACCTTATACACAAGCCCCTTTATTATTCTTCTTCTGCATGGCCATCTCCTTTAACACTACGTTGGCCTCTTGATGCTATGACACCTGCAAAGAAAGGAATTGCACAGCAAGCAGCTTTCAAAAAAAGTTGGACTTCTCAAGGATGACAACAAAAAATATACAGAGAGGTCGAAATAAGGATGATAAACAACAACTTTGAAGGTGAATTTAAAAGGTGAATTCAAATATGGGAGGGATAGTGACAAAATGAAAGAGGTTAAGTGAAATAATGAGTGACCACTTATGATTATGTATGTTCCATGACTCCTCTAACTGATCACGTGACCTTGGATTGACCTTTAACCTCTAAAGACTTGACACCTCACCATTTCCTTTATCGGTGAAGAAAAGAATGATTTTGTAGCATTTTCTGTTATAATTCTAGCAGATTAGCTACAAACTCATCAGGTGAGTCTGTAGCGAAAACAACCTGTTTTTAGTTATATTTGCTACAGACTCAAGAAAATACATACAGGTTTCCACAACCAAGTTTTAAACCAATGAATGGACACCTTTGGTGGATTTTGATAGATTTGACCATGATGACATGACAATTAGGACTCTCTAAATTTAGGATAATGACCCATTCATAAAATTTCATCAATTTCATGAACTAATTTGACAATAAAATGAAACCTATGCTAATGACTCTACTAATCAAATGAAATTTTATTTGTGATAACACCTGTAATAAAATCAAGTGAAACGACTTCCCATTTCCACTTCGCTACAGGTATAGGTTGTAGTAAACCCAGAGGGACCTGATTCTCCACCTTGAATTGTTGAGATTCCAAATAATTTGTCAACTATTCAACAATATTTTTACGCATCCCAGGCCAAAAGTAGTATTTTCTGATTGATGTTATAATTTTCTAGTAATCAGGATGTCCAGCATAAGAACTATGGTGATACTCATCCAAAATCATCTATTTCAAGCTCATCTGATTAGGAATGTATATTTTCTCTCGAAATAAAAATATTTGTTCATTATTGATCTTATAATCTAATTCATTTCCCTAATTTTCTGCTTCTTGTGCTTACTACCACAGAAACCGATATTTGGGGTCTTTTTGCACTGCCTCCAAAACTTTCTCCTGGAACTTAAATTTCACTTGATTAAAGTGGAGTTCGTAAACACAATGTAATTTTCTACTCAAGGAATCGACGATGTGGTTTTCCTTACCTTTTACATCATCAATTTTGAATTTGAATTCACTCAATAAGGCGTTCCACCTTGCTTAGCGAGCATTTAAGTCAGATTGCTTAAAATAGCTAGTCAGGTTGTTGTGGTCTGTTTTTAGCAGAAACTTTTTCCCTAACAAGTAGTGCCTCCATACTTTGAGTGTGTGAACTACTACAGTTAACTCTATATCATAAGAATAATATTGATTCTCATGATCCTTTAGTTTTCTGGACTCATATGCGATGACTTTTCCATCCTGTAACAACACTTCTCCCACCCCTTCCTTACAAACATCGGTGCAAACTTAAAATTTCTTGTTTGGGTCAGCTACCTTCAATACGGGGGAAGTATTTAATAGTTTCTTTAACAGTTTGAAGCTGATTTGGAATTTAATATTCCACTTGAAAATTCACCCGTTACGTTGCAAAGAGGTAATGGGAAAAGTAATTTTAGAGAAGTCGCCGATAAAAAGCTAATAATAACCATCCAAGCCCATGAAGGAACATTTGGCTGCTACGTTTTTGGGTACCCTCTGTTGGGATGTATTAATCACTGTTAAATGACTAAAATAGTACACATAAATTATCAATCTAGGGATGTCTTTTATTTCAATGGAAGTTGCATTGTTCTGTGCCGATACATCACACCGGAAGCAAATCCAAATTATGAAAATCATTGTTGAAGTAAATGCTGGAAAGAAATCACACATGCATAAATAAAATTATCTACAAAACTGTGATCACACCTCAATTAATTTGTTCCTAGAGCACCACACAACAATTACCCAGCTGGTATCTCTAATCCCACATGTGTAACAACATATGAAGTATTGGAATTTAAGTAGATCTATTCTGATCTAAAACAACAGCAATAACACTTCCTCTGATACATAAAGTAAATCGAAATATATATACAAAATTACCTTAACCGTTGTACTCCCTGTTAAAGATGAGGGCCTTTCTTCCCTAGCAGGGTGCAGGAAGAGAAAGAACTTAATGGAAACTAAATCAAATAATGCATGTAACAACAAAAACATGATAACTTGTATTAATGTGATCAAAATTACAGAGCCAAAGTAATGTTTTTCTTCACTAACAGTTCTAGCTCAAGGGTCTAGAACTATATAGTGGTTACATCTCAGAAAAATGAGGGATGGATCAGTCATGAGAATCTTATGATTCGCATGCTGATCAAAATATAATACATATAGTTATAACCACTTTCTTAATAAAATATCTGACTGGAAAAATATAGATTACAATCAAAACCGCCTAGAGGTTGTTATCCAAAAATACAATATGTAATAACTTCTACAACTATCATGATAAATCAAAATTGAAGCGTAATAGCTAGAGGATAGGTCAACATCAGAATTTTACGAGATCCAGTTAGAGATATAGATGTAACAGCATTTCGTTAGCGGGTCTGTAATGGCATGGTGTAACAGCATCATGGTGTAATAGCTCAATGTAACAGCACACCTTTAACTACTCCTATACGCCTCGTGCTCTAGATATTTTTTTTATAAATAGCATCTGGAAAGACAACAAAAGACCATAGATCTTCTCCAAACATTCATCCTGAGTTAATCATAAAAAAAACATGATACATCACAATAATTGATGAAATGGCAAGGTTATGAAAATAAGGTGAAATAGCACAAGTTAAGATATAAAGGTAGGAAAATGAGGCAAAGATAATCCCAATGGTTATAGTCATGAGGTAAAATAGGGGAAACAAATGTAGGAAATAAGTGAAAAATTGGCACCCAACATCTCCCCTCAGCTGAAGCACTTATATGTCCTCATGCAAAATCTCATCTCTCATGACAATATCTCTGGTGCAGGTCAGTGAGATCATAAGCACTAGTTGTATCTTCATCTGCAGACCTGTATCCTTGAATAGCCATCAACTGTCGTACCCAGGACTCTGATTCGTACTTTTTTAATTCATAATTACTCTGATAATCCTCAATTGGCAGCCAAATCAAAGGGAACTTGAACCTTAACCAAAGCCAAGAAGAGCCAATGGTTTGTATTGTCTGTGCATATGCTGGTACATGTGTAACAGCCACCACAAAAATTTGGAATGAAAATGGGTCCCCCTTCAACAGCTCAACACTACTGGCTTCCGTGCATTTCAAGCACCCAGTCAAGGCTCAAATCTTCATCATTGAGAACTGATTGAGACAGAAGTTCACAATACTTATTCTGTAAGTGGAAACAAGTTCCCTTATCTCAGAAGTGCTCAAAATTCTTCTAAATTCCCACCTTAACTCGACAGCCCATCCTGGTTCTGCCTGGATCCATAATGCCATCTTCTCTTCATTAGCATCCATAGATTTGGTGGAAAAATTCCACTCAATTTGATTCTTCATGAAGCACACAAAAGCTCACAACTGCATATCCCCCATATAGGAGAATATTGTCACCACAATTTGCATACTTACATGCTCACAACTGATATTGTGCAATAATAACTCACACAGCAGGCTTTATTCATCAAAATCGAAGGCACGAAAGACATCTAAGAATGTGGGAGTGGAAGAACACAGATAGGGTCTGTCCTCCATAACAGCTTTCATCTGGAACAGGAAGTAGCGTTACCACACAAAAATGGGGTAGGATAGGGAAGGTTGCCTGCACCCCATTAGATTGAGGGAAAGGTCATGAAGCTTTTGCTTATCCATGGTAAGATCCTGAACCTGCTGTTGTAACAGCAGGAGCTATTCCTCCTGCTTATTCATAGTTTCCTTCCTCTTATAATTCTCCCATCCTTTCTTCAATTCTTCTTTCATCTAGTTTTCATGTAGAGTGTTTATGTCCTGATTTTCTTTTTGTGAAATCGTCCCCTCCCGAAGGAAGATTGCTTCCTGTTTCCACTTCTACAATTTAGAAATTACCAAGATTTTCTCAGAACTCCATCCTGAGACGGGACCCGATGTTCTTTTGCATTCAATATCAACATCAATAATGGGTATAACAGCCTTTGTTGAATGGGTCTTCTCCACCTCCATTGTTGGTTATTTTGTAACAATAGCTTCATCAATGGGTTCTTGTGTATCAACCCCTTTGTTTCCACCTACAGTAGCCTTTTTGTCCATTGTTGTTTCTTCTATAACGGCAGTGACCTCCATAGGTTCTTGTGTATCAACCTCTAGGTAAATTACTACAGGAGGCTCTGATTTAACTACATGTTCTTGTGTAACAGAAGTATCTGTATTAGGTTCTTGTGTAACAGCCTCTTGAAGTTTTGTTTCGGTTTCCATTGGGCTGGTGTTTTCCCCACAGACCTTATACCTTGTTGTTGTTAGTTCTTGAAGACATGCGGCGCATACAGGTACAAATATTTCCGTCCCCTTAGATGATATTTTTTTCAACTCTTCATTTTCCTTTCTTAGATTTTCAAGTTCTAAAAGCAAGACATGAGTTTCATCCTTACCTGATGAGGATGGTTCTCTTTCTTCTTTTGATACTTCTGCTTTTGTCTGCTTTCCAGCTATGGGTGAAGGTTCTGTAGCCAAGTTAACTTTCACCCTCCTTTTTGGTCGTTTATCCTCAATTGGTTCGTCAGTGGGTTCTTTCCAAACTCTGACCTTGGCAGGCCAAGTCTGGGTTTCATCTTCTGCCTGACTTGCTCCCAAAGTCGCAATCTGTTTTCCCCAACTTGTCCTGGGCCTTTTTCACTCGAATTATTCCTAACTCCTTCCTTTTTGTCTTATCGCATCCAACATGGTCGATTTGATGAATTTTTTATTGGTCACACATGCTTCTAGATGTGTTGATGTCTTTACTACTGCCACCATATGATTAATGTTCCCCAATAAGTAGAATGGCAGGTTAATCTTTTATTGTTACCGAAGGTGATTGAGTAGAGGTAAGTGATAATTAAACACAATTGTGGATCTGCCCTCACAAGTGATGTATTTTATTATACCCAAGGCGACATCTGCCCATGGCTGAGGGGGTGCTAACATGTCAATTCCTCTGCCTTTCTTCTCCAACGTTTCTTCTTCTTCTAGGAAGTCTTCTTTCAAAGAGGGGTCATTGATTTTTCTATTAAACCACCTCCATCCCTCTACTGGAAATGTAGTTACTCGGGCAATTACTTATTCAGTCACCTCAATTTTTAGGCCCCTAACTCGGGTCTGGTGGTTATTCAAATTCTAAGCGAATTCGGTTGCAACCGCCTCATCCGAGCCTTCCAACTTCTGGAAATACTCAATCCATATGGCATCTATGAATACCTGGTAGGCTTCTAGACAGTTTTGCAAGGCATCCATGGAATCCTCTCGTGCCTAAATTCTTCTCCACCCATCTTATTTTTGTTTCTAAATTCGCTCCTTATTGTTCAACCCATTGTAATGTCACTGCTCTGCTTACTTTCTCTCGGCTCCTTACTCTTCTTATCCGAGATGACGAGTTTGAGATGAGGATACAAGGCTTTAGTCGAGGAGGGCGATGGGAGGTGATAGGATTTACGGATTACCGAATCGTACCTCACACAACTCTTCATAAATGTCCTGTTATGGAAAGTCATGTGTTCTAACTACACACTCTTTCCGGCCAGATTTAGTCATTATTGGCGATAGTGATATTAATTGGATGCATGCGGGGTTGATAACGGTTTATGACTACGGATTTTTTCAATGATTACAAGATATATCCCCACCTTCTTTAATGGTGACAGCCTCCCATGACCGTCACAGGAATATCATTACTTTTTCCATTAATCACCAAATTATAAATATGACGTTACCTTTTGAATGATGTACTTGAAGTGACGTAGAGGAGGATTTTGAATTGGCGGCGTACTGTTTTCAGTGATCGTGGCGATCATGCTTGGCTGGCAGAATTATTGTTGTCATGCGACGAAACATAAGAAACACTGTTCGTGGCTGTCGACTATTACATGTGTAACATCCAAGACAGCCTTTATATTATTCTTCAGAAAACATGATGATTAGGAGAAATAGGTATAGAAATAAAATTAAATGAATAACATCATCTTGTAGAATGTATTAGGAAGGAGAGATGATGTTTTAGGAATCGAAAAAAAATGGGTGTAATAGCCACCACAGGAGTGGTTTTCAGTTATTACAAATTGTCTGATTGCACCCTAGGAAGAGGTTTTCACAGTCATATTTGTTGTTTTTGTTATTATTATTATTATTTTTATTATTATTATTATCAAGGGGTGTAAAAACTTCCACAAAAGTGGTTTTTAGCTACTGCACTTATTCGAATTTCAAATTTCAGGCTTCTAAGGGGAATGTTCCCATACTTCTGTAACATGAAGATCAAAGTCTGTGAAAATGTTAACAAATTATTCCTTCGAAGCGGGTTGATTATATAAACTTAGACGATGCCCATTAACCAATAACAGTGTCTTAGCACTGTCGATGGTGACCAATTGTACAGTCACATTGTCAAAGACCGTGTCTACTTTGTAAGGACCTAGCCATCTGGTGCAGAGCTTGCCTTTTAAATCCTTGAAACTTGAATCATACAAGAGAGCCCAATCTCCTTTCTGGAACTTCTTCTTCTTAATAAACCCATCATGTCATCTAGCTCTCTGCTGTTGAACGATATCTGTTTGCTGAATAGCAGCCAACCGTTTCTCTTCCAACTCATTGAGCTGGCTCAATCTTTGTTTCTATGTTGTGCTTAAGTCAATATTGACCTACAATGTTGCTCTTAATGTCTTTATCTCTAACTCTATGGGAAATAAAGGATTCTTACCATACACCATTTCATATGGTGAGAATCCAGTAGTATTCCTCCATGTTGTTATAAAAGGCCACAACACTTCTAGAAGTTTCTCGGCCCAATTTCTTCGTTGACTGGCTACTGTCTTTGTTAAGAGTCCCTCAATAATTTTATTGGTGCTTTCTACTTCACCATTTTCTTATGGGTGATAAGGTGAAGTGATCGTATGATGAATTCCATACTTCTCAACCAACTTCTTGATCAAATGAGATGTGAACTGAGGGCCTCCATCTGTCACTATCTCCATTGGTATCATGAAGCGAAAAAATATATCTTCAAACAGGAATTCTGAAATAGCCTGCCCTGTAGCTCAAATTAGTGCCTTTTCTTCGACCCACTTTTTGAAATAGTCGGTGCAGACCAATATGTATGATTTTTTCTATGATGAAGGATTAATTGGCCTTACAAAGTCCACGACCCATTTCTCAAATGGTTATATCACTACCTAAGGCTATAATGTCATCTCATCTGATTTCAGAGCTTGGCCCATCCTTTGGCAGCAATCACATCCCTTTAGAAACTTCTTGGCATCATGGAATATGGTTGGCCAGTAGTACCCTATTGACAGTACTTTATATCTCATCCTTTTGTCAGCGAAGTTCCCTCCACAAGGTTCCTCATGACAAGCTTTCAATATCTCAAGTACCTCATCTTCTCTAACACATCGCCTAATCTAAAATTTTGGCCGAGTGCGATAGAGATTTCCCTATATCCAGGAGTAGGTAACACTCTGTTATATAATCTTCCTCTTTTCTTTGGAAGATAACTAGTGTGGAAATTTTCCTGCAAAAAGATAATTGGCTATATATGCATACTATGGTGAGTGAGTAGATATGGAAAAAATATATTCCTTTGGAAAGGTATCCTCAGTGGTAGTGCAGTCATCACTTATAGTTAATCTAGAAAAAAAATCAACAACCACATTATCCTTTCCGGGTTTATCTAAAATAGTGATATCAAATTCCTGTAACAATAATAACCATCATGTAACTCTACCATTAGTAATAGGTTTGTTCATTAAAAGTTTAATTGAAGCATGGTCAGTGTGTACAAATACTTGATACCTGATGATGTAGTGTCGAAATTTGTTGATAGCATGCACTACTGCTAGGAATTCCTTTTCATTCATTGTGTAGTTGAGTTCTGTTGGAGTTAGATTATTGCTGATGAAATAGATGGCATAAGGTTTCCTCTCCTCCAGCTACCCCAAAACACCACCCACAGCTATGTCAGATGCATCCGTAGCGATATGGAATGGAAATCTCCAATTTGGTCTCCATAAAACAGGTGTTGTTGTTACAGAATTCTTTAACTTTAGAAAGGCTTGCTCACACTTTCCTGTCCACACAAATTCTGCATCTTTCATGAGAAAAGAAAACAGAGAAGATGAAATCTTTGAAAAAAATTCTATAAATCTCCTGTAGTACCCTACATGTCCTAAAAAAACTACCTACCTCTTTTGGAGTCTTGGGAGTTAGGATTTTCGAGATTACCTCAATTTTTGTAGGATCTGCCTTGATTCCATCTGCCGAAATGAAATTTCCCAGCACAATTCCCTCGGTCATCATCATGTGGAATTTC
This sequence comes from Pinus albicaulis, assembly GCA_034641835.2. NCBI lineage: Eukaryota > Viridiplantae > Streptophyta > Pinopsida > Pinales > Pinaceae > Pinus > Pinus albicaulis. The sequence continues at coordinate 213,969,389 of CM076575.1, read as the reverse complement.
TCTGTGCTCAGAGAAACATTATTTTGTTCACAACATTCCAACACATTTTCCAAATTGACTAACGTTGTCTCAAAGGCATCCCCGTAGGGTGTAAAATCATCCATAAATATTTCAAGATATTCATTCAATATATCAAAAAAATTACCCAATATTTCCCCATGAAAATTTGTTGGCACATTACAAAGGTCAAAAGGAGGGAATCTGTATGCAAAATTTCCCCACAAGGAAGTGAAGGTTGTCTTGTCTTGGTCTTGCGAGGCAATCTGTATTTGATTATAGCCACGGAACCCATCCAGGAATTAAAAATAATAATTCCCAGAGAGAGTATCCAAGACCTAATCAATGAATGGTAAAGGGAAATGGTCCTTTTGAGTGCCCTTGTTAAGCTCTCTATAGTCTACAAAAACTCTCCACTTGTCATTATTTTTCAGAACTATGAAAAGTGGAGACACCCACTGGATGTCAGAAATGGGCTAGATGAAATTAACATTAAGGGTTTTCTGCAATTCTTCTTTCACTATCTCCTTAAGAGCGAAGCTCATTCAGCACTATGGTTGTGTAACTGGTTTTCAATCCTATTTAAGATAAATGCGGTGAGTTCATATGCCATGATGGATTCCTTTCATATCAGTATAGTCCCATGCAAATGCCTTTTTATATTTCTGTAACAATTGTAACAGTAACCTATTTTGTTCAGCAGTCAAGTTAGGATTAATGTTTAAACATTTCTGAGGTTCAATTTCAATGGGACTGTTGGTAGTATGTGGAGTGGTTTTCAAATGTTCAATGATTACATCATCTATCTCATCTTCCCCCAGATCTCTAATGGAGGCAACATAAAGTGAATTTCTAATAAAACCATTAATGATATCATCCTCTATTTCATCCTTAAAGTATTGTTCCTTTCCAAGCGTGAGGAGAGGTAAGGAAATATCACATTCAGGTTCAAATTCGTCCCACTAGAAACTACTCAAATCCATGTGAGGTTTTGCTGGGGGGGTAAAGGTTCAGGTTCTGAGTGGCCTGCCCATATTATATCACCATAGATCCGGACCTACACCTGATATATGCATCTGCAGTGGCTAGCCACAGTATTCCCAATATTAAAGGATGACCCCCCAAATTGGATTTGGTTTGTAAAATGAGAAAATCAGCCTGATAATTCCAAGAAGCCACAATGATAACCACATATTCTATCATTCATTTGGGCTTGACACAGGACCTATCTGCTAATTCAAGCCTTGTGGGTGTAGGTCTAAGTCCATGAAGTCCTAGGGAGATAAAGAGGTCTTTAGTCATGACATTAATGGTTGCCCCCAAATCAATCAAAGTGTTGGTTATGGGTTGGTCATCAATATGGATAGTCACTGTAGAATTCCCTGGGTCATTACATTTAGTCAACAAAGGCTGACTGATCATAAGATCAAACAATTACCCCATAACATGGATAGTAGCAAGGTCTTTTGGTTTTCTTCCAAGCTTTTTGACACACAAATCCCTCATTGTTTTAGCATAGATAGGTACTTCCTTAAGAGTCTATAACAATGGAATCCGCACATACAAAATTTTCAGTTCCTTGAGGAATTCAGATTCAGGTTGTGAGGTTGGCCCAATTTTAGTTAATCGTTGAGGGTATGGAGGATCCTGAATTTTGACAGTTGAGTCAACTGTCACAGATTCACCAGCCTTTCTTGGGTTAGATGATGTAGAAATAACAGACCCTCGTCAAATGGCTGCTATAGGTGTAATAGCAGGTGATGTATTAGTTGTCTCATAATCGACCATATCCTTTCTAGGTGACTCACATTCTTCCTCGGTGATAATGAAAGTATGTTCAGGTTTGATTACTTTTCATGATCGAAGTTGAACCTCATTGAGTCCAATGGGAGTAATAAGATAAGTCTGGAAGGAAACCAGAGCGTATATGCTCTAGGCTACCTTATTATTCAGATTGGGGTTAGGTTGCACATGAAATTGGGGTCGGACAGAAGGTGTGGGATTTTGAAGAGAAGGCAACTGTAACTGCTATTGCATTGGTGGTTGTATGGACCTTAGCCGTTACCTCTCTAATTATTTCTCCAAGGATGAAGTTTCGATAGAGGATATTGCATTGGTGGAGGGGAAGGCCACTTGTTCCATGGTGAAGGAAATTGTGTTGAGGAAGGAGTAGGATACTGCCTGGATATTTCTAGCTATTATAAACACTATTCCAAGGATAAAAAGAGGAAAAATCTAGAGGCATACCTATAGGTCATGGCATTTATGGCCTCTTTTATCCAATGAAATAGGAAGACTGGACATCCTCACTTGATTCTTGAAGTACGATGTTCAGTCTAGGAAATTCAGGACATTGATTCATAGAATGTGACAATTCGTAGATCTTGCATATGCTAATGCTACGCATTCCACGTTCTCTTTAAAAATGTTTAATTTTGCATTGGGGGCATAATATTGCTAAGGTTTCTTCTGTTTCTGCTTGTGCTTTCTTAACTTGTACTGTAGTGATCTGGGAAAACAGAGTGCCAAGGAGGTCAGTTTTAAAATTCTCAAATAGATTTCCATTCTCTACTCTGATTACTCCTCCACTTGTGGAATTCTGTATCCAGACTGAAGGGTCTCGAACTAAACTTCTCCCTTTACCGATCCTCTTGAGCTGTGTAGGAAAAGCTTCATTATTTCTTCAAGTGTTTCTTGCGATATGTCTTCTTTTCCCAACCGATTCAAATGCTTGAGAGAGTCATCTCTTATACCTCTTCAGAATATTGGTTTCATAATTTCAGGCACTAAGTTACTAAACTTAGACCTTTGTAAATTGAAATGGAATCACTCCATATAGTTTTCCAAACTCTCCTGCTCATTCTGTGAAATTCTGAAGATCTCTTCCTTCAAATCCCTAGTTTGACAGTAATCCTGATACTTAAAGAGAAAGGTCTCCCTCATGTCATTCCAAGTTCGAATCGTGCCAACACCCAGTCTCATGAACCACCTTAATTCTACTCCTTTCAGAGTAGTAGGAAATAATTTCAACTTTTGGGCGTCTGAAGCGTAGTCATAACCTCTACACAACACATCAAATTCAAACAAAAAGGTATTAGGATCTTGACCAGCCATCCCTTGAAAGGATGGTAGGGATCACAAAGGAATATTTTTCATATGAGCCTCATCCCATGTCACTACTATTGGGAATTCAAAAGTAACAGAGCTATCTATCTTGACATTCTCGTCCCCCATGGCTATTCTTCCTGATGGGATGAACTGACCTCGGAGTATGCAGGAGAATGATAAACAAAAGGATCAGGTTGTTTAAAGACTATTTTTTTGACTACACTACCAACGTCCAAATGATGATCAATTAAATTTTGTTCCTCAGGTCCCTGATGCTCCCCACTGGTCTCCCCTTGTCCTTCGATTCTCAAATCATGATCAATGATTTTCCACTATTTTTTTTAGATATAGAGTCTTGATATTAGGAGTGGATATGTTGTTTGAAGGGTGGTGAGGCCCAGACATGGAAGGTACTGATGCCTTAGGCTTTGATATAGTAGCCGCTTACTGTGGTCTTGTCTTACTATTATCTCTGTATGAAGTAGACTATTCCTTTTCTGCCCTTAAGATCAAATCTCTAAAGAATGTCTTTCTTCCCAAGTATGCACTCTTCTTTTCCTTCTTACGACCCATATTTCCTATAGTTAGTAGAGTGTGGGGTTTTTGTGGATTTTGCTATCATCCTATTGGCACACATGGACCCTTTGTGTATCAATTCATCCTACAAGTGATTCAGTTTCTATAGCGGTGAGCCCGCCCGGGTACCTTAGAGTGATGCACAGGTTCTTACCTCTCATCTTACCACCCAACAACTATATAGCTGAAGACACCCTAAAGAAAACACCCAAAAATTCAGGCTTCTAAGTGTCCCAGCGAGACATTAGTGAGCCCGCTCAGGTATCTTAGAGCGATGCATAGGTTCTTACCTCTCATCTTACCACCCGACAATTGTGTCACTAGAGACACACTAAAGAACACACAGAAATTGCACCTCTAAGTGCCCTAGTGTAGCAATGGTGAGCCTGCTCAGGTATGTTAGAGCGATGCACAGGTTCTTACCTCTCGTCTTACCACCTGGAAATTGCAAACTCGGTACACTCTATCTTCTAACAAACAACTCGGGTTGATTGGATCATCACTGCCATCCCCGGCAATGGCGCCAAAATGTTGGGTTGTATTAATCACTGTTAAATGACTAAAGCAATACACATAAATTATCAATCCAAGGACGTCTTTTATTTCAATGGAAATCGTGATGTCTGTGTCGATACATCAAACCAGAAGAAAATCCAAATAACGAAAATCGTTGTTGAAGTAAATGATGGTGTTAGGAATCTATGATTAGCAAGATTGGCAAAGTCAAATCATAGAAACAACATTATTTCAACCACTTTGGGATTCTAGGATCTAGCCCTCCTGAATCCGGAGAGGGATCACTCCAATAAGTGCAAAGATGGATTTGTCTTTAAAGTTTTATGTAATGATTTTCGGCTAGTTATGAAGGCCAAGGGTTTTGTTTTGTTTTTGGATGGTTGAGCATGATTATTATTCGAGGTGGAAAGTTCTAAATGCAAAGAGTTTCAAAGGTGTGAAGTTGCAAGCAAATAGAACAAGCTTCAGCCAAAAAGATAGATAATTGCAAGTTTTAGTCCATTGGGCTATGGATTCATAATAGGGTTTAATTGAAACAACAAGGTTCAAGAGTGGTCTATGGGGAAAGTCATGTATGTCTAAGGATCTCTTTGAAGTTGGATTTATGGAACGAAATGATACAAAAAGAAGGGGAATTAAAAAAATGAAGAACAAAGAGTAGCCTAGGATCTGGTAGGTACTTTGAAACTAGCTAGCCTTTGAAAAACACTTAAGAAATACATAAAATCAATCCAGGATCTGGTAAGTACTTCGAAACTAGCCAGCCTTTGATACACTTTCGATAGAAAACATATAAAAACAGAGGGAAATTTGAAGGCAACTGTTGGAGTAGAAACTAGCGGGCCAGGCTCACCACAAATCCTCTCCTAGCTCTTCTTTACTTGGTAACTTTCAAGACAAACACAAAGATAACAAAGAATGGCCTAAGATCTGGTAAGTACTTTCAAACTAGCCAGCTTTTAACACATTCTAAGGGAAACTTTCAGACAATATTTTGGGATAAAACTAGGACTAGGGCACACCATATCTTCCTTAGTTCATCTCTACTTAACATATACTGAAAATAACATTTAATAATAACAACTAGCTCAGAAAGTAGGACGAGGGAATGCCAACATTCCTGTGCTTGAACTGCATTGGATCATTCCTCAATAACTCAAATTGGAAGAAAACATTTAGATAAAGATTTTCAGTCAGAGAAGGGTAATGATATATAGTAGGTCCTAACTCTATGCATGTTTTTCTTTATAAGAGAATATGAACACAGTGAAAACATAAACAAAATAGCAATTTACAATAAGAAATAACATCATCGTCGACATAGACCAGGATCCAATAAATCAGCTTGTATTGATGCTCCAAACCAGTTACAGCTTTAAGTCCAATTTTCTAGCTTAACAATCATCTACACTTCCCAGACTAACTTATCTATCACAAGCAGAGCTTCAAGAGCTAGTGAACACTATTCACAAGTAGAAGTCTCAAGCTCAAGTATATTTCAAAATTCAGCCACCAACCCTTTTCTCATCTTCTACAGAAGTATTTATAGAAGAAAGAGGAGGTGATATTTGATGAAAGATCTCCCAAGATAATTAATACAGTATTAATGGCTTCTTGGCCTTTGAGGGGCTCGATGAAGAAGTTTACAGATGTTTCTGACTATATTAATGTTTTTCATTTAAGATTAAGCTCAATGGGAGCTCTTTTTTACTTTTGAGGCTCTGTGTTATATTAAAGTAACTCTGTTGATATTTTGTCATTAAGTTTATTTGCATAATTAACTTCTCTGGCTGCACTAAGGCAAATATCTGATCTTGATCAATAACTTCGGCCTCTGTTTGAATTCCTTGAGGCACAGGTGGCACTGTGGTAGCTGGGAGGAATCAATTTTCCTCTAAAGTGGCAGCGGAGGCTTTCTTGTCTGATAAAACACTTATGATTTTCTTTTAACTATGTCTTAATTGGGAGGATTAGGATTTTGATAATCAATCTTATCTGTAATCCCCACAGACCTGTCTTCAATCTCCTGTTCTAGTGCATTTTGTCTTCAACATTGATACTCTTTAATTTGTGATTTTATTCACTGTGTCTGGTTGATGTGCAGTGCTGCGCAGGGCTCGTGAGGCATCAATGCCTTTGAAGCATTGACGAGGCATGGAAAATTAACCCATGGATGGATTCCTTTTAATGAATCGAAGGCGTGAGAATCGACACTCCCAGCCTTCGGCTTTTTATATAATGGAAAACCATTTAATCACCTTTTAACAAATAACATACCCCAGACTTCAAAACTCCCGATAAAACCAAGCTGCATAAACCATTTCGGGTCACAAAAGGAGCCCGCTGACGTCAGGGTCTTTGTGACCCGAAATGTTTATTAAATCCACCCTATAAAGCTCCCCGGATCTGTTTGGGGCCTGCTGACATCAGCCCAAATGTGACCCGAAATTTATATCAAATCTGCCCTATAAAGCTCCCCGGGTCTGTTTGGGGCCTGCTGACATCAGCCCAAATGTGACCCAAAATTTATATCAAATCCGCCCTATAAAGCTCCTCGGGTCCGTATTTCACGACTATGCAAGAAACCAAACAAGACCCACTCCAATCAGTTGTTGCCACGTGGGTGCCGACACGTATGTTAACTAGGCGTTGGGGACCACCAGTTCTGTTGGACTGGTGACTGTTGTCATGGCCGTGGGGACCAGGGAAATTGATTGTGGGCCATGGATCACTCCATACCTTAGTTTATCCCCCGAGCTCCTATGAGTGCGATCACGGTTCAATGAGCTAGCCTCAGATCGGACATCGCACGTCAATATCGCACTGAGCCCACAGTCGAAATTTAACGCGAGATGAGGGATCAATGAGGTGGTATTATCCCATCAACGTGGTAGCTTTTTACAGGATCGATTTCCATTGAGTGTTTCCTTGCTGTACCAAAAGCGGTGCGATCAAAACTGCTTCCGGCCTTTGAACAGTAAGTGACTGTAGGTTAAACCGAGGTTAGCACCCTGCTTCTTATTCACTTCGGTCCATTAAACTCCAGGTTCAAACCCTGGAACTGTGGCTCCATCAACTCATTCCCGATTTATTTCTTCTATAAGCGGGTTTCTTCCTTTAGACAAGGTTCGTAGCTTCTACGGGCAACAACATTATAGTACCATACTGGAGCGCTATCGATCCTTCCAGTGATCGATAGCAGATCATGAAGTATAGAATCTAACTCATAAAATGGAATTTCATTCAAACACCTACACAATACAAAACTACATTTCAAAATATTGCGTTATTTGGTTTTACTACTTCAGAGGGTGTGGGGAGGAGCGTGGCCATTGGATGGCATCAACCAACGATGTTTTCGATGGTTTTGGGGGTTTCGGTGTAGTTTAAAAATGAGTTTTAAACTAGGTAAAAGATGATTTTCATGAATGGAAGAAGGGGAATCATGAAAATAGAGGGGTTTTATGGACGAAAAGGGGAGCAAAATGGAGGTTAGTTTTTTTCTTTCAAGTGGAAGTAGGGGAAAATGGATGATTTTGCAGCAGTCTTTTCTCATGAAATCAGGCAGAATTTCTGAGTATACAAAAAGGGATAGCAGTGAAGATTTGGACAGAGGCATGAGGCCTTCAAGAGTCTTCAAGAGATAACACTTTTTTGCAATAAAATTTGTTCCTTGAAGGCTCCAAAGAATGATTTAGCCACCTTTTGGTATAACAAATTGCACAGGTGGCTAACAGATGGAAAGAAATCACTAATGCAGAAATAAAATGATCTACAAGACTATGAACACACCTTAATTAATTTGTTCCTAACGCACCACACAAAAATTACCCAGATGGTATCTCTAATCCCACATGTGTAACATCATATAGAGTATTGGAATTGAAGCATATCTATTCACAGCTAAAACAACAGCAACAACACTTCCACTGATACATAAAGTAAATAGAAATATATATACATAGCTACCTTAACCGCTGCAATCCCTACTAAAGAGGAGGGCCCTTCCTCCCCAGCAGGGCGTACAAAGAGAAAGAACTTAACGAAAACTAAATCATATGATGCATGTAACAAAAACTACAGGATAACTTGTATTAATGTGATCAAAATCATAGAGCAGAAGTAATGTCGTTCTCCGCTAACTTTTCGACCTCAAGGGTCGAGAACTATATAGTGGTTACATCTTAGAAAAATGAGGGATGGATTAGTCATGAGAATCTTATGATTCTCATGCTGATCAAAATAGAATACATGTAGTTATAACCACTTTCTTAATAAAAGGTCTAACTGGAAAAATATAGATTACAATCAAACCACCTAGAGGCTATTATCCAAAAATACAATACCTAATCACTTCTACAGCTATCGTGATAAATCACAATTATAGCATAACAACTAGAAGACAAGTAAGCATAAGAAGTTGATGAGATCCAATCGGCGGTACAGTTGTAACAGTAGTTCATCAGCGGGTCTGTAACAGCATGGTGTAACAACACCGTGGTGTAGGAGCTCACTGTAACAACACACCTTTAACTGCTCTTGTATGCCTCATGCTCTAGATCTTTTATGTTACAAATAGAATCTAGAAAGACAACAAAAGACGATAGATCTTCTCTGAACATTCGTCCTTAGTTAGTCATAAAAAAGACACGATACATCGTAATAATTGATGAAATGTCAAGGTAATGAAAATAAGGTGAAACATCACAAGTTAAGATAGAAAGGTAGGAAAAAGAGGCAAAGATAGTCCCAATGGTTATAGTCATGAGGTAAAATAGGGGAAACAAATGTAGGAAATAAGTGCAAAACTGGCACCCAACACCCTCCACTCCATGATAGTCTTTATTTCTCAGGGTCTACTAATATTCATTCATCATAAATTACATGGCCTAAATATTGGATATGTTCTTTGTATAAATCACACTTACTGAATTTGGCACAGAGCTGATGATCTCTCAACATTTTTCAGCACCAAGCGTAAATGTTCCTTATGTTCTTCCAGAGTTTTAGAATAAATTAATATATCATCAATGAATATTAAAACAAATTTATCCAAAAATGGATGAAATATGCCATGCATCAAACTCATCAAAGTGGTTGGTGCGTTGGTTAATCCAAACAGTAAGACCACGAACTCATAATGCCCATATCAGGTGTGAAAGGTTGTTTTATATATATCTCGTATTTTATCCATATCTGGTGATATTCAGATCTTAAATCTATCTTTGAGAATAAAATTTCTCCCTTTACTTGATTGAAAATATCGTGGCATCAGATACTTGTTTTTAACAGTCAATTTGTTAAGATACCTATAATCCATACACATTCGCATTGTAGAATCTTTCTTTTTAATGAAGAACACTAGTGCCCCCCAAGGAGGCAAACTAAGACATATGTACCCCTCATCTAACAATTCCTGCAGCTGCATTTTTAACTCAATCAGCTTAGGTACACTCATTCGGTATGTTGCTCGTGACACAAGTCCTTCCCCTGGCATTAGTTCGATGATGAAATCGATATCCCTTGTTGGAGGTAGTCCCAATATGTTTTCAGGAAACACATCCATAAGGTCCTTAACTACTGGTATATTCTCCAACATAGGGGTATTTTCCTTAGATTTATTTAATCCTACTTGAATAGCATAAATTTGACACCCTTTCCTAAGCATTTACCCAGTTGGGATCCAGTGATGGGGTGCAATTGGAGTGGTTTCATAATTCCTTATAACTCCTTGAGAGTACCATATTCAGCCATATAACTGATGGTTTTCTATTTGCAATCTACCATAGACCAATGCCCTTCTCACCAGTCCATTCCCAGTCATAAATTGTATGAACCCAAGGGTGAAATGTTCAACTCAACATTTATGTGTTAGTTCCCTATGTCTAGAGGGAAGTTTGAGACTTTCGCATTAACACTCCTCTTTTCCCCAATGGCTAATTGCACCAACTAGGGATTTTTAAATTCTAGACTTTGTAAATTACATATTTCAACTATTGCGGTATTTATATAGCTTAAAATGGCACTCGGATCAACCAAAATAGATACAATTTGGAAAAATAACTTACCTTCCAATTCTATCATTGTTGGTTGGTAACCCACTTGCTGATCCTCTAATGCAGCGTTGATCCTTGGTATATTCCTTGCAACATCTCCCACTATGGATGCTTCTTTCAAATTGGCTACAATTTCATTTCTCCGTCGATGAGGAAAATTCTTATAGTAATTTGTGTCACTGCAGCCCCAACATTGCAGTAGGGGTTTTTGGGTTTGAACGTGGTCTAGTCTGTTGGATGCCTCAGTAGGACGGTCTTCTTCTTCCCATTCAGGTTTCTGTTGGTTTCTCCCAGATTATCTATTTTTTGGGTTCCTTGCAGCATTTTTGCAATTACTAGGCCTAATACTTTTAAAATTCTATGTACTCTTCTACCCTTTCTTTGGCTTCCGAATCCTACTAGCATATCCTTTCATTTTCGATTTTTGATAGCACATTTGTGCTTTTCGAATCACCTCATCCATAGTCCTTAGATTGAAGAACTCAATCCTTTCCTTCAACAGGTAAACTACTCAAGAACCGTTGTACCTTTTCCTTTTCATCCTTAAAATATGGTACAAACCTCAGTAGAGAAGTAAATTTAGTTATGAACTCATCCATAGACAATTTTCCCAACCTTGAATCATGAAATTGTCGAGATTTTTCATCATATAAATGCTCTATTATATATTTGTACTTAAAATCATGCTAGAACTCATCCCAAGTCACATTATGTTCTTTGATTCCCTGTACATTTTTAACTTCCTCCCACCATAAGGTAGTCTTTTCCCTGAGTTGGTAAAAATCCAATCGTGCTTTGAGCTTGCTGGTATACTGATATACTTTAAATTATTTATTCATGTTAATTAACCATGCTTCAGCCACTTCTTCAGCTTCTCCATTGAACGTGGGAGGCTTAATTTTTCAAAATTCTCCTTGAAGTTCCACTTTAAGTCTTTTCATCTCTTGTTGTTCAAAAAAATTTCCAGATTATGCTTCATGGGAGGCTCTACTTCTATTGCTTCATTGGGTGTGGATTCCTATAGGGTTATGGTCATCTTGTTTTTGTTTTTCACCCTCATCCTGGGTGCCCCTCTCGGGACTAGGTTGTAACTCCTAAGGAAGCCCCTACTTAATCATGCACAAAAACCATCAAAGTGTAACATCCAGATTTCTACTGTTAGAAGTTGAACAAGATAAATGCAAGGCATAATACCACTAGTATTATAGGAGGGCTCTAAAGATCCTAGGGTGGGCACAACCCAAGGATGATCATACTATTTAAAGGATATCCAGGCTAAGAGTTGGAATAAAGCATATCTTCCATTAACTGAAAGTATGATATTACATTACAAGACTACAAAAACCATTGAAGAATAAAAAAATACTAATCTTAATTTCTACTTGCTATTCTACTCCTTCCTATTGATCCAATTCGAGCCTCTTATTTATACATCAATTCGAGAGCAGCCTCCTTGAGAGGAGGCCTACATTTCCCTCGAAAAATCATAAAAAGGGGGATATTGTTCTAGATCCAACTCTTAGCAATAGGTGGATGCATTAAATTCCTTGAGACAACCAAGTTTAGGTCTCCCATATCTAAGGAAAAATTCCCCAAAATCTCTCCAGTGTTGGATCTCTTATAATCATCTCAATATATCTATAAATATTGCACAATAAACATGTTAAGGAACATATAATATGAACACCACATTGAATTCTTCTAGGAACCATCAAGCTAGGAAAATATGTCATCAAGTTTAAAATTTTGGTTCAAAAATTGTTTTATGTGTTTAGGAGTGGATTAATAGGCCTTGTAATTTACCTATTTTTGAGGGACATCACCATGCACAAGGAACTAACTGACACTATGGAATATATTTACATGCAGTTATCTCTAGGATATCCCCTAGTAGAAGGTCCAACACTAATGAATATTGAGCATGTCAAGAAGGCTAGGATGCAATCCACATCTCCATGGCCATAACTATTGACTTCAGTATCTGCAATGAAGAACATCGTGAGTCTCGTCATTCTCTTTGGATTTAAACACTTCCACGAATTGGCCAAAGCCAAAGTCCAAGTGAGGCATATTCTACTATTAATGGTAGTGTGAGCTAGGAGGTTGGTCTCCTTAGGTTCAATTCTTCTCTGAGTGAACAATGTAATTATATGATATAGTATCAGTCTTACAAAAAAATATAGTATTAGTCTAAAAAAAGACTGGAGTGAAAGCTTACTCTTTAAGATATCAGTTGCAGTGAAGTCCTCTTTCCAAAATAATAGTGCCTTTCATGTACCCAATAATACCATGAACCTAATAATACTTAATGGTTGTGTCTATTGGTTATGCCCACTTCTAATTTGACAACTAAATTATGATATATTTTCTTAATATATATATATATATATATATATATATATATATATATATATATATATATATACAATAATGATAAGAGAAAAAAATATATCAATATATATGTAATAACAAAATGTTGAGAGTTCTTAATATCATTTTATTAAAATTATTATGAGTTAAAAAAATTATTTCCAATAACTTATATAATTTTTATTTTTTATAATATGTTTATAATATCATTATAGTATAAATGATTTTAATGACAAATTTAATGATGATAATTAGAAAATATTATTAAACTATTCATGTATATAATAATATAATATACTAGTATTAATAATTTAAATTTAAAAATTATAGTTAAATTGCATATCAAAGTAGTATATGAGCTCATTTTTTTGGAAAACAAAAAAGTTTTAATATAGAAATTTCTAAATTAATTTAAACCTATACTTATAAATAATATTTAATAAATAATGTTTTAAATTATATATATATATATATATATATATATTTCAACTTATAATTTGTATTTATATATATATATATATATATATATATATATATATATATATATATAATTTATTTATTGATATTTTATTAATATATTTCAATTTATATGAGATATTTTTTTCGAAAACAAAGATTAATTTTAGTACAGTAATTCATTAATTTAAACTTATACATACTTATCATAAAACAATATAAATGTGATATTCAACCCATTGATTATGTATAGTGTTTTCATAACGCTTTTCCTGGCACTTAAATAAAGTCTTACATTACTGGAAAAATTAAAGTCTTAGCCCGAATTAGATGGCTTGGTGTACACTTGGAAATCTTGTACATCTTGGGGTGAGTGAACTTAAATGACTTGATAATGGAATGAATAGTCCTCGGAGTTGTTGCTTGACTATTAACACTGGTTATTACATTCAAACCTTGCACTCTGGTTGATGGATGGATAAAATCCTCAAAACTTCTCGACTTTCCCTTAACCGGCATCTGTCGGTGGCAAGGGGGAAACACCCGTCCTGATCTAGTCCATAGATCTCATTGAACAGTCACCGTTATAGCTGAGGAGGTTAAGGTAACGAATTCTCCTTCTGGCTCAGTCCTCAAGTTCATTTTGTCTCTACGATGTTGCGCTCTGCTCTAAGAGGAATCTGGTGTTCACAATTTACCAGAGCCTTCTCCAGATGCCCACTTGGCAACTTGTCTATCTTGATCAAGTATACAGTAACCAACTCCTGTGTACCAAGTGATTTGTTCATTCTGCTATTCTTTATGCATTATCAAATTTTTATTTTCAAGTTCTTTCATTTAAGCATGATTTAAACACTGGTCTCATTGCAAGGATGTGTGGAATTTCTTCTTACATAGAGTGTCGAGGTGAGAATGGGTTGGTTCTCAGTAGGGTTTTCAGAACAGGTAAGAACCTTCATAAATATTCTTGTCTTTTCAGTGTTTGATCTAATCTCCAATTGAAGAGTTTTTCGGGAATTCATGTTTTCAATTTGTGGCTATAAGTTAGGGATTCAGTTGTGGGTAAACTCTCCAACTCGCACAGAGTTTTGTAAACCCCACACTCTACGGTGCTAACCCACCAGCTCACTTAGGTAGGTCCTTACCCAGATCTAAAGTTTTCCATGACTTTGTATTTTTAATTTCTATCCAGAATGAGATTGAGGTATATCAAACCCTCCTCCCTATTGTGGTAGGGTCCGACGGGGTCAACCCTTATGCTGGAGGTATTTAGTGAAGACTGCTACTTTGGAGTTTTGTTTATCTGCTTTGCTTAAATTTTCAAGAGGTTGTCTTTGTAATTTATTTTATATAAATTAATAATGAGGGTTCCTTCTCCTCTCTTCATAACTTTGTAATAGTTTTGGACTAAATTCGCTCAGAATTTATTTAAGTTTCACACCTAGGATATGGTACTCTGCCTTGAACAGTTCCTTCAAGTGTTTCTGTAATTTCAGGTTCTTTGTTGTCTACTGGTTGTAAACATTGCATGGCTACTTTATTGAAATAAATATATAAACATGTGTTTTATACTTCTACTATTTCCTATTATTACACCTGTTTAGCATTTGTGTGACATGTTTTTGTTTTCAGTTCCTCTGCAAACTACGCATGGTTTTATCAGATGTTTATACAATTGTGTTAATTTCTAGTTTTCTTTGACATCCTCAATGTCGTTCTATAACTATTCTTTGGTTAAGATTTAGATATCAAATATATAATGGATATTTTTCCCCAAAATCCTGGAGGACATAAGAGCTCGGTTCCAACTATTCTGCTATTATGGGGTTTAAACCTCCACGGCCATTCTCCTCAAAAAATATTATTTTGTTATATGTGATGTGTGAAGGTTTGTTTTGAAGCCTCTTGGCTCCAGGTTCTATGTTTATTTTCTATTTGTTTGAATGCTTGAGACTTTTCATGGTTTCACTATTTAAAGTTGCTCTCTAGACTCTGTCATTGATCCATATTTATGCAGGAACACAATAGAATACACAAATAACCATAAATACAAATATGTAGCGGAAATAAATCTTCATTTCATTAATATCAAAGAACTAAAACTTGTTTACACACAGAATGGAAATAAACTAGCTAGGGCGTTGGTAGCTTATCTCTAAGAAGATATGTGGTGGCTACATGCCTCTAAACTGTGTTCCAATGACGCTCGGGGCCTATTTATTATTGAGAAACAATGGAAAACCCTAAAAATCCAAAAACCTAACCCTAGGAGATGAAGAGCCAAAACTATGGGCCCTGTTTGCATAAATTGGTACATCAACATCCCAGGGATGTAACTTTGGCATACGATCTCTGTTTGACACACACAATACCTCATTAGAAAGATCATCTAAGGACTATAACTTTTGATGTGAGCAGCATTGAAGAAACTTCCATTTTTCTCTTGGTTTTCCCAAAAAACATTGTTTAGGGCCTCAAAATGGCTCCGGAAGTTCAGGACTTGAAAAAACTGCTAAAAATAGTAAACTGTGCTATAATTAAAGAAACTGGAAAAATGAAAGAAATAATTGTGGGGCCCCAAGTGGAATAGGCAAGTGTCCTCCAATATCCACCTGGATCATTCCTCCTCCCTTAGGAAGCAATGGTCCCCATTGCATTGAGTTCCTCCATGATATGAGGAAACTTTTGCTGAACTTGGTCCTTGGTGAACAACTTTCCTTGGTGCAGGAGTTAGATAGCTTTGACAACCAGACACAGCTGGATATTTTGTTGGTGAGTGCTCTTTATTTGCATTTCCATGATACAATCAGTGGTGGCATGTTCCATACAGTCTGGGTTTAACTGTGTTGGTGTGAGTTGTTTTGCAATGTCAGAGGTGTCTAGTAGAGATGGGAAGTAGGGTAGAAGGAGGTGCACATTGAATATTTGGTGTAGACCAAGAAATGGTGGAATACTAAGCTCAAAGGAATTGGCCCCTATAGCCTTGGTGATGGTGTATGATCCCTATCGGAGTAGGAAAATCTTGCAGTGGGGTACAGCGAGGTGCTCCTTATGAAAATTTAGCCACACTTTGTCGCCCATTAGGAAGTTGTGTGGCACCCAATGTTGATAATTTCATTGCTTGTACTTAGCATTGGCTCTATCTAATATTTCATGAACATGTTGGCGAATATGTTGAATGTTCTCAATGAAGCCACTCGCTTTGTCAGCTTCATATTGGACACGATTCGACTCGGCCTGAGTAGCCGCAAATGGCATGGCTATGTCAATGGGACATAGTGGTTGGAATCGCAAGCCCACATGAAAGGGGTTGTGGTCGGTTGAGCTGTGGAGAGCCCGGTTATAACTGTGTTGTACATAGGGAAGGCTCTCATCCCACATGCATGGATGCTTGGAATTTTGTATGCGCAGAATGTGTATTATCATCATGTTGATGAACTTTTTCTCGCCATCATTTTGGGGATGGAAAGTTGTGGACTTGGTGAACTTGGTGTCTAGCATTGACTAGAGGATGGACCAAAATGCGCTGAGGAATCTATTGTCCCGATCGGAGATGATAGACTGTGGGATCCCAAAGTGCACCCAAAATCGTTCAAAGAAGATTTTATCAAAGGCTTCTGTTGTGATATTATTCTTGCAGGCCGCCATAATAGCCATCTTCAATAATATGTTGATGACCACAAAAACATAGTTGTTTCCATGCTTAGTAGAAGTAAGGCCCAACAAGTAATCCATGGAGGTGGATTCTCAAGGTCGACTAGGGGTAGGTACCAAAGTATATAGGCCTTGCTTCTCGATGGTCGGTTTGGAAATGGCACAATTATTGCAGGATCTGATGTACTTCCCGACATCCTGTCATAGGTTCAGCCAATAGAAATACTTCTGCAATACTACCACTATTTTCTCAACACCTAAATTCCCAATGACTCGACTGTAGTGTGCTTCCTAAATCATCTTGGCATGTCCGCTTGAAGGAACACAAAGATGTCCTAGGTGACATAGTAGTGCATCCTGGAGGTGAAAATTTGGAACTTGCCTACCCTCCAAGAGTGTCTTGTATGTGTGCCCAAATTTCGGATCGTTCTTGTAGAGAAGTGGCCAATCAGAAGACTCGTGCCCACAAGAGTTGAGAATGGTGGTGAGCACCACGATAAGTGGTCAGCTGAGGCAGTCTGCAATATTATTGGTGCTAGCCTTCTTGTACTTGATTTTCAAATAAATTGTTGCAGATATGTGGACCACTTCTGATGGTGATCGTTCTACAATTTCCCTTGTTTTTGTATGAAATACAGGAGTCGGTGGTCTGTGTGGATGATTTTTTACTTCCCCAAAATGTAATGCTTCCATTGTTGACAAGTCTACATAATGGAATACATTTATTTGTCAATATTGGGATACTTGCAAACTATTTCGGACAGTGTCTCACTGTGATATGCCACTAGTTGCCCCTATTGAGTAATTATTGCCCCAATAGCGTAGTCAGAGGCATATGTCTCAATCTAAAATGGTTTTTTTAGGTCTGGTAATGTCAGAACTGGGGCAGAGCAGAGGTGATGTTTCAATTCTACGAATTCCTTCTATTAAGATTCTGACCAAAATAATTTTTCTTTTTCTCCTCCCTTGGTGACTTGACTTAAGGGCCAAGTGATATGAGACAATCCCAACACGAACCTGTTGTAGAAATTAGCAAGACCTAGAAATTTTTGAAGCTCTGTTAGATTGGTTGGGGCTGGCTAATCCCAAATAACTTGGATCTTGGTTGGATCCACATGCACCCCCCATTCATCAATAATTTATCCCAGATATTGAACTTGGGTCATGGAAAAAGTGCACTTCTCCAAATTGGCACACAACTTGTGTTGCCACAGTGTTTGGATGACCTATCGGATGTGGTGGAGGCGATATTCCCAAGTATGAAATAATATTAGGATATCGTCCAAGTATACTACTACAAATGAGTTGGTGAATGGCTGCAATATTTCGTCCATCAGCCTCATGAAGGTTGTGGGAGCATTTTTCAACCTGAAAGGCATGAGCATCCATTCAAAAAATACCTCCTTAGCTTTGAAAGAAATATTCCACACATCAAAGGGTTCGATTGGTACTTGGTGATACCCAGACTTCAAGTCAATCTTCCTAAAATATTTCACCCCTTTGAGTTGGTCCAGAAGGTCATCAATCCGCGAGATCAAGTAACTATTCATAACAGAGATCTTATTCAGCACTCAATAGTCAAAACATAGTCTCCAATTCCCATCCTTCTTCTGCACCAACACGATCGGGCTTCCACAGGGCGATGAACTCAACCGGATGTGACCTTCCTGCAGCAGCTCCTGAATTTGCCTCTTGATCTCATCATTCTCCAAAATAGAGCATCAATAGATCGGTCCATTGGGCAGCGACACACCTTGGGTCAGATCGATGGGATGCTTGACCTGGCAATGCAGAGGCACCCTTGTGGGTCATTAGGGTAATTTTGAGCTCTAAAATGGGCCACCTAAGAAAAATGTATAACAAAAATAAAATTTATAAGAACCAATGGGATTCAAGATGATTATGTCAACCATAGGGGGTGATTCACCATTTTTGGAGTAAAAAAGTAAAAATAATAAAATAATAAAACTACTTTTTCAACTCATATTTTCAACTTATATCTCTAATTTTTTACTCAAATTTCGAGCGGGAGTACTCTTTGGATGCAAAATTTAATTCTTCATCCGGGGAGTACCCATGTTGCATACTTTCGATGGGCCCTCCTACACAAAAAATGATAAATACATGAAAAATGTGTTTACAATCACGTTTTTCATGTATTTCTCATTTTTCATGTAGCAATGTCCATCGAAAGTATGCAACATGGGTTCTCCTTGGATGGGAAATCAAATTATGCATCCAATGAGTGTTTCTTCTTGAAATTTGAGTAAACCCATAAGGAGATAAGTTGAAAATACGAGTTGAAAAAATAGTTTTTCCTTTTTTCCCTCTAAAATTTGATGATGTAATCAAATATTATTTTATTATTTACACTATTATTTTATAATTTCCTTAGGAGTCCCATTTTAGACCTCAAAATTCCCCTAATGGAGGTGAATATTTCCCCATACTCCTCCACGACCTTGTCCATTTGTTGTCGTCATGCGGAGGAGTCTTGTTTAGAGGTTGTGGCCACAGTCTTCTTCTTTCCCTAAGGGTGGATTATCAGGAAAACCAATTTTATGGTTTTGGAAATTATCTTACTACATTGTTTTTCAGTAACCAAAGAGATAGCAGCAGGTGGTGGTATCTCTTGTATCATGTGCAACTTATTTCCCAAAGTAAAAATAACAACACGAGGTCGAGACTCATACATAGAATGTCGCTTCCACAAGTATGGTTGGCCTAATAATACATCACAAACATCAAGAGGAGAAATGTCACATAATAGCTCATCAGTTAAGGGCTTGATGTTGTAGGGAAGGCGGCACTATTGTTTGACGTGAAGATCTCGTCCTTGGTGAAGCCACCTAATGGTGTCTGGCTCTGAGTGTGCTATGGTCGGAAAACCCACCCACTTCACGACCTCTGCTAAAATGAGGTTCTTTTGGCTCCCACTGTT
This sequence comes from Pinus albicaulis, assembly GCA_034641835.2. NCBI lineage: Eukaryota > Viridiplantae > Streptophyta > Pinopsida > Pinales > Pinaceae > Pinus > Pinus albicaulis. Next base: position 213,949,715 of record CM076575.1, on the reverse strand, counting down.
GACAATGAATTGTAGTGGGGAACCCTTTACCCACATCTAGGAGTGGAAGAGACGCTCCTCCTCCTCCAGATCTTCTGATTCCTCCTTCTGGATCTTCGCAATGGCAATGGTGGTGTTGGACTCCACATCAATAATCTGCTTCCCTTTGTCATTCCCACTGTCGGGTTCTGATTCAGATTCAGAGCATGCATCTGATTTATAAGCCCCCATCTCGTCCACCAGTGACTATTTGGCTCGACACTCACTTGTGTTTTGAGTGGAGCTCTTATCGAACTCACACCACTTTCTCATGTCCTTCTTCGGCTTCATGGTGTTGTTCTTTGCTTGCATATTTTGCAGGTTTTCTTGGGCCACCATGCCTTGGCTTTGTCCTTTTTCTGCGGTTTGGGAGAACCTTTCCCTTGCTTTTGATTCGAAAATCCAAAGTCTCGCTTCTTGTGTTTGAATTTCTGCTCAATCTTGGCAGCATACTGGTATGTCATACCAAGTGAGGAGATGTTGAGGAAATTCCATTTCCTCCTGAATGTATCTGTGCAGAAAATTGTAGTACTTCAGCACCAAATGTTTCTTTGAATATTTGATACCCAAATTTGTGCATAGGGTATGGAACGGATTCATCATCTCATGCACATATTGATCCCTTTGTTGCCGCAACGTAGTCCATTGTATGTACTTGTCCTCATAGCTCCCCACGGGATAATATTGTTCCTTGATGGCGTATCGGAAAGAATTCCAAATGGGTATATCTGAGAACAGAGATGGGTTCCACCTCATCCTTTTTGTCACAGTGGTTTTCCCACAAATCCTTGACATGGGGGTAGCTTTGAGGAGTGCAAAAATAATCTTCTCCCGGTCAAAAAATTCATGAATCGAGAAATATCCTTCTAAAAGATTTAACCATTTATCTACAAAGTATATATCTATTTCACCCTCAAATATGGGAATGACAAATTTTTCTTGTACTTTAAAAGGTGTTGCACCTCCAGAGTGGTTGTTGGATGCAGGTGCGCCACCAGTGGGCAGTCGTTGAAGGATCTGGGAAAATTTATCCATCATCGCGTTCCTTTGATTTTCGAGGGCCTCCTCGAGTAATATTTTGATAGGATCTCCTACTCCCTCATCTTTCTTTTCACCCCCCATGGGCGATCATCGGGGTTTGTGAGGCTGATCTTGCAAAGGTTCAACTAGTTCGAGCCTAACTCCTTATACCACGACCTTGTTGGGGACATGCAAAGAAGGATCAAGAAAGAGCAGACCTCTATGATACCACTAATCCGAATTTGTGCAGGAATGAAATAGAATACACAAATAACCATAAATACAAAGATGCACTGGAAATAACACTTCATTTCATTAATATCAAAGAACTGATATTTGTTTACAAACATAATGGAAATAAACTAGCTAGGGCACTAGTAGCTTATCTCTGAGAAGAGATGTGGTGCTTATAAGCCTTTGAATAGTGTTCCAATGAGGCTTGAGGGCCTTTTATTATTGAGAGACAGTGAAAAACCATAAACGTCCAAAAAACTAACCCTAGGAGATGAAGCACCAAAACTATGGGCCACGTTTGGGTAAATTGGTACATCAACTTCCCGAGGATGTAACTTTGGCATAGGATCTTCGTTTGACACACAAAATACCTCATTAGAAATATAGATCCGAGAACTACAACTTTTGATTTGAGAAACATAAAATTAAATTCCATGTTGCTCCTAGTTTTCCCAAAAAAACGTCGTTTAGGGCCTCAAAATGGCTCCTGAAGTTCGAGACCTGAAAAACTGCTAAAAATAGTAAATTGTGCTACAATCAAGGAAACTGAAAAAATGAAAGAAATAATGGTGGGGCCACAAATGTAACAAACAAGTGGCCACCAATATCCACCTATATTAGCCATACTGGAAGAGTGATCTACATTGTATTTTGGGTTTCAGTTTTATATTGGCAGGCAATACCCTAGCCTTTAATTGCTAGACCCATTAGATAGTGAAATCAGGGTTTCTATCTACCAATTTTCTTTTTTAAATAGATACTTCTATTAAGTCATGTCTTGTCTTCAATTTCATCGAACCATATAATGCATAAATGATCCTTGCATAGTTTTTCAACTGTAAATTTTTAATAAAATAGTATCCAACAATATTAATTCTTATAAGTCATTTGTGACTTCAAAATATATTGTATCTAACAATATTAACTCATATTAGTATACAAAATTTCCTTGAAATAAAGAAGGGTAATTTATCTTCCAATTTGCTAGACATACATATATCATTCATAATGAATTCTGCACAACAATTTTAAAGTTATTTTGCAACTGTTAATTCCCATCATAGATCATCCACTTATCTCAGAATAAACGAAACTGATGGTACCTTCCAAACTTGAGTGAGGCAATGACGTCCTTCCTCACCAAAGAAAAAGATAACAACTTTTCTTGGAGTTAGACCTCGAGACCTTCGTCCAAGCTCTTCTCCAATTCAAATTGCATAGTTCCACTGGTTATTAGCCAACTTAGGACTTCTCTTCCTCACAGCCATGTTGCTATTCCTTCTTTTCTTTTTGAAAAGAACCCCTTCCCCTCTCTAGGATTTTATTTTTATCGTAAGAGGAGAAGGTAACTGCCACGAACTGATTCTTCCCAACTTCTCTGGAAATCTTGGAATTATTTACCAATCAGTTATGTAAATTATGAATTTATTCATAAAATATAATTCAGGTTCATTACGCATTTTAAAACATTGTTTAAATCTCTTTTCTCTTAAGAGTCAAATGTAATTTTGTAAGAGTTTCTTAAAATAAACTAAATAAATTAAGTTGGGTGTTACATCTTCCCCCGCTTAAGGAAAACACCGTCCTTAGCATTTTACTCCATCAAAGTAAACAATTTTGGATATGCTTCTCATCTAAAGCCTTCATATTCCCAAGTAGCCTCTTCCAGGAAAAAGTGCTTCCACTACACTTTAACTTGGGACATTTCTCGCCTCTAGAGCATTATTTGTCTCTGCTCGAGAATACCTTAAGGCTCTATCAAAAATTCATCATCCGGTTCGACATGCAACCAATGAACATTTAATTAATTAATTAAGTATTGATCTCTTTTTAGAGGACATAGTATTAATTACAATTTACCTGTATAGTCTGGAAATGTATTACATGTTTTGGGTTGTGCACATATCGTTTTAGTATGGATAAATGGAACACATTGTGCACCCATATTTGACTGGGTAATTCCAGAAGATAAGCCACCAACCCCACTCTTTCCAAAATTTGGAAAGGTCCACAAAATTAGGGAGCTTTTTTGGCACAGGTAGTCCATCTTAGAGTGATTTTCTTTGGTCTAATTCTAACATACACGTGATCTCCCACTTCGAACTCTCAAAAAGTCCTTTTTCATTCTGTGTAATATTTCTGCCTGTCTTGGGGAGCTTTTAGATTTTTACAGATCTTCCTCACTTCACGCTCCATCTCTTCCAACATCTCTGGCCCAAGAATTAGCTTAGTTTCTAGACTGCCCCAATTTATGGGTGTCCGAAATTGTCTTATGTACAATGCCTCAAAGGGACTCATCATGATAGATCTTGGTACACATTATTGTAAGAAAATTATACCAAATAAAAATAATCTTCCCACTTCATGGGCTGCTTCATCACATACATACGTAACATGTCTTCTAATATCTGATTCACCTGCTAAGTATGCCCATCTATTTGTAGAGGGTAGGAAGTACTAAATTGAATTTGTGTGCCCAAACAAATGAACAATGCCTTCCAGAAGGCTGAGGTGAACTTCACATCTCGGTATGAGAAGACAGTTTTCAGAATACTATGTAATCTAAACACTACCCTCATAAAGATGTCTGCAATTTGCACTATTTTGTAAGTCGACTGGAACGGTATGAAGTGAGTTGCCTTGCCGCGTCTATCCACAACCACCATAATGGAGTCATTGTGTTTATTAGTCCTTCGCAAGCCTATAATAAAATCGAGTGAAATGACTTCCCATTTCCACTCTGGTACATCTATAGGTTGTAGTAAACTCGTAGGGTGCTAATGCTCCACCTTGACCTATTGACATTCCAAACACTTCGTCAAGTATTCAGCAATATGTTTACGCATACAAGGCCAAAAGTAGTATTTTTTAATTGCTGAAAGAATTTTCTGGTAATCAAGATGTTCGACATAAGAACTTCGGTGATACTCATACAAAGTTAGATATTTCAAGATCATTTGATTAGTAATGTATATTTTCTCTTAGAAGACCAATAGTTTTTCATTATTGATCTTATAATCTGATTGGTTTCCCTAATTTTCTGCTTCTTGTGCTTGTTGCCACAGAAACCGATATTCGGTGTCTTTTTATGCTGCCTCCTTCACTTGACCCTGCAACTTAAACTCCACTTGGTTAAATTAGAGTTCATAAACACAATGTAATTTTCTACTCAAGGCATCGGCGACGCAATTTTCCTTACCTTTTAAATGATGAATTTAAAATTCAAATTCACTCAGGAATGTGTTCCATCTTGCTTGGTGAGCATTCAATTTAGGTTGCTTAAAATATCTAGTTAGGTTGTTGTGGTATGTTTTCAGCATAAACATTTTCCCTAACAATTAGTGCCTCCATACTTTGAGTGTGTGAACTACTGTGGTTAGCTCTAGATCATAAGAAAAATATCTCTTCTCATGATCCTTCAATTTTTTGGACTCATATGCAATGAATTTTCCTTCTTGTGACAACACTGCTCCCACGCCTTCCTTAAAAGCATCAGTGCAGACTTCAAACTCCTTGTTTGGGTCAGCTACCTTCAATACGGGGGCAGTATTTAATAGTTTCTTTAATCGTTTGAATTTGATTTGGAATTCATTAATCCACTTGAAAATTCACCCTTTTTGCTACAAAGAGGTAATGGAAAAATAAATTTTAGAGAATCCTTCGATAAAACGCCGGTTATAGCTATCCAAGCCCATGAAGGAACGTATGTTTTCTACGTTTATGGGTATCCTCCACTCCATAATAGTATTTATTTTCTTAGGGTCTATTGATATCTCTTCGAAATAAATTACATGACCTAAATACTGGATATGTTCTTTGTAGAAGTCACACTTACTAAATTTGGTATAGAGTTGATGATCTCTCAACATTTTCAGCACCATGCGTAAATGTTCCTTATGTTCTTCCATGGTTTTAGAATAAATTAATATATCATCAATGAATATTAAAACAAAATTATCCAAAAATGGATGAAATATGTCATGCATCAAACTCATCAAAGTTGATGGTGCGTTATTTAATCCAAACAGTAAAACCACAAACTCATAATGCCCATATCGAGTGCGAAAGGTTGTTTTATATACATCCCCATATTTTATCTGTATCTAGTGATATCCATATCTTAAATCTATCTTTGAGAATAAAACTGCTTTGTTTACTTGATCGAAAAGATCGTCTATCTGTGGCAGTGGATACTTATTTTTAACAGTGAATTTGTTAAGTTTCCTGTAATCCATACACATCTACATCATACCATATTTATTTTTAATGAATAGAATCGGTGCCCCCCAAGGAGACACACTAGAATGGATGTACCCCTTGTCCAACAATTCCTACAGCTACATTTTTAAATTATTCAAATCAAGTACACTCATTCGGTATGGTGCTCCTGACACAGGTGTTGCCCTGGCGTTAGTTTGATGGTGAAATCGATATCCTGCTTTGGAGGTAGTCTCGATATGTTTTGAGGAAACATATCCATAAAGTTGTGAAATATCGTCATATTCTCCAACATAGGGGTATTTTCCTTAGACTTTGTGAATCCTACTTGAATAGCATAAATTTGACACCCTTTCTTGATGCATTTACCCAATTGGGATCCAGTGATGGGGCACAATTGGAGTGGTTTCATAATTCTTTGTAAGTCCTGGTGAGTACCATCTTCAGCCATATAAATGATGGTTTTATATTTTGCAATCTACCACATACCAATGCCCTTCTAACAAGTCTATTGCTAGTCATAAATCATAGGAACCCAGGGGTAAAATGTTCATCTCATCATTTATGTGTTGGTTCCCTATGTCTAGATGGAAGTTTGAGACTTTGGCATTAACCCTCCTCATTTCCCTCATGGCTAATTGCACCAACTAGGGATTTTTAAATTTCATACTCTGTAAATTAAATTTTTAAACTATTACAGCATTTATATAGCTTCAACTAGCACCTAGATCAACCAAAATAGATACGATTTGGAAAAATAACTTACCTTCCAGTTCTATCATTTTTGGTTGGTAATCCTCCTGCCGATCCTCTAATGCAATGTTGATCCTTGGTATATTCCTTGCAAAATATCCCACTATGGATACTTCATTCAAATTGGCTACAGTTTCATTGCTCCCACAGTGAGGATAGTTCTTATAGTAATGTGCTTCACTCCATCCCCAACATTGTAGCAAGGGTTTTTGGGTTCTGAACATGGTCTAGTCTGTTGGATGCCTCAGTAGGTCGGTCTTCTATTGGCCATTTGGGTTTTTTCTAGTTTATCCCATATTATCTATTCATTGGGTTCCTTGTATCATTTTTTTAATTACCCGACCTACTACTTTTAAAATTTTGTATACTCTTATGCCCTTTCTTTGGCGACCAACTCCTACCAGCATTTCCTTTCATTTACAATTGCTCATAGAAAATTTGTGCTTTTCTAATCACCTCATCCATAGACCTTGGATTGATGAACTCAATCTTTTCCTTCATGTGATTACGTAAGCTACTGAAGAACCATTGTACCTTTGCTTTTTCATCCTTCAAATATGGTACATACATCAGTAGAGAAGTAAATTTAGTTATGAACTCATCCATAGACAGTTGTCCCGACCTTAAATCATGAAATTCTCAAGATTTTTCATCTTAGAAACACTCTGTTAGATATTTTCCCTTAAAATACTGCTGGAACTCATCCCAAATCACATTTTGGTCTTTGATTCCCCATACATTTTTAACTTCCTCCCACAATAAGGTAGCATTTTCCCTCAGTTGGTAAATATCCAATCGAGCTTTGAGCTTGCTGCTATACTCATAGAATTGAAAGTATTTATTCATGTTAATTAACCATGCTTCAGCCACTTCTTCACCTTCTCTGTCAAATGTGGGAGGCTTAATTTTTCAAAATCCTCCGTGAAGTTCCACTTTTTGTTTTTTCTCTCTTTCTGTTCGGAAACATTTCTGGGTTCTTCTTCATTGTAGGCTCTACTTCTGCTACTTCGTTGGGTGTGGATTCCTATAGGGTTAACATCAACTTGTTGTTATTGTTCACCCTCATCCCGGGTGCCCCTCTTAGGACTTGTTTGTGTTGTAATATGGTTTTTCCTGTCTGAGAGGCTTTTGAGAATCCTCTATGTTCCTCTGATGTCATTGTTCCTCGATTAATCTGTTGGTTTGATGATGTTGATCCACACTCAGTTGTACCCACATTTCCGGGTTCATTTATAGGTTAGGAAGAGGATGATCTCCCCCTGTAGCTCTGGGTGCTTGATATCCGGGTCCTCTCCTCATCCTGATCAATCAATAGTTTTCCTTTCTTCCTGTCACTGTGCACAATTTCAGACACACACATTATTATTCAAATGGCCCATCTGGGTCCCAGCATGTGAACTCTTCTTTGATACCATTTGTAACCTGTACTCCTACTTAATAATTACCATAATAAATAAATAAATATATATTTCAAAGTCTCAAATATACCATCTAATAATCCAATTTTTCATTATTTTATAATATAGGTCATGTCATGTTCAAAATTTGATTGTGAGCTTTTATTTCGCCATTCTCTATTTTCTGCATAATTTCAATTCAGATGCATAATATATTAACAGTAAGATATATATATATATATATATATATATATATATATATATATATATATAATGAGATATAAAATTGCAATAGTGTATATTTTAGATTTTTAAGTATAATTTTATTAGATCTATTGTGACGAACGATCTAGTGTAATATCGATGGTAATTTATGGATCTAATAAGGAAAATAACGTCTTCCTAGTAAGCACATTAAGGACTTGGTTAATGAAGGGAAAGGGAAAATTATCCTTCCTTGTGGTTTTATTAATTTCCTTGTAATCAACACAAATTCTCCATTGTCCATTTTTATTGGGAACAATAACCAGAGGAGATACCTCTTCACTAGCTGAAATTGGATAGATGAACCATACATCTAGTAATTTCTACAATTATTTTCTCATAATATATTTTAAGGTAGGACTCCTTCTCCTTTGAGGTTGGTGAACAAGATTGTGATATTATTTTATGTATATTTGGTGAGTGCATATACAATTATGTACATCTTTCATACCCTTGTAATCCCATGTGAATGCTTTAATGTGCTTCCTCAAGATAGTGAGCAATTGATCCTCCTAATCAGTTGAAAGTAAGAAGTTATTTTTTAATACTTTGGAGGGGATAATTTCTACCATAATGATGCTTTTCTGATCAAAACCAACATTCAATCATTTATAACATGAAATATCATTGGAATAGCTAGGCTAATCTAGGTATAACCCTTCTTTTAGCCCAACAATTTTCATAGAACCAAGATATTGATTTTGCAGAAACTTTTTGATCAAATCATATTCAACATCCTACATATTTTTAAGGATGGTTTCTATTGTACACACAGGATAAGGTGATGAGTAGTTAGGATCCTCTTCTTCTTATTCTTATACCCATGAAGGTAAATAATCCTCAATAAGAGGCTAAGATAGGGGATATAGTACAAGATATTTTGAAGATTTCCCATTAGTAATTGTCACGTTTCCAACCCTATAATTGATATATGTGTCAACAGTAACTAACCAAGGTCTCCCTAGAATTTGTGGATAACCATTCAACTTCATTTTGGGCTAGAGGACAAGGAACCTCATAAGATACTCCTATGATTATATGGAGACCATTACATATTTGATTATGCCTGTTGGTGCTACTATGGATCTGCTAGCAAGTTGCAACATAGTAGTGGTATTTCTCAAAGACTCCTAGAGGTTACTTTTAAACATGGTTTCCCTTGTCATGACATTGATTGTATCTCATATGTTCATGAGAGTTTTTGGAACTATAATTTTGTTTATATGCACATCTGCTACTCTTATTCTAGGATATAAATACTTAGGGATGATTACTCACATAAGCATTATGTTGGTTGGTTTCGAAATGAAATTGATAGTAGGGGAATCCCTTCTCTTCCTTACAGACCTTCTAAAACATTATTCCTTAATGAACTTGTTGTATATTGGTACATTCTTGATATATTGGAGGATAGGAATTTTGACACATGAATTCTTCAATTCTCACAGAAGTTTAACCTCTTCCATGGTGTGTGTCTTTTGGGTTGTAAACCTTTGAGGATAGGGAGGTTTCTTGTGAATGACTTGAGGCACATGATCCTTCTTCTATTTTTTAAGATTATCATTAGGAGAAGGCAGATGAACATCTACAAGAAAATTAACTAATATAAGTTTGATTTCTTCTATTTCAGTAGAATAGGCTTGATAAGTATCATCTCCATTTTAAATAGGTTAAGTATACTAATTTTTAATATTGAGATTTGGTTAAGTAGGAATATGGGTTTATTTTAGAGGAAAATTTGTTGGTACTTACTTTTACTAAGGAGGAGGTGTTAGATATGGTCAGGCCACATGAGGCCTCCATCCATGTGGTGGATTACCGTATTGAGGAGGTTGTTGTAATATGGTTGGAAGGGAGGAACAATAGATTGAGGAGGATATGTCCAAGGAGTGGGCATAGGCCAAGGTAAAGGATTAGGAGGATACCAAGGCTAATATTGAGATTTCTAATTAGGATTGAAATAAGAAGGTAAATCCATACCTTGTTGAAATTTTCTTGGAGCTTGACGTTTCTTCTAGTTTACAAAGAAAAATTTCTCCGTGTACCCTTCTATGCCTTGATAAACAACCTTCAAACCTAGTAAATATGGACACTTATAAATGGAATTGTTTTCTTCAAATACAAAAAAATTCTATGAAATTTAAAGGATATTCATTCCTAGGGTGTGTTTTAGTGCAATTGGCGAAAAATACAACCAATTATTTTTTTAATTCTTTTTGTTTTCTTTTGATATTAAAAGTATCTACTTGCATATAACATGTGTGTCATATCTCGGTTTTTCATTTCCCCCCTATTTTATTTTTAGTAACCATAGAGGAATAATAAGGACTTACCAAACTCTTGCTCACTCTACCTCCTTTTCTAGTGGCTCTCGAACTATTTTAACAAATATGGTTAATTTCATCATAGGTGAGATAGTAAATATGTTCATTGGCCAATAATTTGATATTTTATTTGATATCTTCAAAGAATCCCCTCAATAGTACAAGTTTTAAGGAGTTTTATCCTAGAGTGAAATGTTGTGCCCTTATGTAACTTCGCTAGAATCTTTCCTCATAATCCCCTAGAGACTCATTTCCTCCTTGAATCATTCTAAAATTTTAATCTCTAGTGTCCCTTTCCCTATAATAATCTCAATGCTTATTGTTGAAAGGTTGTTTCATTTTAAACTAGGTGGTGACACTATTACCTTCAAGGCTTATGAACAACCAAAGGGTTGCATCCTTTAAGGTGGAGTGAAACAACTTTAGATTCTACTCATATCTGGTGTAGTCATAAGTTTCGCACACAACAAAAAAATTGTGAATAAACATATGAATATATTCTTTGATTAAACCATAGAAGTTTGGAAGCACAGATGAGTTAATATTTTTTCAATTTTTTTCTCCATCTATTTCTCTAATAGGGAATATAGACACTTCATGTTCTCTTTCTTCACCCATAGTAGTGGTGGTGTTTAAAGAATTTTCTCCTCATGTAAGCTCCTTAACGATCCTTTCTTTCTCAGTCAAAAGGATCTCAAAGATATATGTGGAAAACACAAGAGGCTCGGAGTTAGCTCAAAAGCACTGGATGCTACTAGAAGGGGGTGTTTTGTTAGAAATTTTCCTATGTATTCCCTATTTTTGTAAGGCATAAAATAAATAAATTTTGGAAAAAAAATCTAAAACTCTATTTTTATATTTTTTATTAAAGGATGCTAATATTTTTCTTTTTCAAAAGTTAAAATTAAAGGATTGTATAAACTAAAGAAAATACATTACATACTTTGACACCTCCCCAACAACGACGCAAAAAATTGATGGCTCTTACTATTACAGCAAAAATACTGCAACATCCAAGAGTTTTAACCCGAATGATCAATAGGGATTTCATACAACCTTAAGATGGGTTGGAAATGTATGTGCAAGAGGAATTGTCTTCTTCCAATCTCAATTCTCATACAGTTGGGAGGTACTGGAGTGAAGGGTAGATGAATAGAGACCATGTTAAGTTTTTGAACTAAGATATGTTACAGGAAATTAGATTCACATAAATGAGCTTCAAAAGAGGAAATGTCAAACACATATTTTCTACTTGAAATGATTGAAAATAAACACTTTCTAGAAATAAAGGGTTGAAAATCTAAATTGTAAGTTGCGAAAAATAACACTCATAGAAGTAACTAATAAATGCATCTATGAGAAACTTTATGAGGTATTTATACTTCTAAATTCCACCCCCAACATTTCAAAGGTGTTGTAATAGATCAAGAAGGAAAAAATATATTTCTTGCTAGGGTAGGCAAGAATAGGGGACCATTTATAAGCTATTATAGGATTCTATTTATTGTTATAGGAAGAGTTGAGAGAGCTTATAAAACACTTAGAATGCAAACCTAAGTTGAGAGAAAAAGGTGGTGGTGTTCGGAAATGAAGTAATTGAACAAGAAAAGGCTTAAGGAAACTTTATTTAAGTTTTATCATCATGGAACCAAATCTTATTTGTCTCCTATAACTATAAGACCAATTTTATAGAAAAATAATAAATTGAAAAATTTATAAGAAAATAAATGGAATGGAAAAATACTTGAAATTGTATTAGTAAGTGTTATAATTGATGCCATATTCCATAAATAACCTATAATTAATAAATTTTTAAGGAATATCCTACTTAATCATGCACAAAAACCATCAAAGTGTAACATCTAGAATTGCTAGTGTTAGAAGTTGAACAAGATAAATACAAGGCATAATACCAATAGTACTATAGGAGAGCTCTAAAGCTCCTAGGGTAGGCACAGCCCAAGGATGATCATAGCCTTTAAAGGATAACCAGGCTAAGAGTTGGAATAAAGCATTGCTTCCATTAACTAAAAATATGATATTACATTACAATACTACAAAAACTATTGAAGAATACATGCAATACTACATGTATCCATTTTCATATGTCATGACCTTTCAAGCCTGTTATTTATATGTCAAGTAGGGAGTAGCCTCCTTGAGAGGAGGCCTACATTTCCCTCCAAAAGTCATAAAAAGGGGGATATTATTCCAGATCCAACTCGTACAAATACGCAGATGCATTAAAGTCCTTGAGACATCCAATTTTAGGTCTTCCTTATCTAAGGAAAATGTCCCCAAAATCTCTCGAGTGTTGGATGTCTTATAATCATTTCAATATATCTATAAATATTTCACAATAAACATGTTAAGGAACATAAAATATGAAAACCACATTTAATTCTTCTAGGAACCATCAAGTTAGGAAAATATGCCATTAAGTTTAAAATTTTGATTCAAACATTGTTTTATGTGTTTAGGAGTGGATTGATAGGCCTTATAATTTACGTATTTTGGAGGCACATCACCATGTACAAGGAACTAACTGACACTATGGAAAATATTTACATGCAATTATCTCTAGGATATCCCCTAGTAGAAGATCCAACACTAATGAATATTGAGCATGGCAATGAGGCTAGTTTGCAATCGCAAGTGCAAACTCAAGAGCTACAAGAGAAACTGAAAGTAACTCCAACACCCCCCATATAGAAATCTTAAAGAACCTTACTAAGGTCAATAAGTTATGTACTTAGGCCAAAGCTCATGCAGAAGGGTTTGATGATGTTTTCAAGTAAATATTTTCCTTTTCACCCATTTGTAGGCTCCTTCTAAACTCATTGTGCCATAGGAGTAGGTAAAAAATTAGAGGTAGTGGAGGAAAAGTCCCAATCCCTTGCCAGTATACCATTTACTATACGCGGATCATACGCGGATCGAATAACAACACATCAGGCTTCTATTAAATCAATCAACAGTGGAAATTACATATGTGTATCATCTCTACTGAGATAGACTGTTGTGGCTTTTATCAGATATATCTTGCACTAAGGCAGAGATCATCCGAAGGCTACCTGGCGCACAAAGCAGACTCAGTCTAGAGAATAAAAACTTTTACAGACACAGATTTTATCTCATGTTGCAAGCAGATCAGGGAAATTCCCCGCAGATGCAGAGCAGGAGAAAATAACTCAGACTCCTAAAACCCATTCACTCTCAAATTCTCGACCCCTCTTCTTCTGAATGAGTCTTACCTTCTTATAGGAATGAAGGGGAACAACCATTCATGAATGTGCATTATTACAAAGTACTAGATTCCAGACAGACCTAAAGTAAATCTAAGTATTAAGATATGGAGTACACCTTTGATTCGGATGTGAGTGGACAACTCACATTATCTCGTCCCTATTCCATACGGAAAGCCATCTGGCATATGGGGACCGAATCAAAAGTTACCTCATGACTCATAGATATGACATTAAAGGAAATACATAGTGGAAAATCATATGATGATTCCACGAAAATCTAGATATATTTGTACCAAAATTTTTACAGAGTGGAGATTCTTTAGACAGGAGAATCCACGAAAGCCTGTAAAGACATTAGGATGTACAAAATCTTACAAAGTGGAGATATTGGTTCAGGGAATCCCACGGAAACCTATCCAACACCATAGTCGGTTGGAAAGACATAATCATGGCATGACATAATACATTATTTGATAGTGGGAATAATGTTGATATCGATATCTCTCAATCAAACTGTTTGAGAAATATTGTATTAGTACTTCTTTCTCGGATTCCCACTCTTGTGAAGAATTATTATCTGGTGGAGCCAAAAGATTTATGTACTCAAATGGATTTGATTCTATATCCACTTGTTGATGAAAATTGGTATAGCTGGTGCTGGTACTGGAACTGGATCCCATTCTCCGTGCCTTGTACGTATTGGTGACAAACCATCTCAAGTGGCCACATCTTTTCATTCCGTAGTAAAAATAAAGATCTTCGACTTCTGCTATATGGCGAACTCGTTTATATGGCAATCCTGAATGTAGAGCTCTTGGTTCATTGAAATTATATATCTTTAACATTTGGAAAGAAGAGGGTTTTATGGTTAAGGCTGATAAACCATAAATTTTCCACCAATCCAAAAACCAATCTGGAGTAGGATCAACTTCTTCAATTCTTTCAATAGTCATTCCTTCAAAAAAGAAGCTAAACTGCAAAGAATAAAATAGAGTGGACGAGTAATTCTGTAGATTCATTGCAGTATAGAAGGAATCTTTTACCTGGTCTTCATCATAATCACCTCTTTGTTGATAATTTGAAAATGATCTCAGAGTAATATGACAACTGTGAATTAAATTATCATCTTCATGCCTGTCCAGAAAGTAAGAAATATTTCCATTGTATGCAAGATAATCTAGAGCTAAAATAGCCTCTTCATTTATCTCGTCTTGCATAACTGTGTTCCATAAGCATGGAATTCCAGTTCTGTATCTGAATTCCTTTAAAGGAAACCAAGTTTCATCATGAAATAAAAGCAGAACAGAAATGTTATAAGTAACCCATCCCAGAGGTGTTTCAATCTGTACTTCTTCAGCAGTTCTTCTGATGAAATTGCAAGAAAGGGAGAGAATGGAATTGTTTGTTAGAAATTCTCTGCTCAACATATCAGCGAAACAATTCTTTTTCCCTTCAACAAATACAACATCAAAGTTGTATTGGCTTAGCTGCATGACCCAACGGACCATGGCTGCATCCTCAAATTCACATTTCTGAATCGAAAATTGCAATGCTTTGCAATCTGTTTTTACTGTGAATTTGGTATAGATAATGAAATATTTGAACTTAGCTATGCCTAAACACACAGCCCTAAGTTCTTTCTTTTGACTAGCCCAATTCAACTGGGCTTTGGACCACAATCCTGATGCATACTGACATATTTCAACATCCTTTTTGTTACCTGGATTTACTTGGCACAGAACTGCTCCCCATCCAGTTTTGCTAGCATCAGTCATTATCACTTTCTCCCAATCTTCTTGTATTGGTGAGAGTGGTTGGATTTTCTTAACCCTTTCTTTAATTCTCCGGACAGCTTCAGTACATTCCTTGCTCCAAGGGATAGGTTCTTTCTGCAATCTTTTATTTAGCAATTTCCTGTCATGGGCGCAATGCTGCAGAAACTTAGAAATATAGTTAAGACTTCCCAAAAACCTTTGAAGCTGAGTCTTATCTAATATTTCAACAGGAAAATTATCAACAAAATTCAAACTTCTTTGAATGACTCCATAAGATCCATACTGAATATTATAGCCCAAGAAATCAATCATAGATCTGAAAAGTTTCATTTTAGACTCAGACAATACTATACCCATCTCCTTTACTCTTTTTAAGAATATCCTGAGATGTTTGATATGTTCAGGAATATTGTCTGAGTGTATTAGGATGTCATCAATATATTTCTTCAGAAATTCGTCCATCCCTTCAAAGGTTTCATCCATTATCCTTTGAAATGCTGAGGGTGCATTGATCAAACCAAAAGGCATGATGTTCCATTCATAATGACCCTGTGGGACGGAGAAAGTTGTTTTCCACTTATCTTCTTCCTTTATGCCTACTTGCCAGAACCCTGACTTAAGATCAAACTTTGAGAAAATTTTTGATTTTGAAATTTGGGCAAGTATCATTGAAGGTTTAGGAAGAGGATAGGCATCATAATCCAAAATATTGTTCAGAGGTTTATAATTAACAACTAACCTTGGTTTACCTCTGGCAATCTCTGAATGTTTATTTACATAGAATGCAAAGCAAGCAATAGGACTCTTGCTTTTCCTTATCAAACCTTTTTGCAACAACTCCTTGATCTCTTCTCTGCATAATTTCATTTGTTCTGCATTCATCGGGACTGCTGCTGATCTTCGTAATTTTCCACTGAAATCATTTTTCAGTGGTAACTCCACTTCTTGTTTCTTAATATGCCAGAATGCATTTGGATCATCTGAGAAACATTCTTTGAACTTAGCAGTGATATCTGCTATTTCTCTGGCATATTTTCCATTATCCAACAATTCTTCCGTCTTCAAAATTTCTTTCTTAATCTCCATTTTTGCAAGGAGATTCTCCATTCTTTCAATTCTTTTTAATCTGTTAGGTGAGTTAGAATTGATGAAAGGGAAAAATATTTCTTTATTGTTCAGACTTACAAAATACCCATACCTCTGACTCACCTGGTCTAGCTTTGCACCATGCTTCTCAATGTTCTGAAAGAATGGTGCTCCTAGGTACATTGCACAATCCATACCTGGAACAATTGGACAAACAAGATGCACTCCTATCTCTTCAGTAAGAAATACATCTACCTCAACTTCAGAAACTGTTGTAATGTCACCACTGGCAGTAGTGACTCTTGGACATGCCGTCGGTCTTTTAAGATGCATGCTCACAACTGTGTTATTGACAATATTCAATCTAGATCCTGTATCCATCAAAACTTTCCAATATTCAATCTGGGATCCAATTCTAACCTTCATCTTGACGCAATACATAACATCTCTGTTGAGTATATTGCATCCAAGACCTGTTCTTTCTGATTCTTCATTAGAATCTTCAACATTCTTGTCTGGTTTACTCATTTCTTCTATAATTGGATTCTGATGAAATGTCCAATTATTCACTTTACCAGATATAGGTGGATCTTGTGATGTTGAAGCTTGGTTTATTCCTAGAATTCTGACATTCAATTCTTTGTGATTTTCTAGACATAACCTCTTATTTTCTTTTACAGACTTTCTGAGCTCTTTGATTGCCTGGTGTATGCTAGGCAATGTCTGTGGCAAATCTTCTCCAAAATCTTCATTTCTGAATTGCCTGGTTAGAGCTTCAACTGAAAATAATGATGCGGGTGGAACATACCCTTTATTTGACTGATCCGATTGCTTTGAAGGAGACTTCTTCAGATGATTCATTAAGAGTGTTTTGTACATATATTTAATCTGAGGATCAGTAGCAGCAATCATCTGAGTGAAATAATTTCTACTTGTTTCATCTTCATCTCCTTCTGTTTTCATCATGTTTACAGTATTGCAACTGCAAACGTCTGGATCACTGCATTCACATTCTCTGCATTCCATGCAGTGAGGATCTCTGCAAATTTCTTCATCAGATGAAGAATCATTAGAATACATAAAATTCAAGTCATTATCTGAATCGGATTCAGATGTCAAAAGCTCATCACAACTGCTAGGAAGATCAAAGAAATTTATCTTGCCTTTTTTATTTCTATATGTAACTTTCTTCTTCCCTTTATCTTTCTTTTTCTTAGGAAAATTATTGGAGGTATGTCCTTTCTCATTGCAGTTGTAGCAAATTATGTCTTTTTCTTTTGAAAACATTTCTGTATGTTTGTAGGGCTTTCTCTTGAAATGTTTTTTGTGGGAATGCTGGGAATTCTTTTTGGCATGCTTATATTTGTGTTTGTGATGCCGTTTATGCCCCTCTGAATTGCTAGCTTTGCCAAGATGCCACTGCTTGCAGAGTTGTTGATAACCGTGAGGTTTTTTGGGATTTGTGGCAGCACGGGCAATTTTCATTTGAGAACAAAGTTCTACGATGACAGCTTTAACAGCTTGTCGAATCACACCAAACTTATAATCTCCCATTTTCCCAGGGAGTTTAGCAACTATAGCTGAAGAAACCCAATGTGGAAGAGAAGACACGAAGATTTCTTTCCATTTTGGCTCAAGGATCAAATCTGGAGTAAGAGAATGGAGCCGATGGAGGAACTCATTGAAAAACTCATCAAAATGTTGCATGTTATGCAACTTCATGGCCAAAAGAGTGATGGTAGTAATTTCATTAGTAATTTGAGGAAAACCAATGAAATTGACTTGAATCCCATACAGAAGACATCCTATCATATTATTGACAGGAAAATGAGTAACTGGATCCATATATGTGCTACCATCAGCATTTAAAATAACTGATTGTTCCCATTGTGTGATAAGAGAAGCATCTTTCAAGGTTTCAGCTTTCAACCAAGAATCAAGGGTGCCTTCAAACCCACCAATAATTCTTCTGGTTGCATTCACGGGTCCAATATCATCAGCAAGATAAGTTCTATAACAAACAATCATAGAATGTAAAACAGACATTACTTCTTCTTCTGTGCAATTATCAATATTCCATGAATATGTGGAATTTGCAGACCAATCTTTATGCCATTCTGCTTTCATCATGTCTCTTCTGTCAGGAGCAGGATTCCATGTAGAATCATATTTAAATCTAGAGGTAGTAGCATGGACTTGATTGGCTTCTAGATCTGCTGATGATTCAGTGGATGTGTTAATACCAAATTTTTCTTTGTCTTCGACAGAAAAATTATTTACACAAGTTTCTAGTTCTTCTAGACTGGGAGCATCGATCTTATGAAGACTAGTTTCTGGAGTATCATCTGTCGTGCCGGGAACTATAAAAAACTTATTACTCTTTTTCTCAGATTCTGAATCATAGTCATTCATAAATTCAGACAGACGAACAGCCCTAGTATCAATATCCTTTTGTGCTTTTCCAAAGAAACTAGGATTAGCAAAAGGAGAATAGTTATAGGAAGTGTCTGCTAGAGGAAAACTGATAGTGCTGGGGGCCTTAATCAAACTCTGAACAGAGGGTGAAATGATATAAGGCAAAGATACTTTTGGATCTGAGAATAGAGTAGAAGACTTATATGTTTCTGAACTTGTACTCGGTCTTTTCTTCAATGAGTCTACACTAGTGGAGACAGTATAGACTTGTCTTTTGAGGATGTCAAGGCTAGTATTAACCTTAACCAATTCTTTTCCATGAGCCACTGCTGATTCATGGATCTTCTTGTCTGTCTGCAAAGTAATTTGATCAAGGCTTTTGGCTATAGCATGATCATTTTCTGTCAAGATCTTAATGTTCTCATTCAAACAGGTTGTATTATAGTCTTGTTTCTGCAAGACTCTACCAATCATCAATTTTATTTCATTATTTGCAGCTTCACTTGATGAAAATTCTTTTCTGATAAACTTTTCCAAACTGGAAATAGCAAGATTAGTCCAGTTCGTAGCTGCAATTGATTCATTCGTAGATAATGAAGAATCACCTATATGGGATGGAAGTAATTTATACATCTTTCCATCCTGTTGTCTGATTACAAAATTTCTCCAGGGAGGAAATTCTGTATCAGTCTCAATCATGGAACCATCAAGAAGTTCCCACTTGTGTTTGCTTGGTGTTCCTTGTCTAATCATGTTTACTTTAAATTGTAAGAAAACTTCTTTAATTAAGATTTCTCCTTTTGTTCTGACTGCTATCAATGATTTAGGCAAGTTTGGCTTAGATAGCATAGACTGTATTTTAGGAGAGAATACTGGCAACTGTAGTGGAGAAGGAATTACTACAGGCTGTTGTTCAATCTTAGTATCAACATATTCATCAGACCTTTTGATCCTTTTTTTCTTGGCTTCATTGCGAAATTGTTTGATCAAAGAGTCTTCAATTTGATTTATGGAAGGATAGTACCATTCATAAAATGATATCCACTGATTATTAGCTTGCATCCAAGCTTTCCATTCAGTATCATTTTGTCTGTTGAAACTCTTCCTATCCTTCTTTTCTAGAAGCTGTATTTCTTGCATATACAGGTGTTCTTTTTGATGTGTGTAGATGTCCCAGTTGAACATCTTTTTCTTCCAGAGATCTTCTGGATCATAAGGCCCAATGCCTTTGAAGATTTTCAGAAATGCAATTATTTCTTAATCAGAAGGGATTTCTACAGACTTTGGAATCTTGTCAATGGGATTTCGTCTGTAGTCAGGAATGACTGAAAGATGAACAAAACCCAAACCACGTGAGGTGGTTGGTGAAACAGACTGTACTAAGAGATCTTCATGTACATTAAAGAATGTCACTTGTCTGTAAGTTTGTTCTGATGAATCTGAGGAAGGAACAAACTTAATCATATTAATTCTCCTGGACTGATTAGAGGAAGATCCATGAGGCTGAGGAGGATCTGAGGAGAATTGACAGTGAGTTTTGGAACAGTGTGGATGTTCACAAACAGTAGCTAAAGGAGGATTTACATATTGTACAGAGGCAGTAGGAGATATCATGGGCTCTGCAAACAAAACTTTTAACTTTGCAAGAATATCTGAATCTGATAACCAAGTTATTACCAGATTTCCAAGAAGACAAATCACTGAGCAAGGTCAGTCTTCTACCTCCTCATTGGTTCCGACTCTTTCACAAGTCCAGCCTGCATCTTCCAAAGAGCCACCACGATGCAAATATTTTATGATTGAAATATGAATCTTAATACATAAGCTCAGTAATTCCTAGGATGAAAAACAATTAATGTCCAAAACAATCATTAAATTGCAAGAAACACAAACACATTATACAACACTAACGTACATTTAGGCTACCACCTCTAATATGATCCAAATGGGTAATCAACTGAAGACCTCACAAAAATATATGACCACTAAAGTAATTGAAATTTCCCTAAGACCTTAAGAAAATACAAGATTCATTTATGGTGCTATATATTGGATTTAAACATTATATATGCTCACTCCTCGCCAAGGTTCCATTGGTTGCATCAATTATACAATAAGCACAACAACTAGACTCACAATGAAATCAATTTTAGTGTACTTGGTTCCCATTTGACATTATGTGATGGTAAAAAAATTTCTAAGTAAAATATATCGTGTCAAGGAGGACATTATTCCAAGTAATAAGTAAGACATCATGCCAAGTGGAAATATGTTTAATAACACATCAAAAATTATACTTCACATGAGATCCAAGCATATTATGTAGGAATCTAAGAAACCTCACTTTTAATGAATTTCAATCATATTTGTATCTATTATAATTAAAATGATGCAACATAAAATTAGTTAAACGGTGATAACAATCACACATAGGAACAAAAAACATAAAGGGTTTACTTTGGAAACCCCAATCGGTGAAATTCTAACCTAATAATAAATCTATTATCTTTTGGCTTAAATGTAGCCAAATTGGCCAACACCCTCACCGAGGCCAAGTGATCCTTTACTTACTAAGATTTGACACATTACAATGGAGAACCCCCAAGCCTTTTAAGGTCATTACAACATGTAACACCATGGGCTCAATAACATGGGTCATTGATACTAGGTGCCAGAAACCACCATTGTTGACTTAACAACCTTCACTATTTCACAAGTCAAATTACCTATAAATGTCAGGTTTGTAAGTAAATTAGTGGTAGGTTATGTGGTCCCTATGGGGAACACACTATAAAATGATATAGCAATAAAGGGAATAAGATAGTAGAGATGAGTCAAATTGTCTTTACTTAGAGAGAATTTCGGCAATGTAGTTATCTTAAGCATTATAATGGAGAACGTACAGGAAATTTTGTCATGTATATATCATATTCTAGATAATATTAATGATTTATATCTACTCAATTTTTTCTTTTATGGGTCTTTTTTTACATGTTAAATGCAATCTTTAGTATGAAAACATGATCTATAATGGATATTTAATGAATATTTATGTGACTATTTGAGATGTGAATTTCTTGTGTCCAAGTTAAAATGCCTCATCTTCTCTATAGGATCTCAGTGTAAATTTTCCATAATTCATGTAAGTATACGAGTTCAGACCACCTCCAATCCCTATGGATTTAAAGTGCCAATTCTTGTGGGGTTTTTTGGATAAAGAGTTCAAACCCCAGGTTTGACCCCCTACACCAATGAGTGCAAAGGCAAAAAAAATTTCCAAACGTGAGGATGTGACATTGCACTTGCATGATGACATAGAAGGTGGTTAGTTTATGGATTCATTGTTTTATTTATACAAGAACATTTCATATAATTATGTTGTGCTTTTTAATATGTCACTATCAAAGTGTACGGTAGGGTAGTGTTGTCATTATACATTGTACAAAAAGATATGGCATAAATCACAATGATGTAGAGAGTTACATCTCACATACAGTTAGTAAATTCTAACCACAACAAAAATATAGAAAACATATAAAGTTTGAAGTTTCTATAAAGTTTGAAGATAACCATATTGTAGTGTATATAAATTTGTACTCTAATTATATTAATCAGAGTATTAACTAAACTAACAAGAAGTTTTTTTAAAAAAAGGTCACAATGTTAATAATAGCATGGTGTTTAAGAAAGCCTAGAGAACATAAGTTGCGAAGGGGAAAATAAAAAAATATACACCATTAATATGGGTCTTGAGACTACAAAATTGATAATATACTTAATATTATGTTAACTATAAATAAATCAAATAAATTTGATGTATAATACAATATAAATTAATTTAATATATTATTTTTATTGAAAAATAAAAATCAATTCATGTATAATAGTAATATAATAAATTATACAATTATTACAAATGCAATTTCACAAATTATATAGATGAAATAAATTTATATTTAAAAAAATCCTTAATTTTAAAGAAAACTTAATTTTAAAAAAAAAAAAAAAAAAAATATATATATATATATATATATATATATATATATATTATTTTAATACCATGGGCTAAATATCGTGGGCCAAATACCATATTTATAAAAGAGGTATGGTAAATAAATAAAATATAAATAAACCATAATAAATTATACAATTATTATAAATGCAATTCCACAAATTATATAGATAAAATAAATTTTAATTTAAAATAAAAAAAAGGAAGTTCCCTAATTTTAAAGAGAACGTAAAAAAAAAGGAAGTTCCCTAATTTTATTTAGCTGAAGTATATGAGAAAAATACCACTTTAATACCATGGGCTAAATACCGTGGGCCAAATACCAAGTATGGTAAATAAATAAAATATAAATAAACCGTATGGTAAATAAATAAAACTTCTTTTTATATTTACTCCATAATCCTATTTATATTTAGGAACACTCAAAAAGTGGTTTTATTTAGGTGAATCTTGAGCTAAATACCATGGGACAAATTATTATTAATACCATGCCAAAAAAACATTATTAAACCTAATATTATTATTATTATTATTATTATTATTATTAATTCTAATATTCACATTATTATATTATAATATTAATATTATTAAATTTAATAAATTTGGATCAGGTAGGTTGGTATTTGAGTACACTAACAATGAACATGTAAACGTAAATGTAAAAATATTGTTTCTTATTTAACATTTAAAATTAAATCTAATTAATTTGTTGGAATGAATGCTTACATCCTATATTTGAGATATTAGTTTGTGATGGTTGAGAAATTCTCTCAACCTCTTCTTCTAACTTAGGAATAAGTTGATCTGAGAAACTTTATATATTAGAGTAATATGAATGTAATCAGTGTGTGTGTATTAACGGGTACACTTTTGTGTGGAATATATGAGTGCTTTTAGTTAGTTTTATCATGGTATCGGAGCCTATCTAGGCTAACCCCTTATGGGAAAGCCAAGGGGTAGAGAGAGTGTAAAAAAATTTGTTGTTAGAGTGGCATTGGCTGTGTGGTAAGGTTTGTTGTCTTCAAAAGCGCTAGATTGGGAGCTAATTAGAATTGAAAATTTTATTTGATATTAAGTCTATGCGTTGGCCTGTTTAACTCTAGTCAATTTTATCAGGATGGTGGTCGCGTGTTCGAATCTCTGGCGGATCACAATGATGCAAATTTTCATGACATGCATTTTAGCGGATGCGGGGAGGAGTTCCTTCTATTGCAGGTTTTCAAAGAAATAATCCAATTTTTCAGGATTAATGTTGATACGGATGAGTAGAAAAACTTACAGCAACTAGATATAAAACCAAATTTTGAAGGCAATTGAAAAAATAGCAGTATGCGTGATTTTCTATCAAGAATCTATGTTTGAAGCAGGCATCAAATCCGCTAACTTATGGATTACTGAAAACACCACCTCTGTTACCGGGATTTATCCAAGCAAGCATGAGATGTCTTCTATATATTTGGTTCCTCGTCTGAAAGCATGTCATACGGTACCCTTGCAAGTAAATAAGGAGTCTCTGAAAATCGCGTTATAAATGTATTTTATTAAATTCGATCGATGTGGCCAGCAAGGTTCTCATCTCGCTGGATTGTGTTCTCTTCGTTTAAGGTTTCCAAATCCTAAATTAACCGAGAGCAAGTCTTAGCCATTGGTGCTTGGATCAACTCTCATTATCATACGGGTGGTGGAAGCTTTGATCTATCTGTTTGGTTCCTCATCTGCCAGTGTGGTTGGTCGAAAGATTAGTGACGTTGATGGCATAAGTGGCACAAACACTTGCAAAAATAATAAATATCTTTGCGGGTGGTTGAGTTCTATGGTTGAATCTGGTGTGTTTAAATCTTTGTGGTTTAGAAGTATTATAAATTGTTTGTAAATTAAGTGAGGATGAATTTTCAAAGTTAGATAAAAAGGTTATGATGTAATAGCTGAATCTAGATACATTCTGTATTTAGACTACTTTTCTATATGACTAGTGAGTACAGGGGTTGGCACCCATGTATCTCGGTAGATGGGAGCTCGTCCATAGAATGACTATTAGTTTAGTGATATGTCTGAAGCCACTATTTAAGAGATTGAGTGGAACTAAGGCTCAATATGGATGGTTTTCCAGATAGTATGGCAGTTGCGGATCTAGGGAAGGATCCCTCATTCCTTGAAGACTTGGGAGTGGTCTTCTAATGAGGTTATGTGACGGTTTGGGATTTTGTCCAATAATTGATTTCGGGAGGTCCTTGATTCGGGACTTCAAGAGCCGAACTCAGGAATCCAACTTGCTGACTACATCTTTACGAGGGTTATGAGGCAACTTGATGGAGCCTGTACTGATAAGCTAAATAACGGTTGTGTTTTCAATAAATTTATGTAATGTAAGAATTAAGAGGGGATGTTGAAATTAATTCTTACATCCTATATGTGAGATGTTAGTTTGCGATGGTTGAGAAATTATCTCAACCTCTCCTTCTAACTTAGGAATAAGTTAGATTTGAGAAACTCTATATATTAGATTAATATGAATGTAATCAGTGTGTGTGTATTGACGCATACACCTTTGTGTGGAATATATGAGTGCTTTTAGTTATTTTTATCATAATCTAATGTCGGCCCTAATGAAAAATCACTTCTCTCCCTACATATATAAATTCAACACAAACAAAGTCTCAAATTTTATTTGTGAGGAAGCATCTCTATGAATTTTATTTGTGAGGAAGCATCTCTAGATTTCAGTGTCAACGAAATTATTTGGATTGATTTGGAAAATAATATTTGTGAGAAGGATTTCAGTGTTTCTATTGCTCTTGCATTTTATTTTATTTCTACATTTTTGTTTATGTAATGTAAATGTTTGATATTTCAGAGTATAAGGCACATGTGTAGATGTGATGTAAGAAATGTAATGTAAGTAAATATTTGAAATGTATGGGGGTATATTTTTATTTATTTACCGAGAGTATGGTAAATAAATAAAATCTACTTTTATAGTTACCCTAGAGGTATGGCAAGTACAATTATTTACGGGGTATGGTAGGTAAATAAATGTAATGTAAGTAAACATTTGAAATTTACAGGGGTATATTTTTATTTATTTACAGGGTATGGTAAGTGAATAAAACCTCTTTTTATATTTACTCCATAAACAAAAAAGTTTTATTTAGGTGAAGCCTATGGGGAAAATACCATTTTAATACCATGGGCTAGATACCCTAGGCCAAATACCATATTTTTCTATTGCTCCTGCATTTTATATTGGAGGGAAAAGAGAGAGAGAGAGAGAGAGAGAGAGAGAGAGAGAGAGAGAGAGAGAGAGAGAGAGAGAGATGGGGAAGAGAGAGGGAGGTAGGAGAGGAAGGGAGAGAGGTGAAGGAAGAGAGAGAGATGGAGATACGAGGAGAGAGTGAGGATAGAGAGATGGAGTTGGAGGGTGAGAGAGGGAGGGAAGAAAAATACATAGAGAGTGAGAAGTGGAGAGAGAGAGAGGGATTGACAAGGGAGAAATAGAGAGAGTATGTGTATGTTTGGGGGTAAGATAAAGAGAAAAATAAAGAGAGATGGAGGGAATGGGGGGAGAAGGAGAGAGGGAGGGATATAGTAACATAGTTGGAGGGTGAAGAGAGGGAGATAGAGGGATATAGAGAGAGAGATAGACATGGGAGAGAAAGGGATAGAGGGGAAGAAAGAGAGAGACGATGTGAGAGAGTGAAGAGAGGGAGGAAAAGAGACATGGAGTTGGAGGGGGGAGAGAGGGAAGATGATTTCTTGCACTCGATGCATTAATTTCAGTGTGGATGGTGATTTGTAATCCTATTTTATTTCTTTCACTATATGCATTGATTTTAGTGTATATTTTGAGAGAAAGAGAAAGAGAGTGGTGGGGGAAGAAATAGGATTGGAGGGAAAAGAGAGAGATAGAGATATAGAGAGAGAAGGAGAGAAAGAAAGGATTGGATGGAAAAGAGAGAGAGAGAGGAAAAGATAGAGGAAGGTATGAGAGAAATGGAGAGAGAGGAAGGAAAAGAGAGAGGAAGAGAGTGATGGGGGAATAGAGAAAATTGGAGGGCAAAGAAAAAGAGAGAAAAAGAGAGAGAGAGAAGAGGGAGAGAGAGGAAGGATGAGAGAGAGGAGGAGAGAGGGAGGGAGATATAAGGAGAGATGTAATGATAGAGAGATGGAGTTGGAGGGGGAGAGAGGGAGGGAAGAATGAATACATAGAGAGTGATAAGTGGAGAGAGAGATTAAGTGACAAGGGAGATATAGAGAGAGTGTGTGTATGTTTTTGGGTGAGAGAAAGAGATAAAGAAGGAGATATGGAGAGAAGGGAGGAGAGAAGGAGAGAGCGAGGGATATAGTAACATAGTTGGAGGGTGGAGAGAGAGAGAGATATGGATGTGGGAAAGAAATGGAGAGAGAGGAAGGAAGAGGGAGGATGTGAGAGAGTGGTGAGATGGAGGGAAAGAGAGATGTAGTTCGAGGGGGGAGATAGGGAAGAAGATTTCTTGCACTAGATGAATTGATTTCATTGTAGATGGAGATTTATAATCTATTTTGATTATTTTCACTATATGCATTGATTTTGGTGTAGATGTTGATTTATGATTATATTTAATTGCTTTCACTAAATGCATTGATTTCAATGTAGATGAATTCTAATCCTATGCGATTGCTCGCACTAAATGAATTGATTTCAATGTAGACGGTGATTTCATATGATATTTGATTTCTTGCACTAGATGCATTAATTTCAGTCTATATGTTGATTTCTAATTATATTTGACTACTTGCACTAGATGCATTGATTTGAATGTAGATGATTTCTAATCCTATTTGATTGCTTGCACTAAATGCGTTGATTTCAGTGTAGATGGTGATTTCTAATCCTATTTGATTTCTTGCACTAGATGCATTGATATCGGTGTAGATGTTAGTTTCTAATATTATTTTCTTACTTGCACTAGATTCATTGATTTCAGTGTAGATGTTGATTTCTAATCCTATTTGATTACCTGCATTAGAAGCATTTATTTCAGTGTAGATGTTGTTTTCTAATCTTATTTGATTTTTTGCATTACGTGCATTGATTTCAGTGTAGACGTTGATTTCGGATTTGATGTACATTGATGGTACATTAATTTTTAAAATGATTGGATTAACATTGTGCATTGATTTCAGTGTAAGCACACAAAATTATTGACAATGTACATTAATATTTGTGTTACAGTAAATAAACCTATTAATATTGAAGAGAAAGAGAGACAATGTATGATGTTTAGTACAATGGTTTAAGCTAAATATTTAAATGGTTTATGATTTCAAATGTCTTTTTCATATAATCGATATGAAAATATGACAAAACTAACAAGGGTGACAATAAGAATAGTAAAAGAAAATAATTTGAGATTGATCACAATGAAGACTACTTGTAAATGACTGCATTCTTATTATTTTCATTTTCTATCATTCAACACTATTACATTGTCACTTTGCATTCAAAATTTTTATTTCATCATTAAATTTATTAACAATATTTATCATCTAAAAAAACTAAGGTAACTAAGCGAATTTTAAAATTAAAATTACCATATAAATATAGACCATATATAAAATGATTATATTTATATTATCTGTATTTACATATTATTGATAAAATTAATCATATGTTCGATAGATTTTCCTTGGCCGCACACGTTTCAGCCTAGATCCATCTTAACTCTAGATCTATCAAGCGCTGAGAGAGATCAAATCTCTCGAGGTGCAAACCTTTCCTCAATTTTTGCACTCAAAAAGGATGTTTGCACCTCGAGAGATTTGATCCCTCTCGGCGCTTGATAGATCTGGAATTAAGATGGATCTAGACTGGTTTTATATCAATGACCATAATCTATCATTACAAAATGCCAAGGCTTTTATCTATCCAAAATTTTAATAAACTTTTTATTATTAAAAATTTTAAATTCTATTAAACTTTTAAACGACTTTATAACTAAATAAAATTAAAACATTGTTATACTATACATAAATCTTGAAATCCAATAGAATTATAGTTATATTTAACTTTTTATTATTTTTTATTAGATTTATAATTAAATGAAAATATATTTATTATAAAATTAACTTACAATTTAAAAGTATAAAATAAAATAAATGGTGTTATGTAAACTTAAATAATAATAATATAATATTAAATATTATTTAGGGTTTAATTATATATATATATATATATATAATAAACATTTAACTTTAACAATAGAATCCTCATACATATAATATTTTTTATTTTAAATGTTTCATTCCATTAATTAAGATTTTTTTCCCAATATTTTAAGTTCAAAATGCTAGCAATATTTTCACATTTTAATAGATAAAATTAAAATAGTTGAAAACCCTTATTATTATATTATACGAATTTTGTTATTTAATTCTACATTCCTACCATAAAATAAAATAAAAACTAAAATTTCCCAAATTCTATCGAATTAAAACAAATTTCTATGGTGAATTAAAGATTTTCAAAATCCCTATCATCTATATCATAGAACTATACCATGACCTCATGCATGACAACAAAAACCATATCAATGTATACTAACAACATGCAAGCATAAACAACATGTAACCAGTTATACGCTCATGACGACACATTTTGTGACAACACCCTCACTTTCACATGGAAACATCACTCCAACCACGACTAACACCATACATATGCAACAAACACATAGACCATGAGGATGAATAAAAAATGTGCAACCGGCATGAATTCATGACCAACACACACTGCCCATCCAGTCCAAGGGGTGAACCATGCTATGATACCACTCTATAAAACCCTCCTCCCATATCTACCCACGTAACTGGCCAACCGAGTTAAACACCTGACAAGATGCCACTTTGATCTAATTCAACATCCCAGGTCACCTTAAGGAAGTGGAATCGACACCAAAAAAGTACAAAAACCTTCTACACCTACTATGGGACACCCAAGAGCCATGACAACCTTCCAAGAGGTTAGTCTTTGAATCATACTGACATTTTCATGCATCAATCCCCCTTTCGATCTTTTGACATAGGCAAGAGTGCGGTTGGAAACCTCTAGTTGCATTCACAACATGGGTATGCATGCGAATGGTGAATCTTTCCAAGTCCAGAGCCTAGGTCACTGTCCAGAACACCATGATACTTTCAAAACTGAAATATTGAACAAGGACTTGACTTCTCCCCTACTAGCCATGACAAGAATTTTGTCAAACATGTCACATATATGTAATCTACTGGTTTAAACAATAGATCTGAGTATAGATTTCTTATACTTATGTTAGAATCACTAAGAAGCATTGTTCCCTTATATAATTAGCTACATTACCATCTATTAGGTCATATATACATTGTTCATTCATTTACAAATCAAACAAGATGAGAGCCATACATTATCACTATCATAATACATGCTTATAACCTGCATAATAGAAACAAAATATCAAGGATACATCAGCCATAGAATCAACATAAAAAACAATACATTTACACATAAGATACCAAGAAAAGAACCTCTTATTAATGGATGAAAAATCCAACCTGGTATGGCACTAGCACGTTCCACCAGACCATAGATTGGTTGAGCCAAATCTCTCTTTAGCCAATCGCCCTTGTGCCATATTCCAAGCATGAATGTGGGACTCAAACCAAAAGAACGAACTAGGTCTTTCCGAGGATAAAGCACCACACCCTCATCAATAGAAACCAAGATTTACCACAATCTACACCAAATTACTAGGCCCAAATAATAAACCTGTAATAATAGGATTTACCATGATATCCACCAAATTACTAGGGCAAAAAAAGCATGGATGCCACCAGATTTGTCCACCTACACCGTGAGGAATTTTCCTATGGCCTAGTATATATGCTTTACCGCAATCCACGCTGTATCACTAGGCCCTAACCAAAACTTGACTCTCTAGGATTTACCATATATCCTATCCCAGGATTCCTAGGCCTGATGGAGAGCACCCACCTCTAGGATTTACCATATGTCTTGCCATTCATCGGTCAAGGATTCCTAGGCCCACCAAGGCAACACAAAATTCAGCTTTACCGCAACCCACAGTTTGATTTAGGGGTTACTAGGCCATATGTTATTTCATTCAGAGATCCACCTCACTCATCCTTGAATCCATCCGACAATCCAACTCAACCAAAACATGATAACCCCATCACACCATGGCTCTCCAGAAATGTCAATGCTAGGCTAAAAAGCACAATCACACTTGGAAAAACATATCCCAATGACATAAATAGAACCAAGAACACACATTCAACACCATGGATTCAAAATCTAGTAAAGAAACCACTTATGTAAATCGATACCTGAAAAGAATCCATTTTAGCTCCTTTATATTGTTCTTCGTTGATTGATCTCTGCTTCCTCTTTGCCTTCTATTACATTCTTGATCCAATGTTAAAATGCTCCAAGAAAACTCTAAGTGTCCAAGAGTATAAGAGAGAGAATAGAGAGAGAGCTCCAAAACTTAATTGACTAAATGTACCAACTGATCCTCAGAAGCATTTTTATCAATGAGGGCTCTATTTTCTTCATTTTCCATTATTTTCCTTCATTTTCCTCATCACATGCAACCTATGACCTTTCACCTTCCTTTTCTCCTATTTCCCATTGTTTTCATAAATAAAGTGTCAATTAATTCCACTTTTCCTTTCCAAATCCTTAACCATTTCCTTTTCCAATTTCCTTATCCATCACAAACTGACGTGAGCACCCACTAGGATTTTTTTCGCAAAATTTAACTTGGAATAAATGTCCCATAACCGTGGTTATTATTTTTCCTTTATTAACTTTTATTACATGGAACTTTCACTAGGGTTGTTACGAATTCATCCAAATATATTTCTACTAAATCATATAAAATATCATAGAATATATTGAGCACAACCCTAATAAAAAGTTCCATGGGAATTACATAAGTGAAATGGGAGGATCTAATAAGTGAAATTTTCCTAAGGACAAGTGAAAGTGGTCATATCTTGGTATTGAGAGCTTATTTGTATTTGGTTATACCTATTCAACCCATCCAATAATTATTCATATTGGATCATTATATTTATTTTCATCCATCTTGATTCTTTTAGAGTGGAGAAGTTGGAGGAATTATCTCACATGACCATTTTTACCTGGGGTGGTGGGGGGTAGTCTAAAAAAATGGTGTTTGAAACCTTCTAAAAGCATTTTGAGGAATTAAATAATTTTTTTGGGGTAAAAAAAATCCCTTTTATCTCCACACATATTTTCCCTATTATACACATAGAGGCCTTTCCAACACCATAAGAATCACATTATTCAAAGTTTTCATGTGAAAGTTATCCCACTTATAGGTTGGTGTTCATGACTTCACCACCATAATTCACGAGGATTCCACGTCAACCCCAATTTTTAATAAAAAATGGGCTAGCCATGATTGTGATAAAGATGAATCTAGAAGATTCTATATTTTAGCATGGATATTTCCGCATTTAGTAAATTTTTAATGATGAAGACTTCTAGAAAATTGTGGGCCGAAATCATATTTTAAATCTAGTTAATATTTGGTGTAGTCAAACCTAACCACTAGTAGACTATCAGATTCTGTTATAACTAAGCCACAAGGAGGAGAAGGGATTCCATTTTTTCGAGTGAATTTGTTCCATAGTTGAGCAAAAATAGTAAAGAGATATAGGATATAGAGCACACAGAGAGGATTTGTGCATTATAGTAGACCACGATCCAAATGCCATACTTTTTTGTACTCGTAACCATATTTACATTCAAAAAAAGAGAGTGCAGTGGCCTCATCTTCCAACCCTATTGTTCTCTTGAAAGGGTTTCCTAGGTCATGTCATGTTTAAAATTTTGGTTATCTTGGTCTTGAGAGCTTATTTGTATTTGGTTATACCTATTCAACCCATCCAATAATTATTCATATTGGATCATTATATTTATTTTCATCCATCTTGATTCTTTTAGAGTGGAGAAGTTGGAGGAATTATCTCACATGACCATTTTTACCGAGGGGGGTAGTCTAAAAAAATGGTGTTTGAAACCTTCTAAAAGCTTTTTGAGGAATTAAATAAGTTTTTTGGGGTAAAAAAAAATCCCCTTTATCTCCACACATATTTTCCCTATTATACACATAGAGGCCTTTCCGACACCATAAGAATCACATTATTCAAAGTTTGCATGTGAAAGTTATCCCACTTAGAAGTTGGTGTTCATGTTTTCACCACCATAATTCAAGAGGATTCCACGTCAACCCAAATTTTTAATAAAAAATGGGCTAGCCATGATTATGATAAAGATGAATCTAGAAGATTCTATATTTTAGCATGGATATTTCCACATTTAGTAAATTTTTAATGATGAAGACTTCTGGAAAATTGTGGGCCGAAATCATATTGTAACTCTAGTTAAGAGTTGGTGTAGTTAAACCTAACCGCTAGTAGACTGTCAGGTTCTGTTATAACTAAGCCACAAGGAGGAGAAGGGATTCCATTTTTTCAAGTGCATTTTTTCCATATTTGAGCAAAAATAGTGAAGAGAAATAGGATATAGAGTACACAGAGAGGATTTGTGCATTATCGTAGACCACGAGCCAGATGCCGTACTTTTTTGTACTCATAACCATATTTCCATTCAGAAAAAGAGAGTGCAGTGGCCTCATATTCTAACCCTATTGTTCTCTTGAAAGGGTTTCCTAGGTCATTTCATGTTTAAAATTTGTTTGTGAGCTTTTATTTCATCATTCTCTATTTTCTACATAATTTTAATTCGCATGCATAATATATTAACAGTAATATACAAATATATAAATATAAAGAGATATAAATCTGTAATAATGTATATTTTTTATTTTTAAGTATAATTTTATTAGATTTGTTGTGACAAACGATATAGTGCAATATCCATGGTAGTTTATGGATCTAAGAAGGAAAATAACATCTTCCTAGTAAGAACATTAAGGACTTGGTTAATGAAGGGCAAGGGGAAATTATCCTTCCTTATGATTTTATTAATTTTCTTATAATCAACACAAATTCTCCAATTTCCATTTTTCTTGGGAACAATAACCAAAGGATATACCTCTTCACTGGCTAAAATTGGATAGATGAACCCTACATCTAGTAATTTCTATAATTATTCTCTCACAATATATTTTAAGGTAGGATTAATTTTCCTTTAAGGTTGTTAAACACGATTGTGATATAATTTTATGTATATTTGGTGAGTGCATATACAAGTATGTAAACCTTTCATACCCTTGTAATCCCATGTGAATGCATCAATGTGCTTCGTCAAAATAGTGAAAAATTGATCCTCCTAATCGTTTGAAGGTGAGAAGCTAAATTTTTTAATAGTTTGGAGGGGATAATTTCTACAATATTTATATTATTCTAATCAAAACCAACATTCAATAATATTTCCCATAAAATATCATTGGAATAGCTAGGCTAATCTAGGTATAACCCTTCTTTTAGCCCAAAAATGTTCATAGAACCAAGTTGATTTTGCAGAAAATTTTCGATCAAGTCATATTCATCATCCCACTTATTGTTAAGGATGGTTTCTATTATACACACAGGATAATGTGATGAGTAGTTAGGATCCTCTTATTCTTAATCTGATACCCATGTAGGTAAATCATCCTAAATAAGAGGCTAATATGGGGGATATAGTAAAAGCTATTTTCAAGATTTCCTATTAGTAATTGTCATGTTTCCAGCCCTACAATTGATATATGCATCAACAGTAACTAACCAAGGTCTCCATAGAATGAGTGGATAAACATTGAACTTGGTTTTGGGTTGGAGGACAAGGAATTTCATCGGATACTCGTACGATTATATGGATACCATTACATCTTCGATTATGCCTTCTGGTGCTACTATGGATCTACTAGCAAGTTGCAACACAGTAGTGGTATTTGTCAAGGATCCTTAGAGGTTAATTTTAAACCTGGTTTCCCTTGTCATGACATTGATTGTATCTCCTAGGTTAATGAGAGTTTTTGTAACTATAATATTTTTTATATGTACATCTACTACTCTGATTCTAGGATTTAAATACTTAGGGATGATTACTCACATAAGAATTAGGTTGGTTGGTTTCCTAATGACATTGATAGTATGGGCATACCTTCTCATCCTTACAGACCTTCTAAAAAA
The DNA here is from genome assembly GCA_034641835.2 of Pinus albicaulis. Classification (NCBI taxonomy): domain Eukaryota; kingdom Viridiplantae; phylum Streptophyta; class Pinopsida; order Pinales; family Pinaceae; genus Pinus; species Pinus albicaulis. The sequence continues at coordinate 213,914,750 of CM076575.1, read as the reverse complement.
TTATTCATTCATGAAATTTTGGTATATTGGTACATCCTTGATATCTTGGTGGAGAGTAATTTTGACACATGGATTCTTCAGTTCTCCCAAAATTTAAAACTCTTCTAGGGTGTTTGTCATTTGGGTTGTAAATATTTTAGGATAGGGAGGTTTCTTGTTAATGACTTGAGGCAAATGATCCTTATTATGTTTTTTAATATTAACATTAAGAGAAGGTAGGTGAACATCTAGGAGAAAATTCCCTAATCTAAGGTTGATCTCTTGTATTTCTATAGAATAGGTTTGATAAGTAGTATCTCCACTATAAATAATTTAAGTATATTTATTGTTAAGATTGAGATTTGGTTAAGTAGGAATATGGATTTATTTTAGAGGAAATTTTTTGGGTGCTTGTTTTTACTAAGGAGGAGGCATCAGAACATGGTCGGGCCACATGAGGCCTCTATCCATGTGTTGGATTACCCTATTGAGGAGGTTGGTTCGAATATGGTGGGAAGGGAGGAATAATAGATTGAGGAGGATATGTCCAAGGAGTTGACATAGGACAAGGTGAAGTATTAGGAGGGTACCAAGGCTAATATAGATAATTATCATTAGGATTTAAATAAGAAGGTAAATCCATACCTTGTTGAAATTTTCTTGAAGCTCGTGGTTTTTTCTAGTTGAAAAAGAAAAACTACTCCACGTACCCTTTTATCCCTTGGTAAACAACCTTCAAACCTAGTAAATATGGACACTTATAAATGGAATTTTTTTCTTCAAATAAAAAGAAAATCTATGAAATTTAAACGATATTCATTCCTAGGGTGTCTTTTAGTGCAGTTGGGGAAAAATACAGCCAATTATTTTTTTACTTCTTTTTTTTACTTTTGATATGAAAAGTATCTACTTGCATATAAAATTTGTGTAATATCTTGTTTTTCATGCCCCCCTATTTAATTTCTAGTAAGCATAGAGGAATAATAAGGACTTACCAAACCCTTGTTCACTCTACCCCCTTTTCTAGTGGCTCTCAAACTATTTTTACAAATCTACTTAATTTCATCATAGGAGAGATAGTATATATCTTCATTGGCCAATAATTTGATATTCTATATGATATCTTCTGAGAATCCCCTCAATAGTACAATTTTTAAGGAGTTTGATTCTAGAGTGCAATTTTGTGCCCTTATGTAACTTAGCTAGAATCGTTCCTCATAATCCTCTAGAGACTCATTTCCTCCTTGAATCATTATAAAAGTTTCATATCTAATGTTCCTTTCCCTATAATAATCTCAATACCTATTGTTGAAATCTTGTTGCATTTGATCCCAAGTGGTGACACTATTACCTTCAAGGCTTGTGAACAACCAAAGGGTTGCATGCTTTAAGGTGGAATAAAACAACTTGAGCTTCTACTCATATCTCGTGTAGTCATAAGTTTTGCACACAACAAAAAACTTGAGAATAAAGATATCAACATCTTTTAAGATTAAACCATAGAATTTTGGAAGCACAGATGAGTTAATATTTTTCATTTTTTTTATCCAGGTATTTCTCTAATAGGTAATATAGACACTTCAATTTGTATTTCTTCACCCATAGTAGTGCTGGTGTTTAAAGGATTTTCCCCTCTTGTAAGCTCCTTAACGATCCTTGCTTTCTCAGTCAAAAGGAAATCAAAGATATATGTTGAAAATGCAAGAGGCTCGCAGTGAGCTAAAAATCGCTAGATGTTACTAGAAGTTGGGTATTTTGTTAGAACTTTTCCTATCTTGTCCCTAATTTTGTAAGGCATAAAAGAAATAAATTTTGGAAAAAAAAACTAAAACTCTATTTTTATATTTTTGTGAAAGGATCCTAATAATTTTCTTTTCCAAAAGATAAAATTAAAGTAATGTATAAACTAAAGAAAAATTCTTTACATACTTTGACACCTCCCCAACAACAATGCAAAAAAGTGATGGCTCTTAGTATTACAACCACAATACTACAACATCCAAGAGTTTCAGCCTTAATTATCAATAAGGAGTTCATACAAACTTAAGAGTGGTTGGAACTATATGTGCAAGAGGAACTGCTTTCTTCCTTTCTCAATTCTCATACATATGGAAGGTAATGGAGTGAAGGGTGTATGAATAGATACCAAATTATGTTTTAGAACTAAGATATATTACAGGAAAGTATATTCACATAAAAGAGTTGCAAAAAAAGAAACGACAAACACATCTTTTCTATATGCAATGAATGAAAAAAAAAAAACTTTCTAGAAATAAAGTTTTGAAAATGTAAACCCTAAGTTACAAAAAATAACACTCATACATGTAACTAAGAAAGGAACCTATATGAGAAACTTTATATAGTCTTTATACTTTTAAATTCCATCACCAACATCCCATAGGTGTTGTCATACATCAAGAAGGCAAAAAATTATTTCTTGCTATCCTAGGCAAGAAAAGGGGACCATTTATAAGCTACTATAGGATTCCATGTTTTGTTATAGGAAGAGTTGAGAGAGCTTCTAAAACACTTAGAATACAAACCTAAGGTGATAGAAAGAGGTGGTGGTGTTAGGAAATGATGTAATTGAACAATAAAAGGCTCAAGGAATATGTATTTAAGTTTTATCATCATGGAACCAAATCTTATTTGTCTCCTATAACTATAAGACCAATTGTATAGCAAAACAATAAATTGAAAAATTTATAAAAAGAAAATAAATGGAACAGAAAAGGACTTGAAATTGTATTAGTAAGTATTATAATTGATGGCATCTTGGATAGATAACCTAGAATTAATAATTTTTCAAGGAATCTCCTTCTTAATTATGCACAAAAACCATCAAAGTGCAACATCCATAATTGCTAGTTTTAGAAGTTGAATAAGATAAATGCAAGGCATAACACAAATAATATTATAGGAGGGCTCTAAAGCTCGTAGGGTGGGCGTAGCCCTAGGATGCTCATAGTCCTTAAAGGAGAACCAAGCTAATATTTGGAATAAAGCATTGCTTCCATTAACTGAAAATATGATCTTACATTACAATACTACAAAAACTATTGAAGAATACAAAAATCCTAATCTTACTTTCTACTTGGTATTCTACTCCTTCCTATTGCTCCAATTTGAGCCTCTTATTTATACATCAAGTTGGGAGCATACTCCTTGAGAGGAGGGCTACATTTCCCTCCAAAAATCATAAAAATGGGGATATTGTTCTAGATCCAACTCGTAGCAATAGGCAGATGCATTAAATTCCTTGAGCCAGCTAATTTTAGGTCTTCCTTATCTAAATAACAAGTCCCCAAAATATCTCTAGTGTTGGATCTCTTATAATCATCTCAGTATATCTATAAATATTGCATAATAAACATGTTAAGGAACATAAAATATGAAAACCACATTGAATTTTTCGAGGAACCATCAAGATAGGAAAATATATCATTAATTTTAAAATGTTGGTTCAAAAATTGTTTTATGTGTTTAGGAGTGGATTGATAGGCCTTATAATTTACCTATTTTGGAGGCCCATCACCATGAAAAAGGAATGAACTGACACTATGGAATATATTTCCATTAAATTATCTCTGGTATATCCCCTAGTAGAAGGTCCAACACTAATGAATGTTCAGCATGTCAAGGAGGCTAGGTTGCAATTGCAAGTTCAAACTCAAGAGCTACAAGAGAAAGTGAAAGTAACCCCAATACCCCCCATCTAGAAATCTGAAAGAAGCTTACTAAGGTCAATAAGTTATCTAATTAGGCCAAATCTCATGTAGAAGGGTTTGATGATGTTGTCAAATAAATATTTTCCCTTTCACCCATTTGTAGGCTCCTCCAAAACTCATAGTGCCATAGTAGGTAAAAAAATTAGAGGTAGTGGAGGAAAAGTCCCAATCCCTTACTAGTCTTACCACGATCCAGATATTCTATGATTGAAATATGAATCTTAATGCACAAGCTCAATGATGCCTAGGATGAAAAACAAGGCATGTCCAAAATAGTCCTTGCATTGCAAGAAGTACAAACACATTATACAACACTAATATACATTTAGGATACCACCTCTAATATAATCCAAATTGGTAATGAGATGAAGACCTCAAAAAAATCGATGAACACTAAAGTAGTTGAAATTTTCCTAAGACCTTAAGAAATTACAATATTCATTTATGGAGCTAGATATTGGATTTTAAAATTCTATATTCCGAATCCTCACCAAGTTTCCATCAGTTGCATCAATCATACAATAAGCACAAAAACTAGATTGACAATGAAATCAATTTTAGTGTACTTGTTTCCCATTTGACTTTAAGTGATGGTAAAATTTTTGCTAAGTCAAATATATAGTGTCAAGGAGGACACTATTCCAAGTAATGAGTAGGACATCATGCCAAGTGGAAAGGTGTATAAGAACACAACACAAAATATACTTCACATGAGATCCAAGCATATTATGTAGGAATCTAAGAAAACTCACCTTTAATGAATTGCAATCATATTTGTATCTATTATAATTAAAATGATACAACATGATATTAGGTAAATAGTGATAACAATCACACATAGGAAAAACAAACATAAATGGTTTAATTTGGAAACCGCAATTTATTATCTTTTGGTTTAAATGTAGCCAACTTGGCCAACACCCCGGCGCAGGTGAAGTGATCCTTCACTTACTCAAATTTGGCACATTACAATGGAGAACCCCTAAGCCTTTTAAGTTCATTACAACATGAAACACCATGGGCTCAATAACATGGGTCATTGATACTAGGTGCTAGAAACCACCATTTTTTACTTAACAACCTCCACTATTTCACAAGTCATATTACCTAGAAATGTCGGGTTTGTAAGTAAATTAGTGGTAGGTTATGTGGTCCCTGTGGAGCACACTATAAAATTATGTAGGAAGAGAGGGAAGAATATATTAGAGATGAGTCAAATTGTCTTTAGTTAGAGAGAATTTTGTCAATGTAGTGATATTAAGCATTGAAATGGAGAATGTACATGAGAGTTTTATCATGTATGTATCATATTCCAGAGAATATTAACGATTTATATCTACTCAATTTTGGATTTTATGGGTCTTTTGTGGCATGTTAAATGCAATCTTTAGTATGTAAACATGATCTATGATGGACATTTAATGAATATTTATGTGATTATTTGAGATGTGAATTTCTTGTCTCCAAGTTAAAATTCCTCATCTTTTGTATAGGATCTTGATGTAAAGGTTCTATAATTCATGTAAGTATATGAGGCGAGAGCTTCTCTAATCCCTATGGATTGAATGTGCCAATTATTATGTGGTTTTTCTGGATAAAGAGTTCAAACCCTAGGTTTGACCCCCTACACCAATGAGTGCGAAGGAATTTTTTTTTCCAAACATGGGGATGGGACATTGCACTTGCATGATGACATAAAAGGTGGTTAGTAGATGTTGATTGGTTGATTCATTGTTTTATTTATACAAGCACATTTCATATCATTATGTCGCGTTTTTTAATTTGTCACTATCAAAGTGTACATTAGGGTAGTGTTGTCATTATACATTGTAAAAAAAGATATGCCATGTCTCACAATGATGGAGAGAGTTGCATCTCATATACAGTTGGTAAACTATGACCACAACAAAAATTTAACAAACATATAAATTTTGAAGATAACCATATTGTAGTGTATATAAATTTTTTCTACATTAATTAGAAGAATTAGAGTATTAACTAAAATCACAAAAAGTTTTTAAAAAAAGTCACTATGCCAATAATAACATGGTGTTTAAGGAAACCTAGAGAACATAAGTTGTGAAGGGGAATCTAAAAGAATATACACCATTAATATGATTCTTGAGACTACAAAATTGATAATATACTTGATATTATATTAACTATAAATAAATCAAAACAATTTGATATATAATATAATATAAATTAATTTAATATATTATTTTTTATTGAAAAAAAAAACAATTTATGTATAATCGTAATATAATAAATTATACAATTACTACGAATGCAATTCCAAAAATTATATAGTTAAAATAAATTTTAATTTAAAATAAAAAAGAAGTTCCCTAATTTTATATCAATTACCATAATCTATCATTACAAAATGCCAAGGCTTTTATCTATCAAATATTCTAATAAACTTTTTGTTATTAAAAATTTGAAATTCTATTTAACTTTTAAACTACTTTATATTCTAATAAACTTTTTGTTATTAAAATTTTTAAATTCTATTAAACTTTTAAACTTCCATATAACTCATTAAAAAAAAATAAAACATTGTTATGCTATACATAAATCTTGAATTAAAACATTGTTATACCCTACATAAATCTTGAAGTCTAATAAAATTATAGTTGTATTTATTTTTTAATTATTTTTTATTAAATTTATAATTAAATAAGAGTATATTTATTATAAAATTAACTTATAATTTAAAAATATAAAATAAAATAATTTTAATTATATAACATTAAATAATAATAATAAAATATTAAATATTATTTAGGGTTAAAAAAATGTAATATAAAATTATTATTGTAGAAATTATATAACATATGCATTATATATCCAGATTCTTCTGATCTAACAATATTTATCTTCTTGATAAATACATAATCCTCTCGATAGTACGGTAGTAGCATCTAAATGTGCAAAATGTCGTCGCAGGAGCAGGGTCGGTCAAGTCTTCGGCAGGTACATAAACTGCTTGAATCGAGGTTATGGATCCTTTTTTTGTGGAAGTAATTCTTTCTTACAAAGAACCCATTTCCGTACTAAGAGTTGGCTGATAACCCATGGCGGAAGGCATTCTGCCTAATAGGGCGGATACCTCTGATCCCGCTTGGACAAAACGGAAGATGTTATCAATAAATAATAGTTCTTTCAATAATTGATCTTTATGGTGTTTCCATCATCAATTGAATTTTTTATCCATGGAATATTTAGGCTCTATCTATTAATATTCGGGCTCCTATGAGAGATGCTTTTTTTTTTGCTATAGCTGATAAAAACCATTACTTGGGACGGTGCATATGTAGGAAGCCTTTTATTTTGTCCTTGCTCCTACTAGTTATTAACTAAGTTATTCTATGGTACAGATAGCCACACGTAATGACAGATCAATGTCGTATTATTAAGAGCTTGTGGTGAGGATGGGTTCCGTTCTAATGCTTGGAAATAATATTCCAAAGCCTTCATATTCCACTGTTAATCTTTTTCAGAAATTATAAACTCAATTGCAAACACATGAAGAAATAAAAATAATCGCACATAACACAGTTGTTTAACGGGAAAGCCTGAAGCTGAAAACCCCAACTATCATATATTATGTATCATGGAGATCATGTAACAATCTCATACAAAGCTTAGTACGTCAAGCTCTCAGTACAATCAATCATCACACACTAACAAGAAGAAATCTGCAAATCCATGCATTTATTTCTACCCTCCTGATAGCCTGCCTCCACTACGCAATCCCTGTTGAAGAATAGCTCTGAATGAATTCGAATTACCCTTGCCTTGACTACGCAATCCTCATTGGCAACTCCAATGTGTGTGTGATGCAATCAATGCATCACTATAGTCACAACAGATATTCCATCTCACCCTTTCACCTACCTCTCCACTGGGTCTCCATTGGAACTGACATGAACTGTAGTTAACTGTTGTATTTGTTTAGTTGATTAATGAGCTATTATTTGTGAATTAATTCGCTCCACTCTCACTAGTGTATCATTCAGTTAGACTAGATACAACTAGCTCAACTGAGTTTAACTCCATTAACTGAGTTAAAATGAATAACAACTCCATGAACTATTGTTCCAACTCTTTCATAACTTTTCCACTTTAGTTCTAACTGAGTCCTCCATGCATGAACCACCAGTAAACCCTAGGAATTGTGTAATTCCTTCAACCCACTGATTTTCCAAATCTGTATACTGAAATTAAGTGCTCCAAGAGAATAAGTTGATGTTTATTGTCTGATTATTATTAAGAGCTAATAATAATTGACACTTATCTTTTTAGATTGAAGATATATAAATAGACTTCACCCAATATTCTAAAAATATAATTTCATCTATTTTTCCAACTTGACCAACCATCCACAAATAGCATCCTGCAACTTCTGAAATATGATCACCATGTCTAAAAATAGACTTGCACCTAAAAATAGCCTACGGGTCCACTTAGTGAAGGCAATTGATTTTCACTAAGCTCATCATCTTTTTGAATCTCAACACTCCCTATCAACAAGATATGGATTATCCTTCACCCCGATCCTGCCTCTATGGTATTCGAATTTGCTCCCAGTGAGCGCCTTCGTCAGAATATTTGCATCCTAATCTTCTGTAGGAATTTACTGAAGCAACATGATCTTTCGATGCACACAATCTCTGATATGATGATACTAGATATCAATATGTTTAGATCTATCATGAAACATAGGATTAATCGAGAGTTTAATGCAACTCTGATTATCATAATGTATCCTGTAGGATCTAAATGTGAACCGAACAAACTGACCAGGATCTTCCTCATCTAGATAGCCTCACATGCAACTTGACTTGCAGCCATGTATTCTACTTCCGCTGAAATGAGTGCCACGGATCTTTGTTTCCTGCTGTACCAAAAAACTGTTGTAGATATGATACTAAAAACCCCTCCTAATGTGATATTTCTGTCTATTGGGATACCTGCCCAATCTGCATCCGTGAAGCCATGTAACTTCACCTCATCTGTCTGCTTGTACCATAATCCATACTCATATGTGCACCTGAGATACCTCAAGACATGCTTTCCTACCTTCCAAAAGAGCTTGGTAGGCTTAACCATCGCTTGTGAAAGCTGGTTCACCACATAGCATATGTCTAGTCCTATATTAACTAAATACATGAGCGAACCCACCAACTGTCGATAAACAGTGGCATACACTACCTCTACCAATGTAGCAGCCTCTTTCCTCCAATTTCCTGGAAGAGGAGTGTCAATAGGCTTGCAGCCTTGCATGTGAACTTCTCCAGTATCTCTCGGGCATACTTTCCTTGAGACACAAACAGTTCACCTTCCCGCTGCCATATTTCCAATCCAAGGAAATAATGAAGGAGGCCCAAATCCTTCATCTCAAACTCCTTTGCAAGATCTGCCTTACATGAGTGTATCAACTTCTCATCACCCATTAGTATTAAATCATCAACATAAAGAACAATGATTAAAAGCTTAACCTCCACCACAATTTGGTACAGGTTTGCATCCGCCTCACTCTTGGTGAAGCCAAGTCCAGTGAAATAGTTATCGATCCATGTGTACCAAGCACGTGGTGCTTGCTTCAGCCCATACAGTGCTCTTTTGAGTCTGCACACATGCAACTCGCTGCTGAAGATCTCAAATCCTTTAGGCTGCTCAATGTACACCTCTTTCTCAATGATCCCATTAAGGAACGCGGTCTTCACATCCATCTAATGAATGTGCCAACCCATCTGCACTGAGAGAGCAAGGATGGTCCTCATGGAAGAATACTGTGTGACAGGTGCAAAGGTATCTTCATAATCAATCCCCTCGATCTGTGAGAAGCCCCGGGAAACCAATCTTGCCTTACACTTCTCGACACTCCCATCAATAGCTTGATTAACCTTGTAGATCCATCTTGATCCTACAACTGATTTACCCACCGGCCTTGGAACAATCTCCCAAGCACTGTTTCTAACAATGGATTCATACTCCTCCACCATGGCATCTACCCATGTGGGCTCCTACACTGCTTCTTCAAAAGAAGATGGCTTTGTCATGATACACTTGCTCATAAGAGCCATGTATCCAGTAAAACGGTCAGGTGACTGTCTCTGTCTGCACTGTGATGTGGGGACTCCTACATTCTATGCCGCATCAAGCTTCAGTCTCTCAGCTTCTGTGGTACGCTTTTTTCCTTGTCTGATGTTTGGTTTTGCATGAGTGGACTCCTCCACTCCATGAATCTCCTCCTATGGCTGATCCACATCTAGAGGCTCATCTTTGGGAACGATTAGTTCCTCCTCTGCTTGCAAGTGTAGCTCCCTTTCAAGCGACAACTTCATGGATTTCACCTCATTGAATTTTATATCCCATCGCACCACAGTCATTCAACTGTCTGGAAAATACACACGATAATTATGGGGTGTTTCTGTGTAACCCACAAATATCCCAACTTTTGTAGTCGGCTCCAGCTTCTTCCTAACGTCCTTTGTCACATGAATGTAAACAGATGAGCCAAAAATCTTCAAATGAGAAATATCAGGCTTCTTACCAGTAAAATCTTCTTCAGGTGTACTCATGCCAAGTACTCTATGAGGACAATGGTTTTGCACATAAACCGCAGTGTTTCATGCTTCCACCCACAAGTGCATCGGTAGGCCCTGGTCATGCAGCATAGCTCATGCATCACCCACGATCGTTCTGTTCTTTCTCTCCGTGACCCCATTCTGCTGTGGGTTATGAGGCGCTATTATTTCTCTTCGAATTCCTTCTTTGCTACAGAATTCTTTGAATTCGTTCGAGATATATTCACCACCATTATCAATCTGCAGAGCCTTCACTTGCTTCCCCGACTCCTTCTCCACCAATGCTTTAAACTCATATAAATTTTAGAATGTTTCGCTCTTCTTCTGCATGAAGAAGATCCAGCATCTGCGATAATATTCATCAACAAAAATAACATAATACATGTGTTTTCCTATTGAATCAACCGAGAAAGGTCCACACACGTCTGTGTGAATTCTCTCCAAGATCACCAAAGCATGGTTCTCCTTCTCATGAAAGGTGGTCTTCACAAACTTACCCATAGTACATCCCTTTCACTGATCTAACTGTGCAAGAGTACCCTTGGGAATTCCAGTAGAAATCTGCTACAAAATCTTCAAAGCGCCATGGTGAAGATGGCCCAATCTCTGGTGCCATAATTTGCCCTCATCTCGGCTCACCACTTCTTCTGCTTTGCCCACCATTTTAGCACAGCCATCTACCTCCATCTTGTAGATATTCTTAACTCGAATCCCTATATTCTTGGTTTGACCCGTTGTTTTATGTCGAAGGAATGCTTTTCCCTCAATGAAAACAACGTCATAACCTTTGTCTTCCAACATTGTGACCGAGACCAAGTTCTTCTTCAGACCTGGAACATGCATAACTTCTTTCAATAGAAATGGATTACCTGAATCCCTCTCAAATGTAATGGTCCCAATGTCGGTCACACTATATCGACCATTGACACCCATATCTATATGCATTTGGAGGTCCTTCTCCTCTAAGTCACTAAACAACTCCTTGTCTCCTGTCATATGGAAAGACGCACCACTATCAAGATACCACACTGATCCCATTGTGCTTGAAACCAAGCATGTGATAAAAGAGAAATCAAGTTCAAATTGTGAGGCTAAGGCCTCACCTACTGCAGCTCCAGCAGCCTTCTTGTTCTTCTTCTACTGTGGGCAGTTAGTGGCAAAATGCCCATGTTCGTGGTAGTGAAAACACTTCACTTTGGACAAATCCTGCTTCTTGCCTTTAGCTTCAGATTTTGAAGGGAATTTCTTCCCCTTCCCTTTCCTTGCTTTGGCAGCCAAAGTTAAATTCTCTTCATCTTCATTCTTCGATGAAGAACCATCCCTGGTACTTTGACTTATCTCTTCCTGCACAAGATCCGACCAAAGTCACTCCCATCCCCGTAGTTTCTCCCATCCATTGACAAAGTCTTCGTAGCTATGCCAACTCTTCGGAAGCCGAAGGAGAGATAATCTCACCAATTCTTCATCATCAACAATAATCCCCACACTTCCCAGTTCATCCTTGCAGTGGACAAACTTCGTGAGATATTTTGGAATAATGTCGCCCTTCTCCATTTTTATTTTTCTGAGCTTATATTTAAGCGCCAACTTCCTCTGATCGCTTCTTATTTGGAAAAAATCTTTCAAATCCTTCCACATTGCAAATGAAGTGGCTTTCCCGTGAAGGCTAGACACAATATGGTCCTTCACACCTTCCAACATAATTCTTCTTGTCTTTGATACCTTCTTTTTCCATGCATCAAGTCCTGCAGCATCACTAGAATCCGACTTAGGAACATCGCTATCGATGAACTCCTTCAATCCATTATCCTCCAGCTCCACCTCCATCCTGTCCTTCCAGGCCATGTAATTTGAGCTGCCATCAAGGGCATACTCCAATCACAACCCATTGAAATACATTTCAATGTATACTCAATTTTCGCACCAAGAATTTTCTGCAGCAAATTCGAATTGTCCACCAGCACAAACTTAGCAATTATTCACAATTGCAATCTTCAAGAATTAACACTGCTTTGATACCATGTATAAATTATATAACATATGCATTATATATCCAGATTCTCCTGATCTAACAATATTTATCTTCTTTCTAAATATAGAATTCTTCCACTGTTAATCTTTTCCGGAAATTATAAACTCAATTGCAAACACATGAAGCAATAAAAACAATCGCACATAACATAGTTGTTTAACGGGAAATCCTGAAGCTGAAAACCCCAAGTATCATATATTATGTATCATGGATATCATGTAACAATCTCATACAATGTTTAATACATCAAACTCTCAATATAATCAATCGTCACACACTAACAAGAAGAAATCTGCAAATCCATGCATTGATTTCTGCCCTCCTGATAGCCTGCCTCCACTACACAATCCCTGCTGAAGAATAGCTCTGAATGAATTTGAATTACCCTTACCTTGACTGCGCAATCCTCATTGGCAACTCCAATGTGTGTGTGATGCAATCAATGCATCACTATAGTCACAACAGATAGTCCATCTCACCCTTTCACCTACCTCTCCACTGGGTCTCCACAGGAACTGACATGCACTATAGTTAACTGTTGTATTTGTTCAGTTGATTAATGATTTATTATTTGTGAATTAATTAAATAATTAATTCACTCCACTCTCACTAGTGTATCATTCAGTTAGACTAGATACAACTAGCTCAACTGATTTTAACTCCATTGACTGAGTTAAACTGAATAACAACTCCATGAACTACTCTTCCAACTCTATCATAACTTTGCCACTTCAATTCTAACTGAGTCATCCATGCATGAACCACCAGTAAACCCTAGGAATTGCGTAATTCCTTCAGCCCACTGATTTTCCAAATCTGTATACTGAAATTAAGTGCTCCAAGAGAATAATTTGATGTTTATTGTCTGATTATTATTAAGGGCTAATAATAATCAACACTTCTATTTTTAGATCGACGATCTATAAATAGACTTCGCCCAGTATTCTAAAAATAGAATTTCATCTATTTTTCCAACTTGACCAACCATCCACAAATAGCATCCTGCAACTTCTGAAATATGATCACCATGTCTAAAAATAGACATAGGCTAAAAATAGACTTGCACCTAAAAATAGCCTACGGACCCACTTAGTGAAGGCAACTGATTTTCACTAAGCTCATCATCTTGTTGAATCTCAACAATTAAAACTAAAAAAAAATTATATGAAAGAAAAATTTAACTTTAAGAATAGAATCCACATACATATAATATTTTTTTATTTTAAATTTATAGTTCCATTGATTAAGAGTTTTTTCCCAATATTTTAAGTTCAAAATGTTAGCAATATTCTTACATTTTAGTAGATAAAATTAAAACGTTTCAAAATCCTTATTATTTATATTATACGAATTTTGTTATTTAATTTGAAATTTTTACTATAAAATAAAATAAAAACTAAAATTTCCCAAAATCTATCCAATGTAAACAAACTTATATGGTGAATTAAATCTTTTCAAAATCCCTATCATTTATAACATAGAATAGAAATTTCAGTTGGAAAAAGTAATTCCTACTTAAGTTGTGATTCTTTCTATTTAGAAAATTTTGTTCCTATTATGTTTCCTAGATTGGTGTGTGGTTGAGAGATTCTCTCAACCAAGTGATTTTTTGTCCAAGATAGTTTCCCTATCTTGAGACAACACTTCATGTATTTATTTGTAACATTATTTGATTAATGATGATATATATTTCCTTATGGAAATTTAGCATGGTATCAGATCCCGTTTGGGCCTCACCTTGGCCCCTCCTGGGCCAAGGAAAGAAGACAACATATCTGTAATGTTTTAGTTTTTTTGTTTATCCATTCGTTTGGGCAGAGGTGTATTGAAGCAGTGGTGCTCTTGCTGGCGCCCATCATTTGACTTGGAAATTATTGAGAGCTGTGAAGTAGTATGGTGAGCGTGATTGCAACTTGTGATCAATGAGAACGTAGTGTTAATGGAGATCATGCATCTAATCCAATAGGAAGTGTGCTCGGTGAAGATTCTTCTACGAATACGTGCTTGGACAAGAACCGATGGAGACACGATGCTGATTAGAGACCCGAGGAAGTATCTTCCCTAGTACTAAATTTCTTTCTTTTGTACACTTGAGTTGCCGATTCGTGATCATAAGGGCATAGATCTTTGCTGAGTTAAGGGTGGAAGTGCTCGGGAGCTTCAGGGGTGGAGGCTTGCGATGTTTGTAGTTATAACAGTCAATTATCCTAACAGAAGTAGCCTTCTTTGACGCTTCATTTTTTGTTGTGGTAAGGAGGGAAAATCAGGTGTTCTCTTCTATCTAGATGTTAGTTTTCTCATGATGGGAACAACAACGAATCCCAAAGGTGCATGAGAAGATGTTAGACCTGGGCCCACAAAATCATCATCATGATGTAACTTTTTTTGTTGTGTGTGGGGAGGGTCTGAGAACTCTAAGGGTTCCTGTGGCATAGTTGAGGGTCCACTGACAAAACACTTAGCATGGTTGAGGGTGAGCCGAGAAAACCCAAGGCTTGGTTGAGTCGGTCTCTAGCGAGCCTTAGTGGAAAATTTGTGGCCCATGGTGGCTGGAGTGCCTTAGTGGCAGATTTGAGGCACTTGGTGGTTGTGTTGTACCTTAGTGCCATATTTGAGCCTTCGTGGTGATGCTGAGCCTTCGTGGCTGAATTGAGTGCCTTGTTGGCAGCGTTGAACCTTGGTGCCTAAGATCCCTTGTTGGCATAGTTGAGGGTAATCCGATAAAACCTAGAGCATGGTTATGGGTAATCCCATAAAACCCAGGATGATGATGTTGGAGGGTCATTTACAATTAGAGGTACATATATGCAGTTATGATGGTTGACAGAACCATGTATGCGAAGGAAATCATACGAGACTAACAGTTGCAGCGGTTGGCACCCATGCATTCTGGTGGATGGTTACTTATTTATATGGATTCCCACATATGTTTTTATCATGATTTGACCACAACTAGACTTTGCATATTAATATTGAGAAAAGAATTCATTAAGGGGATGTGTTGGAAAAAGTAATTCCTACTTGTCTCAATTGTGATTCTCTCTATCTAGAAGACTTTGTTCCTATTATGTTTCTTAGATTGGTGTGTGGTTGAGAGATTATCTTAACCAAGTGATTGTGTGTCCAAGATAGTTTCCCTATCTTGATAAAACACTTCATGCATTTATTTGTAACATTATTTCATTAATGATGATATAGATTTCCATATGGAAGTTTAAAAATTCCCACCATCAAAGAAAACAAAAATTTCCCACTATTTCTATCCAATTTGAACAAATTCACTTCTCCACTATTTCCACCCAATTTTAAAAAATTCCTATCATATATTTCCACACTCAGAAAAACTAAAATTCCTCGCAGAGTTCTATCCAATTTAAACAAATTCCTATAGTAAATTAAAACTTATCCAAATCCTTATTATTTAGAATTTTTTTTTTTTAATTTAAAATTTCCACCAGCAAAAAAACTAAAATTTCCCCACTACTTCCATCCAATTTAAACAAATTCAGATCATAAAGATCTGAAAGTGTTACCCACTATTTGTACCCAATTTAAATAAATTCCTATCCTAAAAATATTGGTATTTACTTCGTCGAAATATTGTCTTGAAAAACAACTTGCTCCTCTAGATATTTGAGACCAGTGAGCCTCGAAAGAAGTGACTACACACGAGATGCATCGTCCCAACCCATCTCATGTCATGAATGACACTCCAATCAAAAATATCACATTCCATTCCTTTGAATCAAAAAGATGTACTTCTGCATGTTTATTCTCCCATTTTTCAATCACAGACAGTCCTCCACGCGCATGGCTTTTCATCAGAGACAGTTCTCCAGTCAAAGTACATGTGTTGTAAGGAACGAATTTACTTTGAAGAGTAGGACTCTAAGATGTTTGAGAGGTTAAGGAATTTGTCAGAGAATGGGATTTTTGGCATTTAAAGAGTGTTTAAGGTCATTTTGGTTAAATTCTGTTAGAATTATGATGGAATTCTGAGTTCAAGTTTGTTGAAATTTCTGAGAATTCCAGAACAAATTAAGAGAGAATGATACTCTCCTTCTAACACAGAGAATTAAAAAAAATTACTTGTTTCCAGACATAGGTTCCACAAAACACTTCTATTCCATTCACTGTAAAAACTATTACAAAAAAAACTTCCTCTAACAGAGGGATTACAATAATTGACTGCTGCAAACATAGTGCTAAAAATCTCTCTGTCTCTGTTTTGAAAAAATGCACTCTTTCTCTGTAAAAAAATTCCTTCGGGCTCTCTCTTTGTTTTAACACTGTTGTGTGTATATATTAAAAATTCCATTAGCCTCTCGATCTATTTCACTTTGTGACGCAGCACAAGTAATAACAAATAAAACATATAACTAAAACTAAAAATGTGTATGGTCCACCGGGCTCCTATTACAAAAGAGCGCATATAACATATGTTAAAAATATAACCCAAAGGTTCAATGTGCGATATGTTTTAAAAAAAAACATTACAATTTAAAACATTGAAAACATTAAAACAAAGTCTTCCGCCCAGACTTCAAATTCAATTAACCGCAATGCATTGAAAAATCGCATCACATTTCTGCATACGTCATGGAGGCTAAAAAACTACGCGATCATGATTTCATTGGTTGCCGTTGGGCCCCATCAGACCTCAACCTATTTATGAGGTGGAGTTTATAGTTTTATCACATCACAAAACTAAGTGATGACGTCGGCCCAGTTTGTGATGCGAAAATATTTATGCAATTCGCTTTATGATCCTTCGAGTCTGGATCTAAGGTTCGTGGATGGGCTCAAAAATAATGTGATCCAGTGATAAGCTTCCACGTGTTGAAGACGTGATTGGACCATGCTGTCTGCTGAGCTGCCAGATGGTGGGGACCTCCTCAATGCCTTGGCCTCCTCATTTAAAAACTTTTCCGCGCATAAAAAACGAAAGCTCTACTTCCCAAAAAAAAGACTGTAAGATTTTAAATTCGAACTTGACTGTTCAATTGAAATAGCAAGCAGCTACTGTTAGAAAGCATGTAGACGAAAATGGAAAGCGGCTCTATGACAGAAATTTCAGAGACAAAATTATAAAGCGGCTGAGTACAAGGGCAGTTGAAATTAACATTTCAACACTCCCCCTTAAGTTCAACTGTTGGGTTATCTGTCATACCCATGAATTTCCTCAAATATTCAAAGTTTTTCTGCCCTAGTGGCTTTGTCATCATATCTGCAAATTGCTCCTGATTCCTGCAATGTTTTATAATAATTTCACCATTGTTCACTAGCTCCCTGATGTAGTGAAACTTAGCATCTATGTACTTTGTCCTTTTGTGAAACACAAAATTTTTAAACAATGCTATGGCTGAGCTATTGTCACAATAAATTACTGTGCCTTTTACCTGTTCTTGACATAAACTCCTCAACATTCTTTTCATCCACAATGCTTGACATGTTGTTGTTGTAGCTGCCACATACTCTGCCTCTGCTGTAGACAATGCTACAATAGGCTGCTTTTTAGAAGCCCATGAAATGGCTCCTAAACCCATGTGAAAAATATAACCAAAAGTACTTTTCTAGTCATCTACACTTCCAGCCCAATCACTGTCAGTGTATCCAATCAACTCAAAATTTTCTGAAGTAGTATATAAAATTCCATACCTTTTAGTTCCTTTAACATACCTTATAATTCTTTTTGCTGCTTTCCAATGTGCTTCTTTTGGCCTCTCCATAAATCTGGAAATTAAACTTACAGCATGCATAATATCCAACCTAGTTGCAGTCAAATACATGAGGCTTCCAACTATGCTCTTGTACAAACTAGGATCAAAATCCTTGTTGTTGTCCTCTTTGCTGAGTTTTAATCCCATCACTGTGGGAGTAATTGCTACCTTGCAATCCTGCATGTTAAATCTCTCCAAAACTTCGTTAACATACTTTGCTTGAGAAATAAAA
The DNA here is from genome assembly GCA_034641835.2 of Pinus albicaulis. NCBI lineage: Eukaryota > Viridiplantae > Streptophyta > Pinopsida > Pinales > Pinaceae > Pinus > Pinus albicaulis. The sequence goes on along the minus strand of CM076575.1, from coordinate 213,896,463 downwards.
AACTTATTTTAATTTTGCTCCACTTCTATTCCTAAGAATTATTTCAGCAAGCCCATATCAGTGATTTCAAATTCATCTTTCATGACATTTTTAAAATTTTCAATAAGTTAATCATCATTACCTGTAAATATCACATCGTCAACATATAAAACAAAAATCAGCATCTTACCATCTTTCTCCTTGATGTATAAGGTGGGTTCTCCCTCACATTTTTCAAACCCATTCTCCAGTAGATAGCAATCTATCCTATTGTACCATGCTCTTGGTGCTTGTTTCAGCCCATAAAGAGCTTTCTTCAATCTGCAAAATTTGTGCTCTTGGCCTTTCCTCTCATAGCCTATAGGTTGTTCAACATAAACCTCTTCCATTAACACTCCATTTAAAAAATTTGATTTTACATCCATTTGGTAAACCTTCCATTTGTTTTGTGCTACTATGGATAGCACTCCTCTCACTATTTCCATTCTTGCAACCGGTGCAAATGTTTCCTCATAGTCTCTTCCATGTTGTTTCTTATACCCTTTGACAACAAGTCTGGCCTTGTGTCTCTCAATCTTACCTTCAGCATTACTCTTGGTCTTGTAGACCCATTTCACTCCAATGACTTCCTTACCTTTTGGGAGTTCAACCAAATCCCATGTTTTATTTCTTTCTATGGCATTAATTTCTTCATCCATAGCATCTATCCATTTTCTATCTTTTATAGCTTCTTCAAAATGAATGGGATCATCAACATGACAATATAAAGAAAATAAAGAGTTCATACCTTCATTTTCTGCCTCTCGCTCATAAATGTCATTTAAATTTCTGAATCGTGTTCCTCTTTCATTTGGTGTGCATGTGCTTGAAGTAGCACTCAAATCAGTTCCTTGTGGTGTGATTGAAGAAGCACTCTCATTACTTCTCAAGGGTGTTCTTACTTCAGCTTGTGGTGTCCCTTGCTGCCCTTGTGTTGGTGGAGGTAGTGGTGCTAATGATGGATGTATTTCAGCCATATCATCCTCATTTTCATCATGAGACAAACAGTTCTTTACATTGACTGTTTTTTCAATGCTTCCATCCCAAGCTTCTTCTTCAATGAACTAAACATCTCTGCTCACCAGGGATAATTTTAAGAACCCCCCTAAATTTATATATATAAAAAATAGGCGAATCCCCATGATACATAGGAAAAATGGAAGGCGATTTTATTAATAATATAATATGTATATATAATTTTTTGGTGAATCTCTCACGAGATTATATTATCCTGTAAAATCATGGCGAATCACCAATACAAATGGCGAATCACTACTACAAAATGGTGAATCGTTGTCTAGTGGAGTTCGAAGTGTTGGTTCCAATGAAGATATGGTAATTGAACCAGGAGTAGAAGGAAGAGAACCACCGAGACCAAGCATGGCACATGGTGACTCGTGAGGGAAGTAGTTATCGTGTAGTTTGGAAAACACGTTCTTCTAGTTCTGCTAAGCGTAGTGTTGTTTGTCATGCTACTACTAGCACTGATATTGAGGTTGGAGAGGAGTTTGAGGAAAGGTAGCAGTGGTGGAGAATTACAAAGAGTACTCCATGATGGGCTCCATTTTTCCCTTTGGTATTTGTGCTTGCAAGACCTTCTATCCATTGAACCAACAATTAGTCGTTCAACCAACAATCAACTTGACTAAGTTGATTAGTACGAGTCAACTTAGACTAATCTTCAAAACTATGCTTTGCACTATCCCATATTTATCATACTAATGCTACACAACATTGTGCATTTGCACCTAACTCTCAATAATTCTTTTCCAAGAAAAATCTATAATAAGAAAAATATTTTACTATATTCTAAAAGGTGAAGATGTCAAAATCATGCCACAAAGTGAAAGGAAATAAAATATCTTTCCTCAACCCACCAAATATATAAAGAAAACAATAATGATTATAATAATAGAACTGGATCTATCGATCTATCGATATATGCATGATATGAGAACCATAAGCATTCAAGAGTCTAATTTCAAACTCAACAAAATCCTCTAAACAAGCAACAAACAAACCACTAAAATTTTCAAAGATATCAAGGCTAGACATTAACACAATTTCATGTACCTGAATAAGCCCATTGTTGCTTAGCGTTAGACTTCTTAAATTAGTTCTTTATCATTTAATACTATGACACTATCTATGTGAAAAGAAATAGGTCCCAACTTCATCAAATCTGACTTCATTTCCAATCAAAGATCAAAACTAGCTTCGTTTCCAATACCAATATAAAATCACACATTTTCCAAATATCAATAATTATTTTCCAAGAAAATATAAAACTCAAAACTCAGCAAAATTCCCCAAACACAAGCAACATATATACCATTAAAATTTTCTAAGATGTCAAAGCTAGACATCAAGGTAGTTTCATGTACTTGAATGAGCCCATTGATGCTTTGCATTAGTCTTGTTAAATTAGTTATTTATCATTTAATACTAGTCAAACGCTATCTATGTGAAAATAGGTCCCAAAATCATCAAATCCAGCTTTATTTCCTGTCACAAATAAGAATAAGCAAGACATTGTAAAAGGAAGTGTTTTTCATCCTTCACATTTCTAACATCGCAATGACATTTACTTGCATCCTATGAAATTCTAGGTCTTGCTCAATTCCTAAGCTCCTCAAAGTTCATTTTTATTCTGGTAATGATGTTTTTCTTCTTAAAACTAGCTACAAGAATATGACACTTCATCCTTTGGATTATGGTTAATGACCAATTTTTAATATTTTGTTTTTCTCTTATTCTCTACTGCATTATCACACCATGATTTCAACTTTAATTTATATGTGATAGCAATTTTATTGGTGTTCACGTTTTAGAGTGGCCTCCTCTATTCTCCACTAGTTTGACTAAGATTGAGAATCTTTATGCCAACCAGTTTTATGCCACACCAAATTTTGACTGCATTTTGAAGCAATCTTAGGGAGCCACTTGTTTTCATGTTACTTGTCTTGTCCTTCTATATTAGGTACTTAGTCATAGGAAACCTCTCAATGGGTGAAAGACTAGCTTCTATAAGATAGGATAGGGTATATTGCATTTAATAAGATCATAAACTATAATAAACTTTTGGATTTTCTCAATTTCCCTCTATGATTCTATAGAGATGATGCAACAGCAAAATTCATCTCCATATAAGATAAAAAGATGAAGAGGTGTCTAAAATATGAGCTTCTTCTTTTTTCCAAAACCAAAAATTTGTTGACCTACAATTGCACCTAAGACAAAAATTGGTTTTCCACTTTCTATTAATCATTTTCCCAACATTGTATTTCTAGTTAAGATTGTGATGAAGGTTGACTTCAAGACCTTATTGTATAACTTTCTTTGATTTGTTATTATCGTTCACAATTAACATAAATTACCTTTTTGTAATTGATTATGGAGCTGTCTTTAGTGCGACTTTTTGAAGTTTCAGGTGCCGAAATCCGGTGAAAAATTTTGAGGTAAAATCTTGGTTTTTGTTATTCAAACTGGTTTTTTGACTCTATATATGGATTCAGTGCCCTCAAAAACATGTAAGGCACTTCGATTGTGCAAAGTTAGCAATCAAACTTCTCTTTTCAATAAATTCCTGCCTAAATTTAGAGAAATTACACCGTAAAAAGTCATCGTAAAAGCCTTCAAAAATTCGCACTAAAGACTACTCGATTGATTATTACAACCTTTTTTTATTAGCATTTACTCGCATAGCTATGCTAGAACAAAAATCCTTAATAATCCTCGCTTCTCAAAATGAGGTGGAGTCATGTCCGTAAGAACAATATCACTAATGTAAAGAAGAAAGGGGATGATGGTTGAACTTTGCTTGTTGTTTGAGAGACCTCTGTTGTACCAAAAACTTATGATTCTTCCATTGTTCCATCACTTTATTGAGGTGATACACTTGGTTCCACATCATTTGGCACCTTTTTACAAATTTCTACATTTGCCAATACTAAAACAGAATTTGAAAATTCAGAATTTTCTACAATTTCTTCAATCAAAACTTTGGAAGACGTTGAGCATTCATCATTGTACAAGATAAATGACTCTAAATTTTTATAAACAACATGTATAGGATGGTCATTTGGCTTTTCTCAACTGTTGATCATGTACTTCATCTTACTTTCCCGGTATAGTTTCCTAAGTTGTCCAAAGATGATAATGGTAGCATAAGAAAAATCAAGTTGTAAGGTATCTCTAAGCTTCTATCCCCATGACCGAGAAGGTAGCATTCCATATCTGGGCAGGATATCATCCACAAAATCCATGAGGACATTCTTGGCTAGGATTTTCTCTAATGACACCACTAGGTCCTTGATGAGGCCAAGACATTTCACCCTCCTTGAATCAAATGAGTAAAGATCATGATAAGGTATTGTAATGTCCAGTCCTAATCTATCCATAATGGCCACGGGCATGAGGTTGTGAGAGGCTCCGGAATCAAGCATGGCATTATGGAGGATAAATTCATGGATTTTGAGGCTTATATAAAATAGAGGGACTTCACTATCTTCTAAATCGCCATCAACAACAAGACGAAAAAGAAGCTCAGGGTGATCATCACTCACATTAACCATGTCTGACATTTGATCAACTAGAAGGAACTTAGCACCTTAAACTTTGTACTGATCATTCTTAACTATTTCAGTTAGAGGAATGGAGTTAAACTTTGTACTGATCATTCTTAACTATTTCAGTTAGAGGAATGGAGTTAAACTTTGTACTGATCAATAAAAGAAGAATGAAGTTTCCTTTCCCTTTATAAGCTTTGACAACCCTTACCTTTTCCCTTTTGACACTTGTAAATGACCTTTGAACCTTTGCACTTGAAAATGGACTTTTGCACCTTCAAATGAGAGATAAAGATAGAATGAACCTCTTTTCACTCTTTGACTCTTGAAGTGACCTTTTATTTGGCATGTTTTAAATGAGATACGAAATAAACTTCTCCGTTTCAAATTTGTGAAATGCTCCTTACCCTTTGACATTTGCAAATAACCTTTTTGACCCTTTGTGCAACTTGGAAAGTGACATGTTTCTCTTTCAAATGAGGTAAGAAGACAAAATAACACTCTTTGAACCCTTTGACATGAAAGGTGACTCTTTGGCTCTTTGAGTAAGATGAGAGGATAGAGTTAACCTCTTTTGCACTCCCCGACACTTGAGATGACCTTCTTAGGCATTTAAAATGAGACATTGACTCTTGAGACAAAGTTTCTCGTTTTCATGAGACAACAAGACTGTTATTAAAAACTTTGAAATCTTTCACCTTTGGAATTTTGCATTTGATATTGATTCTTCAAACCAGAAAAGATGTCTTTGAAGCTTGAAATGACACTCTTTTGCATTTGACTAGGAAAGTAGGTCAAAATGACCTCCCTTGGAGCTCTGACAGTGGATCCTTTAAAAGAGACAGTGAGACAGAGTTCTTCAATTTTCCTCAAATAGTGAGACAGAGATGAGATGTTTGAAAATTTTTCTTGAAATTTGAGCCATATGAAACAAGAAATATGGCTTTATTTTAATTACATAAACTTGATTGCTCCTTCATTAGGGTTTCATGGATGAAATGGAGGATTACTGCCTTATGTTCAGTGAAAATTTGAAGATTTTTCCAAAGGCAGGGCTGAACCTAGACTTGACCTAAATGAAATGAAATGACATAACCCTAGACCTTTTGAATGATGATGATGGAGATGGTGACCTTGAAGTTGATGATGGCGATGACCTCGACAATGGTGATGATAAATGAAATGAAGCAACAACATACATGGTTTAGCCTTCTTCAGTGACCAAAATTATTTTTGAGAACTGGTTCGAAAAAGTAAAATTTATGACCTATGACTTAAAGGGAAACAACTGAAAGAGTCATTTGATCACTGACATACCTGGGCTAACACTCCCATCCACCTAGAAGTTGTATTCACATTGCTATAATTCATGGTTTCTTACCTTGGCTGTAAAATATAAACAACCACATAATGGGTATCCCAAATTAATTTTGGTGAAATTGAGTAGGTTGTAGTAGTTGAGACTTTCCACTCTTATCCTAGTAACCCAAACTGGGAAAACTAAAAAATCTTTTAGAGTTTCACCTCTAGCTTTTATCATCAATCAACTTTGTTGTCCATTATTGGATCTAGGGGATCTACTTTGATTTGTATTAATCTTCTTCAAAGAACAAGTTGGATAATTTCATCCTAATTGGACATTGTGGGAATTCACTGACTTTTCATTATTGTTGACCGTCTTCCTTATTTACATATTTTTCAAGAAACCCAACTTATCAAAATTAAACCCCGAGGCAACTATTTTTTGGGGAAACACTTAAGGTATTGAACCTTGAATCAACCATTTTCCAGGGAAACACTTTAGATAATGTTATTAACATTTTGATCTTGTGAAAAGATGTAGGAATTATTAAATGGTAGTTAGTGACTTAGTATATGCTTGTTGGAATATAGTTATTTTTTTGTACTTAATAGTTCCCTCTCCTTGAATTGTTGTTCCCCAGTGCAGTTGTAATGATTGATGGATAAGCTAGGAAACCAGTTTTTTGGATAGGTATGATAATCTGTCCATATTTTTATTGTTGTGGTAGGACACTATTAAGGCAGCATATCCTTATCACTTGGACCAAGAACCACTATGAATTGATTACTTTCATTGTTAAAATTTCCACTTTGTTGACAAAGGCTCCAATTAGTGCAAGAGAAACCAGTTTGTCTAAATCAATGGAAATGCAGTAGTAATTGGTTGGCCAAGTTTCCAATGCTAGCAAAACTAGAAGAAATTAATTGTTGTCACTTGAATTTTCATCTCATCACTCTTCAACAATTTTTTTATGATACATGTCAGTTAAATTGTATCAACAATTACTTGGAAAACACCTTCTAGTAATTGCAAAAGGTGTTCCAACACTTGTTTATGGCCTTTACATATGCTGAGAGCATTGCAACCTTCACATTTCAATACAATTTTGCATAATGTAGGAAGCAAGAACTAAAGATAATGCTTTTATTTTCTTCTTTTTCTCTGGTAGCCAAGAGATTATATGGGAGAAGATTATTCTGTGATTGTTTCCATTACTTATTTTGAACATGGTGTAAGATATGTTGTTGTGGTTGTTGTTGCAGCAAGTTCTGTGCTTAACATTGAAGAATATGCTGTGGATTCCCTTGGTGCTGAAAATTTTGACTTCTAATAGTCGTTATAGGCTTATAGCACAAATTAAAGTTGTTGAAACTAAACAAGTTTTAGTGGTTGAAATTTCGAAGGTTGGTTTGAAGGGTTAACACTTATTTCTTTAAATTCTGCTTCAACCATTACATTTTACACATCTAGGCTGATTCCTGTTACACAAGATTCAAATATTTGTTGCATCTACATCTAAGTATTCATGCCTAGTCTTGAAAGTCTAAACCTTCAGATGCCAACTCCCAATTATCTTCTCCCATCCACCTAGAAGTTGTTTTCACATTACCATAATTCATGGATTCTTAGCTTGGCTGTAGGATATAAACAACCACATAATGGGTAGAAGTTAGAAAAAAATTAAATTTGGTGAAATTGAATAGGTTGTAGTAGTTGAGACTTCCTCTCAGATTCCTCTCTCAACAACCTAAGAAGAAATTAAGACTCAATCTCAAAGGAACCTAATCTTCATCAAAGGCATATGAAAGGAATGGTGCTCATGAATGGGGCTGAAAGACATCATTTCCTATTGTAAAATGCAGACCTCATGACACCAAACCATGCTCATGATATTGATGAGAGTATTGCTGTTTTGGACTCAGAAATTGAGCAAAATAATTACACTTTTATAGCCGTACATTTGGAGGGATTTAACTTAAAGTCTTCATGCATACCATCTAATGAGGACCCAGGAAAGGAGTTTGTGTAGAGGGCTGAGGTTAAGTGTGTTAGAAACGAGATTTCAAGACCAGTAAAAGGATCCTCAAATCAACCTTCTGAAGGGTTTCTCTGTGAATCAGATTCTGTAAGTTTGAATAAAGGTTTGATTCAAAATCAACACCAGGGACGTCATGATAAGGTTTTCCTTATCAGAAAGAGCATCATTCTTCGAGCCCAAACCATGATACAAACAGGAGTGTTCTTGGCCCTGGAGACAACCTTTCCTCTGCTATAATGAAAATATATTTTTCATGAACCAAAGAGAGCTTTAGAGGGTGGATTTAATGAAGTTATCAGTGATAAGGAAGGTTTATCTCCCATAATATGCTATTTTTGCTGTGATCAAGGACTTATAGGTCGATTTTTGCCTAGAATGTTGAGAATTCATGATCCCATGGTATCAAAGGAAGGGAATGAGGACACTAATCCACCAGAAACAACACTTGTGGCTTGTAAGTACTCTTATTTTAACATGTCACTTTTTTTCATGATGACTAAACACGGGAAAGGGACACTGCAATCTTGAGATGATCAAGTGGATTCATTGGATCATTGATTTTGCCTTAACAAATCTATGTTGATATGTTCATATTTGAGGGTTCTCAAAAACTCCTTTATGGAGCACTTGCCCCAAGTTAAAGCCATATCCTATCTAACAGTTTGCACATGGATTGGCATATATATTCTAGAATCTGGAATACAAGGGGAGTCCTATGGAAGGAAGCCTTTGATGATAAATATGCATGACCTCAGGATTACAGTTTTATTGATATGTCATCACACATGAGAAGCTCCTGCAGGATCCAATGTGATGTTTTCCTAGGAAAAAAGGTATTAACTACAACATTTTGCTTTTTACGGTTAAAATGGCCTTGGCAAGACAATGCCACTCATCTTTTGTAGCCTATCTTATTGGTTCAAAGGGAAATCCAAGCTTTCTCTCATAATCATGCTATCATATTTAGTAGGAAGGAGGGTCCTTGATATGTACCAACATTTATTACGTCACGATGATGACAAAATCAAGTGTTATTGAAGGTTTGATCTTAGACGGAATGCAGTGTTAGCACACAGCTCGTTCTTACAGATTGTCACATGTCCTTTCAGATCTGTGGACTGAGTATCATATTAGAATATTCTGGTACAGGTTGGCACTAATATGCATCAACAATTGCCTAGTGCAGACCTATTTAGAGCTATTATATTACAGAGCTTCCCAGTGAACTAGTTACATATAACTTTGTTGTTGAACACTTGCAAAGATTGGAAAAGTAAATATATATTAACTGCAATTTGTTTGTTGTATTTATGACCACAGAGGAAAGGGGGTGTTGGCATTATTTTAAGTAGGGATATAGGACTAAGTCAATGCAATGGAAGTGGTTACATCCATTGTAAACAAACAACAACTACTCCATATGCAAGATTCATTAGTAGATTTGCTAGTGAATAATCCTCTAGTTGCATCTTTTTTTTCTTAGCCTTTGAAATCATCACAAGTGCCTAGCAACCTAGAAACTACCCTAGTTATCGTAAATTCATGTTGTTTCATGAACTCAGATCTGTGGTGTGTTCTGAATCTGATATTGAGAATAGCACAAACAGATGCCCAGTGATGTGTTGGAAATAGAGCAGGCCATGAAAGTACTTATTGGAGCATTGTAATGCCTAGCTAGCAATAGGAAATGGACTTGCATGAGTAGAGTATGAAGCCTGAGGTGATTGCCAGTGTAAATGGAAGGAAGAACTGCAAGCACCATCTAAGAGGGATGAATTTGGTCTTCCACACTGGAGCTTTTCATCTTCTTAGTAGTCTGAGGCTCTCTGGACACATCAAATCTTATGCCCTTCATTTTGAGCTCCTGAATACATCTACTCATAGCCCTAGAAGCAACCCTGTAATTACCACTTTCCCATTCTACAATTCACTTGGAATCATCCTTTATCCGAAGAAAGTTTATACCTCTTTCAATAACAATTATTAGCATCAACAAAGTGCAAATATCTCTACTCTGTTATTAGTATCAACCTCGACTACTGCCTTTAAAGCAACAACATGGTTGCGTTTCATGCAAAGATTACAACATAACTGTCTAGATTTTACTGTTCTTGTAGCCTCACTCCTATCAGATTTTTTAACCATAAGATAAACATAAAAACTGATTACAAAATGTCAAAACTTACAGAGGACCCAAAAATAGAAAGACCAAGAGGCCCAAAATACCCTTAAGATCAAGAAACAACCAACTGGCATTAAGATAGAAGAGGATGATTTGGAGTTGGATTATCCATTTCATTATCTGGTAATTTTGGAGGCCGAAGTTCACCATATGCAAGATTCATTAGTAGATTTGCTACTGAATAATCCTCTAGTTGCATATTTTTTTTCTTAGCCTTTGAAATCATCACAAGTGCCTAGCAACCTAGAAACTACCCCAGTTATCGTAAATTCATGTTGTTTCATGAACTCAGATCTGTGGTGTGTTCTGAATCTGATATTGAGAATAGCACAAACATATGCCCAGTGATGTGTTGGAAACAGAGCAGGCCATGAAAGTACTTATTGGAGCATTGTAATGCCTAGCTAGCAATAGGAAATGGACTTGCGTGAGTAGAGTATGAAGCCTGAGGTGATTTCCAGTGTAAATGGAAGGAAGAACTGCAAGCACCATCTAAGAGGGATGAATTTGGTCTTCCACACTGGAGCTTTTCATCTTCTTAGTACTCTGAGGCTCTCTGGACACATCAAATCTTATGCCCTTCATTTTGAGCTCCTGAATACATCTACTCATAGCCCTAGAAGCAACCCTGTAATTACCATTTTACCATTCTACAATTCACTTGGAATCATCCTTTATCCGAAGAAAGTTTATACCTCTTTCAATAACAATTATTAGCATCAACAAAGTGCAAATATCTCTACTCTGTTATTAGTATCAACCTCGACTACTGCCTTTAAAGCAACAACATGGTTGCCTTTCATGCAAAGATTACAACATAACTTCTAGATTTTACTGTTCTTGTAGCCTCACTCCTATCAGATTTTTTAACCAGAAGATAAACATAAAAAACCGATTACAAAAATGTCAAAACTTACAGAGGACCCAAAAAATAGAAAGACCAAGAGGCCCAAAAATACCCTTAAGATCAAGAAACAACCAACCGGGCATTAAGATACAAGAGGATGATTTGGAGTTGGATTATCCATTTCATTATCTCGGTAATTTTGGAGGCCGAAGTTCACCATATGCAAGATTCATTAGTAGATTTTCTAGTGAATAATCCTCTAGTTGCATCTTTTTTTTCTTAGCCTTTGAAATCATCACAAGTGCCTAGCAACCTAGAAACTACCCCCGCTTATCGTAAATTCATGTTGTTTCATGAACTCGGATCTCATGGTGTGTTACTGAATCCGATATTGAGAATAGCACAAACGGATGCGGTGATGTGTTGGAAACAGAGGCAGCCATCAAAGTACTTATTGGAGCATTGTAATGCCTAGCTAGCAATAGGAAATGGACTTGCGTGAGTAGAGTATGAAGCTCCGAGGTGATTGCCAGTGTAAATGGAAGGAATAAACTCACAAGCACCATCTAAGAGGGATGAATTTGGTCTTCCACTACTCGAGCTTTTCATCTTCTTAGTAGTCTGAGGCTCTCTGGACACATCAAATCTTATGCCCTTCATTTTGAGCTCTGAATACATCTACTCATAGCCCTAGAAGCAACCCCTCAGCAATTACCATTTTTCCCATTCTACAATTCACTTGGAATCATCCTTTATCCGAAGAAAGTTTATACCTCTTTCAATAACAATTATTAGCATCAACAAAGTGCAAATATCTCTACTCTGTTATTAGTATCAACTCGACCATCGCCTTTAAAGCAACAACATGGTTGCCTTTCATGCAAAGATTACAACATAACTGTCTAGATTTTACTTGTTCTTGTAGCCTCACTCCTATCAGATTTTTTAACCGGAAGATAAACATAAAAACCGATTACAAAATGTCAAAACTTACAGAGGACCCAAAAAATAGAAAGACCAAGAGGCCCAAAAATACCCTTAAGATCAAGAAACAACCAACTCGGGCATTAAGATACAAGAGGATGATTTGGAGTTGGATTATCCATTTCATTATCCGGTAATTTTGGAGGCCGAAGTTCACCATATGCAAGATTCATTAGTAGATTTGCTAGTGAATAATCCTCTAGTTGCATCTTTTTTTTTCTTAGCCTTGAAATCATCACAAGTGCCTAGCAACCTAGAAACTACCCTGATTATCGTAAATTCATGTTGTTTCATGAACTCGGATACGTAAAGTGATGTGTTCGAATCCCGATATTGAGAATAGCACAAACGGATGCCCAGTGATGTGTTGGAAACGGAGAGCAGAGCCATGAAAGTACTTATTGGAGCATTGTAATGCCTAGCTAGCAATAGGAAATGGACTTGCATGAGTAGAGTATGAAGCCCGAGGTGATTGCCAGTGTAAATGGAAGGAAGAAGCTGCAAGCACCATCTAAGAGGGATGAATTTGGTCTTCCACACTCTGGAGCTTTTTCATCTTCTTAGTAGTCTCGAGGCTCTCTCGGACACATCAAATCTTATGCCCTTCATTTTTGAGCTCCCAGATACATCTACTCATAGCCCTAGAAGCAACCCCCGTAATTACCATTTTCCCATTCTACAATTCACTTGGAATCATCCTTTATCCAAGAAAGTTTATACCTCTTTCAATAACAATTATTAGCATCAACAAAGTGCAAATATCTCTACTCGTTATTAGTATCAACCTCGACTACGCCTTTAAAGCAACAACATGGTTGTCTCCAATAATTATATTGCCTCCTCCTCCATATTTTCCAGGGAATACCTTGACAAACTCCATCAAAATAGCTCCATGCCTTCAATTTATCAATCTCATAGTTTTTTCAAATTTCATTGGTTGTTCATCTTTATAGGTTTGCAAATACCTCGATATGCATATCTCGACATGATGAACTCATGATACCCAATACTAATACGTGATATTCATGATATCCACTCGGATATCTCCTCTGCTAGCCCAACAAAATTCCTACTCTATTTTCCCTGAACACTAGTTCAAAGAACACACATCTAGCATTCTACCACACTGATTCTCGCTCAAATGCAAATTTGAACCTTGAGGGATGCAAATTTGAACCTTGAGGAAAAATTTGGCTACAAACGATGTAACTTCAGCTCAATCTTCACAAAATCATAAATGGTCTCAGTACAAACCGAAAGCATGTGTATAAATCCAACTATACCCATCAATACAAAGAAAGCATATGAGATAATTGTCATGTAGCCAAAGTACTGAATGCCAAAGACAAGGTTCGTAATATCCATCTTGGTGAAGAAGTGGAATGTAGCATACAATGATACAGAATAGGTAAAGTGCAGATGAGCCCTGAAGTTAGATAAGCTCTCCACCACCGAGTGGTAGTCCCGACTCCTCACTACACAAATGAAAGTAGCAGGACAATAGTGATCTCGCACAAGTAACAATAAGGATAAATAAGACAATGACCAGAAACCCAAAAATGTAATAAAATAGATGCATCCAAATAGATGTTAAGATGAAGAATACTTCAATGAAAACTACACCAAAGGGTAATATGCCTCCAATGTGTACTGAGAAAATCGTTTAGTATGTACCATGCATGCTCTGGGAATCTACTACGAATTTTCACCTACAGGAGAAATCACTACGGGATCTACTCGTGCACAAGAAAAATGGAAGTGAAACTAGGTTTCAAACTTTTCAGAGAATGCAAGGCATATGAGCAATGTGTAACTCGTAAGCTGAAGGTACCCTTTCTCGCTAAAAATCGGGTGAATATTAATTCGGAATCAACGAGAAGATCTACTACGTGCCCAATAAAAATGTAGGTGAAACCAGGATTTTAGAACTTGCAGGAGAATGTAAGGTAGATGAGCAAAGTGGTAACTTGCAAGCTATAGGTAGTCGCCAGACCAAGTCCCCTCTCTTCCAACGATGTAGAGGAATCTCCACCAACGAATGCAACATAAACCTTTGGTTTGAACCCTCTTCCAACACCGCTGCCTGTCTAAATCGTGAATTCGAGCGGCAGGGCCGCAGACGATACGCAACCCTAAAGCGATCATCAAAGGCGAATGCGGATCCAAAACCACAAGTTAGTAAATCTGGGGGCGAATACAACCCCATAAAATCTCGGATACGGGTGAATGGAAGGCGAATGCAACATTTCGAGTTCATCCGCCCTTTTATTTTTCATGGCTAAACCACAATAATTATTTATTTTTAAAATAATTTTGGGGCTATTTATACAAAACTATACAAAATAGGTTCTATATAAAAAATTCGCCCCTCTAAAATCTAAAACCCCTTAAATTTCGCCTTTGGGCTAAAATTCGCCCCTAAAATTATCTCTGCTGCTCACAATAAATTTCTTGGTGGATGGGTTATACAACTTGTAAGCTTTGGATTCCTCACTGTATCCAATAAAAATACATTTCTCCTCCTTGCTGTTCAACTTCTTCCTTAGATGATCTGGAATGTGTGCATAAGCCACACAACCAAAAAATTTCATGTGGGTGACTCCTTGTTTTATCCCACTCCATCCTTCTTCCGGAAATTTATTCATTACTGTTTTTTTTGGGCATCTATTTAGTACATATGTTGCACAATGTACAGCTTCAGCCCAATAATCATTTGGCAAATGTTTTTCCTTTATCATACTCCTTACCATATCCATGATTGTCCTATATTTCCTTTCGGCAACTCCATTTTGTTGTGGAGTGTACCTTGCTGTAAATTGCTTGTGTATGCCATTTTCTCTGCAAAAACGTAGAAATTCTTTAGAAATGTACTCACCTCCTCTATCAGTCCTAAGGACTTTGATATGCTTCCCACTTTGGTTCTCAACAAGTGCTTTGAAATTGCAGAATTTTTCAAACACTTCACTTTTATTTTTCAAAAAATAAACCCAAGTTTTTCTTGTAAAATCATCAATAAAAGTTAACATATAGTGGTTGCTTGCAAGTGATGGTGTAATATTCCCTTTCTTGATCTAGTCAAAGTGGATATAATCAATCCATGGTACTTACCGTGGTATTTTCCCATGGTATTGACCCATGGTATTTCTTGATGGTATTTTCCCATGGTATTGACCCATGGTATTTGTTGTTGGTATTGACCCATGGTATTTCTTGTATTGACCCATGGTATTGACCCATGGTATTTCTAAGTAGCCCGTCTATAAAAAGAGGAGGAGGAATGAGAGCAACTGATGGAAAAACAAATTGGAATCTTTCTTTGTGATATTTTTGAGGGCTAGGCGAGTTTTCAAGAGAGGATTTTAGGTGAGATCCTCAAGCTTCCTTCGATGAGATTTGAGAATCTCACCCTAGTAAGAAAACCCAACTTCGGTGGTTTTTCTAATCACCCTAGCTGGTTTAGTTTATTTTATTTCTTCAATAAAGGGAGAATTGTGCATCATTTTAATTTTTTGTGTTAATATCGTGTCAAGGTCACGATTCCACTTTACCATGTGATTGCCCACCCTTCATGCATGGTCAAACTGCCTTGGGCTGAATAGTAATAAAGTGTTCTCTTGAAGTCCATTTATGTGTATTTAAATGGAGATTCATAATAAATTGTATGCACCTTTATGCTTATGGAGTTTATGGATATTTTAATCATGCACCTTTATGGATTTTATGGATATGGGTATTATAATCAAGTTTATGCTCATATTATTTTATGGCATTCTTTCCATATATTAAGAAGTATGTTACTCTAGTTTGTCATTTTATCAAGCATCATTACAAAAGGGTGTTATTTCTTTACTGAAGCATATTACAGTGGTATCAGAGCTATGCATCCTACCAGCCTAAGAGTTTTATGCAAGGAACTTCGGTGAAATTTATTTTTCACCCTAGCTAGCATTTCTCACTTCGATGATATTTATCACCCTAGTTGGATTTTTATTTTTTAGTAAATTATTTTTATTGGGAGACATAAGTGAAGGGAAAATAATTTATAAGTCTAGTTTAAATTTGTGAAAATATTTGAAGGCATTTGGGAGCAAAAAAAAAAAAAAAAAGAAGAAGAAAAAAAGAAGGGTGTTTTAAATCTTCAGAAGATGGATCGTCTTGAAGAAATTTTGAAAAACAACCAGAAAATCCTTGATGTACTAGTGAGGTTATATGGTCCTTTAAGTAGCCATATCTCCATAAACCAAAATGATAATCAAAGCAAGAACAAAATCAGTAGCAAGAATTAAATAAGGAGGAGAGGACTATGCTTTATCTACAAGAGACCTTGGGCCCTTAAACAGTCCAGGTGATAAGAAGAAGGAAACACAGATAGAACAAGAGGATATTAATTCAAATCATGGGGAATCTTTTGTAGATGGGTCTATTGATCTTCAGGATGGTGAGCAACATCGTGACATTATTCAGGGAGGCTTACAGGACGACAAACATTTGGAAGTGCATGAGTAAATTCCACCTAATGCCATTGATGAGGTTGATTCCAATACAATGGAGTTTGTAGATCCCCAGGGGAATATCCATGAAGAATATGAACAATCAAGTATACATAAAATTCCACCAATGCATCTATGTTCAGCAATTAAAAGGGATGAACAAATTGTCTCCACAAATGAAGAAGACTTGGGAGATTTGAGTGAGGATCCAACCATAATGAACCAGCATGATGAGTATGATCACGAGGAGCAACATGACAAACATAATGTGCAAAATGGACCATTCATAAAGATTTGGTCAAAGGCTCAAGTTGAAGATGTGGTCGTTGGGCATCAGGTGCAAATAGATACAGAGATAGTCAGCATAGCACTATAATTGCCAGTAGAAGACTTTCGAGAAAGGATCAAGCATTTCAAGACAGATCTTATGTTTTTGAAGCAGAAAATCTAGACAGTCAGAGACATTGCCTTACAGGAGAACAGAAAAATTGAGGAACTCATAGGGGTATGTTCCGAATCAAAGACCAAGTTATCTAGTGTTAAAGAACGACTCAAATCCCTCATAAGGCAGCAAAAGGAGTACGATTGGGAGTTCCAGAGCAACCCTCTACAGAAGTATATAGATAATTATTGCAACGCTACCAACAACCCACCTTTATACATTGGTAAGAGAAGGGAAGAGTTCTCCAACTGCATCATGTTGGGTAACCAAGTAGAGAAGCATGAATTGAGCATCGAACAACATCAACATAGTAGATTTGCAGATATTAATCCCTCCCCAAGTATGGATTGGCAAGAGATTATGAGTTGGTATTCTATCGATAGGTTGATTCTTTGGAGAATACTCACAGCCGAGGGCATATTACATCTTGGGCCCTTTGGTGCGGGCAGTGATGGAGGGTTGAAATGGTACCATAACCCACAGGTCCCAGGATTTAGGTGGCATTGGGATCCAGGAGAATCCATTGGGGGTAGGATTGGCCAAAGGATTGTTTGGGATCCAGGTAAATCTATTGGGGGAAGGATTGTTCAGAGGATTGTTTGGGATCCAGGAATCGAAGGATCGGATCGTATGGGATCCTGGTATCAATGTACAAATGCTTCTATTGTGGATAGAAGTGGATTGCTTGAGGAAAAGCAATCTTTGGGCGAGAGGATTTGTAATATTCCCTTTCTTGATCCAGTCAAAGTGGATATAATCAATCCATGGTATTTTCCCATGGTAGTGAACCATGGTATTTCTTGATGGTATTTTCCCATGGTATTGACCCATCGTATTTGTTGTTGGTATTGACCCATGGTATTTCTTGTATTGACCCATGGTATTTCTAAGTAGCCTGTCTATAAAAAAAGGAGGAGGAATGAGAGCAACTCATGGAAAAACAAATTGGAATCTTTCTTTGTGATATTTTTGAGGGCTCAGGTGAGTTTTCAAGAGAGGATTTCAGGTGAGATCCTCAAGCTTCCTTCAGTGAGATTTGAGAATCTCACCCTAGTAAGCAAACCCAACTTCGGTGGTTTCTCTGATCACCCTAGCTGGTTTAGTTTATTTTATTTCTTCAGCAAAGGGAGAATTGTGCATCATTTTAATTTTCTGTGTTAATATCGTGCGAAGCTCACGATTCCACTTTACCGTGTGATTGCCCACCCTTCACGCATGGTCAAACTGCCTTGGGCTGAATAGTAATAAAGTGTTCTCTTGAAGTCCATTTATGTGTATTTAAATGGAGATTCATAATACATTGTATGCACCTTTATGCTTATGGATATTTTAATCATGCACCTTTATGGATTTTATGGATATGGGTATTATAATCAAGTTTATGCTCATATTATTTTATGGCATTATTTCCATATATTAAGAAGTATGTTACTCTAGTTTGTCATTTTATCAAGAATCATTACAAAAGGGTGTTATTTCTTTACTGAAGCATATTACAGATGGTGTTTGCATTGGTCCACATAAATCTGAGTGGACAATTTCTAAGGGTGCTTTTGCCCTTATGCTTTTTCCGGATGGAAAAATTTCTCTGTGTTGTTTGCCCAAGATACAACCTTCACATAGGTTGTCCGGTTTCTTAATCAATGCCAGCAATCCTCTTACCATTCCTTTCCTATGTAACAAATTAAGACCTCTAAATTTGAGATGTCCAAATCTCAAGTGCCATAACCAATTCTCATCTTTTGCTTCTCTTTGGAAAGCCTCTTGTGTCACTACTGCTATTTCTTCTCCATTCTTCAAATCTGCCCTCATCCTGAGAGGGAACATTATGTTCCTTGTCATCCTTATTTCAGCAATACATTGTTTGCTTGGATGTTTATCCATGATGGTGCATATATCATCTTCAAAGAAAATATTGTAGCCCTTTTGAATGAGCTTCCCAATGCTTAACAAATTACATTTCATACCTGGTACATAATATACATCAGGTATGCTCTTCTTTTCTCCCTTCCTTGTCAAGACATTTACTATGCCTTTTCCTGTGATAGAAATCTTACTATCTGTTCCCAATGTGACTTGAGACTTCACATTTTCATCTAACATAGAAAACATAGAAATGTTTCCTATCATATGGTTGCTACATCCTGAATCTAGAAACCATAAATCTTCACTCTTTTCCTTAGCCATATTACATGCTAAAAACAATTTATCTTGGCTGATATTTTCTCTAGTGAAATTTGCACTGGGTCTATTACCCATATCATTCTGCTTCGTCCTACATTCATTTGCATAATTCCCATATTTTTTACAATAATGACACTAGACATTGGATTTTTCATACCTTTGTTCATGAGCATGTTGTTGTCCACTTTGTTGGCTGCTGCTTTGGCCTTGGTTCTGATTTTGATTGCTGCCCCTTCCTTGAGCATTTTCTGGGATGTTTCTTCCTCCTCTATTTTGGCTTCTGCCTCTTCCTCTCTTGTTTTCTCTGCCTTGACCTCTTCCTCTTCCAAAGGAAATTTGGGTCTTGAAGGCATGCTCCAAGGATGATTTTTCATTTCTACCCAATCTCTATTCATGTGTCATCAGTGATGCATGAATCTCATCAACTGAAAAGTTTGAGAGATCCTTTATCTCTTCTATGGTGGTGACTATAACATCAAACCTTAAGGGTAAGCTCCTCAAAACTTTCTCCACGATCCTTCTTTATTCAAGTGTCTCTCCATGAGACCTTATCTGTGTGAACATACCAATCACATGTGTGAAGAATGAGTCTATGTTATCAGACTCCTTCATCCAGAGAGTCTCAAAATCTCTCCTCAGCAATTGTCGTTTTGTTCTCTTCACTTTCTCCATGCCTTGATAGGTTGTCTTAAGAGTTTCCCATGCTTCTTCGGATTTATTAGCTACTGCTATCCTTGGAAACACACTATCATGTACTGCTTGATAGAGATAGAAGAGGGTTTTAGAGTCCTTATACTTATTTCTCTTCAACAATTCCTTCTCTGCCTGTGTTAAGGCATTAAATTAATTTTCATCTACTGGTTCTTCAAAACCATCCTCAATAAGTTCCCATATGTCTTGAGAGGAAAACAGGGCTCTCATAGTGATTGCCCAATAATCATAGTTCTTCCTATTGAACTGTGGGAGCTGAGCATTTCCAATACTCATGCTTGTGATGGCTCATGCCATGCCTAGCACTCTGAACTATGCTTTAAATCTTGACTCTGAATTTTTTTAAAATAAAATGACTGTCTTCAAACAGTAACACAATTTTTTTTTGAGAAATACCTTGGATTTTAGCTGAGCCTTCACACTGCTGGAGAAACTGCTGCAACAGAAAATCCTTCCTTCAGCTTCTTTGACACCTTTAAAGAGCCTGGACTAGCTCCGATACCATGTTGAAATTTCTGAGAATTCCAGAAGAAATTAAGAGAGAATGATACTCTCCTTCTAACACAGAGAATTAAAAAAAATTACTTGCTGCCAAACAGAGGTTCCACAAAACACTTCTATTCCATTCACTGTAGAAACTATTACAAAAAAAACTTCCTCTAACAGAGGGATTACAATAATTGACTGTTGCAAACACAGTGCTAAAAATCTCTCTGTCTCTGTTTTGCAAAAATGCACTCTTTCTGTGTAAAAATTTGCCTTCGAGCTCTCTCTCTGTTTTAACACTGCTATGTGTATATATTAAAAATTACATTGGCCTCTTGGGTTGTTTCCCTTTGTGACACAGCACAAGTAATAACAAATAAAACATATAACTAAAACTAAAAATGTGTATGGCCCACCGGGCTCCTATTACAAAAGAGCGCATATAACATATGTTAAAAATATGACCCAAAGGTTCAATGCGCGATATGTTTAAAAAAAAAAAACATTACAATTTAAAACATTGAAAAAATTAAAACAAAGTCTTCCGCCCGGACTTCAAATTCAATTAACCACAATGCATTGAAAAATCGCATCACATTTCTGCATACGTCACAGAGGCTGAAAAACTATGCAATCGTGATTTCATTGGTTGCCGTTGGGCCCCATCGGACCTCAACCTGTTTATGAGGCGGATTTAATAGTTTTATCACATCATAAAACTGAGTGATGACGTCATCCCAGTTTGTGATGTGAAAATCTTTATGAAATTCGCTTTATGATCCTTAGGGTCTGGATTTGAGGTTCGCGGACATGCTCAAAAATAATGCGATCCAGTGATAAGCTTCCACATGTTGAAGACGTGATTGGACCATGCTGTCTGCTGAGTTTCCGGATGGTGGGGACCTCCTCGATGTCGTGGCCTCCTCATTTAAAAACTTTTCTGCGCATAAAAAACGAAATCTCTGCTTCCCAAACAAAGGACTGTAAGATTTTAAATTCGAACTTGACTGTTCAATTGAAATAACAAGAGGCTGTTGTTAGAAAGCATGTAGACGAAAATGGAAAGCGGCTCTGTGACAAAAATTTCAGAGACAAAATTAGAAAGCAGCTGAGTACAAGGGCAGTTGAAATTAACATTTCAACAAAGTTATGAGAGGGAAGCTTTCCTCATAAAACCAGATCGTAGGGTTTCATCAATTCGAAAAAATGACTTGGATCATCAATTTTTCCAAAAGAGAATATTAAAACACATGAAACTAAAACTCCCAACAAAAACAAATAATAAAAGCATCTCAATACCCCATATCAGATGCCCTTTACCTGTTCTTGTTCTATTCGAGAGCCCAACAACACCACTTTGACATGTTACTTACATGCATCACATCAATGTGGCCTATCTCCTTGCTCAAAATACGGACTCACAATGTAATTTTTGAAAAAAAATCTAGGGTTGCATATTTTGAAAAACATCTCGTCAGTGTCCATCCATTTAGTTTTGTTTAATATGTTGCTCAACAGAGTGGGCAGCAAGCGAGCGTGTAGAAACCGGTCGACTGCAAGTCTCTTCTTTGTGGAACACGTCGCACATATATATAGCAAGTATACTTCAAAAGTGATAGTTGTATCCCTAATGTTTGTTACAAATCACCTTTGAACGAATGATATTTAATGTTTCTGAGATTAAAAATAATTTATGAAATTTTAGTTTTTTTTTTTTTTTTGCAATGCAGCATTTTTTTTATTTTGTATTGGTTTAATTTTTTAACTATTTTTTAACTTAAAAAACAATACCAAAAAGCCAATAATAATATATTACAATAACTATGGATAACATATTAAACATCTCCACAACCCTAACAATTAATTTTAATATCTACAAAAATCAATAAGAATTGACTTTAGTATTTACAAACATAAACATATTAAGCATCCGCATTACCCTAACAATTGATTTTAGTTTTTAGAAGGATCAATAAAAATTGACTTTATTATTCACAAGGATCAATTTGCATAATGGCTAATCTCAAAATCGGGAGCCTTATTCTCTTAAGATCTGCACAAGTGAAGAATTTCACTTCCATGAATTATATATATGTTATTTAGAAAGAAGAAAAGAAATAGAAAGAAATTATTTTAACAGTTAAAAATAGTTTATGAGATATATTATTTTTTCATTTTGGATCTTGTATTTCATGTTTTTGACAAATTTCTCTTTAAATAGATTATTCCAAAAGCTAGTTGCCAGAATATATGTGTAACTTATTTTGTTGTCTTTGAAGGGATTGCATTCTAAAATGAAATGTTTTTTAGTTTCTACTTTTAACGGAGGAGAAAAAATACATACTCTTTCCTCCCACACTTCTTTTAACATTTGATGATAATTTTTCCTTAGTTGAGCAATAATTATTTTCAGCCATAGCTGGGCCATTTTTTTGGATTGTGTTTGAATTTTTTTATGGTGAAATCAAAAACTCTTTAAATGCCCAAAATCCTAAATTCCCAAAATTTAGACTAATTTGTAACATCTTTAAAGTACTCTTTATCCTCTTCACATCCTTCTAGCCTTTATGGTTAATTATACTCCTATGCACGGTCTTACCATCCCACGATGGATGGGTATCATTTCAATGAACAGTTGGCGAGCATGCTTTAACTACATGGCTCGTTCCCCGAATATAGCAACCTTCCCTCGTAAGCTTTTCTTTCTATCTCTCTGCATTCTGTATACTTTTCTCTGCTCTGTGGAAGGAGTTCACGACCAGCAAGGAGCTTCGAACCTACACTCCGACATTTCGCCAAGGTGTCCAGGGTATGTGATGGCCTTTTCCTCAAATCTCTTTTGGGATTCTTCTCTGGATAAGTTCTCTGAGTTCGCTACTATTTGTATGATCAAAAATTCTGCTCTACTCTATTCTTGGGGTTTTGTAGTTTTGCATGTCTCTGAAATCACAGTGGAAGCTCGTATTATCCCCTCTTTTCGCAGTCCAGACCATCTCAGTATTCAAATAATGGTATATTATAGGTTAAATGGGACTGTCTATTGGATAAATGGGACTGTATGTAGGTTAAATGGGACTCTATGTTCGCTATTATTTCCTGAAGCTGTTACTCATACTTTAATTTCCTCAATTTTTCTGGGCATAGAAAAGGTATCTATGTATCTTTTTATTACAGCTGTTATTCGGGTCAATCTAAAGTCTCAAGCATTGGGTGTATGTTCAAATACCCTGACTTTTGTTTATCTTGCTAATTTTCCTCTTATAAAGTTGATAAGGTCTGTGTCAAATCCTCTCATCTGTTTCCGTGATATTACAGCCTACTTTCATTCCATGATTCCCAATTATATAGTCAATTCTCTTCATCCTCTGTAGCGTTTTACTCTTATTCTATTCCCAATTATATAGTCAATTTTCCTCATCCTCTGGTATCTATTTCACTGGTCCTCCCCTATCTCCAGATAGTATGCCTCAAACAAGAGCAGGTTCTTCTACAACAACTGATATTCCTCCTAGAAAAAGAGGAAGGAAAAAAAATTCAGAGACCTTGGAAACTATGGCTACGATTTGTGAGGAAAAAACTCCTGAGGATATTAAGATTTCAATTGAGACATGGGAACAGGATTCTGAGGAAGATGATATGGATATCAGTGGGCAACAGGCTAGAATGGAATTCAACCTGGACCCAGCAATTACAAGGGGGAGAGTCTCCCTATTTCAACAGAGTGTGAAGACCTATTGGAAAATTAAATGTGTCATGGCTAAAGCTTTGATGAGCCTAGAGGAAAAGGAGGTTAAATCGCATTCTTTAGTGCTTTTCAAACTCCAGGCTATGAAGCAATAAATGCAGGAGATGGCAAAGGTTCAGCACCAAAAAAATGCTTGAATTGGTAACATTGAGAAACAGCGCAGATTACTTCAAGCAGAGGTCTCTGCTGTTTCTGCAAAAGCTCCAAAAGAATCATCTGATGGATAATCAGATTTCTATTTTACTTCATTTTTGAATGACTTTAAATATTTTTTATCTGTTTACTTTAATATGTAATTTCTTTGGACATTGTCGTGATAAACTAGAGGCAACTAGAAGACAGAAACAATTTCAATTTTGGTATGCATTTAACTCTTTAAGGTGGCCAACAAACCTGGTTTCCTTTGGGCAGGTTGAGGCACCTTGACACTGATATATTTATTTTTGCAACTTTCTCTTATAATAGAAATGGCTAGGTACTACGGAATTTACAAAAAAAAAAAAAAAAACTACTCTTTTATATATGAAATCATCATAATTTGGAACCCAATAATAATAAAGTATGGATATCAATATATAATATTATCTTAACGAAATATCCAATTTATAACATTATTTTTTTTTTCTAAGTAAGCTTAAATCTATTAATGAATCATATGGTACAGCGAGTTCAAGGCTTTAGAAGCACCATACAATCAGCAAGATATCAAAAAGTGAATCGCCCTCAAGGGGAAACCGGCCCGAGAAATGTTTAAGAGCTGCCTCAGTAGAGGAAACCAGCTTTGACATGCCAAAACTGAGCTAAAAACTGAGCCGCCCTCAAGGGGAAACCGACCAGAACATTGTTTTAGAACTAGCTCAACATAAGAAACCAACTTGGACAAGCAGAGATTTGTTGCAAACAGAACCAACAAAATGACAAAAAAACTAGACATAAAAACTAGAGTAGAGACAAAAGCGCTAGAGCCCATAGTCACCCGAGGGCGATTCCTCTTCAATTTTGCACCAGCAACCTTCCTCGTCATCAAGAACCGGGTCATTTTGAACTGCAGCAGCCCCTGCTTCACGAACACCTGCTTGCGTCCCAAGGTCCTGGAGGAGACTTGAGCTGCAGTCACCCACTTTGCAGGAGGAACCTTTGTCCATCGGCTGAGAAGCTTGTAGAGAGGTGGGATAGGCCAGCGGATTGATAGGAATCGCTGAAGGAGGGGGAACAGGCATAGCTTCAGGGATCTCCTTGAACGAGACCGAAACCGTCGCAATTACCAAAGGGCAAGAGGAATCACATTGATAATGGAAGATGGCGGTGGACGGGTTGCGAATAGAGGTAGAGACAGCAGGCCGAGGTTCGAGAGTCTGCTGAGAGGCAGAGGCGCCACGCCTCGGGGAAGTAAGAAGGTGACGCACACGACCACTGCCCCGAACACTGCAGGAAGGGGGAGGGCTTCCACTAAGGCTTCGAGAGGAGGATGATTGAGAGCAAGAGGAGGGGGGGCGACGACGTCTGGAGGAGCTGGGACAAGAGCTTCCCCGACGGCATCTCAGACGATGCCTTAGTCGCGGCATAGCAGCGTTTAAATGGTGAGAGAAGGCGGAATTGACAGGAGGCACCAGCGGGGGGAGGGGAGAAAAAAGGCCAGGCAGAGAAGCAAAGTGCAGAAAACAGAACGGACTTTGTGAGTGATGAAAGCCAGGGGTGAAGCTAACACAGCAACCCAGAGGGCAACGCCTACCCACAGCAATGCAGAGGCTGGGCACGTCGGCTTCCGGAGAGCAACTGGAACCCACGGGCAGGAGTTGGAGCGACATGGAGACCTGCAAACCACAGCAAATCCAAACCATAAACTCTGAAACCGCATCTGAATGCAGGGACGAAGGACCTGGAGGAAGCATTTTGAAGCGAATGTCGTCTCGGCCTCCCCACCGGCATAAATGTCGCGCAGGGTGACAGCCTGCAAAATTTATGAGACCAAGGGATATTAATTGCAATCCGCGGGTGGCCATGTGGCCTTGCCATGCGCCCGCCTGCCGTACGACTGCCATCAAATCCTTAATAACCACCCGCATCCGGGGCAATTTATAACATTATTATAATATAAAAGAACTATAATTAGATTTCAATAATGATAAGTAAAAAAGGATATATATATATATATATATATCTCGAAGTAATAATAATTTGATTGTAAGGATATGGTTCGTATATAAAATCTTTTTTTCTATGAAATAAGAGATTGGTTTCTATATTCAGTAAGTGTTATTTTGAAAAAAAAAAATATGTAAAAATTACATAATGGGAGTTTTGTTTACTAGTTTCCAATCATCTAGTCTCGTTCATCATTACAAGATGAAGAACCAAATTTTGGCATCAAGTTAAATAGATGAAAAGATTTTTTTTTAGAATTTTTAGATTTGACTAAATAAATATTATTTTAATACAAGGATATAATTGTTAAAATATAGTTGTTAATATTGAATTAAGGAAAATAAATTAATCTAAAGGAAATTTCTTTTGAAATGAATATCTAAAATGAAAATAATATTCAATTCAAGCCTAAATAATCAAAACAATAAACAACTAATAAAATAATAAATGAAAATTATATTCAATTCAAGCCTAAATAGTCAAAACAATAAACAACTAATAAAATAAAAATATTATTTGGGTAAAACTTAAATAATCAAAACAAATAAAATTCTAAAAACTTAAAAATAAATAAAATAATAAATAGTACAACTTATCTTGTTATCTTCTTACATCCAATAATTGTTATCTTTTTTAATATTAGCTCAACATTAAGTATTTTGATAAATAATAACATTGACTATTTATGACACATTCTATTACATATCAAAATTGGACATCCTACAGTACCAACTTATGTAAGATAAACAAAGGATAAACAAGAAATAGTGAACATATAAGCTAGAAGTTGTCAATGAAACCTACTACAACATGTCTAATTTGTTAGATATTACAGGTGAATAGTTTCAAGGTGCCCAATTTCATCCTTAGAGTCAAGAAACTCAATGTTGGCTAGTTGATATACGAGTGTATTGATTTTTTGGTCTATCTTCCTAACTTGCCTTTGAATCTTGTCTAACTAGAATTCAATATTTATTTTTTCCTCTAGCCTCTCAGGTAACATTATACCCATGACAATCTTAATCTACTAATACACATCAACAAGTCTCAAATATTAGGTTTGTTGGGATCGAGTGCCACCAATGTTGAGGACCCAATTCCCCACTTGCTCTAGTATGTCAAAGTCTAAAATTTATCTTCGTCTAATCCTAACATCCTCTACTACTACAATTTCCCTCTAGATATATGGGGGTATACAACTAAAGAACCTGCTAGTTGCTTCTTCAGTAGATTTTTTAACATGAGAAACAAATGATGCCTTAACACTTCATTTTTCTCTATGACCATCTCCCCCATGACTGGTTGAACCCATTCCTCCACTTTGTCATCCCCTAGGCATTTTACCTAAGCGCTTTGCAAATGACACACATGAACGAATCTAACTAAGAAAATGGTAGAGATTGTTTCTATGGATAGCATGCAGCCACATTGGAAACCGACCCAGAGAATCTTTCCCAACCATTCTTTTGAAGATTTAAAGTATAATAGTGTTATCACAATGTAGATCCACTCTCTTGAAAGGATAGACACCAACCATAAATAGTTAATGACAGAGAGAGTAGGAATTCCTCTCCCTACCAAAAACCAGTCTTTGGAACATAACCAACAAATTAGTGTCGTGGTGGTAGAAAAAGATGACCTCGAATCGAATTTAGAATGAAGTATACGAGAAACATAAGTCTTCCCCTCAAGGAGATAATAGTGAGGCCTAACCATGATGATGTAATTATCAAACCACCACCACCTGTAATGAGATTTAGAGTATAAGTAAAAATCAAAGCTAACAGAGTTCAAGAGAACCCACAACATCGTTTAGCAGATAGTTATAGATGACAATATAAAGATAAATTCCCTACAATTTAACCAAACACTCAACGAGAGAAAACAAAGTGCCCCTAACTAAAAAACCAGACACCAACTCCATAGTGCATACAAAGAGAAATACACGTGGTCGATATAGCAAGGCTTACCCTCACATAATCTACAATGACAAGAAAACTCTTTACCGAGCAACACCTTTTCTTGATAGATTTACAGGAAAGTTGGGATAAAAACTCCTTGCATTGTTTGATTTGAACGTGTTAGCACCATTCCTATCACACTTAAATGCGTGTTTACCATTATTCGCCAGCAACACCTTTTATTTTCAAGAAAGTTAGGATAAAAACTCCTTGCATTGTTTGATTTGAAATTGTTAGCACTATCCCTATCACACTTAAACGCATGCTTACCTTTAGAAGCCACGAGTCATCATCATAATTATGAAAAAAAAACCTTGTATGACACTATTGTAATCACTACCCACGGTGGTCGTGCCACCTCCATGGACAAATGAACCTCACAAAAACTAATCTCCCTCTATTATATATCGGCATAAATAATGAGATTGAATCTCAACCACCTATCATACAAAATCTCATGTTATAGCATCTATGCAATACCCACCGTACATGGAAAATAAATAATATATACTTTATAAATTAATATATATAATTTTATATTTGAAATGTTTTAGATTCAATATATATAATATTTATTATTATGTTATTAAATTAATGGTATATATATTAATATATACAACATTAAATACTTTTAAAATTATAATAAAACATTTTAACGAACATATTAGGTTTATGTGAACCATATGTGGAAAAACTTGTGATTTGTTTATGTGGTCGAAGTTATTTGTTGGGAAAGGAAGATCCAAAGTTTAAGGTTTTGTTGTTGATGTTTCATAGCCAATAACTAGGTCCATTTTTAAGACATGAAAAAATGCTAAGAGCATGGGTGGAATAAATGAACAAACAAGGGGAGCGTATCCAAAACCATAAAGTCGAGTTAAAATGTAAAGTATGAAATTATTAAAATCATTAAATTTGTACGTTATTAGTTCAAATTTTATATTTAACAATTAAAAAGCTATATGAAAGTTTAATTAAAGGTATAATTAACAACAAGGGAAATCACAGTCAAGAAACTCAAGGCACAAACTAACCTGCTAAAGTAAAGAACAAGGCTGCTACAAGAAAGAACAGAATTGCTACACGAAAGAACAATGTTTCTATAGGATGAAGAAAACATTATTAGGAAGGGAAAAAAACACCTAAAGAGGAGGGAGAAGGCCCACAAGGACTCTAAGAGCACACTCCACAACCTGATATTGGGTCCTATTAAAAAATTACTGGAGGGAGAATCATACCTACACAGTTTTCAATTCCCCTCCTATTTGAGTTATAAAAAGAGAGAGGCGGGACTCACAGGTGGATGAAATTTTAAAAATCCAAGAAGGTAGAGGATGTGGGCTTCATGGAGGAAAGGTTTCAACAAATGGGTAACAAATTGGTTGACTTGAGGATAAAGGAATTAGTCATGAAGGAGCAGTTTCAGTTAGAGAACAAGACGCTGAGGGAGAAACTACAGAAAAAAAGAGGCACAACACCTTGGAAATATTTTCCATGGAGGCCATCCAATGCAGACAACCATCCAAATCATATGTCATTTTCCTCAAAGAACAATGGTTGCAATTCCAAATCAAAACATTGGCACAATATGGCTCTCTAGCATTTCAAGGTTATTCATTGAATTTTTCCAACAGGTGAGCATTGAGGCACAATACGACTCTCTACAATTTCAAGATTATACTGGGAGGTTCACCAACTTTTTCCAACAAGTGAGCATTGAGGATAAAGCCAAATTAGCTAAATTTTATATGCACAACATGGTCCTCACAAACATTAACTTTTGGGATCCTAGCTCAAGATTGGGGGATGCACAACTGATGGAAATGCCCTCTTGGCTAACCCATGAAGAAACAAGAGTTGAGGAAGTAAAAAAGGTTATGGCCAAAGAATAAAGTGAGCCCCTATACATCATAGAAGACTTAAAAATTCCCAAGGATGTCATAAGTAACCACAACATTATATCTACAGATCCCAAATTGGTCCCTCGCTACCTGGAAACACAACAGCAAGTCATCTTCCATTTCAAAGATACCTTTAGGTTTTTTGGGAATGGGATCTTGCAGGCTTTCCAAACAATATGGAATGCTCTGCCCCGGAGTCTACAAATCAAGAAATATCACTCCCCTAAAGGTTTGAGAAATGCTCTAGAAAGGAATCCACTCTATAAAAGAATTATTCAAAGGTTGAAAATCAATTGGATAGGACTAAAAATCAGTCCTCCCTTGTTATTGAGCCTATAAGAAATAAGAGATCAAGGAAAGGAAAAAAATAGAGTGGGCAGTCAGAGAGGCAAATGCAGGATTCTATCCACAGGAGGGAACACCATATGAGATGCCTTGGGATGTCAGAGAGACCACATAGGCCATGCATGAACTACATATCAATGAGTAATTTTCTCAGAGGGTGAGCAACATTTTCAGCAACAGGGTGATGATGGGTAGCATCAAAAAGTATATTATAAGGCCATTTTCCACCCTCCATCCCATCTCCTTTTCTCACATTAATTAACATAATTTTGTCCATAATGTGTTTAATAAGAAGACTGAAGGATGTTTGTCATGCCTCGTGGCCTAATGTGGTTAACGTGAAGGAAACTTAACATCTTTTATTACATTAATTATGGAGAGGCATGTTTTAGGCATCTAGAGGAAGTGAAGGAGGCTTTTCCCCTGCATTTACTCTCCTCTGATTCAAAGTGATCCCTAGAATCACTCATCTACATCTTGAGGTCTACTGGCTGCTAATTAACTCAAGTAAATGCGAGGATCTAAGGAAGAAAGATCCACTTTTCTCAATATTTGAGAGGGAAGTATCCCTATTTCCAAGGAGGTTGCCACTCAATCATCCATGTATAAATCAGTAAGCCCGAGAGCTCATTAGGATTTGGATTTTGGAAGAAAGGAGTGCTACCAAGAGCTAAGTACTCAAGACTGTCATTTATATTCGTATTTGCATGGTGTATCAGAATTCTATTTTATTTTAATGAAAGTTCTATTGTTGCTTCACATCTGATTTTTTTGCACCGAGTTGATTTCCCTTGGGTTAGGGCCCAACCTAGAGGCTTCAGTCCTTCTTTATGTATCTTATTATGAATTATTTTAATAGAATCATTTCCTTCATTATTTGAGTAGAAGTTTATTTGCTAGAAAAAATTGGTTGTGGGCTTGATTACAACCTCTCTTGTGGGAAGTGTGGTTTAGGAGTCTACATCAACACGCCAAATATATGTGGTTGATTTCCTTTGCAATTTGCAAGCCTTTAGCTCATTATCTCCTGCATACTCTGTTTCTGCAATCTAGGAGTTAAAATCATATTTATCAAGCTTTGATGTATGTAGGTTAGATGCATGTTGTAAGGTAAAATAGTTGTTAATGAAATAAGATTCTTCTTTGTTTTATTTCAGAAAATTTGACTCATCCTTTCTTGCTTAGCTTATTTTGCTACAATTTGATCATTATTTTGAGTGAAAGAAAATATATCTTTGTTGATTCATAGGTAGTATCAATGTCTTGTAGGGTTGGCACTCTCATCCAACATTCCCCTTGTCATCATCAACTCCTTCCTTTTCATCCCACACTGCCCTCAAAATTCTGCCACCAAGACCATACTTCTCGATTATTTGAGGCTCATAGTGTGCATTTGCTTTTGTGCAAGATGGGCCTATGAGTGGTATTGTTCTTAGAAAAAGCCTCACGCAACCCTCTTATACCCTTTCCCACCTTCAAACTAACTTTTTCGCGCTTAGGATGCTCACAAAATCAATCATGTAGAAAAATAGGGCGATCTTGTAGCATCTTGTAGCAATCCTATAGCATCTTGTAGAAATCTTGTAGAAGTCCCTAAAATTTACCATATTTGCTAAAAAAACTTGGATTTTGTCTCTTAGGCTTGAATAATGACCCTTAGGCTTTGAATCCATGATTGAGGAATACCCAAAACCACTTTGAACCAACAGTTTTCTCACTGCAAATACAATTTTGCAATTAGGATTAGGTAACAGAATTCTAAATTGAATGATAATGATGATTTTCTTACAAAATGCATATAATTTTTGTTACTGCATCCAAGTCCCTTTGAACACAATGATTAAGAGGGTGATTTTCCCATGCAAAGTAGATTAGAACTATTTCTTTTAATTCATGATCTGAGGATTTCAATTACACAGTGTTGTTCTTGCATATGATTAGTTTCTTTTCAAAGCAACTTTTCACATTCTGAAATTAGACTAATGATTCACATTGTTGTAAGTAGCACAAGGTTTACATTTTTTAAATAAGCAAGAACTTTTCATTCCTGCAATTAGCATATCCTTTACATTCTTGCAACTAGGGTTAAAATTTACATTTGATGAATGTCACTTTCCATTTCTACAAGTAGAGCAATTGTCTTTCATTCCTACAGTTAAAGTAGAATTTTATTTTTCATGCAATTCCCTTCCTTGATCTAGCTAAAAGAGTGGTCTTTGTATGCCTTGATATTTCACATTGCTTGAAGGTGACATGAGTTGAACTTGACCTATTGTGCATACAATATTGTCACCTCTTAAGTTTGTACGAACTGTGGGTTGATAATTAAAGTTGGTATCCTTGGGAGTCTCAATAATCTTGTTGTGATATTGGGGCTCATCATGGCATGTATTTATGTTTAACATTGGATCCTCTCACAGTTTAGGAGGTTTTTTCAATGACGTTTTTTTATATTTATGTATTTTTGTTTATGATACACTCGGATGTTGTCTTAGATAGGCTTTTTAGGCCTATTATTTTTCGATATTTTATGAAGGATGGTTTTTTCTTTATGAATTTTTTTTCTTTAATACACTATAACGCATCTGTAAAATGTAGTTTTCAACTTCTTTAATAAATTACATGTTTCAATTGTAGATTAATAAATTACATGTTTCAATTGTAGAAAAAAAATCATCCACCTAATAATTATTGATAATTAAATTAAATTTTTAAAATCCCTATTTCAAAATAAAAACTCTTACGTGCTTGATAAAATAAATTTTAATTTAAAATTAAAAAAGAAAGTTCTCTAATTTTATATCAGTTATCATGATCCAACCATACAAAATGTTAGAGCTTTTATATATCCAAAATTTTAATAATTTTTTTATTAAAACCTTTAAATTCTATTAAACTTCTAAATTAATTTATAAATTCTAATAAAATTTTCTATTAATTTTTTTATATGTGATAAGAATTTTTTAAAACATTGTCATATTACATATTAGCATAGATCTATTTTAATTGTTAATTAGGGTTATCCTAGATGAATAGGAGGAAGAATAGAATCCTCGCCACCTTTGTAGAATTCTTGTAAATGAAAAAAAAAATATGAGTCTATGTTGGTTCTTAATAATAGTCTTATATTTATATAAATTTCACACATACATAATTTAATATATATATATATGTATGTATGTATGTATGTATGTGTGTGTGTGTGTGTGTGTGTGTCTATATATATATATATATATATATATATATTTAATAATTAAATTTAAATATATATTTTTGAAATGTAATAGTTATGATTATAAATCATTATATTAATTTATATGGTTAAATGAATGTGTGTGTGTGTGTGTGATTTATTAAATTTTTTTATTATTAATTATATGTTCAACCCTAGATCTAAGTGCCCCTTTGACATCTGACGGAAATGATGCCTCCCATACTAGTGTGTCTAATGCATTAAAGGCTGGGAAATGGTGGTGATCCCCCTTTGTCATCCTCGTAGGCTTCATTCAATGCACAATATGAGGACGCGAAATGTCGAGGACATTGCATTCAATCCTTACTTGGGATATGGAATTAATATTTACTCCTGAAGTGTTCATCCATTCCAACATTTGAAGCACTCTGTGGGTGGTTGGTTTCACTTACATTTGCAAGGCAACAAAGGTTAAGGAGATTGGAGGGGATGACAGTGGAAATTCTCACCTGCCAAACATGGTTCAGGAATGAGGACATGCATGGAGAGGAGGGAGAGGAAGAGGTCGTTAGCCTCCTCCTCCATGGCATGTCCAAGGGGCTCAACAATCCAACGAATACCTTCCACGATACGTCAAGAAAATGATCATTGTAATGGAAGTATAAGAGATCAGAAATACAGGAGATGGGCACTAGGAAGTTAGGAATCTGCTTGGTCAATAATTGAGGGACCAAGAAGAGGTTCTACATGTTTGGAGAGAAGAATCACATATTTTGATTTCCATATGGTTCAAGCTTATTTGGCTTACCATGTTCTATTTGGAGCTCTAGGAATTCAGTTCCCTCCTCCACCATCGTCTCTTCCTTCCTTCAACTCCCTAGACAATTTGAACCCCTCTTCTCTAAGTCCCATGGACTCAATCTTTCAAGGTATAAGCCACTCAATCCTAAGAAGTTATGGTTTTTGAAAATGATGCAAAATAAAATAGGAATGTTAGGCACATCATACTATTAGGAAAAGGAGCAAGCTACTACTAGCAAGATAATCATGGCACACAATCTGGAGGGAGAAACATTGCAGGAAGAGGCCAACATTAGCACTGGAGGGATGATTGTTGAATGTGAATGACCAGCATGGCTACCACAATTTTAGGACAATTTCTTAAAGTAACTGACATAATGACCTAATACATTATAAATCTTTAGGAAATGCATTCTTGGTCTCTATTATTTTATATTTTCTTGTGGTATTTTGATGTCGTGGCATTCCTAGTCTTTATTATTCATGTATTTCTATGGTCTTTTGAAGTCAAAAACTAGTTTCATGATAATGAGGGAGACCATATGGTTTTCCACTTAAGGCTAGATGATCTCTCCCAATCTTACACTAGTTTAGAAAGGTTATTTATATTTCCAAAACATACTCAAGATGGACACAATATGCCCATGTTTTTCCATGTTTGTAATATGTGTACATTTTTTATAATCTAATGAAATTTTTCTCACTTACAAAAAAAAATTATATGTTCTAAAATATAAATCATTATGAATCATTATTAATCAAACTTATTTTAATATAATATGTATATTATGATTTTTTTCTAAAATAAATTGTTTGTAATTTTATTAATAAAACAAAATTATAATATAATATATTGAATTGAATCGATTTATAATTTTCTCTTTTTTACTTTTTATTATTTTTTAAATTGAGTCTACATTATGCTTTACTATTATCATTATACTTTTTAACAGAGCAGGAAACGATTTTCATTAAAATATATTTTTGTTACAATGTTATAACCTTTTCATATGCAGCAACTACCTTTCCTCCACCTTTGTATTCTATTAAAATTATATTGATATCTTCTAAATGTCTTCCAAAATATACCTAATATCAAAATGTACTTGGAAATCATGACTTCAGGAAAAACATGAGGTTTGGATCTTTTTTCGGTGCTTCTGCTTCACTTTGCTTCAGATGTGCATGGTTAGATGTGCCTCATCGAGTCTCCTCAGCCATGATCTCCTTAAATTCCATGCCTATAAGGGATCCTATTTATCATGTCTTGTTGTTAGGCTCCAAATGCTTCAATCTTATGTCTAATACAGCCACTTTCGCTACCATTATTTCCTGGAGCACCTCATAATTCTTCTGCAACAAGTCACATTTTTATTGTAGAAGTTGCATTTCCACATGTTTTACTTTTTCTTCCATTTAGCTTCGACTATTGAGAAAATATAAGATGTATTACACTGCCTCAATGAGCCAATCTAGTTGATGGTTCATTTTCTCCTGCTCCTTGAGAATGGAAAACTTGATATCGCTCTCCATTTGCATGCATGGACCAATAATTGTTGTTACGTTGAATTATCCTTGTGTTTCGTCGAACCCACTTGAATTGTGCCATTTTATATTACTTGTGAACAATATAAAGATCAACCTTATTTTAATTCCTACTCTCCTTGATCGTAATGGCTTGTCAATGATGAAAGCGAAATGTCCTGATGCATTTATAGAGTCGTTCAAACAACCTATCTCCATCACTTCTCTGAGATCGCACAAGATTTATTGCATTAAATCATAATATTTTCCTTGTGCTGATCCAAATCGAGAATTTAACATTAAAGGTTGTCTTCTCTAGTTATAATCATCAAGGGGATTTCCTATCCACAAGGTGTCAACTTTGATGATGTTGTGTAATTGTCGAAGCTAGGAGAAAGTGTGACATGGAAATTCCAATCCTTTTCCAATATTAATGGAGGATCATTTTTTTATGGGCTCTATCTTAGAGATGCTCTCCATCA
Source organism: Pinus albicaulis (assembly GCA_034641835.2). Lineage (NCBI taxonomy): Eukaryota > Viridiplantae > Streptophyta > Pinopsida > Pinales > Pinaceae > Pinus > Pinus albicaulis. The sequence continues at coordinate 213,860,113 of CM076575.1, read as the reverse complement.
TCAAGAGATGATAATATAGTGTTCCATTACAAAAGCCAATTTTCGAGTGAAGACTCTCGTAATCCTTTATTCTTTTGTTCAATCGTGGGTTTGCCTGAGAATAATAATCCTAGTCTTGGAAGGGGCTTGAAAATTACTGAACCTTACTTCATGATTTCTGATTTCCAGGGTATGTTCATTTTGTCCCCATATGGCTCTAATTTATCGAGCCTATGCGTTATGGGCCCACAATCTCTTACTTCCAACTGCTGCAATGGAATTATGGCTAAAAAGCATAATGTGCTCTATGGTTCTTGGACCAACCAAAACTAGGGTCAACCTCATGGGTTAGGCGTGAGTTTGGAGGTTGGGGTATGCTCCCCTTTTCATTCTTAGAGACAATCGATTGATCTGAGGCCTGACCACCCGACTGGGTCCTTCTCCTCACGACCTTACACCACCACTAACTTTACCCTTTAATAGACTTGACTCCTTCACTCCAACATTTTCCATTATGTGCACTTTCTTTGACTCTTGGCGTCAATTCTTAACAACTTTTAAGGGCTCTATTAACTTGGACCCAGTCTCCATTTGGACAATCCCTACAACCTCAACCTCAACCTCATCCTCGAATGCAAATACATGATATTCAACATCGTTTGGGGATGTAAAATAAACACGCACATTCAAAACACATAGGAAACAAAATTAAACATAAATTTGTATTACAGCCTCACAAGCTTGAATTCCAAGCCTTGAGGTCAGAGGTTGGGGTATGTTCCCATTTTCATTCTTAGAAACAATTGATTGATATTAGGCCCAACCACCCAAAAAGGCCCCTCCTGAGTCAAGGGCTAGGCTTCTCCTCACGACCTTACACACCACCATTGGCTCTTACCTTTATTAGACATGACTCCTTCACTCCAAAGTTTTCCACTATGCGCACTTTCTTTGACTCTTGGCGGCAATCCTTAGCATCCTTTAAAGGCTCTATTGGCTTGGACCCAGTCTCCATTAGAACAATCCCTGCAACCTCAACATTAAATGTAAAGACATGATATTTGACAAGGTGTGGAGATGTAAAATAAGCACATGCATTTAAAATGCATAGGTAACATAATTAAACATAAATTTGTATTATGGCCTCACCAGCTTGGATTCCAAAATTCCCATGAAATTATAAATTAAGGCCTCCTTTGCCTTACAACCCTCAGCCTAACTTGAAATTAGTAGCAGCTCTCAACCAGATTTCTTCAATGATTTGCCACTCCCCTTAACACTCACGGATAACTCTTATATAAAAAAAAAAAAAATAGAACAATACACAACAACCCTAACCTATCATGAGGATCCACCTTCCTTGCCACCGAATCGCCTTCTAGAGGCTTCAACTAATTAAAATTTTACATAAAACTAGAAAATTGTGTCATTTGTTGTCAAGTGCCATATTGCCTTCCTCGAAGCATCCAAAATTTATTTTGTTAGGACTGGGGTTGGTCGATGGTCCTGCATCATTACTAGTCCAACATACCTTGCTCCTTTGTTAGCCAACTCATTTTCGGTGTTAGCCAACTCATTTTCGGTCGAATTTAAATTTCGTTAGACATTATAGACTTTATTATCTCAAAATTCTTTAATTGCAATGAAATCCTTCGCACTAATGGGGAATTGTAGGAGTTGTATTTTTCTTTGACTTTGTTCATTTGTTGAATCACTATTATGGAATCTATGAAGAAAATTAATTTGTGTATTTTTCTTGCAATGGCTAACTCTAAACCTTGCCAAAGGGCCCAAATATTCCATTTGGTTATTGGTAGTGATACTGAAGCCCCATGCATACTATGACTCTCTTTGTTCACCAAGGCAAAGGACAATTACTTCAGTCACTGTGATTATCATTATTATTATTATTATTATTTAATGTTTTATTTTATAGACACTGCAACATCTTTTCTATATTGAGTAGACATTTAAATGTTTACACTCATTTACAATCATTACAATAACTCTTCTATATTGAACTAATATTTAAATGTTTATACTCATTTGTGGACACTAAAACATCCCCGTAATCATTTGTAGAGTGCCTCTCAACCTCATAAAACTTGAATATAACTATAATTAAACTTTAAATTTGTAATTATTTTTTATTAAAATTATATATATATATATATATATATATATATATATATATAAAAGTTGTGGTCGGAGTTGTGATCATAGCTGGAGTTGAGCGCGAATAGCTTGGTAAAGTATGTGTGCAGAGGGAAGCTTTCTTCATAAAATTCTGAGTTCAAATTCTAAGATGAAGCTTTCTTCATAAAACCTGATCTTAGGGTTCCATCAATTTGAAAAAATGACATAGATCATCCAAATCTTCAAAAAAATAAAACACATGAAACCGAAACACCCAACAAAAATGAAAAGTAAAACCATCTTAATACCTCATACAAGACGTCCTTTGCCTCTTCTTGTTGTGTTCGAGAGCCCAACACCACTTTGACATGTTACTTGCGTGCATGACATGACTGTAGCCTGTCTGCTTGCAGAGGAATCCGAACTCGTAATATATTTTTTGAAAAACATCTCGAGTTGCATGCATGACATGACTGTCGCCTGTCTGCTTGCAGAGGAATCCGGACTCGTAATATTTTTTTTGAAAAACATCTGGAGTTGCATGCATGACATGACTGTCGCCTGTCTGCCTGATTCCGGACTCACAATATATTCTTTTGAAAAACATCTCGTCAGTGTCAATTCATTGTGTTTTGCCTGTTTAACTTTGTTGAACGCTTCGGACATATATACAACAAGTATGCTTCAAAACTGATAGTCGTATTCAGATGCATTTGTCAATTATATGTCTGCTACAAATCATCCGTCTGATTCATGGCATGCGGATCCACATGGCCGTAACGATTGACTTCAGTATTTGCAATGATGAACATCGTGAGTCTCGTCGTTCTCTTGGCATTTACACACTTCCACGGATATATATATATATATATATATATATATATATATATATATATATATATAACTTTAACGTCTAAACAAGAGGCATTTGGCCAGAGCCAAAGTCCAGGTGAAGCATCTTCTTTACTGTTAATGGGAGTGTCAGCTAAGTCCACGTGAGGCATCTTCTACTACTGTTAATGGTAGTGTGAGCTAGGAGGTTGGTCTCCCTATTAATGGTAGTGTGAGCTAAGGTTGGCTTCCTTAGGTTCAAGTTTTTTTCTGAGTGAACAATGTAATCATATATTATATTATTAGTTTAAAAAAAAACCTAAAACAAGTGCTGTTTTTCCAAAATAATAGCCAAATACATGTACCTAATAACACAATTATGATATATTTTCTTAATACATTATATATATAACAATACAATAATAGTAAGAGAAAAACAAAATATCAATATATATACAATAAATAACAAAATGGTGAGAGTCCTTAATATCATTTTATTAAAATTATTATGAGTTAAAAAGTTATTTCCAATTATTTATATAATTTTATTTTTTATAATAAGTTTATCATATAAATGATTTTAATGACAAATTTAATGATGATAATTAAAAAAGATTATTAAAATCTTCATGTATATAATATTATATTAATATTAATAATTTAAATTTAAAAATTATAGTTAAACATCCCATCTACATCTTTTTTCAAAAACACAACAATTTCTAACTTAATTTAAACTTATAACATTTTATAATTATAAATAATAATTTATTTATATAAATTAACATACATATATATATATATATATATATATTTATATTTATATTTAAAATTAAATTATATATATTTCCATTTATAATTTATATTATGGATTTAATTATATATATATATATATATATATATATATATATATATATATATATATATATATATATATAATTTTAATTTATTTATTTATAGATATTTTATTAATATATTTATATGAGATCTCTTTTTGGAAAACAAAGAGTAGTTTTAAAATAACAATTCCTTAATTTAAACTTATACATTTTATAATTATAAATAATATTCTACATAAATTAACATATATATATATATTTTTTATTTAAAATGTTTTAAATTAAATGGTATATATTTCAATTTATTACTATTCTATCCAATTAATTAATCATATATATTTCAATAAATATAACATTATATATTTAAAAAAATATTTCAATAAATATAACATTATATATTTAAAAAAATATGATAAAAATATTTCAATAAATATATATAAATAATTTTAATATTAATTTATTTATTTATTTAGCACGATGTATTGCTGAGAATTCAAGGTGTTCAGAAATCAGTGGTGCTAATGATGATCAATTGGACCGTGAAGTTGTGTTGTGTCGTGGATGTAATTTGTGGGTCTAAGTTGGTTTGGTGAATGGTGCACTTGGTTATGTGAATGATATATTTTATATGCCTGCTTCTAAGCCACCTCAGCTTCCAATGTTCACAACTGTTGTTTTTTATAAGTATGTCGGTGTTCCATTTGATGCAAACAATCCAAACATTGTACCTATCACATCAATGATAAGAGAAAATCGAAAACAAATTCATTTAAAGATGGCATGGGCTTTTACAATCCACAAATCACAAAGATTAACTTTAGAACGAACATCAATTAATATCGGGATTACATAGCAGGAAGGCCTAACCTTCACAGTCATATCAAAAGTGAAATCAATAGATGGTTTGCGCATTGCACTTCCTTTCTCTTTCTAGCATTATGCCATAGCCCATATGTTACCATTAGGAAGAAAGAAGAGAATGCAACTATTAATACTTTTAGCTATTTATAGAATGTTTTTTGAATTTATTTTATTGTCCTCTTTATTTACTTTTAATATAATAATGATTTTAGTCCGTGGGGTCTTCGTTAAACAGTGATGAGGTACGTTGTTATAGCACTCATCACAGGTTCAATTCCTTTTCCCCATCGGGGTGATGTATCTGAACATGTTGTTGAACAAAAAAAAGAAAGAGAAAATGAAAGGTACTACCAAACTTACATCATATTCATAGTAATATTTCAAAAGTTTGTTTACATTGTTTTTCATGTTGTTCAATTTACTTTTGTTTATATGAGCCAATCATTAAGAGTCAAGATTGAATTCCATATCACTATGACATGCAACTAATAATATTGTGACATAGAATATTTTTTTATTTCTTTTACTGTCATTTTTATTTACATTTAGTACAATAATTATTTTCGTATATTAATGAAATAAATACATTCATCATATTCATAGTAATATCTAAGAAAGTTCTTACATCATTTTTCATGTTCTTCAATTCACTTGATTTTTTTAAGTCATTATTGTTCTTTTGTTTATAATGAACCATTCATACATATACAACTAGTTACATGAACCAATCCTTAAAAATAAATAATGAAGTCCATATCCCTATGACATGCAACTAATAATATTGTGACATATTTATAGAATGTTTTTTGAATTTCTTTTATTGTTCTCTTTATTTACTTTTAATATAATATTGATTTTCATATATTAATGAGACGAATACATTCATCATGTTCATATTAATATTTGAGAAAGTTTTTTACATCGGTTTTCATTCATCATATTCATAGTAATATTTGAGAAAATTTTTTACGTCATTTTTCATGTTCTTCAATTTACTTCTTCTTTTTAAGTGGCTATTGTTCTTTTATTTTTACAATGAACTACTCACACATAAACAACTAGTTATATGAGACAACCATTAAAAATCAATTTAATAATATGTTCATATTGATATTAATATTGTGAATTCATATTATATCATGAATTACAAAATTATGGGCTAAATGCTATTAATACTATTATTTCCAATGATATCCAACCGTAGTGAAAATTTTCTTCACCATACCTAAAATTACCAATATTAATATTGCTAATTAATATGTCTATTAATTAATGCTAATGATGTTATATATTAATATTAAACAAATATTATGTCTATACATTAATATGAATATCAACATTAAATATCGATGTAAATATTTTGATTGAAGATTATGTTTAATAAATTTAGGTTTTTTTTTGGTTCAATGACAACATATTTATATTTTATATTAATATTTAACTAAAATTATTATATTCATTAACATTAATTTAAATACAAATATATAATTATTAACATTATTGATGTTTGATTTTAAAGATAAATTTAACCAAATTGTGAATTTTTGTCAACTATTGTAATAAGGGTCATATCACTCATTTAACTTGATCACTCATTTCATGTTTACAATATGTATTGCTAATGAGGTTTATATTTGTAGAAATTTTTATATCATTTGGTTCATGTAGTGCTAGGTTATTTTATAGCATGACTTTTTTAAGATCATTTTTTCTAACAATAATAAAAATTGGATGTTATGTTTTATATATATGTGTGTGTGCATGTGTGTGTATGCATAGATTTTTGTGTGTGTTTATTAATTTTGATTTTGTTATTTTTATTTTCAAATGCAGATATGGATAATAATGATGGCATCTATTATAATCAAGTGGTGGAAAATATTTCTAGAGTGATAATTTCTCTTTTGTATCTTCGGAAGAAGTTTGATAGAAAACATGGCTTCCATCCTGCATTTATTGATGAGCATCTTCGTGTGCTAGATGAAATGAAATCGAATATAAAATACTTGTTGCATGTGCACATGAGGGAGGTTGGGAGGAAAACAAGAAGGGATTGGTTGGAAAACGTTAAGTATCGTGATCATTATCCTGTTGATTTGAATTTGTGTTCCTTTTCTCATCGCTCTGGTTGTGTTTTGGAAGAGGCTATTTGATACATGACTTTTGATTTAGTGTTTCAAGTCCATTTTTGTAGTGGAATTTTTTGATGCAAAGACTGTAACAAAAATAAGTATTACTTTCCATGTTCTTTCTTTGGTTCTAATGATGGTGAAATTGAATATCCCTTTAATGTTAATATTATTGTTTATCCCTTAGGTTCACCAATTCCATTGATTTATAATATTATACCCTTAGGTTTTATTTCTTTTGGTTTATAATATCAATAATCCCTTGGCTTTATTAATCTCTTGAATCTAAAATATTAATTATTAGGGTATATTAATTTCTTAGGTTTTTTAGTTTAAAATATTTATTCTTATGGTTTATTAATCTCATGTGTTTTTAATATTGATCCCTTGGCCTTATTGATCCCTTAGGTTTTTAATATTTATCCCTTTCCATCACTGATTCCTTTGGTTTATAATATTAAACCATAGGGTTTATTAGTCCTTTTTTAGGGTTAATGTTAGATTTAATATTATTATCTTGGGTTTATAATATTAATAATCAAGTGACTTTATCAATCTATTGTGTTTAATATATTAATTTGTAAGAATTATTAATCTCTTATCTTTTTAATATTGATCCCTTCGCCTTATTGATCCCTTCATTTTTTAATATTTATCCCTTGATTTCACCAATTCCTTAGGTTTATAATATTAAACCCTTTGGTTTATTAGTTCTTTTGGTTTATAATATTAATAATCACTTGGATTTTTAAATCTCTTGAATTTAAAATATTAATTCTTAAGGTTTATTAATTTCTTAGGGTTTTGAGTTTAAAATATTAATTGTTAGGGTTAATTAATCTCTTCACTTTAGAATATTAATTCTTAGGGTTTATTAACTTCTTGCTCTCTAATATTTATATTGATTCCTTGGGTTTCTAATATTTTTCCTTTAGGTTTACTAATTTTTTGGGTTTATAATATTAAAAGCTTCAGTTTATTTGTTCCTTAACTTTCTAATATTAATAATTCCTTTGGTTTAACATTTAATGCCTTCGATTTTTCAATCCCTTGTGTTTAAAATATTAATGTTGTTTTCATGGTTTATAGTATTTATCTAAGGGTTTTATACTTAACGGTTTTTATACTTAAAGGTTTATAATATTAATCGCTTATGTTTAATATTGTTCCCTTAGGTTTATAAACCCTTGGTTTCTTAGTATTAATCTCTTGGGTTTATTATTTCCTTGGGTTTTTAATATCAATCCATTGGTTTTATTGATCATTCAGGTTATTAAATCATTAAGTTTATATTATTAACAATCCCTAAAGTTGATTGTTCTCTTCCATTTATAATATTAATAATCATGTGAGCTTATCATTCATTTTTATTTAAAATATTAATTCTTAGGCTTTATTAATCTCTTCTCTTTTTAATATGGATCCCTTGGGATTCTTGATCTCTAAGGTTCTTAATATTTTTCCTCAAGATTCTCTAATTCCTTCGATTTATAATATTAGACCCTTGGGTTTAATAGTTATTTTAACTTATAATATTAATAATACCTTGAAATTTTGGTAAGAGGTATATACTTATCATAAATGGCAATAAAATACTGTTATTATGTTAAATTTGAATTTTAGTATAGTTTGAGTTATAACTATTGTATTGAAAAAATAATATATATATATATATATATATATATATATATATATATATATATATATATATATATATATATATATATATATATATATATATATATATATATATATATGAGTTTAATATATAATATGCATATATTTAATATTATTAATATATTATAAGTATATATATAATATATTGGTAATTATATTCATAATATATAATGATTATTTTAGTAAAACACATTTGGTATGTGGATATAGGTTTATCAGCGTATATTAATCACATTGGTGAATGTGGTTGTAAATTCATTTTAGTAAATTTATTTTATATAAATCTATAATAATGTTATATAAGGTATTATTATCATCTATTACTTCTGACGTTTGTGAGTTGCAGTCGTTTCATATCAATTTTATGGACAAATGGGATTTCACGTTATACAATGAGATTGTAACATCTCTCTTACTTATAAATTTGTATATTTACACAATCACATAAAGTAGATAATTATTAAAAATATATATATATATATATATATATATATTTAATAAATGAAATAACTTTTATTTATTATATATTTATTAAAAAAGCATTATTTTTTAATAAACAAAATAAATAAATTTTTCAATAATTAAAGTATCTCTCACTTTTCATTTTTTTTGGCTAGATGATTTAAGTATATTTACATTCCTTGCATAAGAGAAACATTATCAAACATTATCAACATTATCAATTGTATTTAATATTCCAGAATGGGTAATTGTTCAAGATTTGAGTATATGCTTGAGTATACCAAGCTCTTCCCCATATGAGAAACATTATCAATTGTATTTGATATTCCATAATGGGTAATTGTTCAAGATTTGAATATATCCTTGAGTACACCAAGCTCTTCCCCATATTCTTTATTGTGAAACTATGATAGATTGAAGCAATAGAGTTTAAATCTTTTGGTTTGCTTGAGCACTATTGTCTCTCTATGATCATTCTTCCCTATTATAACTTGATTTTTTAAGTCTTACAAATATCTTATAAAATTTGCACTTAAAATTTATAAACATATCTATATTATATTATATTATTTTAATTTTATATTTATATATTAGTGCATTTTAAATTTATATTTATGTTTACACATACCTATATTCATATTATTGCACTTTATATTTATATTTACATAAATGTATATAAATATTATTTACATATGTTACGACACATATATGTATAGACATATATCATCTATTTAAAAAATTTGTAATAATTTGATCTTTTTATCGACTAATATGTTTATAAAGCTTCAAGCCTAACTTACATTTTATTATTATTATACAGTTTGAGTGGGTCTAATGGTTAAGAACATATGTTTCCTCCTAAGAAGTCAGAGTTTAAAAACCAAAGGAGATAGAGTATGTATGCCTTCGTAGACCTAGCAGTCAAATCGCTGCGGAGGAGGTGGGTCTCTTGTCCCATAAACAAGGGGGTCTCATACACCACTTGGTGTCTGGCTTCACTGTGACCTTAAAATTATATATATATGAATGGAAACAAAAGAATTTGTGTAGGGTGGGGTTTGGGTCCCTTATCCCACAAACAAGGGAGTCTCATACACCACTTGGTGTCTGGCTTCATTGTGACCTTAAAATTATATATATATGAATGGAAACACAAGAATTTGGATAGGGTGGGGTTTGTTTGCATCGCACTTGCCTTGCAAGAATCGTATTTTGTCTCAATGTGGTTTCAATGTCATGACCTTCGTTCTCATTTAGATTTCTCAAAGGAAAAAGAGACATTTACTAATTGTTTCAGAGATGGTCATCGTATATAGGTTCAGAGTAACTTCCCTTTCATACAAACCCTAGCTCAGTTAAGCACTCCATTCTTTTGTTTGTCTATTATTTCAAATATCACCTCCCTCCACGTCTTTTTAACTGTAAATTTTACTATCATTCCCTTTGCAGGAGGAGAGCTAACCTCGAGTAATTTCTTTCAGGTATCCCCAATTACATAACCTATGGCATACTTTTGTTTCTCATTTTGGTTCTCAAGAAAACTTTGCATGGGTTTTTAATTAGGTTTTGTTTCATTTTGTACAGTTATGCTCACACTTAGGCCAATAATTACACATGCAAATATTTTGGATGGTTGGATTACACCTCTTTATATTTCCCCATCTCAATCCATGTTACAAGTGCTTATATAATCCTCTAATTTCTTTGCCAGGTTGACTGCATTTAAATATTTGCTTCTTACTTCAAGTTTTCACGAAAATATATTATAATAAGGTTATAAATATTTAACCTTAAGCTAGACATGGGCATCCTTACTTGAAGTTAATAATTTTCTTTGTAATATAACTTATGGACTCTGTCCCAACTACTCGAATGGTGCTCACTACATTTTTAAAGGACTCGATTGATAAATTTTGGAGGGTTTCCCTCCTAAGGGTTTACTTAAATATGTTTTGTAAAGGTTTCTTCTTACTCGCAGTGTATTTTTTGTATATGTACTAGTATTGAAATGTAATATATACAAAATTTACTTTATTTCATTCATTTTCCCATTAATTTGGAAGTGTTTACTATTTGCATGCATGTTTTATAAATGTATATTTGGTTATGATTTAGACCTGGTGATATGTTTGTTTTCTAAGGAATCTACTCTATAGTTTCTGAATATATCTTTTCAATATTTTAATAGATGGAAGCACTGTGTCATCCTGGAAATATTTTGAAGTAAATTATTATTTACTACTTCAATGCATATTAATTATTTGTTTCTGAAAATTGTAACATTTCTTTATAAAGATACCTGGTCTTTTTTTTAACCCAAAGACTAGTGGACCCTGAATTCGGTATTTCACCTCAGTCTTCTAAGTCCTACTCCACTTCAGCCTTCTAAGTTCTACTCCTCTTGTTTTTAGGACTGAGGGCTGAGTCGGGAATAGAATAATTGTTCCCTATAATTCAAATAAGTAATATGTTCGCCAACCCAAACCCTAACTTCTATATTATACTGAAATACTTACGTATACCTTTATATGTGTGTGTTTTTTTGTGTTTGCATTTATAAGTTCTTTAACTCTCTCTTGTAACCTACAAGTCTCTAATACCTAGTGGTTATTTTTCAGAGATTTCCAAGTCAACAATATTTCATTCCGAAACATAACTCAGTATCTAGAGAAGGATTTCTCTAGCAATTAACCTACTTAGTTCTTTTTTTTGGATGGATAGCACTCAGGAAAAATCCTTTCATATTTCACTACAAATTCCCTATGATCTTGGGAGGGTTAAGAAGACCATAGTTGTAAGACTTGTAGATATCTTATACCTACAACCATAAGGATAGCCCAACCACAGCTATTTTTTTTTTGTATAATAGGAAATATCATTCAACAACAATTCATATACCAACATTGATTTGTGATTTTATAGAATAATAATCCATAATAGTTGTAGTACATTTATCTATATATACATTCTATAATTCACTGAGAAATTAAATATATAATTATCTAGTTCTTTTCATAAATAGTTACGTATACTTATCTAGTTAAAGTCGATCACAATCCTCCCAACCTTGAATTGAATCTTTGTCGGTTCCCCCTCGGCTCACCCTTATCTATCAAGAAAAAAAAAAAAAAACCTTTGTCAGTTCCCCCTCCGGTCACCCTTAGCTATCAAGAAAAAAAAATTCCTTGACTAGACTCATCTCTTGAACCTTTACCAACTTCCTACTAATTTTCCTAGATTCAACCAGTATTTCTCTCCCACCGATATTATTTTTCAAGGAAACTACCTGAATCTCCCATAGTTCCTTGTTACAGAATCTATTACATGAAATTTCTCTCCAGACATGTTCATTTATCAGTGGTTTTTTATACTATCAATTTCTTTATGATTTTTCTCTTTGTTGAAATTTGCAACAAGGAATAGTGAAATTGGCATCCAAAAAGGACAAAAATTGACCACACAACTGGTGTGGGATTCCAGTCATACATGACTGAGTAATTCAGTTACACACTAGCGCTAAATGTAGGCATCTAATTTATTTATCCCTTAAATAAATTAGAAAATAAATTGTAATTTCATCTCATAGGAACTTGTATTAGTTAACTAAGTCAGAAAGATTGGGTTAGCTCAATAAATTCGAGTTGAGGGTCAAATGTGAGGAATTTAGAGTGATTTTGTAATTTTGGGGGTGCATTTCTAGTTAATTCATTAGTGTGGTGCATGTATAATCAGTTAACTCAATTTAATTGAGTTAAAATCAGTTTAACTAGTTCTAACTGAGTGATAAGCTAGTGAGAGGTCAAGTGAATTAAATTTTATTTAATTCACAAGTAGTGATATATCATATAATTGATGATTTGCTATTATTAGCTGAATGAATGTTAATTCTAACGACGACCCAGTTGATACAAAGGTTAAAGGGAAGTTAACTATTAGTTGTATTATTAGAAAATTGCCCGAGCACAATTATAAAGTCACAGGAAGGCTCATGATGGATTTCATAGTTAAGGAAAGTTGATTATCCTATTTAATAGGGATTAAATGCCCTAGCATTGCGTTAGTAAGGCTCAGCTAAGCAGGGGTTGATAATTGGCTAAGTTTTGGTCAATTTTTCCTAAGAATTGTTAGTCAGTTTTGAGCAAGATCAGGGTGAGACGATTGGTAGTGCAATATTTTCTCAGTGTGAGAAAGCATTGTATTGTTTCATGATTCTTTGACTATGTACAATATATGATAGAGGGGTTTTGAGCAGGTGCTTTCCCCGGAAATATCTTGTGTTTTTTTATTGAATAATTTATTTCTCTTACTTGCATGTAATTGAGCAATCGTGTTTTATATTCCGCAAATATAGTAGAAGGATTCAGTATCTTGTTTTAGTATATTACATGATCGGATTGAATCCATTGGTATATAATTTCTATATAATTTCTACATGGTATCAGAGTGCCAAGAATCACAATAGAAGAGAATAAATCAAGTTTGTCTTGAACGGGTTCAAATTTGAATATTTATTCTTCAGGATCCAGCAGCAAATCAAGATGTCTTTCAATGACTTGAGACTCGAATATGCACTCGAGGGAAATTTGAATTGTATTTCATGGAAGGATAGGATAGAGTCAGTTTTGGAGAACAATGAGTTGAAATAATTCATAGATTTTTATATTCCCAAGTCCACAGTAGCAGATGCCCAACTTCTTGATGCATGGCAGAAGAAGGTAGCAAAGGCGAGAAGGATCTTGTTAGGGGAAGTTTGATATCATATTGTCTCGAGTATCCATGGAAATGTGAATCCATATGCTATGTGGAAGGCCTTGATAGATCTGTTTCATAATAGTGCAACCAAAGGAAGTTGGCGTTGAAGGACAAGCTCAGAAAGATCAAGAAGGAGGAGGGAGAGACAGTAACAACATACTTGGCGAAGTTCACTCAATGTCAAGATGAGCTTGAAAGTGTTGGTGTGACTGTAGAAGATGATTAATTGGTGATCCTAGCATTTCTAGGCCTTCCCAAGAGTTGGCATAGTTACTAGGACTCTGTAAATGGGAGGGATAAGTTACCAAACTGGGAGCGTTTATGGTCCAACTTGGTAATAGAAGAGATAAGGCAGAGCACCAGAGACAGGACCTTTAGCACCAAAAAATAAGAAGATTGTGCATTGGTCAGAAAATGAAATAAAGCCAAGGGAAATAAGTCCCAAGGTGAAGAGAGCAAGAGAGACTTTTCCACAATCAAGTGTTTTCACTGTCACGAGAATGGGCAATATGCTTCGAATTTTCCACAGAACAAGGCAAGCAAGAAGGAACCTGCCCTTACAGCGGGTGAAGCATTGGCTTCACAATTCAAGCTTGATTTTACTCTCATTTCATGCATGTCCAGCACTGTAATGGAATGCATTTGTTATCTAGACAGCAGTGCCTCATTCCATATGACAAGGAATAGAGATCTCTTCAGTGACTTGGAGGAGAAGGAACTCTAGAAGAACATAGAGTGTGGAGATGACGAGAGGTATAGCGTGACCAGAATAGGTACAGTTACCTTTCAGAGGGAGTCTGGATCCCCTCTCAGATTAGCAGATGTTTTGTATGTTCCAGGACTAAGGAAGAATCTTGTCTCCGTAGCGGTATTGGAAGACCATGGTTATGATGTGATGTTTAGAAAAGGAAATTTTTTCCTTAAACACATAGCCATGGGACAAGTGAAATAGATCAGTGCAAGAGTCAAGAATGTGTATGCTCTTGAGGTTGAGGATGCATGCAAATATTTGAAGGGAAAAGAAATGGTTGAGAGGGAGCAATTGTCTCTCAACATAAAGCCTCAGAAGCAGTCGTAGAAAGTTGTGGAGCAACCACAATTGGAGAAGAAGAGAGGATACCGAGTGGAAGAGTCCACTCAATTAGAGACCTCTAGGAGGGGGGAAATTTGAGCCAAAAGGGCAAAGGGAGTACATGAAACTATACCTCCAGGTGTGACGTGGTGCGATGTGTTGATATAATCCCAAGAATAAATTTGGGCAGGGTCCTTTGAGATGGTGTGTCTCATGGATTTAACCTGGCTACGAGTAGCCCACAATAGAGTAGTAGTAGGAAGGATTGGTTAGATTGATGCAGTCATATGTTAGGAAGACAGACATCGGAGTGGCAAATGTCGGATACTAGAGTGCAGATCAGAGTTGGCAGCAGTGCAAAGTGCATGGATGCAGATGTCAGCAGTAGTTCAAAGAGTCCAGTAGACAGGTTCAATAACTAGTAGCAGTCAGAAGACTCTGAGGAAATATGCATCATATTGATTCAATTGTTTGGAGGCTATTCAGTTTCATGAGTTGCAGGTGCAAAAAACACTAGAGAATTGTTTCATGTAGAACATTCCAAAGGTACTTGATTAGGATAGATTAATTCCTTTATTGTTGAGAAGGAGTATTGAAATTTGCAACAAGAAACAATGAAATTGGCATCCAGAAAGGACAAAAATTGACCACATAACTGGTGTGGGATTCTAGTCATACATGAGTGAGGAATTTAGTTACACACTAACACTAAATGTGGGCATTTAATTTATTTATCCCTTAAATAAATTAGAAAATAAATTGTAATTTCATCTCATAACAACTTGTATCACTTAACTAAGTTAGAAATACTGAGTTAGCTCAATAAATTTGAGTTGAAGTTCAAAGGTGAGGCATGTAGAGTGATTCTATTATTTTGAGGGTCCGGTTGTAGTTAATGCACTAGTGTGGTGCATGTGTAATCATATCATAACAACTTTTATCACTTAACTAAGTCAGAAAGACTGAGTTAGCTCAATAAATTCGAATTGAGGGTCAAAGGTGAGGCATGTAGAGTGATTCTATTATTTTGGGGGTCCGGTTGTAGTTAATGCACTAGTTAAAATGAGTTAAAATCAATTTAACTAGTTATAACTGAGTGATGAGCTAGTGGGAGGTCAAGTGAATTAAATTAGATTTAATTCACAAGTATTGATCTATTAGATAAATGATGATTTTCTATTATTATCTACATGCATGTCAATTTTGATGATGACCCAGTTGAGACAGTGGTTAAAGGAAAGTTAACTATCAGTGGTATTATTAGAAGTTTTCTCGAGCGCAATTATAAAGTCACAGGAAGGCTCATGATGGATTGCGTAGTAAAGGAAGGTTGATTATCCTATTTAATAGGGATTAATGGCCCAGGGATTGTGTGAGCAAGGCTGGGCTAAGTAGAGGCTGATAATTGGCTAAGTGTTGGTCAATTTTGCCTAAGAATTGCTAGTCAGTTTTGAGTAGGATCATGGTGAGATGATCGGTAGAGTGCGGGATTTTCTTGGTGTGAGAAAGCATTGTATTGTTTCATGATTATTTGACTATGTACAATATATGATAGATGGGTTTTTATCAGGTTATTTCCCCATATACATCTTGTGTTGTGTGATTGATAATTTCTTTCTCTTACTTGCATGTGATTGAGCGATCATGTTTTATATTCCGCAAATATAGTAGAAAGATTTAGTATCTTATTTTAGTACATTACATGATCGGATTGAATCCATTGGTATAGAATTTCTATATAATTTTTACACTCTTACCTTTACAATAATTAACCTAATTACAGAAGGAGGATTTTTCTTTATTTTTAATTTTTTCCCCTCTAGGAATAATTGACTCTAACTAATTTCGTGACAGCTAAGGATTAATCTCTCATGGAGACTTTAATATATTTCCAAGAGGATTAACATATTGACATAATTTCTAATTTCATTATTGAAAGTAAAATTAATATTTTCATCACATGTCTTTCAATTTTTCCTAACCAGTAAATAAATGTCACATAGTAAGTTTTTACAGGGGTACCACATCCCCCCTCCCCTTAAAAGGGACATCGTCCTTGGTGTTTTCCAAGTATATTTCTTCATTTAAAAAACATTGGGAATAAATTTTTCATTCAATATTTCATTTCCTAGGTGGCGACCTTAGGCTCAAAGTGATTCCATTGCACTTTAACCTGGGAAATGGCTCGATTCTGGAGTATAATCTCTCTCTGATCCAAAATACATGTCAATAAATTATATGAGTAGGGTCATGTATATATTTATTTAAGAGAGACACATGAAACACATTATGAATTTTAATATGAGTTGATAGTGTCAATTCGTAAGATATCAGCCCTACTCTAGAACTTAATATGAGCACCTTCCAAACTTCAAGGAAGTTTTCTTAGGTATCACTTTAACATAGACATGTTCACCCACTTGAAACTCCTTATGTGATATTTTTAAGTTAGTGTAGTTTTTCTGCCTATCTTAAGCCGTGTTCAAGTTCTGCCTAATTCCTTTTACCATTTCTTTTATTTCCCGCAATTGGTTTGGCCCCTAAATCAGACTGTCTTCAGGGTGGCACTAGTTTAGAGGAACATGACACCTTCTTCCATATAAATCTTGAAAGGGGATCATTTTGAGTGACATTTGATAACCATTGTTATAGGTGAACTCTACCAAGTACAAATAATCCTCCCACTTGGTGGGTTGGTTCATAACATACATGTTTAGCATGTCTTCAAGAACCTTATTGACCCTTTTAGTTTATCCAGAAATTTTTAGATGGTACGAAATGTTAAAATTCATCTGTGTACCCATTCCAACAAATAAGGTTTTCCAGAAATGAAGTGAACTTTGCATCTCTATCTGGTATCACTACCTTAGGTATACCATGAAGTCAGAAAATCTCCTTCATGAATAGCTCTGCTACTTGAGCAACTTTGTAGGTGGAATGTACTGGAATAAAGTGGGAAACCTTAGTTAACTTATTTACAACTAACATGATAGATTCTTGTTTCCTTCTTATCTTGAGTAATCATGTTATAAAATCTAGAAATATTACTTCCCACTTCCACTTTGGCACCAGTAGGGGGTGTAGTAATCCTGCTAGGTGTTGGTGTTCTATTTTTACTAGTTGACATTCCTAGCACCTGGCCAAGTATTTAGCAACATCCTTCTTCATTCTTAGCCAAAAAAAATCTTTCTTAAGAGTAAAATGATTTTCTGATATCCAAGGTGTGATACACATGGTTTTTTGTGATATTCAGCCAATATCAATCTTTTAATTTAATCCTTATTGGGAATACAAAATCTATTTTTTTATATCAACAAGCCCTTTTCATTAAATTCATACCCTAACTTCCCTTTTTGAATAGTTTCACTCCTCCCATTATCATGAATTTTATTATAATTTAGATCATTTGTTGTTTTTTTTTCTATTTGATTGGAAAAATCCATTTCAATTCTACATATTGTCACTTCACATACTTGTTTCACACTCTAAATCAATACATATGCCACTTTTTTTTCTTTCCATTTTATGTATTTTAATTCAAAATCATATTCACTTAGGAATGTCGTCCATCTAGATCTCCTAGAATTCATGTCAGGAAGGAATAAAAAATATTTCAAACTAATATAATTTGTGATTAAAGTAAATTTCTTACCCATTAAGGAATTTCTCCATATTTTGAGTGCATGAATAATTGCTGCTAGTTCCAAATTGTAAACAACATTATTTTTCTCGTGTTCTCTAGTTTTCAAGACTCTTAGGCCACTACATTTCCTTCCCACATCAAAACCCCTCCAAGGCACTCCATGGGTTAGTTATTTTTAACACAAGTGCCACTATTAGTAAATTCTTGAGATTTTCAAAACTTTCTTGACATCTTTTTTCCACACAAATTTCACTCCCTTCTTCTGCAGGGTAGTTATAGGGTGTGCTATCTTTGAAAACAATTCTATGAACCTATGATAGTACCTAGTGATTCCCATAAATTATCTTATATTCACCACATCTTTTGGAACTAGCCAATCGAAGATGGCCTTCACTTTTTCAGGATCCACCGATATTCCTTCCTTTGAAATTACATGCCCCAGATATTGTAAATTGTGTTGGTGAAACTCATACTTACTTAATTTAGCATACAATTGGTGATTTCTTAAGGTCTGAAGAATTATTTCCAATTACTGCTTATGTTCCTCTCGAGTCTTAGAATAAACTAAGATAGAAACTAAAAAAAAAAAAAAAACTTTTCGAGGAATTTATTGAATACATTATTCATCGGACATATGAAGGTGGCAGATGCATTCATAAGTCCAAAAGGTAATACGGTAAATTCATAATGTCCATATCTTGTTTGAAATGTTTTCTTTTGTATATCTTCCACTTTAATTCTTTGCTGGTGAAACCAAGATGAGATCTATCTTAGAAAATATTTTAGCCCCTTTTACTTGGTCAAATAGATTATTTATCCTCAGAAGGGGATATTTATTTTTAATATTCAGCTTATTCAGCTCACGATAGTCAATTCATAATCTAAAAGTGTCATTTTGTTTCTTGAAGAAAAGGACATTTGCACCCCATGGTGACACATAAGGTCTGCTGTACCCTTTATTCAATAATTATTGCAACTGCATCATTAATTCTACCATTTCTAGCACGATCATTCGATAAGGGGCTTTGGATACCAAAGTTTCCCATGGTATTAACTCTATAGAGAAATATATTTCTCTTTTTGGTGGTAGACCCAAAATTTCATCTCCAAAAACATCCAAATAGTCTTGAACCACTTCTAACTCACCTACATATCTGGTTAATTTGTTTGATGAGTGATCCTCTACCTAAAATGGAAAAAAGTTGGCATCCTTTTATTATACCCATTTTAATTATAGCATTGATATCTGTCACATAGAGATACATATAAGTACACCCATTATAACCTAAACTTCCCCATTTTATATTGTACATGTAACATTTTTATACAAATAGTTAAAAGCCGCTCGATGTCCTTCTAACCAATCCATCCCTATCAAAACATCATATGAACCCAATGGTAATATATTCATGTTTATGGTGGTCTCATTTCCATTTAAATTAACTGGACATGATTTTACCCAATGTGAAACCTTCCTTTTTGTTCCCATATCTAGTTAAACCAACCATGAATTTTTATATTTCTCATACTTTAAATTTCACTTTTCTACAACCTAGGGACTAGCATAACCTAGGCTAGCACGATTCACTATTAATACAAAAACAAGTTGTGTTACCACTTAAAAATTTATCACCTAGTCATTTTTCGCTAAGATGATCAAAATATGCCATGTAGTATGGGTTTTTACACATTAAAACTCACTTTCATCTTAGGATATAATTTAGAGACCTTTTTTCCTAAATTATTTATGAAAATAACCCAAAACCCCATAAGAATAACTAAAAAAATAATTATGTATTTATTATTCCCTTGAAATAATTTTTAAATCAATGTTTATTAATTATTTCTACCTACATTTTCAAGTCCCACTAGCACAACTAGTTGAGGATGGGCCTCGTCATAAATGTAGAAATTATTCAAACATATGTATATCAATAGATTCAATCCGATCAAGAAATGTACTAAAGCTAGATACTGAATCCTTCTACAAATCAATTGCGGAAAATAAACATGATCGCCAATCACAACAAGTAAAGAAAGAAGTAAATAAAACCACAACACAAATATTTTCCTGGGGAAAGCTTGCTGCTCAAAACCCCTCCATCTTCTATTTTATATTCACCATGGAATCATGAAACAATTACAATGCATTCTTCTCACAAGAATCTCCTGCACTCTCACAACTGTCTCACACTGACCCGGACAAAATCGACCAACACTTAGCCAATTTCCTGCCTCTAATCAGTCTACCTTGCTTGCGCAATTGATGTGGAATGAAATCCCTATTCTTTAGGAATTTCAGCCTTCCAAAACTGCAATCATCATGGGTAATTCAATGGATGTCTAGTTGCATGCGAGAAACCTACTAATGATACAACTGAAAGTTAACATCCCTTTAACCTTTATCTCAACTGGGTCTCTACTGGAACTGACATGCATGCATCTATTAATATTAAATCATCATTTGCATGGCAGATCACTGATTATGAATTAAATATGATTTAATTCACTTGATCTCTCTCTAGTGTAATAATCAGTTACAACTAGTTCAACTGACTTTAACTCACCTAATTGAGTTAACCGATTACTCATGCATTAAACTAATGCACTAACTGCAACTCGAACTCTATAACTAATCGAATCACTCTACATGCCTCACTAACCACCCTCAACTTAAAATCCATGAGCTAACTGAGTTTATCACACTCAATTAACTATTACAAGTGATCATGAGATAAGATTACGTTTTATTGTCCAATATAATTAAGGGATAATTAAATTAGACACTGCACCAATCTATTAAAATAAATTGGCTTTCACACTAATGTATCGCTAGGACCTGTGGTCCCACACTAGTGTGTGTGTTTCAATTTCTTGTTGACTTTCAACACTCCCTCTCAACAAAAAAGGGATTATCTACCACCCTGATCCTGCCTCTATGGTATTCAAATTTTCTCCTGTAGAGCGCCTTCGTCTGAATATCTACATCTTGATCTCCCATGGGAATGTACTGAAGTAACATAATACGCCTCTGAACACAATCTCTAAGATGGTGGTACCGGATGTCTATGTTCTTGGAACTATCATGGAATATTGGATTAACCGAGAGTTTAATGAAACTCTGGTTATCACAATGTATCACCGTTGAATCCATCTGAGAACCAAACAAACCAACCAGAATCTTCTTCATCCAGATGGCCTCACATGAAGCTTGACTTGCTGCCATATACTTTTCCTCGGTTGAACTGAGTGCCACAGGTCATTGCTTCCTGATGTACCAAGAAACTATTGTCAATCCTATGTTGAAGGTCCCTCCTGATGTTCTCTTTCTATCTGATGGATTTCCTGCCCAATCTGCATTCGTGAAGCCTTGAAGCTTCACTCCCTCTATCCATGTGTACCATAATCCATAATCTGTAGTTCCCTTGATATATCTCAAGAAATGCTTCCCCACCTTCCAAAAGAGCTTGGTCGTCTTAACCATATCTTGACTTAGCTGGTTAACTGCATAGTAAATGTTTGGTCTGGTGTTCACCAAGTACATCAGTGAACCCACTAGATGCCTGTAAATAGTAGTGTCTACTACTTCTCCTAAACTAGCATCCTCTTTCCTCCAATTTACTGGAAGAGGAATCTCCATGGGTTTACATAGCTCCATGTGAAACTTACTCATTATCTCTTTGGCTACTTGCCTTGAGAAACAAATAGCTCACCATCCCACTGCCATATTTCAAAACCAAGGAAATAGTGAAGGAGTCCCATGTCCTTCATTTCAAACTCCCTTGCAATATCATCCTTTCAATAAGTTATCATTTGATCATCACCTATCAAAATTAGATCATCAACGTAAATTGCGATAATCAAGAGCTTACCATCAACCACAATTCGGTACAGGTTCGCATCCGCTTCAATTTTGGTGAAGCCCAACCTGGTGAAATAGTTGTCAATCTGAGCGTACCAAGCATTAGGTTTTTGCTTCAGCCCATATAGTGCTCTCTTGAGTCATCACACATGCAACTCACTGTCAAAGATCTCAAAACCTTTTGCCTACTTTATGTACACGTATTCCTCAATAACTCCATTGAGAAACACATTTTCACATCCATCTGATGTATCTCCCACCCCATCTGCACTGAGAGTGCAAGAATAGATCTAATCGATGAGTATGTCGAAACTGGTGCGAAAGTTTCCTCATAGTCACTCCCTTCAACTTGTGAGAATCCCTGGGCTACAAATATAGCCTTGTACTTCTCCACACTCCCATCTACTGCTTTCTTCACTTTATAGATCCATCTAGATCCAACCATTGATTTGCGACCGGTATTGGGAAAACTTCCCATGCATTGTTCTTGACGATGGAGTCATACTCCTCAACCATAGCATCAACCCAAATTGGTTATTTCATTGCTTCCTCAAAGGGGGATGGTTTTGTCACAATACACTTGCTCATAAGAGCCAAATTCCAGTAAACCTATCTAGAGACTATCTCTTTCTATGCAATGAAGTAGGCGCTCCTACATGCTCTGTCGCATCAAGTCTCAATCTATCAACTCCCATCGTGTGCCTTCTACCATTTATGGTGGATGGATTTGCATGAGTGTTTTTTGCCACTCCATGATCCTCTGCATGTCGCTACTCCACATCTTTAGGTTCATCATTTGGAACCAAGAGTTCTTCATCTGCATGCAAATCCATCTTCCTCTCAAGGGACAATTGCATGGCTTTCTCCTCATCAAATTTTATATCTCTTCTCACAACAATCATCCTATTGTTAGGAAAATACACCAGATAGTTGTGCGGAGTATTAGTGTACCCCACAATTGTCCCAATCTCAGTTGTTTGTTCGAGCTTCTTCCTAGAATATTTGGTAACATGCACATATAAAGATGAGCCAAAAATTTTAAAATATGAAACATCAGGTTTCTTACCAGAAAAAGCCTCCTTTGGTGTACTCATGCCAAGTATCTGATGAGGACTACGGTTTTGCAAAAATACCACTTTGTTGCACATCTCCACCCATAGATGCAACAGTAGGCCATGATCATGCAACATCGCTCATGCTGCACCCACAATTGTTCTGTTCTTTCTTACTATGACCCCATTTTGTTGTGGGTTATGAGGTGTAGTCAACTCTCTCTGAATTCCTTCTTTGCTACAGAAGTTATTGAATTCATTGGAGATGTACTCACCACCATTGTTGCTCCTAAGGGCATTCACATGCTTCCCCGTATCTTTCTCCACCAATCCTTTGAACTCAAGAAATTTTGAGAGTGTTTGATCTTTCTTCTGCGTGAAGTAGATCCAACACTTTCTAGAAAAATTATCGACAAAGATCACATAGTATATGTGCTTTGCTATTGAAGCAGTAAAGAATGGTCCACACACGTCTAAGTGAACTCTCTCAAGGATTTCTAAAGCTCAGTTCTCCTTCTCATGAAAATTTTCCTTTGCATACTTCCCCATAGTACATCCCTTGCATGTGTCCAACTGTGCAAGAGTACCCTCGGGAAGACTCGTAAAAATTTGCTCCATGACCTTCAAGGCTTCGTGGAGTAGATGGCCCAATCTCCTATGCCATAACTCACCCTCATCCTGGCTCACCACTTTGTCTGACTTACCCATCAATGTTGCGCAGCCATCTACATCAAGTTTATAGAGATTCTTCACTCGAATCCCAATATTCTTGGCTTGTCCTATGGCTTTGTGTTGAAGGAAAGCTTTTCCTTCACTGAAAACCACATCATAGCCTTGATCCTCCAACATTGCGACTGAAACTAAATTTTTCTACAAGCCTGGTACATGCATTGCATCTTTTAATAAGAAGCGTTTACCTGACTCTCTCTGGAAGGTAATTGTACCAATCTCGGTAGCACTGTACTGCCCATCATCACCCATTTCGATATGCATCTGGAGGTCCTTCTCCTCCAAGCTACTGAAAAGTTATTTGTCTCTCATCATGTGGAAATATGAACAACACTCCAAGTACCACATCGATCCCATTTCACTTGACAACATGCATGCAATGAGTGAAAATTGAAGCTCAAATTGCAAGGCCAAAGCATCAATAGCTATAGATCCTAAAGCCTTCTTTTTCTTCTTCTTTTGTGAACAATTAGTGTTATAATTTGCATGCTCGTGACAGTGAAACACTTGACTCTGGACATGTCAAGCTTCTTGCCATCTTTGTCAGACTCAGATTTGGAATAGTATTTCTTTCCTTTCCTCTTCTTTGCCTTAGTAGCCAAAGTGTTATTTTCTTCATCATCTATCTTAGATGAATATCCATTCCTCGTATTCTACCTGAATTCTTCTTGCACCAATTCTGACCAAAGTCGTTCCCAATATGGCAGCTTCTCCCTCCCATTGACAAAGTCCTGATAACTATGTCAACTCTTGGGAAGGCCTAGAAGATCTAGGCTCACCAAGTCATCATCCGAAACATTAATTTCGATGCTCCCAAGATCATCCCAACATTTGAAAAACTTTGTTAAATATTTTGGAATAGTGTCGCCTTTCTCCATTTTGATTTTCCTGAGCTTATCCTTCAGTGCCAATTTTCTATGATCACTGCTACTCTGAAATAGATTGATCAAAGCTTTCCACATTTCATATGGTGTTGCCTTGCCATGGAGACTTGAGAAAATGTGGTCTCGTACTCCCTCCAGTAAAATCCTCCTCACCTTTGCAGCCGTCTTTTGCCAAGCATAAGGATTTGTGGCATCTACTGTAGCGGGTTTTGGAATGTCATTATCAATGAATTGTTTCAACCCATTGTCCTTTAGTATTGCCTCCATCCTATCTTTCCACGCAATATAATTGGAACTTCCCTCGAGTTCATACTCCAATCTCAAGCCATTGAAAGCCATTTTGATCCTGACCACCTGTCACACCAAGAATACTTTTACAAGTTCGAATTCTATTTAGTCACAAACTCAATTTATTCTCCATTATAGTGATTTCATGTTCTATGATACCATGTAGAAATTATACAAACATATGTATATCAATAGATTCAATCTGATCAAGTAATGTACTAAATCTAGATATTGAATCCTTCTACAAAACAATTGCGGAAAATAAACATGATCACCAATCACAACAAGTAAAGAAATAAGAAAATAAAACCACAACACAGATATTTTCCCAGGGAAATCTTGCTACTCAAAACTCCTCTATCTTCTATTGTATATTCACCATGGAATCATGAAACAATTACAATGCAATCTTCTCACAAGAGTCTCCTGCACTCTCACAACTGTCTCATGCTAACCTGAACAAAATCGTCCAACACATAGCCAATTTCCTTCCTCTAATCATCTTGCCTTTCTTTCGGAATTCATGTGGAATGAAATCCCTATTCTTCAGGAATTTCATCCTTCCAAAACTGTGGAAGAATCATGGGCAATCCAATGGATGTCTGGTTGGATGCAGTTAACCTACTAATGATACAAATGATAGTTAACATCCATTTAACCTTTGTCTCAACTGGGTCTCCACTAGAAATGACATGCATGCAGCTATTAATAGTAAATCATTAGTTGCATGGCAGATCACTGATTGTGAATTAAATATGATTTAATTCACTTGATCTCTCACTAGTGCAACAACCAGTTACAATTAGTTCAACTTACTTTAACTCACATAATTGAGTTAACTGATTAATCATGCATTAAACTAATGCACTAAATGCAACTTGAACTCCATAACTAATAGAATCACTCTGCATGCCTCACCAACCACCCTCAACTTGAAATTCATGAGCTAACTGAGTTTATCACACTCAGTTAACTATTACAAGTGATTATGAGATAAGATATCATTTTATTGTCCAATTTAATTAAGTAATAAATAAGTTATACATTGCACCAATTTATTAAATAAATTGGCTTTCACACTAATGTATTGCTAGGACCTTTGGTCCCACACTAGTGTGTGTGCTGCAATTTCTTGTTGACTTTCAACAAGAAAGGTGAGCTGGGATCAAACCTCACGGAGGATTTTATGCATGTGCTGGGGGGAAGGAGACAAGTTAAACCAAGTTAGCACGGTGCTGGTGTGGCCGAGGACTGGTGCGATCCCCAGGTGATTTTGACGCCTTAGATGCCCCTGGTTCATGGTTTATCAAGCCACAAGTCAAGCATGATGTAATATTTGATTAAATAAAACCACTTGGAAAACAAAAAAATATATATGTCTAACTACATTACCCAAGAATAATTAAATAAATCATTATTTATTTATTATACCTTAATCATCACACATTTATCTCATGAAATAATTATTAAATCATTATTTAGTAATTATTTCTAACTCACTTTGACTATATATCCTTAAAATAATTAATAGATCATTTTTATTTATTAATTAATTTAACCATATTTCTCAATTAACTCATTTAATAATTATTTTTTTAGTTAGTTCACTAAATAAATATTTTTTACCATTTCATTATTTTTTTCCTCTTTCAAATATAATAAAATACTACTAAGGGTTAGATCTTGATTTGGTCTAATAATATTTTATTATTTGACTGGATCCAGCTCTATCCTAGCATTTTATTATAAATAGAGGTTTTTACTCACACTCCACACATGATCATGTCATCGTCATCATTATTATCTCAATCCTTTCAAGCTCCCATATTTGAGTTCATATCTTCTCTTTGTTTTTCCCATTTTCAAAAGAGGAGAGAGAAACTAGTCTACAACAACGAAAGTAATACAAAGAATTCTCCCATAGAAGAGGACTTATGAGCTCAAATTCTCACTAGTCTTGCTCCACCCAGTGTAATAATTTTTTATTAATAAAAATTAAATTATTCCATTGGTTATGTGTGGGGATTTTATCTTGCATTTCGGTTTTTATAATCACATTTATAGATGGTTTTTTATTTAACTAATTTTCTAGATCTGAAGTTGTAAGTTGAAGGTTGTGGAATTTACTTGTCTTTTTGGTTATTAGTGTTATTCGTCACTAGTAGCTAAAGTGGAGGTTTTTGGTACACCTTCCAGAAATTTCCATACTAACAAATGGCAACTCCATTAGCTCTTTAGTCACCAAAAAATGGTAACTCCATTGTGCTTAATAATATCCTTTGTGACTTCGTTGTTGTGTCAATTTTGTTTGTCTTCCTTCATTATGTTTTCAAATCTATAATGGTTTTTGGTAAAATATTTGTATTTATGTTCTTTCGCTTCTTTTTTGCAGATCACAGGTACCAACCGAGCATGAGATGAAAATTTCCATTACAAATCTATGGAATAAGAGTCTCAGGAGTGTTACCACTCAAACTAGCAGGGGACCTAAAGGGTAATCCTAAAGGGGAAACTGCTAGGCCAAGGGAAATTATGGAGACTTCGCCCACTGTCACTTCAGCTAAGTCTCCCTACTCTTTACATACATTCATCGATGGGATGAGCCCCAGTATATAGAGACTCACTTATGAAGGATATATCAAACGAAATATATATGAAGTGACCTCAATGATCCTTTCTTAGGAGAGGCTTAAGGATGGGACTTACTTTCTCCTTAAGAAAGGTACACGAATTTCTAGGATAGTGGGGTGAGGATTTAAGGGCTAGGTTAGGATAGTATTAATTTTGAATGAGCTTCCCAATCCATAAAATCCTTGCAAAAATTGGATTCCCAAGTTGTTTTTTAAGAATTGACTTTGATTAGAAATGGGACCACATGGGAATAAGTGGACCCATGTTAGGTTAAGAGGAGGGAGTTTAGAAACA
Source organism: Pinus albicaulis (assembly GCA_034641835.2). Lineage (NCBI taxonomy): Eukaryota > Viridiplantae > Streptophyta > Pinopsida > Pinales > Pinaceae > Pinus > Pinus albicaulis. The sequence continues at coordinate 213,831,992 of CM076575.1, read as the reverse complement.
AATGATGATATTAACCTAAAAACGGAGGAGAAGAGGATCAAAGAAATATTTTCCACTTAAAGGTGCCAAAATCATCCTATGAGGTACTAGCCTAGGGAAACCAAGGAAAAATTCGATCTCAAGGCTAGGGCTTGGGATATATAACAATCTCACCATCATAAATTCCTCAAATTTCGAGGGGAACTTGGAGAGACAGTAACGCGTGAGAGACCAGGAGATCAAAGTTTTTCTATGGCCAGTTTGTCGGGAAAATGATACCCTAAGTGACCCAACGTGGCTAAACCTAGAGAGGACGAGGAAAATGTGAAGAAAATTTATTTTAGGGTGATCATCTAATGGTGGAACTATGCCTAATTCCTTTGGGGATATTAGAGCCAAGAATAATAATGAGAATGGATTCGTTTCTAGCTCAACGAGGCTCTAAGGACAAAATCGTTTGGCATTAAGGCAAAGGAGAGTGACCTTAAAGCGTTTATACTTAATTTTCAAGTCAAGATGTATTATCAAGGTAAATTAAATAATATAACTATCTCTAGGACAATTCATTTAATATGCATGTCCCATACATAGAGAGATGCTATATAGAAACATAATTCCACAATTTAGCAGTAAATGCATGCAACAATTAGCCTTAAAATAACAAAAATCCCATCATCAAGGCATGTGAAAAAGTAAAATAAAATATCACCAAGTTCCTAATTACATGTATGAGAATATATCCAACCATAAATAAACTCGCTAATAAAGAAGCTCCAAGAGAATTAAATATAATCCAAACATCAAAATTCATCCATGCTCCAACTTCATCCACCAAGAAGGAATAGCGAAAAATCTCAAGAGAGAGAATGATCCAATCCAAGTGATGATTCAAAATGAATTCACATCACTTCTATTTATACACTTATTAGGAATTTGATTTACCTAATTGGGGCTACATTAGCCCCTAAAATAAAATAATGTGCAAAATAACTAATGTTTGGTGACAATCCCACCAAACTAGCTCATAAACAAAATAATAAACCTCTAAAGAGGTCAAATGATGAACAATACATGTCTTTGGGCCCTTTAAGAGACCTGATGAAGTCAATAAGTGCCATAATGATGAATAGGAGTCTCAAAATTGATGAACAAGGGGTTTCCCCCTTATTCTTCAAACAATAAACATGTTGTGCTCCCAGTGGGTGTGGGGGCACACAAATAACCTCATGGGTCTCCAAGTAAGTAAAATATTCATATATACCATATTTAAGGGCTTAGATGATGGATTAAATGATGCCACATCAATGTAATTTTCCAAGGTCACCTGCCAAGTGTATGGTGCAACTGTGGGGCTGACTGGGCATGGTGGACCAGGTGCATCTTCTTCGTCCAATAGGTGAATCTCAAGATATATATGAACATATCTGAGGATCCATGGAGTGTTTTCTACTGCTGTGGAGGCCCTTTCTCTACACACACCCTATCTGTTCCAATTTATCCCTATGGAGATTTAGGACCTTGTATAGGGAGACCAAACCCAAAATGGAAACCATCTGCAATCCTGCATAAGATCCAATGATTCTTCTAGACCTACAATACAACAAGTCATTAAAGGAATGGAATGAATGATCTTACAAACCATGTACAATAGGTGGACACTTCATTACGGCATGCCCATCCATAGTGGGATTTGGCATGTGCTAATGTCTCCAAGCTCCAAACGGGGTTAACCAAGTACCTTATTAGGTGGTTTCTGCCTTTAGAGGGGATAGTATGTCCAAGGTTCACCTTTCAAATGGTATTGCAATGTGATAAAGAGCTGGATAAAATAGGGAATGAAAGGGGTACTCTTGGGCCACACATTGGGTATAAGGGTAGCTAGAATAAGGGAAGCCCACACATGGTTACATAATGTATAGGAGGGATTAACTGTGGTACATGAGGTACCCAACCTTTATTTTTCCACTCTTCTTTATATTCATTTTTCCTTTTATGAATTTTCTTTGATTAACCACTCGGGGCTCAAAGGATGAGAGCATTATGTGTAAAATATAGCAATGGATGCCCCCTTTAAGGTAGCGTTGTTCATTTCCCACTAGGGGTTGGGAAAATCATGGGTTCCTGAATGATAAAGGAGGCTCATCTATGGCCTATGGAACCAGGGTGATGCCCATGGGTATGGGGTAGAGCTCATGCATTGGATTTTCCCATGTGCTAAATATGTTTGTCCCAATCACCTTTTGCATCTTTTTGTACATTTTCCTGGTGAATGTGCCCATTTATGCTTTTAATTTTTCTTTTCAGCTACTTCAACCTTCAAGGAATATTTCCAAACCTGACCTAAGGTGGGGGAAAGGGGAAGGGGAGGCCAACCCTATGTGGACCCAATAAATACATGTGGACCTAGGTGGGAAAATATGATGAATGGGGTTATAATAAATGGAAGGAGAGTGATATATGTGGATGAGGGAGTGGTACCACACAACCAAAATCGGGTTCCCATGTAGTACCACCCTAAAACCAAATGGTTAGTAAAGAAGATCCAAATGGACTAATATCCAAGGGTAACATCAAAAAGAGTTCTAGGAGACAGAAGCAAATACCTAAGCCACTCTTTCCGTCGAATCCTCCCATTAATCAATGCCCAAAATTATCCATGATAAGAAAACTCAATACTCAATTACCAAATGACAAGCCATACCTTTAGGTTCGGGAGGCACACCTTCAAACATAAAATCATGACAGATGGGTGAGGGACCACATGGTTGGCTCAGGTGTTGGAGAAATGGCACAAAAAGCTAGTTGGTAGTTGCAAGTGGTTGTTCATTGTTGGCTAAGGACCATCTTGGAGAAAAAATTTCTCCTATGCATATCACTCACAAAGTGGTGGGTAACATTTGGCTCCAACTGGGACGTGATCTCTCGAAGAAATGAAGCTACTTGAACGGGAGGTCAGAAGAACTCCATCAATCTCTTGGTCATCACATACATGTTACCTTCACACATCAATGACTAAACCCATGGGGAAGCATGTTTTTCACGGTGTCTTATGATCACCCATGCTTAATTTCAGGCCGTATAATCAACACGTAAAAAAAATATGCAAATCTTAATCTAAATGCAACTAATATACCATGAGGAACATCATATAACATTAGTTCTAATGCAAAAATCATCATGTGATGCATCCTACTCTAACATTCATATAATACAATGTCAAGTTTCAAGAAAAGGAGTGATATGACTTAACTTGACCAGTTATGTCCATAGTTCGTCATTGAGTTTCACAATGTAGTAATAGTCATCCCCAACCTTTCCATGAATTTTGATAGGAATCATATTTTTTCTACTAATACCAAGTCCCCTACCTTATATTCTTTTTTATGCTTCCACTTTTTTCTTGGTTTGTGCTTTGAAATTTTTAAGATACGGACCTCTTGTGAAGGGAAAATGGGATGAGGATTCTCATTGTCATGTGCTTCATAATATAGAGTTGTTCTAGGCTTGATCACATGAGAGAGGTATGTGGATTCCCTGTAGAGGATAAAATGGGTTCCATCAAACTGCGGTATGGTAGCATATGATAAGTCCATTTTAACATGACCACAATAGTATCCCCCCATTTCCTAGAAAATATCATTCCCCACACATTAGGAATACCAATGACAACAACATCCATGAGAAGGGATATGTCAGGATTCCTAGACAAAGAAACCTTAAGGTCCTTTATGAGACCTTCCACCTCCACAGGCTTAGAGTTAAAACTGCATATATTAGAGAACTTTTGAGGTCTAACATTGGCCTCCAAAGAAAAATGTACAACCAAAATAAATTTTACAAGAACTAATAGGATTCAAGATGATAATGTCATCCATGGGGGATGATTCACCATTTTTGGGGTAAAAAAGTAAAAAGATTAAAAAATAATAAAATAATAAAACTATTTTTTCAACTTGTATTTTCAAATTATATCCATAAGATTTTACTGAATTTTCGACTGGGATTACTCATTGGATGCAAGATTTAATTCCTCCTCCAATGAGTACCCATGTTGCATACTTTTGATGAACTCTGCTACATGAAAAAACATGATTGCAATTATTTTTTTCAGGCATTTTTCATTTTTTGTGTAGAGGGGTCCATTGAAACTATGCAACATAGGTACTCTTTGGATGAGGAATCAAATTATGCATCCAACAAGTGTTCCCGCTTAAAATTTGAGTAAACCCATAGAGATATAAGTTGAAAATACGAGTTGAAAAAGTAGTTTTTTATTTTTTCCCTCTAAAATTTGGTGATGTAATCTAATATTATTTTATTATTTCCACTATTATTTTATAATTTCCTTAGGAGGCCCATTTTATACCTCAAAATTCACCTAATTCCTTTTTATATGGCCGAGTGATGTTAAGGCCTAGTTGCTTCATGACTTTTAAAGGCATGATATTGGCGAAAGCCACTAATTATAGCATACAATTGTGTAGATAAATGTCATTAACAACCAAAATGAGCATAAGAGGTTCATGTCGAGGGTTATGATTAGGAATATGAATGTTTTGCAAGACTTTAGGCAATTATTCCTCTTCATAACACAGGGACTTCTTAATTTGTTTTTGTTGTTCAAGAAGTTTCACAATTTCTTTTAGAGGAACAGATACAGTCATCTTTCCTATAGCAGCCTCCAAGTCAATATTGACTTCCACTTGTTTGCCCATTTCTTTATTCTTGGTATCTCCTCCCTTTTGGGAACCCTTTTTAGGTTCGGCTTTAGTTTGGGAATCCTTCTTAGGAGGATCCTTGGGAAGGGCATCCTTCTTAGGAGGACATTTGGAAAGGACTTCCTTAGGAGGGGATTGCTTGGGAAAAGGGTCATCTTTGTTATATTCCTTGAAGGTTGCAAGGTCCTTATTATTATCCTTTCGTGAATATTTCACCCCTTTGAATCTTTCGTTACTAGCATCAACATTAAGAATAGGCGCGCCTTTCTCTTCTTTGGTTGTGACCTCACTAATGGGAGGATGAGTATATGAACCCCAAAACATAATGTTGAATACATCAGATTCAACAACATTGGACTTCTCATTTATTTCATCAGTCTCTCTCTTCACTCTCACTTTTCTTATCTTCAGAAGATGAGTCTTGTTCCACTACATTCGTTGGAGCTAAAGTGTCACGACTTTATATGAACTTGGTTTATATTCTTCACTTTGCATTTTAGGAAAAGGTTTTCCCCTTGGAATGTAGCTATACTTTTTGGCCTTCTCCAATGCGGTGATTTTGTTCATAAATATCTTATCCCATTGTTGGGCAATTTAATTGACTGTTAAATTACTTACATTTATATGTCAATCAGGGTATGTGAGCTTGCGAAGTACACTACATCATATGTGATAAGAGATTAGCTTTCAATATTTATGCATAACTGAAATGAATTGGAAACTCAAAAGGAAATTATATTCTTTAATATAAACTATGAAAGTACTAAGTTTTTGGAAAGGAAATTAATGTTAAACTAGAAAAAAAAACATAAAGATTATTGATCTCATAAAACATGAGATTTTACCCTATGAAAACATGGATATTTTATTCTAACACTTATAAACTTTAATCTATGGAATCATGAAAATTTCAATCTAAGAAAGCATAAACATTTAATCTAAGGAAAGCATGAGTTTTTAATCTATGATAAGCATAAACAATCAATATATGTAAAACAAACCATCATGAGAATATGAAAGAAATGGAAAACATATATATTATTCTCACATATCTTCAGGGGGCTCTCTTGAGGACTACAAGGTGTTGAAAACTCAGATCAAGAGAAGAGATCTAAATCACCAATTTCATTCAGGGTTGCGTCATATTAAAAAATATATTCGATCAAAAATAGATTTATTCTCCTCCAATAATCATCAACAATTACAAATTAATATCATCCTTGACATCTATGATCTCCCCTCTCATCAAAGAGACTACAAATTATAGAATTTTGAGACAATTAACAAATTCATAATTTTCTTGCTTAAGTTTTTGTCATGAGATAAATCAAATAAAATTTCATGGATTTTTGGATCAAATATCAGCCCAGATCTTATCAAAATTCTCTCCATGCCATGAATTTTCTAAAGAACAACTCATTCAATCCTTTTTGTTGATTGTGCATTAAATGAAAAATTGAAAAAAAAATTGTTTATCAACATAATATGGAAAATAAATCTCCAAAGAACTTCTAAATTTTCAAAAATGATAACGAATTTTAGAAAAATATTAATCGAAATCCTAATTGGGTCTATTTTGAACAAAACCCATGTTTTCATTTTCCAAAATTTGTTTTCATCTGCTCAAAATAGGCGTTTGAAGTTGACTCATAAAAAATATTGCATTTTTCCCTTAATCTGATGTTGAAGGTCCACACGTTCGGTTTGAGTGGATTTTGACCAATAAAAATCCATATTTGAACCTTTAGAAACAATTTCCATGTGTCGGATTTCCTTCTAGAGTTATTCTACTACCTCAACCATGGAGAGAATTGTGAAAACTTGCACTGGAAAAACTATCATTAGTAAAACCATGCATAATTCTCCTTAATTCATTATAAATAATGGAAATAATAATAATAAACCATGTGAACAAGTATGCAGGAATTTGGTATGTTTATGAAGAAATATGGTTAAAAATGATGACAATGGGTGAATGGAATGATGTGAAAATGGATGGTTTCATCAACAAAATTATGGCAAATTGGAGGCCCAACATTCCCCACACTGGCGATTTTTCATTTCCTCATGCAAGCAAAGCATTTCAAAGTTTCATAATCCATCGGGCCCTTCTGTTCATGTATTCTATCATTTCAACTAAATCTTTGACCAAAGCTCGAAGAGATAAATATCAATCCTCTACCTCAATAAGATGCACTTTTCTCTCACTATTTTTCAAGATTACTAATCTGGTAGCATAAATCTTTATTTCTACACTTGTTTGTTGGGTCATTAGAGTAAGAAAGAAGAGTTACCCATCCTAATTTGAAATTCAAACAACTTGAAGTCTTCACATATGAGGCTTCTCATTGATTTTATAGAGATAGAAGTGATACCTGTTGATTTGTTCTTTTCTTAATAAATAAATAAAAACCTTTGTTATTTATTATATGCAACTTTTTTGAAAAGAAAGGATGCCCACATAGTAGCATATCCAAGTACTTGTCACTATTTTAAGCCTTTGCAATATAACTCTTTCAATAACTTGGAAACAACTTACAAGTTTCTTGTCACTAATTAATTGTGCTCAAATTGTTCAAGCCTCGGTAGAATACCATATTGTGAAGAACACATCAAGATTTTTACTCCATCTATAGAATGTACTTTCCATCCTTGTGAATTTCATCCAATTAGTATGGCTGAAAATAATCATATATTGCAACCCATAATGATTGTCTTCTTATCATCCATTCATAACAACCAATCCTATTTCAACAATTCTATCAAATAGTTTCTTCAAGAACTCACAAACTAATGAATGAAGAAGACTTCTCAATGTGAAGCTTTGACAACTTGAGTTGCACATAACACAAAATAAGAGTTGTTGGTGAGGGTTATACAACTTATAAAATCCTAAAATATGTTTCCAAGTGATTTCAAGAGTGTGAGAACAAATCCTTGATGCAATATTCTTCTTCTTGTGGCTATGTACTCATCATTTCTTGGCTTCCATTAAAAATCTGAAGATGAGAAATATGACACATAATTTAAGTGCTCCATGTACCTTTTGATCATGTGCTACAAACATGTACCATGAAGTCAATTTTTTTCTATTTTAAAATAATTCTTTTTCTCAAGAACATCATGTTGATGGAACATAAAGGAAAACATGGATTAACAAGAAGAGAAAGTTTAAACAAGAGAGTGGTGAAAGCATAGAAGAACATCATTATGACCATGGAAAATAATGATATTATTGCATGGGTAGAAGGACTTTGTTGATAAAGAATCAATCATAGCTTGCGGAATTGATTGTTAAAGGGTATGACAAAACATAATGGGAGATAAATTGGAACTGCATGTTTACAATGACTTTTCATCAAAATTTCTAAAATTTTTAACAAATTAAAAAATACAAGGCTAGTTTTACCTCAAGTTTAACTTTTGGAATTGGAGAATAAAGCATAATCTGATGGTTAATATGATGTTTAATTGGCTCAGGTACTTTGCTCCATAATGTGTTGACCACCACTTTGACCTTGCTCCACAAAATGTATCTTTTTCATGTAGCAGAATTTTTTTTCAATTTATCTCAAATGGTAAAATAGATTCTCCTAAAATATTCCAAGGTTGTTAATATTAATATTATGCATCTTCCCAAAAAATATATTTCCCAATGGGTGCATGGATCTTGAGAAAAATGAGAAATTTTTGTAGGTTAAAACGTCTAATTTCTTGAAAAATACACGCTGAAATTTCCTGAAATTTTGTGTGTTTATTTACCCTACCTCGATGCATTTACCACAAATATTTTAGAACCAACAGATGCATTGTTTTCATGCTATGATCAAATCAATTTCTGCCATGTTTCACCCTTCCCGCTACCTAATGTTGCAACAAAAACATATGCCACAAACTCATTGTAAGGCCAAATTGAGTGCTTCAAAAGGGAAACAGTGTATTTTTACCTTTTTTACCACTACGTGCCTTCAAAATCCACTTTTGATAATGAAAAGGAACTGTTGTGAAAAAATACCAAATTCTTTCCTAATTTGTGCACAGTGATAAAAATTGAAAATCTACCTTAAAACCCCACTTGAAATGCCCTTCAAAATTTCTCTTTTTTGAATTATGTTCACGCTTTACACACTTTACCATATTCTGAGAAAATGCAGAATCTCAGAATTTTTGATTTCTGTTCCAATCTCCTACAATATTTGTGCCAAAACTACCTCTAGAACAAGGTTCTACAGCAAAAATAGGTTGTTACAGCAATAGCTATAGAAAATGCAACTTTCCATAGCTGTTGCAAAAAATGTCAATTTTTGCATAAAGTTGTTTTCTCCAAGTTTGAACTGTTGATTTGGATTGTGTACTGCATGCTGAAGTAGAAACCATGAAACATAATTCATATTGATTGAAATAGGCCCAATTTTATTGTTTTTCTTGAAAATGAAATAAATGAAAAAGAGTTGTAGTGGTGTCGTCATGTTGTTGTTGAATGACAAAAATATGAACGTGCTGCTACAAGAACCCAATAAAATGTACTACTGCAAGTTGTTGATTCCATAAAACCATATAGTCTTCATCAAAACCAAAATTCATGGTATAATTCTTACCATGCGAATGAATGTGTCGAAGTTGAGCATGGGAAGAAATCATTGGATTACGGATCAATGATGAAAATCGTTAACCAATGCGAGACAACTCACAGATAATGTAAATGAGTTTCAAGGTACCTGAGTGAATCTTGACATGGACGAATGAATGTGTTGAAGTTGAGTCACCTGCAAGATCTGAAAATCAAGAGACATTGTTTTATTATCATTGTTATCAATGAGAAGGCTTTCGATTGATGTATGCAAGTTCCAAGGCACTCCAAATAATCTATGATATTGATTCCATATAAGGTTTTAAGGTCAATGGGAGAAGATCTATTGGAAGGTGGGCCTTAAGGAATCCCACATCAGCCAACTAGAGCATAGAACCAAAAATGATTTGAAGAACCATAATAAAAGATTGAAACCATCATAAAATTACAGAACTTATTGTGAACTTTTCTCGCCAGTTTCCTGGTTTTAAAGAAAATCTCATGTCCAATATATATATATATATATATATATATATACCGAAAGGTTTGTAATTCTTTTGCGATTAATTATTTGCATATGATTTCAGTACCACCTCATAGGGTTTTCTCTTATGTTAGAGCGAGGTTTCTCAACTCCTCTGTGCTTCGTTAATATGTCTCTATCCTACTACTTTTCATCAATTTGATTCCATAATTTTTGAACAGATTTCTGTTTATTTTGGAACTATAATGTATCCTTCAACACATATATTATATAATTACGGCCTTTTATAATATTTCATAGTAATTAACTTCTGGTTGAAATCATTATGGTTGAGACTATGACATTTATATCATTTTGAACTATCATTACTTTTACACTTCTTAATTGAATTATCCTTGTATGTCTTCGAATTTATAATTGTTTCGTCAGAAGAATCCAACCCTTGTATTTCCACTTTGTATATGCGTAGGTTATTCTTTGTGTAAGATAAAAAAAAATTTAACTTCTAAGTAACTGAAGTTTCTTTTACAGTGCATTTAAATATAACGTCTAGCATGCTACTTGTTAAAATCATATGCTGCCTCTGTGTATATTCTCGGTTTTTCTTGTTCCATAATTCTGATTTGTTTATATCTCAATTAATTTATTCTTATAAAAAATTAAATGAATTTTCCACATTCATAACTTCTGGATTCATCACTGGTATTCCAGATCATAATTTGATTCGCTAGAATATTTATTATTGAATATTGGTTTATGACACTCCTCATAGTAGTAGTTCTGTAATATTTAATTTCCAGAATACATTTCAGATTTTCGTTTTATGTAATACTCCTTACATATTAATTATTCTTATTAGGATTTATACAAATTATTAAAATAGCCTTCCATATACTCAAGTTTAAATATCCTTGTATTTTATCTAAATGTAATCGTACTTCGTTAATTTCATAAGGTAATCACATAAAATTTAGATCCTTTATATTTTATGACACTAGCATGGGTAACTCTTACCCAGATTGTCATCATTTTTCAAAGTGGGATCAACACTTATTAAATTCTGAATACCTCTTTTCCCAGGTCTGAATTAGGATTTACTCATAATTATACTTTAATACTTTTATGTATTTATTAATGTGATTCACTTCAATTATTTTTACAGTTTGTCTTATTGTAAGTGCTAGGAGAAATTCACAATTTGAAGAGTAATTTACAGGTATCCTTCCTCACCTTATATACTCTTAATTTTTATTTTCTAACTTCGTCAATGATTTCTAACTTCAATTTCATTGCTTATTTCGGGTTTGATATGATATCTTCTATAGTTGTGATATCCATTTCTATCATCAATCAGAGTATCTGACAAACAATATTCTTAATTTCAAGTCGGTCATCAAACCAATAAAGACACTACCACAATATACTCCACTCTACATGTCTTATTTTTATTATTTAATATTTTTCGAGGGTTGTGACCCTACTATAATTTTAACATCATACTGTACAATTCAAACATAATTATGTTGAACAGTTTCATCTTCAATTCCTCTTGAATATTTTGAATTGACGTTTATATATGAACTTGAGATAATACAGATTTTATATTTATCTATATTATGTTAGCACATGTATGTTTTAGATTTTAAATGTTCTTAGTTTAATATATTTTCCACTTGATAGCATTTATGAAACCTCTAGTTTACATTCATATATAAAGTTTATATCATCATAGAGAATTTACAAATATGCATCTTACTATATTACGACTAATATTTATTATACATATGATATTTCTTTTCAGTTTATTTGCATACTTAAAATTTGAAATAAATAACAGATTTAGACCCTAGGAAAGGGTTTAGAGATATTGTTTGTTTATCCCCTAGACTCTACCAAGCATGTGTAACAGAATATGAGACTTAACTATATTAATAATTCATAGTTGAGACTCTTTCAAATACATATGGCAATTAAAGTTCTAAAAAGAACAATGTACAATACACATAATTCCATTGGTTTACTTTCCATAACATCTCATTCGAATAACATATAATAAAACCAAATTTTCTTAGTTCTATTTTTAATTTATCCTCTGATTTCAATTCCAGATTTATTATAAACTCATAACAGTAGAACTAAATCTGAATTGATAATAGACTGAAAATTTCACAAAATGTACATACCACTATATAAAGACTATTTTCCTCCCAACCTCGAGCTTGTTCCATAGCTCTTCCCCGAGCAGAGACCAATTCATCCTCAATGTAGAAAACCCCTTTGTCACGCTAGGAATATATTATTTAATCTTGCTTTCCCTCAGCTTGTTTCCATAATGGCGTCCCTCTATTTTGGGATGTTGTTTCCCTCTATTTTGGGATGTTGTTTCCACAAAAGCTTCTTTTAAAACTAGATTTTCCCTAGCTCAGTTTTATTCTTACCCCTTCTCAGTTACTTTCCACTTTACTAAGGATTTTATTAGATCTTTATCTCCCATCTAATAAAATTTTATCTATTTTATTTTTCTCCAAGGATTTCTGGAGAATTTTGGGAAAGTCTTGGAAATCTAGTCCATCCTCATGGATCAGAATTCTTGGTCGCAATTTACTCTGTCTTTATACACTAATGTATTTTCTACATTTATATATTAATTTCCAAAATTAATATATCCATACATAATTTTTTTCTTTGGTCCACCTAACCTTTAGGTTTATTCGCCATTTATAAAACGCTGAAAATAGGGATATTACATAGTCCCCCTCTAAAACAAAAACACCATCCTCCATGTTGCAGATCTTTCTATTTATTCACTAAACAGTGTTGTGTATGTTTCTTTCATCACATCTTATCACTCGCCTCCTCAGGTGCAAAGTGCTCCCACTGCACTTTCACCCAAGCTATTGTTCTATTCCAGAACACGGTTTCTTCCCGCTCCAATATAAGAAGTGGTTTTGGAAGAAAGTTCCCTCCTTTTTCCACCTATATCATAGTTCATCCAATCATGTGAGAAGGTTCATGTACATAATGTTTTCAACAATGAAACATGAAAAAAATTATTAACTTTAATATGACTATGTAGATCCAATGTATAAGCTATTGGCCCCTCTCTCTCCAAAACCTTAAAGGGTCCAGAGTATCGAGGTGCTAAATTAGTACAAATACCGACATGCAATGTACTTTTGTGAGGTTTAATCCTTAGATACACATGATCTCCAGCTTTGAATTATCTATGAATTCTTTTCTTATCTGCATAACTCTTCATGATGGTTAACTTGTTTAACTGTCTAAAATATATGCACATCTGGAAGGTGCCATCCTTCTTTTGACAAACAACATTGGTGCTTCCCATGGAGACACACTTGGTCTAATGTAACCCTTTTCTAACAACTCTTGTAATTGAATTTTTTAGTTCTAGTAGTTTAGGATTACTCATTCTATATGGTTCCCTAAAAACTGGGCTAGCTTCTGGTATTAGTTCAATAGAAAAGTCAATGTATCTTCGAGGGGGAAGATGAGGAATTTCTTTTGGGAATTTATCCCCAAATTCCTTGATTACAAGTAAGTCTTCTACAGACTCATTCTCTTTTACCTGTCCCAAATCCTCAACCTATACAGCATATACTTTACAGCCTTTTCTTGTTGTCCGTTTTAATTGTAATATAGAAATCTACCTGACGGACATTGGTTTTGGTTTTCCTTTAACTAATGCATATTTTCCTATAGCATCAGTGCAAGTCACTTTTTTTTCTAAGAAATTCACTATTGCTTTATATTGTTCCATCCAATCCATTCTAACTAGGAGATCATAAGATCCTAAAGGAAGGATGTTTAATTAGAGATCTGTATTATATCCCTTTGAACTTACAGAATTTTTGGTTATTTTATGAGTGAATTTTCTCTTTCTTCCTATAGTCAATTGCACTAGTGTAATATTTTGAAATTTTCACATGTTTATTTGGAATATTAGAGTCTTAATAAAATTAATTAATTAAGTAAATAAAAGGGTGGAGGGACCCATAATCTTCAAATATGAATAAAATCCACTTTTGATGTGTGTATGTGGATATTCTAGATCTAGATTTAAAACATGGAGTAGTGGAGCAGGTCCATTGATGATAAAGGAGTGGAGATCATGTCTCATTTATGAGATAGATCCTGCAGGATGAAACAGTCAAATAAGATCATGGATCTTAAATGTAAAATCATGAGGATCTTTGAAGAGGTCAACTGAGATCATAGTGCATTCAAAGAAAGATCATAAAGCACTTATGATAAGATAGTGGAGGAAGTGATGCATTTAATGCATACATGATGGAGAGGGTGATCACCACATGTATACATGATGGAGAACATGGAGAAACAGTGTATTCAACCATGGAGACTTATGTCCACATGCACAATGCAGTTATGGAGAGGGCCTAGGCTATGAAAGGCTCACATTCTATATAACGAAGGTGAAGGCACAATAGAAGGCAGATTTGGATACTTGGATTATTCTTTGATCTGTTTAGATCTGGATTTGTCTTAGGACATTTCTATGCATGCTTGAGTTTTTTAGCTAAATCTATGGTTCTGTTTAGCACAAGGTGCTTCCAAGCAGAAATCCCACCCTTACCCACGGGGGACTTGTGTGCCTACTCTGGGAAGGTTTTCTATTGAGCTGTATTCCTCATCAGGCATTGGTTGCATCTTCATGAGGTTGTTTCTAGCATTCAGCTAGGAAACCGGTGGAGGATTCATCCTACCACTTTGTTCTCCAGATCCAGTCTTCCAAGAGCAGTAGATCTATATCTGGCATTCAAGCCATTGGATTTACCTCCATGCAGCAGCAGCCCCTTCAAGGATTGCACAGTTCAGTCCTGTAGATCTATTGGAGGAAGGAAGTTTTCAGCATTTCAGCTGGAAATCCTGTGAGGTATCATCTCCTCACATTGTATCTATTGTTTCCATCATCCCAGAGTTGTATTGACATATCTAGTAGTAGGTTATTGAGCCTCCCTCTCTTACAGTGCAGTTTTCTGAAGTTTTTGTTCATCCAGTAGCTATTTTCAGTGGAGGAGATTGGAGGAGCTAGATCTTGAGGTTTTAGCCCAAGGATTTAGTGAAGGGATCAACCCTTCTTGCATAGAGCTGATTGTACATCATTGCAGCTATCATATCTTCAGTTCTTGCAGCAAATCTCCATACCCAACAGCTACATAGTGCAAGCCCTAACAGGGTGGTTTTCTTGGATTGACAGATCTAAGAAACCATTTCTGGGTTATCTTGGGTATCCATCATAGACCCCGGATCTCTAGTTTCAACATCATCAGAGCTCCCATACTACCTAGACATGACTTTCTATCTTTTTGGCAGTTGTAGTCCCAACAGTTTCAACAAGGATAGTGTATTTTACCTTCTAGCAGTTACACAATCCCTCTTATGGGATCATTCCAAGGTCATTCTAGGCCATATCTTTGGCTTGAGTGTCTCATATTTTGAGCATTTTTTTACTGGTTTTTCCACCTCCATATAGTAAAATGGCTCAGCTATTTCTGTGAATTCTGATGTGTATTTAGATTTATTGTTTACTTTTCTACAGTTCTTATATTGCGTTTTAGTATCAATGCATTATTCCATTTTGGGATATTATAGTGGTATTAGAGCATGATCTTTGGCTTAGCTTGTGGACACTTCATATTTTGCATCAAAATAAGAAGAAGATAGAAGAGATATATCATGAAGGAGGATTGTATTTTTTCCACTCTTCTCTTTATATCCCTGCAAGATCTCTCCAAGGAGGTCAATCAAATGAAGAGGGAAAGGCAAAGGAAGGATCCAAGAAGAAGATCAAATGAGGAAGGTCCGATCACTTCCTATCAGCAATAAAGAAAACCAGAGAAACATAGATCTCCTCATAGATCTACTATGCCCACGTTCTTTGAATAAGGTGAATGGTATAGAAATGAAGAAGGAAGAGAACCTGAGACTTGTGAGACTCTCAATTTA
The DNA here is from genome assembly GCA_034641835.2 of Pinus albicaulis. Classification (NCBI taxonomy): domain Eukaryota; kingdom Viridiplantae; phylum Streptophyta; class Pinopsida; order Pinales; family Pinaceae; genus Pinus; species Pinus albicaulis. The sequence goes on along the minus strand of CM076575.1, from coordinate 213,816,256 downwards.
TATCTTGAAGAGTACAAAGCATAGTCTAGAGAATTGAAGGAGAATCTAAATCTCCAAAAATTATTCAAAATCAAAGAAGAAATAGGATCCTATAGCAGCAATAAAAGAAAGAGGCATAATAGATTCTACTTGCCTAAATTTGATGGATCTTCCTCAAGCACGGTTAAGGCTTGGAGGAAAGAGTTAGATGCATTTTTCAGGCTACATCCTCTATCTCAAAAATAGGTTGTTCAGATTGCAACACTTCATCTTCTAGGTGAACCCAATGATTAGTGGTTTGGTCACATGGAGCATGCAAAGGTGACTAAGGATTCAGATTTCTTTCACAAGTTGAGGAAGAAGTTTGATGTGATAAAACCAGATACACTTCACAAAGATACATTTCCTAAGGAAACAAAGGAGGATGTCATTCTTGTCACTCTGGACAAAGATTCACTACATTCACCACTAGTTGCAGGAGTACTTGTATCCGAAGGAGAGACACTTGCATCCTTGCAAGATAGTCTTAAGCTCTTGACACATAGAGTCCTATGCATGATTCAAGATATGCATGAGGAAGAGGAGGTAGATTCCAATGCTAGTAAATTGGTAGAAGATCAGCCATCACTCTTACCAAAAGTTGGAGAGACCATTGTCCTGGTTGGAGGAACTCGTGTGGTCTTGCAAGAGGTTCCCACACATATGTTGATCAAAGGTATTCATGCACTTTCATCTCATATTGTTTCAGTACCTCTTATTGAAACTTATGGGGACATGCCATCAAGGCCATTGCATGACCAAAGATTAGAACAAAATGTTGATTTGGAGCAGAAGCATATCACTGCACAGAGGAACCTTGAATTGATCAAGGAGGAGATGAAGAGCTATCCCAATTCATCATTGTTGAGCTACATTAAACCCTTTGAGTTTAAGTGTAGAGTTTCAGAAGATGGGATGAGCATGATCCTATGTACAATGGCTGGCTATGAGTTCATCATTGTGCCTTTCCATGAGACAGCATATGTATCACCATGTAGATCTACAGCGCTGTCACTTAGTAGCAGTGATGATGAGAGGGCCCCATCCTTCTTGGAGCATTATGAAGGTAGCTTCACTCATGAAGCAATGGAGGTAAAGATGATAGATGGTAGACACCTTGAGATGAGGAATATTTTCTCCTTTCTAGATGACACTTTCTCAATGAGCATCTCACGGCTCAAAGAGAAACTTCTACCTACAGTAGATCAAGAACCTCACTAGTTTTGGAGGGCCATTGGTCAGAAGAGAATCTCATGGAGAGATCTCATTAGAGGTGCACTTCAAAATATCATGGAGTGAGAATTTATTCAATAGTTTGAGGAGGTTGGTGTCCAACAATGGTAGGATACCAAGATTTTGCAGAATTAGATCCATCATCCACATTAGGATGAATGGTTAATGATGTGGAGCAAGGGGTTGCCAAACCACTTGCAGAACTATGAGATAGGCCAGCAAGAAGCATGGTTGTGATGGTTTCTCTTGGGTGAGTATGGTTACTACCCAATAACACATATTTTCATGATCCATGCCTTGTACAACACTCATGTAATGAAGAATGAGGCATGGTTGTGCTGGTTGCTCTTAGGTGAGTATGGTTACCACCTAATAGCTCATATTTCTTTGAATCATGCCTTGTTTATCAATGACAGAATGAAGCAAAGGAAGGCATGTTCACTTTGGTTGAGAGAGTTTGGTCATCACATGACATCTCCCATGTTTATGTGTTTTGTATTGTCTGTAATATGGCATAATACTCTTATCATGCGTTATCACCCTAAAAAAAATTTAAAACTTTGTAAGTTTACACTGTTTTGGTCATAGTTTTCAAATAGGTCTTGAGTCACTTAGTCTTGATAAAAGGTAGGTCTTAGATTTAGAAGTCTCAATGGTCAGTTTTAAATTACAAATAAATTCTTTTAAGTCTCATTCCATGATTAAAAAGTCTTACCATTCATTTAGAAATCATATCATTAAGTTTCGGATGAAATTCCTGCAATTAGCCACAAAACTGCAGTTTCGTAGCGCGATCAGTTCAAAAATTGGGTTTTGCGCTATGAAAGTACTGCTACTTTCATAATGTAAAGTGCGAAAAATACACTATGTGCGCTACGAAAGCGCGGATTCTTAACAGGTCATGTCAAAACCCAGAAATTGTTAGAAATTCGTTAAGTAATGATGGGGTAACATCATGGTGAGTCAGTTAGAGGTCATATTCAAGGTACTTAACCATTCATATCCATTATTATCATAGCATGGGTTTCTCATTGGAAATTGGGATTTCAAATTTCGAAAATTGTTTTTTTTTCTAGTCATTCCAGTCTACATTTGCTCATACTGAATTATGAAACATCTCTATTTCAAACTCTGAAAGTATTAGAGTTAAGCCTATGGTTTTTCTATACCAAGGCTATTTTCATATACAATCAAGCGAGGCTGCCAAATAAAATCAAGCAAGGTTGTTCTCTTTTTCTCAAGCAAGGCTACCAAATTAAAACAAGAGAGGTTGTTTTATAAATTTCGAAGGAAACCAACAGATTTTTTCTGAAACAAACATGGTTGAGGAGAAAAAGAACCATAGAGGAGGACACTGTTTGAGATCTGAACCTGAAAGCACAAATTTTTTTGCTGAAGATCAAACAGTCATGGATGGTTTCAGTAAATCAGGTTGTTTAAAATTCTGTAAAAAGTTACAAGGAAGACATACTTAGGTATCCAAAAAGTTTGCATTACATTTCAGTGGGACCAATACAAAGGTTGGAATGTTAAACATGTCAGTGACACCTGAAATCATAGCTCTAGTGACTGAAATACCTAGACAATAGGAAACTTGGTTTAAGGGTTTCAGATTCGATATGGAGGCATGCAAGATGTTTATGAAGCCATAATATGCAGAGATGGACCTAAAAAATGCAGTTCCCAGAAACTGTATTAAGGATAGCTATGCTAAACTACTGTTCAACATCCAAATATATTTCACATGCAAAGGCAAGTACCATAAAGTCTACACTTATCATTTCAAACTCCTATTACATTTCACAGGTATGATATCAATGTATTTACCATTTTTCCTATATAGAAGTATTGCCAAAATGGTTGATAAAGTGCAAGCAAAATCCGAGGGTTGTGAAACATCTCTGTTTCACCATGGTTTAATTAAACTGTTGGTTTTAAATGAGATCCAGAAGATTAATAGGGACTGGTCTTCTTTTCTTTTTATAAGTGGATTTGAAATGGAAGCTCTAACCCCAATTAAAAACCCTAAGGCAAAGGAAAATCCATCACCATTAGCAGAAGTTAGTCAACCAACAAATATAAGGACAAGAAGTTTTGTGAAATTGAAGCCAAGGAAACAAGTGAAAGATAAGGTAGAAAGAACACCAGTGATTGATACAGAAACTCCTTCACCTGCAAAACAAGGATTACAAAGTACTAAGGAAGCTAAAAAAAAACAAACAGCTAGTAAGCAAGTAGTTCAGAGAATTACAAGGATTCAAGCTGCAACATCAAAAGGAAATACAATAGCTTCAAGATCAAATGACAGTCCAGGATTGAAAGGAAACTTGGATGACATACTACATGCAATACACATAGAAGAATCACCTATAGTGCAAGTTGATTTCCTAGGAATAATTGAAAGCAAACAGAAAAAGGTGAAATCAGCAAAGAAGTTGGAGTTGAAGGGTGAAGATGCAGCATTTCCTTTCTAAGCTAGGAAGCCTGTAACTAGACATTCCAAAATTCTCAAGGAACTTAATTTTGAAGTTGAAGGAACCAATAAAGCAACTACTGTTCTTGAAAAAATAGTTGATCTTTCCTCACCTGTGGCAGAGTATGCAGAAAACAGAGTAATTATAGCACAAGAAGAAATGACCAAATATAAAAGCTTGGAGGAAAATTTAACATCAACAAACCATGAGATTGCTAAGTTGAATAAAAGAGCCAGAAAAAATGTCATTGAGAAATAGAATTTAAGAGGATGAAATTTGTTTGGGAAGGTCAAATAGTCTCCAAATCAGAAATACCAAGCAGTGAAGAATAGTTATTGGACAGTCCCAGCCATTAAGGAGGCAAAGTTTGTAAGAGTGATCAACACTCATTTGAGAGCTAGCAATAGAAGGTTAAGAAGACAGGTGGAAGATCTAGAGATACAATTGACAAGGTCTCTGTCTCAAGAAAGGTTAAAGGGGCAATGAAACAAAACGATAAATCCACAAGACAATATCTGATCAAAATGAAGGTAAATTTTGATGAAGGTTATGTTTTTAAGGTCATATTGATGTGTTTTTGAAATAAAATCAATACCCTTAAAGTTCAAGTATCTCCAAAGTATGAATTTTGAAGACAATTTTGACAAAACTGCTTACACAACAGTTTCGTAGCACAGATAGTGCAAATCTGTTGAAATGTGCTACGAAACTGCTGAAGTAGTATTTATCACATTTTCATATCAAATTTTGAGGGAATTTTAGTGAATTTTGTTTTGAAATTGCTGGTGGAAGTGTGTTAATGGAAAATGAAGGCTTCCCTGAAGAAAAAAAATCAAAAGCATATTTGAAAAGGAGCTAAACACTGCGCTACGAAAAGTTCTACGAAACTATGATGCTTTCGTAGAGCAGGTTTATTCTTACCTTTTTGGCATTGTTCGAAGTTTAGATTCTGCACAGTGGGAGAATTGAGGACATATGGTGTAAATATTTGGCAACAAGAGACATATATACATGATTCATTAGTGGTCAAAGTGCTCAAAATAGGTAAGGGAATCAAAAGGGCCTAAAAAACAGGAAGATGGGTTTCCTAAATTTTAGGAGAACATTATCATCAATAGCATGCTACATCAAGTTAAATATCATCATCCAAATTTGACTTCATGGGAGTGCAGGTGGAAAAATATGTAATAAAGAATAGATAAGGTTGTTAGGAGGGTATTAAAGAGTTTTATTCCATTAGAAATAGGACTTTTCATTAGGATTATAGTTGTCAATTGGTAATAAATGACATGTTTATGATTAGAGAAAGTGGTCAAACTCTATGAGTTCGATGTATCTAGTGGAGAATAAGGAATCCTATTTTGTAAATGTTCTATAAAGAGCATAAGATAGAAATCCAAGGGGTTGGACATTTTTATTAGCAAAGACTGTGTTTTGTATGTAATGGTTTTTTCAAATTAATACAGAGTTCTATTTAGACAACTCAAGATTCATGATGAGTTCTTGTCTATTATTGTTCTAATGGAATTCTTCAATATTTCTATCTGTAGTGGTGTTTGTTTATGATACTTAGAATTCATTCATAATGCTCTAACTTCCTTCATATACAAACTGTGTTTCACTATTCTATACGTTTTATTCCCTGATTTGAACTCCAAATGCCTTGACTTCCATGCTAGATAGACTGTAATGTTTTTGTTGAAGTTACCTTGACTCCATAGCCCAATGAATGTTTTCTAATGTGATTTACAACAAGTTATATCTTCTATCTGTTTTACCTTAGAGTTAGCCATCTACTTATTTATCAAAAAATCATAAGCTTTTGTGAGAGCCCTCTGAGGTTGAGGAGGCTAAGCCTCAACCAAAATATTGGTTTGAAACAATTACACAATGTTTGCTTGATGAGAAACCCATCAGGCCTAATTTTGTGATAACATTTTGGTGTGTCTGCCAAGAGCCTGAAGATTATACTTTCCCAAGATTTTGAAGTTGAACTTCTGAAGGTAGCAGGAGCTCAAAAAATATTTTGAGGCTGCATCTACCTTGGTGACTCCATTTAAAGTTTATATGTTCTAAGGTGGCTTCGAGAAGGAGATACACGAGGAGTAATCCCGACCTAGATCCACCTGCCATCATGGACAATCCAAACACTATTTCAAGAGATAATCAAGGAAATTCTGAAATACCAGGTACTCCATCCTATTCAAAATCATTGTCCTCTGAAATATCAAGAAGTCCTGAAGACAAAAGAGTTGATGATAAGATTCATGAAGTTTTATTTAGATCAGAAAATGAAAAGGAACTAATTGAAATTATCTTAGACTTACATAAGAGAGGAATTGACACTTCAGCTCTAGTGACCCAAGAAGACAAAGAAGAATTCTGGGAAGCTGTTACTTCAGAGTTGTTGTTAGAAAGGGAGTCTTTAGAAAAATTGAAGGACCTTGATCCTTTCGAAGTATTGTTGAAAATTAAAGTTGGTTTACCTCTTCCCAACTGGAGCTCAATTGTTACTGGCTTACAAAGACCAAATAGTCCTCTTCATAGCAGTCTATCATCCAATGTTTCTGCCTTTCCTAAAATTACATTATTACCTTTGACCATGGCTGCAAATCCACCTGCTGCACCTAGTAGATATGCCCCTCTTGTCCTTACTGTTGTCTTACATGACCTCCCTAGTAAGTATGTTGCTAGAATTAAAACCTGGGGAAGTGATGAGGACATTACAACAGAGGATCATGTTGATCAATTTAATGACTTTATAGATAGAGAGGAGGTTGATCATGAAGATTTTAAATTAAGATTATTTTCTCAAAGATTTACTGGTGAGGTTAGGAAGTGGTATAAAGCTCTTACTCCTTGGAGCATTCATAATTGGAATGAATTTGAAGATTTTTTCTTAAGGAAATGGGTAAATAGAACTAATCCAGTACAAGCCCTCACTGAGTATAATACCTTGAAGACAAATACTGATGAAACTGTCCAAAAAATTTCAAAAAGGTTTAATAAAGTGTTAGATTCTATTCCTGCTCATTTGAAACCGCTAGAAGCCTTAGCTCAAATGAGATATGCAGAAGCTTTTGACAATGAGTTTTCCATACTGCTGAGAGAAAGAGAATCTCCTACACTTGTTGAAATGAAAAATTATGTTGTGAAGGTGGAGGTTAATTTGATAGCAGCCAGAAAGTCAAAAATGGGTAAGGGTAAATTGAAAGAAGAAGAGAAACCTTCATCTTCTTCCTCTCAAGACAAACTGGATTCAATGATGAAAACAATGGAAAAACTGATGGATAGATTAGCCCTTGGAAATACCTCTGCTCCCCCTGCACAACATGAACCTCAATTTAGAAACCCTCAGTTCAGGAGACCTCAGAATCAGCAGAGACTAAGAGAGAATAGAAATCAGCAGCATGATCCTCCAATGAGACCTCCTTTTTAGCAGAATTTGTTTGATGAAGAAGATGACCCTGAAGAACCTGAAGAGTCTATTCATTGTTTTGATGAAGAAATGTCAGGGATTTTCTTGAATAAGGAAGAACATGATCAATCAGATCAAAACAATCATGAAGAAGAAACATCAGAATATCTAAGGGGATATCAACATACCATTTTTGAGATGCAGAAACAATATAATCTCAGAAATAGGAATGTACCTATCATTGCAAACAAGACACAACCTAAGAAGGATGCACCAAAGGTTTTTGATGGCAAGAAGGAAGCTCCTAAGGTTGTAGAAGGTAAGAAAGATATACCTATTGACCTTCCTACTAAAGAAGCTGAAAAATCTGTTTTTGTTTTCAATCTTGAGAATGAAATTTCTAAGATAAAAATATCAATCACTTTTTCTGAAATTCTCAAGGTAGATGAATATAGAAGCCAGATTGTTAAAATGCTAAATTCACAACCTAGGGCTACTGATATTTTGAATGTATTGGAAGATCATTCAACCATATATTTGGGCCCAAGACTAGAAGATGAACAAAATGAGGAAGTTCATCCTTTTTATGTGAGTCTTAGCGTTCACGACATGACATTGCATAATGCTATGTTAGATTTAGGAGTTTCTCACAATATTATGCCCAAATTAATCATGGAAAGAATGGGGTTAGAAATAACTAGACCATACAAAGATTTGTTTTCTTTTGATTCAAAAAGAGTTCAATGCATTGGTCTAATCAAGGATGTTATTGTTGGTCTGACGCAAGTCCCTGCTAAGACTGTAGTCATGGACATTGTTGTAGCTGACATTCCACCGAAGTTTGGTATGTTGTTGTCAAGATCATGGGCAGCAATAATTAAGGGTACAATGCATATGGATCTTACTTATGCTACCATTCCAGTCTTTGGAGAGAAAAGAAGATTGTATCGAGAGACAAGGATGGATTACATGGTAAGTAGCAAAGATAAACCCCAAAAATTTCCAATTTATGCCCTTGATACTGAAATTGGTTCTACTATTCTCTTAAATGAATTGAATAATGAAGTGGAAGAATAAAAGAAAGCAGAAAATCAGAGTTCTAAAATTCAATAGTCCAAAAATCAGCAAGTAGAAGGTCAGCAGGTCAGAAATAAAGAGGAAGAAGGTTAGTGGTCATTGCATTTTGATGGATCAGTAGGAAAATAAGGAGCAAGAGCAGGGGTCTAGATTAGAAATCCAAGTGATGAAAGTAATTTCTTTTCCTATAAACTGAACTTTGATTGCACGAATAACATGGTTGAATATGAATCCTTGATTCTGGGTCTAGAATTGTTGAAAATAATGAAGGCTCAAAACATTTCTGTCTTTGGAGATTCATAATTAGTCATAAAATAGATTGAAGGTGTTTATCAAACAAAGGACACAAGGATGAGAGCATATAGAAATATGGTTTTGGACATGTTAGAAAACTTTCAAGCCTATTTATTCACAGTCAAAACTAGAGAACAAAACTCCACTACTGATTCTCTTGTTGTCTCTGCAAGCCTTTTCATTATTCCTATGCACTCCACTAAAAAGTATGAAGTTGAAGTTCGCCATAGACCAACCATTCCTAATAATATTATTCATTGGCAATTTTTTGAGGATGATCAACAAGTGAAAAATTTTATTGAGTTGAAAGAATAATTTGAAAATATACAAGTAGATCAGCAGAACATGTTAGCTGAATCTAAAGGGAATTTTGAAGTTTTACACCTAAAGAATAATTCCATACCAAAGGGACTAATACCTCTAGAAAAAAAATTGATCAAAATGATGTTTTTAAATCCCCCAAGATGCAAGCTGATGATGAAGAATTTGAGAGTTGTAACCTTGGTATATGGCTATGCCCAAAATTATCAAAATTTCAAAATTTCTTTTAGCTGATATGAAGTTTAAATATGTTGAAATGATGAAAATATTTATAGATGTCTTTGCTTGGAATTATGCTGATTTGAAACAATATGATCCCTCCATAATTCAGCATACTATTCCTATAAAGGAAAATGAAAGACCTTTCAAGTAGAAGGTAAGGAGAATCAACCCACTTCTTATGCCTTTGATTGAGAAGGAGGTTAAAAAACTCTTTGATGCCAAAATCATAGTCCCAATCAAATTTTCAAAATGGCTTACAAATTTGGTTCCAATTAGGAAGAAAACTGGGGAAATCAGAATATGCATTGATTTCAGAAATCTGAATAAACCCTCCCTGAAAGATAATTATCCCCTCCCGAAGATGGATCAAATTTTGCAGACTATTTTCGGTTCTCATAGAATGTCTATGCTTGATGGTTTTTGAGGTTATAATCAGATCCTTGTGCATCCTGATGATTAGGAAAAAATAGCCTTTACTACACCATGGGGTACTTTTATGTACGCCAAAATGTCATTTGGTCTCATGAATGCAGGAGCTACTTTTAAGAGGGAAATGGACATTGCATTTTCAGAATAAAAGGACAAGATGGTGGTTGTGTATCTTGATGACATAATCATCTTTTCAAGGAAGGAAGAAGATCATTTGAAACACTTGGAAAAAATTCTGCTGAAATGTAAAAGGTTTGGTATCTCTCTAAATCCCACCAAAAGTATTTTTTCTTTAACTTCAGGTAAACTACTTGCGCATATCATTTCTAAAGATGGAATTAAGATTGATAAAAGCAGGGTCAATGCAATTCAGAAGGTGGATTTTCCAAGAAGTTAAAAGGAGATTCAATCTTTCCTTGCAAAAGTTAATTTTATAAGGTGTTTTATTCCTAATTTTGCTGAGATTGTGAAGGACATAACAAGGATGTTGAAGAAGAGAGTTGATATTAAGTGGACAGCAGAGGCAAGAAACTCATTTGAAGAGATCAAAAGAGCACTCACATAGGCACCAGTATTGATCAGTCCTGATTTTTCCAAGGAATTTCTGTTGTTTAACTTTGCATCAAATAATACTATCGTTGGAGTTCTGCTACAAAAGGGACAACAAGGTATTGAACAGCCGATTTCTTTCTTTAGTAGGACATTAGCCAATGTTGAACTAAAGTATAATATCTTAGAAAATCAAGCCTATGCTTTGGTGAAGGCAAAATCTTCGATTTATATTACGCATTCCTCATATTCAAACGCTGTTATAATATGATGGCGTATCCTCACTCAAGGCCATTTTGATGGTAAGAGGAAATGGATTGCCAAGTTGCTAGAATATGATATTGAGATTAGGCTTAGACAAAATTGGTGGTGACTTGGCAAGATGATATTAGCAGTGAAACTTGTTGTCAGTATAAATTAGTTAGGAAATATGAAATTGAGATGAAGATGAGGAACATAGTTCCTATTGAAGAAAAATATACTGAAATTGGTACAAAGTTTTGTCCTATTTTATCCATTTTATGGTTGTAAGTCAAAACATTTTATTCGTTAATATGAGATGGGGCATATTTGATAGAAATATGTTTTGGAAGGATACTGGTAGAATTTTTTTAAATTGCTTGCTCGAAGAAGAGGCTGATAAATTCATTGAAGAGTTTCACAAAGGGGATTGTGGAGGTCATCATTATTGGAAGGCGACAGTGAACAAAATTTTGAGAGTGGGATTTTATTGCCCAACAATGTTTAAGGATGTATATAAGAAGTTTGCTGCCTGCCATGAATGCCATATTTTCGAGGGTAAGAAGAAACTTATACCCTTACCTATGATGCCTATTTATCTAGAAGCTCCATTCCAACAGTGGGGACTAGATTTTATTGGGGAGATTCATCCATCATCTTCAGGACATCATCGTTGGATTCTTACAGTGACTGATTACTTCACCAAATGGATTGAAGCAATCACAACTAGGCAAGCTAATGATTCTGTGATTATCTCTTTCTTAGAAAATAATATCTTGTCTAGATATGGTTGCCCTATGAATATTATAACTGATAATTCACAGGCATTCAAGTCTAATAAACTGATCAATTTCTTTCATCAATATCATATTACTCTTGGGCATTCTATTGCATATTATCCATAAGGAAATGGCCTTGCCGAATCTTCTAACAAGAGCATTGTAAGGATTATTAAAAAGGTATTGTAGGAGAATAAGAAAGCTTAGCATTTGAAGTTGAAGTATGCCTTATGGGCTGATAGGATATGCACAAATAGGTCAATTGGAACTTCACCATATGAATTATTATATGGCGCTAAGGCTATTTTTCCTACATCACTAGGAGTACCTGTTATGAAGATGATTCAAGGGCTAGAAGAAGAACCAAATGCAATCCAGAGAATAATTAATCAGCTTATGGCCCTACAAGAGAAAAGGAATGAGGTTTATGACAACAATCAGCAATCTCAAAACAGAATCAAGAGGACATTTGATAAGAATATCAAGGAAGAAAGTTTTAAAATTCAAGATGAAGTGCTAAAATGGGAGGCCAAAATTGAAGAGAAAAGAAAACATGGTAAGTTTGAGAACTTATGGAAAGGTCCTTTCAAGATAGCTACTTTCCATGGAAACAATACTTACATACTGCAGGAGATAGATGGAAAACCATATGCTGGAGGACCTGTCAATGGCAGGTTTTTGAAGCATTATTCTTCCTAAAATCTGATGGATGATTCATATCATTGTATATATTTCATTTTACAAGTTTTTCTGCTAATAATGACAAACAAAATCAGCAAACTTGAGCCCAAGATGAAGGCCATTAGAGCTTGATGAGGAAGTTTGAAAATTCAAAAGTTTCTCTGTTTTTGTCAAAAAATGGATAGCAGCACTAGAGCTACGTGTTCTTAGTGTACCACATGGGCACACTATCCCAAGTGGAGCCACCATTATCACCCTAATTTTTTTTTTTAACTCTGTAAGTTTACACTGTTTTGGTCATATTTTTCAAATAGGTCTTGAGTCACTTAGTCTTGATAAAGGGTAGGTCTTAGATTTATAAGTCTCAAAGGTCAGTTTTCAATTTCAAATAAAGTCTTTTAAGTCTCATTCCATGATTAAAAAGTCTTATCATTCAGTTAGAAATCATATCATTAAGTTTCAGATGAAATTCCTACAATTAACCACAAAACTGCAATTTCGTAGCACGGTCAATTCAAAAATTAGGTTTTTCGCTACGAAAGCGTTGCTACTTTCGTAGCACAAAGTGCGAAAAATACACTATGTGCGCTACGAAAGCGCAGATTCTTAACAGGTCATGTCAAAACCCAGAAATTTTCAAAAATCCGTTAAGTAATGATGGGGTAACATCATGGTGAGTCAATTAGAGGTCATATTAGGGGTACTTAACCATTCATATCCATTATTATCATAGCATGGCTTTCTCATTGAAAATTGGGATTTCAAATTTCAAAAACTGTTTTTTGTTCTAGTCATTTCTGTCTACATTTGCTCATACTGAATTGTGAAACATCTTTGTTTCAAACTCTGAAAGTATTATAGTTAAGCCTGTGGTTGTTCTATATGAAGGCTATTTTCATATACAATCAAGTGAGGCTGCCAAATAATATCAAGCGAGGTTGTTCCCTTTTTCTCAAGCGAGGCTACCAAATTAAATCAAGAGAGGTTGTTTTATAAATTTCGAAGGAAATCAACAATTTTTTTCTAAAACAAACATGGCTGAGGAGAAAAATAACCACAGAGGAGGACACTATTTGAGATCTAAACCTGAAAGCACAAAATTTTTAGCTGAAGATCAAACAGTCCTGGATGCTTTCATTAAAGCAGGTTGTTCAAAATTCTGTGAAAAGTTACAAGGTGGACATACTCAGGTATCCAAAGAGTTTGCATTACATTTTAGTGGGACCAATACAAAGGTTGGAATGTTAAACATGTCAATGACACCTGAAATCATAGCTCTAGTGACTGAAATACCTAGAGGACAGGAAACTTGGTTTCAGGGTTTTAGATTCGATATGGAAGCATGCAATATGTTTATGAAGCCATAATATGTAGAGATGGACCTAAACAATGTGGTTCCCAGAAACTGTATTAAGGATAGCTATGCTAAACTACTGTTCAACATCCAAAGATATTTCACATGCGAAGGCAAGTACCAAAAATTCTACACTTATCATTTCAAACTCCTATTACATTTCACAGGTATGATATCACTGGATTTACCATTTTTCCTATATAGAAGTATTGCCAAAAATGGTTGATAAAGTGCAAGCAAAATCCGAGGGTTGTGAAACATCTCTGTTTCACCATGGTTTAATTAAATTTTTGGTTTTAAATGAGCTCCAGAAGATTAATAGGGACTGGTCTTCTTTTCTTTTTATAAGTGGATTTGAAATGGAAGCTCTAACACCAGTAAAAAACCCTAAGGCATAGGAAAATCCATCACCATCAGTAGAAGTCAGTCAACCAGCAGATATAAGGACAAGAAGTTTTGTGAAATTGAAGCCAAGGAGACAAGTGAAAGATAAGGTAGAAAGAACACCAGTGATTGTTACAGAAACTCCTTCACCTGCAAAACAAGGATTACAAAGTACTAAGGAAGCTAAACAAAAACAAACAGCTAGTAAGCAAGTAGTTCAGAGAATTACAAGGAGTCAAGTTGCTACATCAAAAGGGAAGACAATAGCTTCAGGATCAAATGATAGTCCAGGATTGAAAGGAAACTTGGATGGCATACTACATGCAATACACATAGAAGAATCACCTATAGTGCAAGTTGATTTCCTAGGAATAATTGAAAGAAAACAGAAAAAGGTGAAATCAGCAAAAAAGCTGGAGTTTAAGGGTGAAGATGCAGCATTTGTTTTCCAAGCTAGGAAGCCTATAACTAGACATTCCAAAAGACTCAAGGAACTTAATGCTGAAGTTGAAGGAACCAATAAAGCAGCTACTGTTCTTGAAAAAATAGTTGATCTTTCCTCACTTGTGGCAGAGTATGCAAAAAACAAAGTAATTATAGCACAAGAAGAAATGACCAAATATAAAAGCTTGGAGGAAAAGTTAAGATCAGAAAACCATGAGATTGCTAAGTTGAAGAAAAGATCTAGAAAACATGTCATTGAGAAATATAATTTAAGAGGATGAAATTTTTTTGGGAAGGTCAAATAGTCTCCAAATCAGAAATACCAAGCAATGAAGAATAATTCTTCACATGGACAGTCCCAGCCATTAAGGAGGCAAAGTTTGTAAGAGTGATCAACACTCACTTGAGAGCTAGGAATAGAAGGTTAAGAAGACAGGTGGAAGATCTAGAGATACAATTGACAAGGTATCTGTCTCAAGAAAGGTTAAAGGGGTGGTGAAAAAAAATGATAAATCCACAAGACAAACTCTGATCAAAATAAAGGTAAATTTTGATGAAGGTTATGTTTTTAAGGTCATATTCATCTGTTTTTGAAATAATATCAATACCCTTAAAGTTTAAGTATCTCCACAGTGTGAATTTTGAAGATAGTTTTGACAAAACTAATTACGCAGTAGTTTCGTAGCGTAGATAGTGCAAATCTGATGAAATGAGCTACGAAACTGCTGAAGCAGTATTTATCACATTTTCATATCAAATTTCGAGGGAATTTTGGTGAATTTTGTTTTGAAATTGCTGGTCGAAGTGTGTTAATGGAAAATGAAGGCTTCCCTGAAGAAAAAAAATCAAAAGCAGATTTCAAAAGGAGCTAAACATTGCGCTATGAAAAGCACTACGAAACTGTGTTGCTTTCATAACGCAGGTTTATTCTTACCTTTTTTGCATTGTTCGAAGTTTAGATTTTGCACAGTGGGAGAATTGAAGACATATGGTGTAAATATTTGGCAACAAGAGACATATAGAAATAATTCATTAATGGTCAAAGTGCTCAAAACAGGTAAGGGAATCAAAGGGCCTAAAAAACAGGAAGACAGGTTTCCTAAATTTTAGGAGAACATTATCATCAACAGCATGCTACATCAAGTTAAATATCATCATCCAAATTCGACTTCATGGGAATGCAGGTGGAAAAAGATGTAATAAACAATAGATAAGGTTGTTAGGAGGGTATTAGAGAGTTTTACTCCTATTAGAAATAACACTTTTCATTAGGATTATAGTTGTCAATTTGTAATAAATGACATGTTTATGATTCGAGAAAGTGGTAAAACTCTATGAATTCGATGTATCTAGTGGAGAAGAAGGAATCATATTTTTTAAATGTTATATAAAGAGCATAAGCTCGAAATCCAAGCGGTTAGACATTTTTATTAGCAAATACTGTGTTTTGTATGTAATGGTTTTTTCAGCTTAATACAGAGTTCTGTTTAGACAACTCAAGATTCATGAGGAGTTCTTGTCTATTATTATTCTAATGGAATTCTTCAATGTTTCTATCTGTAGTGGTGTTTGTTTATGATACTTAGAATTCATTCATAATGCTCTAACTTCCTTCATATACAAACTGACTGTGTTTCACTACTCTATATGTTTTATTCCCTGATTTTAACTCCAAATGCCTTGACTTCCATGCTATATAGACTGTAATGTTTTTTTTGAAGTTACCTTGACTCCATAGCCCAATGAATGTTTGCTAATGTGATTTACAACCAGTTATATCTTCTATCTGTTTTACCTTAGAGTTAGCCATCTACTTATTTATCAAAAAATCATAAGCTTTTGCGAGAGCCCTCTCAAGTTGAGGAGGCTAAGCCTCAACCAAAAGATTGGTTTGAAACAGTTACACAATGTTTACTTGATGAGCAGCCCATGAGGCCTGATTTTGTGATAACATTTTGGGGCGTCTGCCGAGAGCCTGAAGATTATACTTACTCGAGATTTTGAAACTGAACTTCTGAAGGTAGTAGGAGCTTAGAAAATTTTTCGAGGCTACATCTACCTTGATGGCTCCATTTAAATTTTATATGTTCAAAGGTGGCTTCGAGAAGGAGATACATGAGGAGTAATCCTGACCCAGATCCACCTGCCATCGTGGACAATCCAAACATTATTTCAAGAGATAATCAAGGCATTTCTGAAATACCAGGTACTCCATCTTATTCGAAATCATTGTCCTTTGAAATATCAAGAAGTCCTGAAAACAAAAGAGTTGATGGTAAGATTCATGAAGTTTTATTTAGATCAGAAAATGAAAAGGAACTAATTGAAATTATCTTAGACTTACATAAGAGAGGAATTGACACTTCAGCTCTAGTGACCCAAGAAGACAAAGAAGAATTCTGGGAAGCTGTTACTTCAGAGTTGTTGTTAGAAAGGGAGTCTTTAGAAAAATTGAAGGACCTTGATCCTTTCGAAGTATTGTTGAAAATTAAAGTTGGTTTACCTCTTCCCAACTGGAGCTCAATTGTTACTGGCTTACAAAGACCAAATAGTCCTCTTCATAGCAGTCTATCATCC
This sequence comes from Pinus albicaulis, assembly GCA_034641835.2. NCBI lineage: Eukaryota > Viridiplantae > Streptophyta > Pinopsida > Pinales > Pinaceae > Pinus > Pinus albicaulis. Next base: position 213,799,762 of record CM076575.1, on the reverse strand, counting down.
ACTGTTTCTACCTTTCCTAAAATTACATTATTACCTTTGACCATGGCTGCAAATCCACCTGCTGCACCTACTAGATATGCCCCTCTTGTCCTTCCTGTTGTCTTACATGACCTCCCTAGTAAGTATGTTGCTAGAATTAAAACCTGGGGAAGTGATGAGGACATTACAACAGAGGATCATGTTGATCAATTTAATGACTTTATAGATAGAGAGGAGGTTGATCATGAAGATTTTAAATTAAGATTATTTTCTCAAAGATTTACTGGTGAGGTTAGGAAGTGGTATAAAGCTCTTACTCCTTGGAGCATTCATAATTGGAATGAATTTGAAGATTTTTTCTTAAGGAAATGGGTAAATAGAACTAATCCAGTACAAGCCCTCACTGAGTATAATACCTTGAAGACAAATACTGATGAAACTATCCAAAAAAATTCAAAAAGGTTTAATAAAGTGTTAGATTCTATTCCTGCTCGTTTGAAACCGCTAGAAGCCTTAGCTCAAATGAGATATGCAGAAGCTTTTGACAATGAGTTTTCCATACTGCTGAGAGAAACAGAATATCCTACACTTGTTGAAATGCAAAATGATGTTGTGAATGTGGAGGTAAATTTCATAGCAGCCAAAAAGTCAAAAATGGGTAAGGGTAAATTGAAAGAAGAAGAGAAACCTTCATCTTCTTCCTCTCAAGACAAACTGGATTCAATGATGAAAACAATGGAAAAATTGATGGATAGATTAGCCCTTGGCAATACCTCTGCTCCCCTTGCACAACATGAACCCAAATTTAGAAACCCTCAGTTCAGGAGACCTCAAAATCAGCAGAGACTAAGAGAGAATAGAAATCAGTAGCCTGATCCTCGAGTGGGACCTCCTTTTCAGCAGAATTTGGTTGATGAAGAAGATGACCCTAAAGAACTTGAAGAGTCTATTCATTGTTTTGATGAAGAAATGTCAGGGATTTTCTTGACTAAGGAAGAACATGATCAATCAGATCAAAACAATCATGAAGAAGAAACATTAGAATATCTAAAGGGATATCAACATGCCATTTTTTAAATGCAGAAACAATATAATCTTAGAAATAGGAATGTACCTATCATTGAAAAAAAGACACAACCTAAGAAGGATGCAACAAAGGCTGTTGATGGCAAGAAGGAAGCTCCTAAGGTCGTAGAAGGTAAGAAAGATATACCTGTTGTCCTTCCTACTAAAGAAGCTGAAAAATCTATTTATGTTTTCAATCTTGAGAATGAAATTTCTAAGATAAAAATATCAGTCCCTTTTTTTGAAATTCTCAAGGTAGATGAATATAGAAGCCATATTTTGAAAATGCTAAATTCACAACCTAGGGCTGCTGATATTTTGAATGTATTGGAAGATAATTCGACCATATATTTGGGCCCAAGACTAGAAGTTGAACAAAATGAGGAAGTTCCTCTTTTTTATGTCAGTCTTAGCATTCACGACATGACATTGCACAATGCTATGTTAGATTTAGGAGCTTCTCACAATATTATGCCCAAATTAATCATCGAAAGAATGGGGTTAGAAATAACTAGACCATACAAAGATTTGTTTTCTTTTGATTCAAAAAGAGTTCAATGAATTGGTCTAATCAAGGATGTTGTTGTTGGTCTTACGCAAGTCCCTGTGAAGACTGTAGTCATGGACATTTTTGTAGCTGACATTCCACCGAAGTTTGGTATGTTGTTGTCAAGATCATGGGTAGCAAAAATCAAGGGTACAATGCAAATGGATCTTACTTATGCTACCATTCCAATCTTTGGAGAGCAAAGAAGATTGTATCGAGAGACAAGGATGGCTTACATGGTAAGTAGCAAAGATAAACCCCAAAACTTTCCAATTTATGCCCTTGATACTGAAATTGGTTCTACTATTCTTTTCAATGAATTGACTAATGAAGTGGAAGAAGAAAAGAATGCAGAAAATCAGAGTTATGAAATTCAACAGTCCAAAAATCAGCAAGCAGAAGGTTAGCAGGTCATAAATAAAGAGGAAGAAGGTTGGTGGTCATTGCATTTTGATGGATCAACAAGAAAAGAAGGAGCAAGAGCAAGGGTCTGGATTAGAAATCCAAGTGATTAAAGTAAGTTATTTTCCTATAAACTGAACTTTGATTGCACGAATAACATGGTTGAATATGAATCCTTGATTCTAGGTCTAGAAGTGTTGAAAAGAATGATGGCTCAAAACATTTCTGTTTTTGGAGATTCATAATTAGTCATAAAATAGATTGAAGGTGTTTATCAAACAAAGGACACAAGGATGAGAGCATATAGAAATATGGTTTTGGACATGTTAGAAAACTTTCAAGCCTATTTATTCACAGTCAAAACTAGAGAACAAAACTCCATTGTTGATTCTCTTGTTGTCTCTGCAAGCATTTTCATTATCCCTATGCACTCCACTGAAAAGTATGAAGTTGAAGTTCGCCATAGACCAGCCATTCCTAATAATATTATTCATTGGAAATTTTTTGAGGATGATCAGCAGGTGAAAAATTTTATTGAGTTTAAAGAAGAATTTGAAAATATACAAGTAGATTAGCAAAACATGTTAGTTGAATCTAAATGGAATTCTGAATTTTTAGAACTAAAGAATAATTCCATACCAAAGGGACTAATACCTCTAGAAAAAAATTTTGATCAAAATGATGTTTTTAAATCCCCCAATATGCAAGCTGATGATGCAGAAGTTGAGAGTTGTAACCTTGGTACTATAGCTATGCCCAAAATTATCAAACTTTCAAAATTTCTTTTAGCTGATATGAAGTTTAAATATGTTGAAATGATGAAAAGATTTATAGATGTCTTTGCTTGGAATTATTCTGATTTGAAACAATATGATCCCTCCATAATTCAGCATACTATTCCTATAAAGGAAAATGAAATACCTTTCAAGAAGAAGTTAAGGAGAATCAACCCACTTCTTATGCCTTTTATTGAGAAGGAGGTTAAAAAACTCTTTGATGCCAAAATCATAGTCCCAATCAGATTTTCAAAATGGCTTACGAATTTGGTTCCAATTAGGAAGAAAACTGTGGAAATCAGAATATGCATTGATTTCAGAAATCTGAATAAAGCCTCCCTGAAAGATAATTATCCCCTCCCAAAGATGGATCAAATTTTGCAGACTATTGTCGGTTCTTAGAGAATGTCTATGCTTGAAGGTTTTTCAGGTTATAATCAGATCCTTGTGCATCCTGATGATCAGGAAAAAACAGCCTTTACTACACCATGGGTACTTTTATGTACACCAAAATGCCATTTGGTCTCATGAATGCAGGAGCTACTTTTCAGAGTGAAATGGACATTGCATTTTCTAAAGAAAATGAAAAGATGGTGGTTGTGTATCTTGTTGACATAATAGTCTTTTCAAGGAAGGAAGAAGATCATTTGAAACACTTGGAAAAAATTCTGTTGAAATGTAGAAGGTTTGGTATCTCTCTAAATCCCACCAAAAGTATTTTTGCTTTAACTTCAGGTAAATTACTTGGGCATATCATTTCTAAAGATAGAATTAAGATTGATCCAAGCAGTTTCAATGCAATTCAGAAGGTGGTTTTCCCAGGAAGTAGAAAGGAGATTCAATCTTTCCTTGGAAAAGTTAATTTTATTAAGTGTTTTATTCCTAATTTTGTTGAGATTGTGAAGGACATAACAAGGATGCTGAAGAAGGGAGTTGATATTAAGTGGACAGCAGAGGCAAGAAACTCATTTGAAGAGATCAAAAGAGCACTCACACAGGCACCAGTATTGATCAGTCCTGATTTTTCCAAGGAATTTATGTTGTTTACCTTTGCATCAGATAATACTATCATTGGAGTTCTACTACAAAAGGGACAGCAAGGTATTGAACATCTGATTTCTTTCTTTAGTAGGACATTATCCAATGTTGAACTGAAGTATAATATCTTAGAAAAGCAAGCCTATGCTTTGGTGAAGGTTGTCAAAGATTTCAGAATTTATATTCAGCATTCTCATATTGTGGCGTTTGTTCCTAATATTGTTGTGAAAGACATCCTTACTCAAGCCGACCCTGATGGTAAGAGGGGGAAATGGATTGCCAAGTTGCTAGAATATGATATTGAGATTAGACCGAAAAAATTGGTCAAAGGGAAAGGCTTGGCGAAGCTGATGGCATAGTCAAACTTTAACTGTCTTGATATAAATTGGATTGCAGAAATATCAAAATTTCAGATGAAGATGAGGAACTAGTTCCTATTGAGGAAAAATATATCACCTCAAATTGGTACAAGGAAGTTTTTTTTGTCCTACAGCACCATAAAACACCTTCTGATTTAACAAAGTCCAAAGCAAGGTTTGTTAAGCTGAAAACCTTGAGATATTTTATATTTGATAGAAATTTGTTTTGGAAGGATACTAGTGGAATATTGTTAAATTTCTTACTCAAAGAAGAGGCTGATAAAGTCATTGAAGAGTTTTACAAAGGGGATTGTAGAGGTCATCATTATTGGAAGGCGACAGTGAACAAAATTTTTAGAGCAGGATTTTATTGCCCAACAATGTTTAAGGATGTATATAAGAATTTTTCTGCCTGCCATGAATGCCATATTTTTTAGGGTAAGAAGAAACTTATACCCTTACCTCTGATGCCTATTTATGTAGAAGCTCCATTCCAACAATGGGGACTAGATTTTATTGGGGATATTCATCCATCATCTTTAGGACAGCATCGTTGGATTCTTACAGCAACTGATTAATTCACCAAATGGATTGAAGCAATCACAACTAGGCAAGCTAATGATTTTGTGATTATCTCATTCTTAGAAAATAATATCTTGTCTAGATTTGGTTGCCCTATGAATATTATAACTGATAATGCACATTCATTCAAGTCTACGAAACTGATCAATTTTTGTCATCAATATCATATTACTCTTGGGCATTCTACTGCATACTATCTGTAAGGAAATGGCCTTGCTGAATCTTCTAACAAGAGAATTGTAAGGATTATTAAAAAGGTATTGCAGGAGAATAAGAAAGCTTGGAATTTGAAGTTGAAGTATGCCTTATGGGCTGATAGGATATGCATAAAGAGGTCAATTGGAACTTCACCATATGAATTAGTATATGGCACTAAGGCTATTTTTCCTACATCACTAGGAGTACCTGTTATGAAGCTGATTCAAGGGCTAGAAGAAGAACCAAATGCAATCCAGAGAAGAATTAATCAGCTGATGGCCCTGCAAGAGAAAAGGAATGAGGTTTGTGATAGCAATCAGCATTCTCAAAACAGAATCAAGAGGACATTTGATAATAAGATCAAGGAAGAAAGTTTTAAAATTCAAGATGAAGTGCTAAAATGGGAGGCCAGAATTGAAGAGAAAGGAAAACATGGTAAGTTTGAGAACTTATGGAAAGGTCCTTTCAAGGTAGCTACTTTCCATGGAAACAATACTTATATACTGCAGGAGATAGATGGAAAACCATATGCTGGAGGACCTGTCAATGGCAGGTTTTTGAAGCATTATTCTTCCTAAAATCTGATGGATGATTCATATCATTGTATATATATCATTTTACAAGTTTTTCTGCTAATAATGACAAGCAAAATCAGCAAGCTTGAGCCTGAGGTGAAGGCCATTAGAGCTTGAGGAGGAAGCTTGACAATTCAAAAAAAATTCTATTTTTTTCAAAAAATGGATAGCAACACTGGAGCTACGTGTTCTTAGTGTACCACAGGGGCACACTATCCCAAGTGGAGCCACCGTTATCACCCTAATTTTGTTTTAAAACTCTGTAAGTTTACACTGTTTTGGTCATAGTTTTCAAATAGATCTTGAGTTACTTAGTCTTGATAAAGGGTAGGTCTTAGATTTAGAAGTCTCAAAGGTCAGTTTTCAATTTCAAATAAAGTATTTTAAGTCTCATTCCATGATTAAAAAGTCTTATCATTCAGTTAGAAATCATATCATTACGTTTCGGATGAAATTTCTACAATTAGCCACAAAACCGCAGTTTCGTAGCGCAATCATTTCAAAAATTGGGTTTTGCGCTACGAAAGCGCTGCTACTTTTGTAGCAAAAAGTGTGAAAAATACACTATGTGTGCTACGAAAGCCCAGATTCTTAACAGGTCATGTAAAAACCCAGAAATTGTCAGAAATTCGTTAAGTAATGATGGGGTAACATCATGGTGAGTCAGTTAGAGGTCATATTTGAGGTACTTAACCATTCATATCCATTATTATCATAGCATGGGTTTCTCATTGGAAATTGGGATTTCAAATTTCGAAAACTATTTGTTGTTCTAGTCATTCCAGTCTACCTTTGCTCATACTGAATTGTGAAACATCTCTATTTCAAACTCTGAAAGTATTAGAGTTAAGCTTGTGGTTTTTCTATACCAAGGCTATTTTCATATACAATCAAGTGACGCTGCCAAATCAAATCAAGCGAGTTTTTTCCCTTTTTCTCAAGTGAGGCTGCAAAATTAAATCAAGAGAGGTTGTTTTATGAATTTCGAAGGAAACCAACAGATTTTTTCTCAAACAAACATGGTTGAGGAGAAAAAGAACCACAGAGGAGGACACTGTTTGAGATCTGAACCTGAAAACACAAAAATTTTAGCTGAAGATCAAACAGTCATGGATGCTTTCAGTAAAGCAGGTTGTTTAAAATTCTGTGAAAATTTACAAGGTGGACATACTCAGGTATCCAAAGAGTTCGCATTACATTTCAGTGGGACCAATAAAAAGGTTGGAATGTTAAACATGTCAATGACACCTGAAATCATAGCTCTAGTGACTGAAATACCTAGAGGATAGCAAACTTTGTTTAAGGGTTTTAGATTCAATATGGAGGAATGCAACATGTTTATGAAGCCATAATATGTAGAGATGGACCTAAAAAATGTGGTTCCCAAAAACTGTATTAAGGATAGCTATGCTGAACTACTGTTCAACATCCAAAAATATTTCACATGCGAAGGCATGTACCATAAAGTCTACACATATCATTTCAAACTCCTATTACATTTCACAAGTATGATATCATTGATTGACCATTTTTCCTATATAGAAGTATTTCCAAAATGGCTGATGAAGTGCAAGAAAAATCCGAGGGTTGTGAAACATCTCTGTTTCACCACGGTTTAATTAAACTGTTGGTTTTAAATCAGCTCCAGAAGATTAATAGGGACTGGTCTTCTTTTCTTTTTATAAGTGGATTTGAACTGGAAGCTCTAACACCAATTAAAAACCCTAAGGCAAAGAAAAATCCATCACCATCAGCAGAAGTCAGTCAACCAGCAAATATAAGGACAAAAAGGTTTGTGAAATTGAAGCCAAGGAAACAAGTGAAAGATAAGCTAGAAAGAACACCAGTGCTTGTTACAGAAACTCCTTCACCTGAAAAACAAGGATTACAAAGTAATAAGGAAGCTAAACAAAAACAAACAGCTGGTAAGAAAGTAGTTCAGATAATTACAAGGAGTCAAGCTGCAACATCAAAAGGAAAGACAGTAGCTTCAAGATCAAATGACAGTCCAGGATTGAAAGGAAACTTGGATGACATACTGCATGAAATAGACATAGAAGAATCACCTATAGTGCAAGCTGATTTCCTAGGAATAAATGAAAGCAAACAGAAAAATGTGAAAACAGAAAAGAAGCTAGAGTTTAAGGGTGAAGATGCAGCATTTGTTTTCCAAGCTAGGAAGCCTATAACTAGACATTCCAAAAGGCTCAAGGAACTTAATGTTGAAGTTGAAGGAACCAATAAAGAAGCTACTATTCTTGAAAAATAGTTGATATTTCCTCACCTTTGGCAGAGTATGCAGAAAACAGAGTAATTATAGCACAAGAAGGAATGACCAAATATAAAATCTTGAAGGAAAAGTTAAGATCAGAAAACCATGAGATTGCTAAGTTGAAGAAAAGGGCCAGAAAACATGTCATTGAGAAAATAGAATTTCAGAGGATGAAAGCTATTTCGGAAGGTCAAATAGTCTCCAAATCAGAAATACCAAGCAGTGAAGAACAATTCTTCACATGGACAATCCCAGCCATTAAGGAGTCAAAGTTTGTAAGAGTGATCAACACTCATTTGAGAGCTAGCAATAGAAGGTTAAGAAGGTAGGTGGAAGATTTGGAGATACAATTGACAAGGTATCTGTCTCAAGAAAGGTTAAAGGGGTAGTGAAACAAAATGATAAATCCACAAGACAGTCTCTGATCAAAATGAAGGTAAATTTTGAGGAAGGTTATGTTTTTAAGGTCATATTTATGTGTTTTTGAAATAAAATCAATACCCTTAAATTTTAAGTATCTCCAAAGTATGAATTTTGAAGACAGTTTTGACAAAACTGCTTACACAGCAGTTTCGTAGCGCAGATAGTGCAAATCTGATGAAATGCGCTACGAAATTGCTAAAGCAGTCTTTATCATATTTTCATATCAAATTTGGAGGGAATTTTGGTGAATTTTATTTTGAAATTGCTCGTGGAAGTGTGTTAATGGAAAATGAAGGCTTCCCTGAAGAAAACAAATCAAAAGCAGATTTAAAAAAGAGCTAAACACTGCGCTACGAAATTGTGCTGCTTTCGTAGCGCAGGTTTATTCTTACCTTTTTGGCATTATTCGAAGTTTATATTCTTCACAGTGGGAGAATTGAAGACATATGGTGTAAATATTTGGCAACAAGAGACATATAGACATGATTCATTAATGGTCAAAGTGCTCAAAACAGATAAGGGAATCAAAGGGCCTAAAAAACAGGAAGACGGGTTTCCTAAATTTTAGGAGAACATTATCATCAACAGCATGGCTACATAAAGTTAAATATCATCATCCAAGTTCGACTTCATGGGAGTGCAAGTGGCAAAAGATGTAACAAATAATAGATAAGGGTGTTAAGAGGGTATTAAAGAGTTTTAGTCCTATTAGAAATAGGACTTTTCATTAGAATTATAGCTATCAATTTGTAATAAATGACATGTTTATGATTAGAGAAAGTGGTCAAAATCTATGAGTTTTATGTACCTAGTGGAGAAGAAGGAATCCTATTTCGTAAATGTTCTATAAATAGCATAAGATCAAAATCCAAGGGGTTGGACATTTTTATTAGCAAAGACTATGTTTTGTATGTAATGGTTTTTTCAGCTTAATACAGAGTTCTGTTTAGACAACTCAAGATCCATGAGGAGTTCTTGTATATTGTTGTTCTAATGGCATTCTTCAATATTTCTATCTGTAGTGGTGTTTGTTTATGATACTTAGAATTCATTCATAATGCTCTAACTTCCTTCATATAAAAACTGACTATGTTTCACTGTTCTATATGTTTTATTCCCTAATTTTAACTCCAAACGCCTTGACTTCCATGCTAGATAGACTGTGATGTTTTTGTTGAAGTTACCTTGACTCCATAGCCCAATGAATGTTTGCTAATGTGATTTACAACCAGTTATATCTTCTATCTGTTTTACCTTAGAGTTAACCATATACTTATTTATCAAAAAATCATAAGCTTTTGAGAGATACCTCTCAGGTTGAGGAGGCTAAGCCTCAACCAAAATATTGGTTTGAAATAGTTACACAATGTTTACTTGATGAGCAGCCCATCAGGCCTGAGTTTGTGATAACATGATGTGTGATAATGGATTTTTTTTTGTATTGGGCTGATATGACTGTTGGGCCTTAGTTTTGGTCTTATTTTGCTCAAAGAAACTTATTTATCCATCTATTTTCCATCCATTTTCCATTCATTTATTCCATTTTGACATATATTTGATATCTATTTAGGTATTTAATTTTAATTTTTCAAATTCTAAAGTTTTTATGAAAGTTTGATTTTTAGTGCAAAATTGGCTAATTCAGAAATTCCCGTAATAGCTATATGGTTGATATGGTTGCAGGACACTTGGGCACGAGTTAAATGCATGGATGGATAGCTTGGAAACTAGGACTAAGCCACCTATGCTTAGTTCGAACAGAACAAGCTTTATTAGGCCATTTAGTTCTAGTCAATCATGACTAGTCATTCAGAAATCCCATAGAAATAGGGCAGTTTTGAGATTCTATGGGATTGACCATATTTCTTGGGATAAGAATAATTAATTCGACTTAGATAGGTGGATGAGAAGTAGATGGGTTTGTTTTAGTAAAAATAGATCAGTTTGTTCATGAGACTTCTTATTTAAAGCCAAAGCTTTGATGGCTTATGTATTAGGATTATTATTGACTTATATACTTTTATATTGTGACAATTTTGGATTGAGAAGTTAATTTGAAGACTTGTGCTGTTATCAATTTGCTGTTCAATTTTATGGATGTGTGACTGAAGTTAAGCTTCTGAGATCATTTATCAAGTGTGCAAGGCAAGGGTGGACGGGCCCCCATTCCAAGCTAAGTACACTTTCTTGTTAACTAGTTTTATTTCTTTGTAATTTGATGATTGTAGAACTGGTTTTCAAAGCTTTATTTCAGATTGTTTAATGATTCATGCATAGTGATTGATGTCATTAGTTTATAACTTATTCATCACTTTATCAAGTTGGAAAAAACAGATGTATCAAGTTGAGCATCCCTTCTATGAAAATGATGAATTAAAGTTGGTTTCTTTTGTTTGTGTGCAAGCAGTTTCTTGTTGAGATTTTTGATAATAAGATGAATGAATTATAATGGAACACTTTACATGTCTCTTAAGTTAAGAGCTTCTTTCATTCATAATTTATCCATCTTAAGTTCTTGGTTTTAATCTCTAAATTCATTAAGTGGTAATTGAGGTGAAAATGAATTTCTTGAGTCAAGAACCATTTCAATATTATTCCTCTTTTTAAACTAATTGAGTTAGAGTTGTAGAATGTATTACTTTCAGCATATCTTCCAAGGTTGATTATATCTGATCTTCACATATAGTGATCTTGCCTCAAAGCATAAACAACCCGGATTGATAATAAATAATTGTGTTAGTTTAGGTACATAAATTAGCTCAACATTTTGGCGCTGTTGCCGGGGAGGCAAATATCGGCATAGTCAATAGAGAGAAAAAATAAAAAAAACACAAAAACAGTAGTTAGACTTTTTAGTTATGTTTCTTTATGCCTAGACATAGAGATCCTCATGGTAGATTTATTAAAACCCCCCCACAAATAGAGATAGGATCATCAAACACCCCAGTTACTGGTAATCCAATCATTGAGGAATTGGCAGAAAAACAAAGAAGTGGACAAAGATTAACTTTGATTGAGAGACAAACTTTGTTAGCTTGGGAAGCAAAGCAAAAACAATCTTCAACTTCTGGAAAACAAAAAGAAATTATCAAAGGAAAACAATCTTTATTTCCATCCATAAATCCTCTTATCTTTGACCAACCTCAAACTCCACTTAAAATTGAAACAAATCAACCAATGGCAGAAGAAGGACATGGATATGTTATTCTCACTCCTGAACAACAAGCTCAATATGAAAGACAACAAGCAGAATGGAGAAGAAAGAGAGAGGAAGATGCAAAACAAGAAAATGATAGAAAAATAAAAAATGATCAGAAAAGACAAGAAGATGAGACTACCTTTGGCTTTCCAATAATTGACACAAGTGCAATATTAGGAGAAGAAGTGAAAATGAAAAATAGTCCACCTTCTGTATTGCCAAATTTTTATGGAATGTCAACAGAAGATCCTGATTCATTTATGTTTGAATTTGATATTCTATGTAGAACATATGGATATACTGATGACATCCATAAACTTCGTCTTTTTCCTGCAACATTAAAAGCAGCAGCCTTGAAATGGTTTATGGGTTTAGGAGAACATACAATAGCTTCTTGGGATGATATGAGATCGGTCTTCCTTAAAAAATATCAAGCTTATTGCAGATCTAGAGATTCAAAGGAAGATATTTTTAGAATGACACAACAAGAAGATGAAAGTCTAGAAGAATATTTGGAAAGATTTTTGTATAATCTACAGAAATCTAAACAACATTCTCTAAATCAAGAAACCATTCGAACAATCTCTCTCAAGGGTATAAGGGATGAATACCTTGACATTTTGAATGTGATGGGTAAAGGAGATATCTCAAACCTACCATTCGAAGAAATTGTTGACTTATGTCAAAAATATTCTATAGGAAGAGCAAAAACAGGAAGAAGAGAAGTAAGTTCAAAAGCAGCAAAGTCAGCTGCAGGAGGGATAACACGAGCTGAAATAGGAAGTTTATTGGAAAATTTAAAAACAGATCTTTTAAGTACATTAGGGACACAAGTAGATGTGCTAAAGGCAAATAAGAGGAAAGAAGAACAAGACCAAGCTTTAGCAATCTTTTGTCCCAAATGTAGAAACAAACATCCATTAAGAGAATGTCCTTTAGATAGTGTTAAGAGTATTCAGGTTTGTGGTCTTTGTACGGAAAAGCATTCCACAGAAAATTGTTTAAAATTGAAAGAATTACAAATGAATTCAATGGAAGAAGTGCCAGGAATGGAAGGTTTTTATTATGTAGCACCACGAAGACCATGGCAACCTAGAATGCCTCAACAAAATCAGCAACGGTTCCCTCAACAAAATTACCTTTATCCACCTCAAAATCCTTGGACACCTCCAATGCCATGGCAAGCTTGGCCTCCACAACAATATCCACAACAACCTGCACAAGGTTGGAGAGGATATGGATATGGAAACCAGCAACCTCAACAATACCAGCAACAATATCAACAGCCATTTACATATCCGCAATATCCTCAATCCATACCATTTCAACAACAACATTCTGCATATCCACAATCCATGCCATATCCACAGCAGAATCCTCCACCGTTGTTGACCCAACCACAACAGTTGCAGCTACCCACAAATCAACCCAGACCAACTCAATTACCAGCACAACCAATTGCAAATCCGAATAATAAGGTGGAAAAAGCTGCATATACTATAGAGGAAGCAACATGTTTTCCCACATATTCAATTCTTCCTCTTAATGAAGTCCATCTAAGGTCTGGAAAAGTGCTTAAAAAGGATTCTCCTCCAATTATAGAAGAACCAACCGAACAAGGAGAATCACCTGAAACATCACAAACTAAGATACAAATTCAGAAAGGAACAAACATAACAACACAAGCACCACCTTATCCTGAAAGGTTAGTGGAACAACAAAAAGAAATAACCCTTCCTGAATTTGATATTTTAGATGAGTTAAAAAATGCTTATGTGAAAATTCCTTTGTTAAAGGAAATTAAAGAAATACCAATATATGCTAAAACAATAAAGGAAATGTGCATTAAGAAAACTCAGAGAAAGAAGAAGGATCCTACTACAATCCAAGTCATTGGTAAACTAGCAAGTCTCATGTCTACAGAAAACAAAATAGAAAAATATATTGATCATGGTATCCCTATGGTTACTATATCAATAAATAATTTTTCAGTGCCAAACACATTAATAGACTTGGGAGCAGCTATAAATGTAATGACAATGGAGACCATGAAAACTTTGAATTTGAACAACATTAGATCAACCTCTACAATCTTAGAATTGGCAGACAGATCTAAAGTTGTTCCTGAAGGAATATTGGAAGATATTATAGTCTCTTTGGATTCATGGGAGTATCTTGTTGACTTCCTTATTCTGCAACCAAAATCAAATTTGGGAGGACATCCTCTAATCTTAGGCAGACCATGGTTAGCTACTGCTGATGCCTTTATAGGATGCAGATCAGGAAGCATGATTATTTCACATGGAGAAGAAAGGAAACATATTGCTCTTTATTCACCTACACAGTCAACTTCTTTAGAATCAGTACTTGAAGCTCAATAAAAACAGCAAACTAAATCAGTTTTAAGTATAAATAAATTCTTTGATTTAAGAGAAGAAGAAGAGAATGAAGACTTAATGGAACTTTTCATTTCAGAACCAAGTATTTCAGAGCAGCTTAGAGAAGTGCAATATGAAGCTGCAAATAACCTTTTGAATCAATGTTTTCAGGAAACCTGTACTATTCAAACTTTGAGAAATTCTTTTATAGACATCTTTCCTGTAAACACAATCTCCAATCCAGCAATAAAAACAATTGAGGTAAGTCCTGGAAAACATTTAAACATTGGAAATGAGTTACAATCAGAACAAGAACAAGAGGTAATTGCATTATTACAGAAATATTCAAAAGCTTTTGCCTGGGATTATACTGACATGCAAGGAATCCATCCTAACACATGTGTCCACCACATCTATACAGATGAACAAATTAAACCTGTAAGACAACCACAAAGACGAATGAATCCTATGATGAAAGAAATAGTGAAAGATGAACTGCAAAAATTGTTAAATGTTGGATTCATCTATCCTATTTCAGATAGTCAATGGGTTTCTCCATTGGTTATTGTTCCAAAGAAAAATGGAAAGTGGAGGGTATGTGTGGATTATCAAGAACTAAACAAAGCTACACTCAAAGATCATTTTCCTCTACCATTTATTGATCAAGTGTTAGACTCATTGGCTGGAAAGAAATTCTTCTCTTTCTTAGATGGGTTTAGCGGGTACAACCAGATTAGAATAACAACAGAAGGCCAAGACAAGACAACATTCACTTGCCCATGGGGAACCTATGCATATAATGTTTTTCCATTTGGTTTATGTAATGCACCTGCAACTTTTCAACGAGCAGTGCTTGCAATTTTTGCTGATCTAATCCATGAATGTAAAGAGGTTTACATGGATGACTTTACAGTTTATGGAAACACATATAATGATTGCTTAAATAATCTTGAGAAAGTGTTGAAACGATGCATTGAAACAAATTTGTCATTAAGCAATGAGAAATGCTATATAATGTTGACAGAAGGAATAGTTCTAGGACACCATATTTCTTCTTCAGGAATTAAAGTGGATCCAGCAAAAATCCAAGTCCTAGTAACCTTAATGCCTCCTACAACACAGAAAGAGGTAAGAAGTTTCTTAGGCTATGCAGGCTATTATAGACGATTCATTGAAAACTTCAGTAAAATAGCCCAACCTCTGTTTAAATTATTAGCAAAAGACATTGAATTTCACTGGACAAATGACTGTCAAAATGCATTTCAAAATCTAAAAGAAAAATTATCAGTTACACCCATTCTCCGTGGGCCAAATTGGTCTTTGCCATTTCATATATCAACTGATGCATCTGATACTGCAATAGGTGCCTCCCTTGGACAGAAAGAGAACTTGTTCAATTATGCAATATACTTTATAAGCAAGAATCTAACACCTGCAGAATTGAACTATACAGTGACCGAGAAAGAAATGTTAGCCGTTATACATGCAGTAAACAAATTTAGACATTATATAACAGGATATCAAGTTTTCATTCATACAGATCATTCAGCAATCAAATACTTGATGAATAAACCTATAACCAATGGAAGAGTAACAAGATGGTTACTGTTACTGCAATAATTTAATATCACAATACAAGATCGGCCAGGAAAGGAAAATCAAGTGGCTGACTTTCTGTCCCGCATACATTCACCCAATGATCCAAATCCGGTTGCAGATAACTTTCCCGATGAACATCTGTTTGCTATCACAGTAAAAACACCATGGTTTGCAGACATGGCAAACTATTTATCTTCTGGAAAGTTACCAAACCAATTCACTAAAAAGCAAAGACACAAAATTATTAAAGAAAGTTCCGGGTATAGTTGGGTAAATGGTGATTTATTTTATACTGGTCCAGATTTGATAATTAGAAAATGTGTGCGAGAAGATGAAATATTAGATATTCTAAAAGCATGTCACGATGAACCATGTGGTGGCCATTTTGCAGATAAACGAACAGCATATAAGGTGCTGCAACTGGGCTACTACTGGCCATCCATCTTCAAAGACTCTAAGAAATATGTCAAGCAATGTGACAGTTGCCAAAGAACAGGGAGACCAATCACAAGAGATGAGATGCCGCTTAAGCCACAAGTCCTTATAGAACCATTTGAACAATGGGCGCTTGACTTTGTTGGACCCATCAATCCATCATCAAATGGAAAGAAGTACATCTTAGTATGTACAGATTATGTAACCAAGTGGGCAGAGGCTAAAGCAGTGAATAGAGCAACAGAAGATACAGTGGTCAACTTTCTTTTTAAAGAAATATTTGTCAGATATGGAGTACCTAGACAAATTGTAACAGATCAAGGAACACAATTTACATCAAAACTGGTACGAGATCTAACAGAGAAGTACAAGATCAAAAAAAGAACATCTACACCATATCATCCTCAAGCAAATGGGCAGGTTGAATCAACAAATAAAGTCCTAGAGAATATCATGACAAAAACAGTACAGCTGAACAGAAAAGATTGGTCTGAAAAATTGCAAGATGCACTATGGGCCTATAGAATTACATGGAAGAATACAACTGGTTTTAGTCCATACCAGTTAGTATATGGAAAAGAGGCCTTATTGCCTATAGAGTTTCAAATACAAACATACAGACTAGCAGCTGAATTAGGACTAGACTTGACAAAAGCACAACAGCAGCGGATCATGGAACTGAATCAGTTAGATGAGCATCGTCAACAAGCCATAGAACATACTACATTGGTGCAACAACAAAGAATGAAGTGGCACGACAGATATATCAAAACAAAGACATTTCGCAAGGGAGATTGGGCATTACTTTTTGACTCCAAGTTCAAATATTTCAAAGCAAAGTTCACAACACACTGGCTAGGCCCATATGAAATTGATGAAATCTTCGACAATGGAGCAGTAAAGATCAAGACAATTGACCAGGATTCCACCTCCTTTATAGTGAATGGACATAGGCTCAAAGTTTACAATAGGCCTATCAGTAAAGAAGCATTTATGAAACAACTGACAGAAGATACAGAACTGGAAGTCATGGCACACCAAGTTCAGCCATCTTCCAGTCCTGTAGTTGAATAAAAATGAAAATTAAAAAAAAATTAAAAATAAATAAAAATAAAAAAATAAAAAAAAAACATAAAAAAAAAACATAAAAAATAATAATTTGTTTGCTAGTGAAAACCAGGCAACTGGCACTATGCAAACATGAATTCTCTCTTGGGAAAATCAGAACCAGCTTGCTCCTATCTATAAGCTACTATATATTCTCTTTAAGGCCTACATAATTTCAAATCTGGTACTCCATCAATGATTGACTTGAGGACAGTGATTCTTTAAACAAGGAGACATATTAGATCTTTCTGCTTTAAGAAAAAACTGTGCAGAAGGAAACTTATGTCTGTCAGCAGAGAGGATGAAAAAAAATCATCTAGAGGGACACATGAGACTACCAATATCAAAACAACCTGCATATTATGTTAGCGGAGACAGAGGGACTGAAACCAAGCGGAATGCTACAAAGGACTTTGTTCAATTCAGAACAGACATGAAAACAAGAACGTAAATTGCTGATTCATCTACAACATCTGACTTCATTCCACCTGTACAAACATCATCCAGGGAAGTATATATATAGTCATTTTGTGCTTGAAATTCAAATTTTTTTTAGGAATTTTTAGTTTTTGTTAAGTTAAAGTTAGTACCTGAGGATATTCAATATTCCCTATACATATCCTATATTCATTATTCCTATACATATCCTATATTCATTATTCCTATACATATCCTATCTTCATAATACCCTATACATATTCCATTTCATTCATATACACATTTCTTATATATATTCCCTATAATCCTAAGTATTTTTCTTGAGCAAAAGACCAAGCTAGGACAACTTTCTCCACCTGCATACACAAATCAAGCATTAGTATGGTGATGATTTTAAACATGACCTAAGATGGTCATTTTAAAATCATAAAAATGTGCATAAAAACCAAAACAAATAATGCGCTATATGAAAATTATATACCATAAGTGTAAATAAGGAATGCGAATTGAACGCAAAGGATATAAGGTTAATACGCATAAGAGATAAGGTCAATGGCATATAATTAATGTGCATATGGTATAAACATAGGCAAAGGTATATGGCGCATATAAAATGAAGGATGAGTATAATGGTTATGATTTGGTTGACAGACTTGACAGAGTAAGGTATAATGATAATGGCATATACAACGCAGGAGTATCATTGCACGAAAGGGCACGGCGGAAGTAATCAGTTCATGCAGAAGGTGGTGATGATACGGGTGTATCATTCAAAGTGAAATGCGTTGGTGCATATCATAGCACACGACGATGGGAAATCAACGTGCACGGTGGTGACAATACAGCGTGATAATTCAAACATAGCGTGCACGGTGGTGTGATAAAACAGCCATGTCATTCAAACATAGCGTGCGCAGGTGGTGCTGTACGTGTATATAGTTTAAACATAAAACAAGGCGGTGGTATCCTCATGACATAGTCGGTCGACTGGTCAAAGAGGACAGCCATACCAACCTCACATCATAACGCCATCAGGCACGGTACAACCATGAACTCGGTCCATTCATGACTTTCAACCTCATTCCTCATTGCCAGAGCTCAGAAGGAAGGCGTTCTGAAACAAAACATTGATCTGAAGAGAAGAGAAGGCGGTTGAAGCAGCGGAATAGTGAAAATCGCTCCGGGGAAAGCAAGAAGGCGGATTTAAGGTAAGAAATTGCTCCGGATTCGACGATCAGAGATCACAGATTTCCAGGATTGAGTCAGGTAACAGTGAAGTTCATTAACACTCAGCGATTATGGAATATTGTTTGACATTAATTTTTGGATCCCGTGTTTTGACACCAGCTCAGTTAACCGAAACAGTAGGGATTTGGAGCGCCGGTTACACTCCACGCGTTCGTTGACAGTCAGGTAACTTCAAACCCGGGATTATCTCCAGATCGACAGAACTTAAGGATTGCTAATAGTGCAGCATTTTGAGGAAAATCCGTTGCATGAGTAACAAGTTTTAAGTGAAGTAGTATGGCAGAGGGTTGTTGAATTGCGCACTAAGCCGTGTTCCTCTGAAGTATGCGCACCAATATTTTCACAAACAGTTAGTGTGTAAATGAAAAAAAAACGCCATAAAACATTTTGCTGCCAATGCGTTTTGTTTTGACAGGGATCGGATACCTAATGGTCATTGAATTATGGTTGAAAAAGAGAGTCGGGTTCGTTGAAGCCATGTTGAGGCCGAGAGCTTGTTGCATAGTTGCATTTTTATGATGAGTCTGCACGAAATTTTTGTTTGCAAACACCTTTGCTTAAGTCCAAACAGTGCGAAAAATTTCGATTAGGCCGAGAGCACTCTTTGATTTTTCTTAATTTTTTTTATATATATACACAAGTAAATCATGATTGTGTGGTTTGTGATACTGTGTGTATTTAATAAAAAAAAACAGAGACCAGTGTATTAACAGAGATATACAGGTGTTGCTTGTATTCAACAGGGAATTCAGAAGAGTGTTATTGCAAGGGAATATATCAGAGGTTAAAAGTGCAGAGTTGAGTTGAGTCCGAAGAGGAAGGTAAGCTTCTTTGCTTACTGAATTTCATTTTAAAAAAAAAAAAAAAATAGTCATAATTTTTATTAAAATGAAGTTAGTAACAGCAGAAGCCTACATTGATTGGTTTACAGAAACAATGGCAAACAGGGTAGAGCCAAAATTTCAAATAGAAAGCTGGGGAAAAGAGACCATAGAAAAACTCTATCAGGCAGGAATGATAGGCTTTCTACAGAAATTTAATGGCCATTCTGAGGAGATAACCAAAGATTTTATAAAGAATTTTAATCAAGACCAAACTCGAATAGGAGAAATCATTGTTCCAGTAACCCAAGAATACTTGTCCAAAGCCTTAGATTTGCCAATGTTAGGAGAGAAGTATTACAAAGGGCTACACTTCAAGGAGAAAGCATGGACTTTCTTCCTTGAGAAAAACCGAAAGGGAACATTTGATAGGACAAAAGGTATACCCAGGGAATGGTTTAATGAGCCATGGAGAGAATTGGTCTTGATTATTCAAAAGTTTTTAACTTGTGACCGAGGATATAGTGTTGCCCATTTATATCATGTTAAACTTCTACAACACATTAAGGGGGAAGATAGGATTAATTTACCTTATTTCCTATATAAAAGCCTCTTAAGAATGATTGAAACAGCAAGACATGAAAACAGGCTTAAGGCAGGACAAATGTATCATCAAGGATTGATTAAAATCCTAGTTGAATATCAAGTAAGATTGCAGGGCATAGTGTGGAGAGAATTCATGGTTAAAAATCATTTTACTGAACAGATTACAGAGGTGCAAGAGAAAACAGAGCAGGAAAGTAAGGGAGTGATGAATTCACCCGTATATCCTAGAACAAGAGCCAAACAGCAAAATAACATGGCTATGGATTATGAAATATCTGTGATGTCTATTCCCAAAAGATTTACAAACAAAAGTCCCATCAATTTAGACAGGGAAGAAGAAACATATTTTCCAAGACCACAAGAAGAAAATAACATTCCACAAGAAGAATTTGATAGGGATTCTACCTATGATGATGAAGTAGCTGCATCATTAATGAAAACAACTCAGGATTTTGAAAAAGATGGGAAAATCAAGGATTTAACTGATCAATTAGAAATTAGTAAAATTGTGGAAAAACAGTTAGAAGAGGAGAACAAAGCAAACAAGAAAGAAAATGCTAAATTGATCAAAACAAATGAAAAATTGAAAGAAGACTTGGGGAGATTAAAAAGGAAGAATGATCTAATTTCTAAACAAGCATTTAAATGGTTGAAGGAAAAGAACATGTGGCAGGCCAAGTATGAAAAGCAGAAGGTTAAAGCAACTTTGTTTAAAGAACGACATGACACAGGTTTAGATTGTTTGGCAAGGGCAGCACAACAGGAAGCATCAACCGGTACAACATCTACTTCAGAAAGAAGAAGGTCAAAGAGGAACAGGCAAGCATGGGGACATGCTTGATGATAAGCAAGGGAGAGATGTTGGGCCTTAGTTTTGGTCTTATTTTGCTCAAAGAAACTTATTTATCCATCTATTTTCCATCCATTTTCCATTCATTTATTCCATTTTGACATATATTTGATATCTATTCAGGTATTTAATTTTAATTTTCCAAATTCTAAAGTTTTTATGAAAGTTTGATTTTTAGTGCAAAATTGGCTGATTCAGAAATTCCCGTAATAGCTATATGGTTGATATGGTTGCAGGACACTTGGGCACGAGTTGAATGCATGGATGGACAACTTGGCAACTAGGACTAAGCCACATATGCTTAGTTCGAACAGAACAAGCTTTATTAGGCCCATTTAGTTCTAGTCAATCATGACTAGTCATTCAGAAATCCCATAGAAATAGGGCAGTTTTGAGATTCTATGGGATTGACCATATTTCTTGGGATAAGAATAATGAATTCGACTTAGATAGGTGGATGAGAAGTAGATGGGTTTGTTTGAGTAAAAATAGGTCAGTTTGTTCATGAGACTTCTTATTTAAAGCCAAAGCTTTGATGGCTTATGTATTAGGATTATTATTGACTTATATACTTTTATATTGTGACAATTTTGGATTGAGAAGTTAATTTGAAGACTTGTGCTGTTATCATTTTGCTGTTCAATGTTATGGATGTGTGACTGAAGTTAAGCTTCTGAGATCATTTATCAAGTGTGCAAGGCAAGGGTGGAAGGGCCCCCATTCCAAGCTAAGTACACTTTCTTGTTAACTAGTTTTATTTCCTTGTAATCTGGTTATTGTAGAACTGGTTTTTCAAAGCTTTACTTCAGATTGCTTCATGATTCATGCATAATGATTGATTTTATTAGTTCATAGCTTATTCATCACTTTATCAAGCTGGAAAAACAGGTGTTCAAGTTGAGCGTCCCTTCTACTAAAATGATGAATTAAAACTAGTTTCCTTTGTTTATGTGCAAGTAGTTTCTTATTGAGATTTTGATATTGAGATGAATGAATTATGATGGAATACCTTATGTGTCTCTTAAGTTAAGAGTTTCTTTCATTAATAATTTATCCATCTTAAGTTCTTGGTTTTAATCTCTGATTCATTAAGTGGTAATTGAGGTGAAAGTGGATTTCTTGAGTCAAGAACCATTTCAATATTATTCCTCTTTTAAAACTAATTGAGTTAGAGTTATAGAATATATTACTTTTCAAAGATATCTTCAAGGTTGATTATATCCGATCTTCACATATAGTGATCTTGCCTCAAAGCATAAACAACCCGGATTGATAATAAATATTGTGTTAGTTTAGGTACATAAATTAGCTCAACAATGACATTCAATATGTTGATGTTGATCCATCATTAGGGGAATTTTGAGGTCTAAAATGGGCCTCCTAAGGAAATTATAAAATAATAGTGGAAATAATAAAATAAGATTTGATTACATCATTAAATTTTAGAGGGAAAAAAGAAAAAGTACTTTTTCAACTTGTATTTTCAACTTATCTCCCAAATATTTTACTCAAATTTCGAGCGGGAGTACTCGTTGGATGCAAAATTTAATTCCTCATCCAAGGAGTACCCATGTTGCATACTTTCGATGGACCCTGCTATACAAAAAATGTGAAATACATTAAAAACGTTATTGCAATCACATTTTTTCATGTATTTCACATTTTTCATGTAGTAGAGTCCATCGAAAGTATGCAACATGGGTACTCTTTAGATGAGGAATTAAATTTTGCATCCAAAGAGTACTCCCACTCAAAATTTGAGTAAAAACTTTGGGAGATAAGTTGAAAAAGTAGTTTTATTATTTTATTATTTTTAATATTTTTACCCTTTTACTTTAAAAATGGTGAATCATCCCCCATGGTTGACATCATCATCTTGAATCCTACTAGTTATTATAAAGTTTATTTTGGTTGTAAATTTTTCTTAGGAGGCCCATTTTAGACCTCAAAATTCCCCTAATGGATTCACATGATGATGTCAAGAGGCAACAAGAGATCTTATTGCTTTGGCTTTTACTGGGGGACTTTGGTCCTACATACTCCCCTACTTTGCATGAAAGTGTTGGAGGATGGCAGCAAGAGGCATTCCTCCGATGCCTCTTACTTGGAGAGTATGGACACCATACTTGGTATTTTGATGGTGTGGTGTGGAAGCAGGGAGCATTGCTACGTTGGTTACTATTGGGATAATATGGTTTGACATATTTAACTACCCATGTGTCTCTACTTCTTCTTTTGCACAATGTTGGGATAATTCTTGGATCCAACAAGGCCAACAGGGCTAAGGATGGAGGCATGAAAAGCCTCTCTTTACTTCATGTAGCATGGGATGGAGGTATACTTTGTGAGTTGAAGCTTTCCATTGGTGGAAGGAACCATCTATATTTATGTATCTCATGTATTGTGGAGGGTGTTGGAGAGCTTATGGTTATCACTTGGAGCTTCATGATTGAGGAGGGACATCTAGCTACACAGTTAGAGGTCACTCTAGACATTCTAGAGAGACAACTTTGGTGCTCGGCATACATAACTCATTTCAGAAAATGGGGAGAGCTTCCTTGTGTGGATTCCATTTGGAGGGGGGGGGAATTCTCTAGCATCTACTTTTTCAGATGCTTAAGGACAAGAAACATTTTTTCGAGGAGGACTGTAATATTCCAAAATTTTCACATGTTTATTTGGAATATTAAAGTCTTGATAAACTTAATTAATTAAGTAAATAAAGGGGTGGAGGGACCCATAATCCTCAAATATGAATAAAATCCACTTTTGATGTGTGTATGTGGATATTCTAGATCTAGATCTAAAACATGGAGTAGTGGAGCAGCTCCATTAATGATAAAGGAGTGGAGATCGTGTCTCATTTATGAGATAGATCATGGAGGATGAAACAGTCAAATAAGATCATGGATCTTAAATGTAAAATCATGAGGATATTTTAAGAGGTGAACTGAGATCATAATGCATTCAAAGAAGGATCATAAATCACTTATGATAAGATAGTGGAGGAAGTGATGCATTTAATGCACACATGATGGATAGGGTGATCACCACATGTAGACATGATGGAGGACATGGAGAAACAACAAATTCAACCATGGAGACTTATGTCCATAAGCACAGCGTAGTTATGGAGAGGGCCTAGGCTATAGAAGGCTCACATTCTATATAATGAAGGTGAAGGCACAATAGAAGGCAGGTTTGGATACTTGGATTATTCTTTGATCTATTTAGATATGGATTTGTCTTAGGACATTTCTATGCATGCTTGAGTTGTTTAGCTAAGTATGCAGTGTTGTTTAGCACAAGGTTTTTCCGAGCGGAAATCCCACCCTTACCCATGGGGGACTAGTGTGCCTACTCTAGGAAGGTTTTCTATTGAGATGTATTCCTCATCAAGCATTGGTGCCATCTTCAAGAGGTTTTTTCTAGCATTCAGCTAGGAAACTGGTGGAGGATTCATCCTACCACTTTGTTCTTCAGATCCAGTATTCCAGGAGCAGCAGATCTATATCCAGCATTCAGGCCATTGGGTTTTACCTCCATGTAGCAGTATTCCCTTCAAGGATTGCGCAGTTCAGTCTTGTAGATCTATCGGAGGAAGAAAGTGTTCAGCATTCCAGCTGGAAATCCTGTGAGGGATCATATCCTCGCATTGTATCTATTGTTTCCATCATCTCGGAGCTATATTGACATATCTAGTAGTAGGCTATTGAGCCTCCCTTTCTTAAAACACATTTTTCTGAAGTTTTTGTTCATCCAGCAGCTATTTTCAGTAAAGGGTATTGGAGGAGCTAGATCTTGAGCTTTTAGCCCAAGGATCTAGTGAAGGGATCATCCCTTATTGCATAGAGCTGATTGTACATCCTTCCAGCTATCATATCTTTAGTTCTTGCAGCAAATCTACATACCCAGCAACTACATAGTGCAATCCCTAAGAGGGTTGTTTTCTTAGATTGACAAATCTGAGAAACCCTTTCTGGGTTATCTTGGGTATGCATCATAGACATCGGATCTCAGCTAGTTCCAACATCATCGGAGCTTCCATACTACCTAGATCTGACTTTCTATCTTTCTGGTAGTTGTAGTCCCAACAGTTGCAGTAGGGACAGTGCATTTTACCTTCCATCAGTTCAGCATTTACGCAGTCCCTCTTGTGGGATCATTCCAGGGTCACTCTAGGCCATATCTTTGGCTTGAGTGTCTCATATTTTGAGCACTATTGTACTGGTTTTTCCACCTCCATATAATAAAATGGCTCAGCTATTTTTGTGCATTCTGTTGTGTATTTATATTTATTGTTTAGTTTATTGCAGTTCTTATATTGTGTTTTAGTATCAATGCATTATTCCATTTTGGGATATTACAACCAACCAAGAGTGCTGAAATTTTTATGTTTTTAATTTATACTTTTTCCACTACCTGAGGGTTGATATAACTTAAATTTTCTACTGGATCAAGTAAAACAAACATGGGTTGGTCAGAGACGATACCTTCAATTTCAATCATGATTGATTGATGTTGAGTTTGTCTTCCTTTGATCTTTTTGTGCTTGTCGTGGCCTTCCCATTCTCATTCTTCTGCTAGTTTTTTTTACTGATTGATCCTGTATTTTAATTATTGGTAGCACAATCATGCTTTTCGAACAGTCTCATTCATAGTTTTAGAATTTTCAAAGTCAATTCTTTTTTTTCAGATGGTAGGAAACCAGTTTAGAAATCGGTGTACTTTGGCGTTTTCTTCCCTTATGTATGGCACATAAAGAAGTAAGTTATTGGATTTTGTCACAAATTCCTTGATAGTGAGTTGTCCCAGCCTTATCTCATACATTTTCCTTTGCTCTATCATCATAATACCTCACACTAAGTTATCTAGAATTAAATTTCTCCTTAAATTCTTCCCATGACAGTTTTTTTCATCAAGCAATTGTATGATTTTGGTCTCTTCCCACCACAGTGTGGCTTTACCTTTCAGCTGGTAAACTGCCAATATTGCTTTTATATTACTTCTGTTTCATATACCTGGAAGTATTTGACCATGTTCAGGAGCTATGCTTCTTCCTTAATTTTGATCTTGAATCAGATTCTTCCCCACTCTCAAGCCTCTCTGATTTGGGTTCTGTTTCATTTTGAAGACTAGACTTGGAGGTTAATTCCCTTGTCAACCTCTCTTACTCAATACTGGCCTCCGAAAACAGTTAATTGCTAGTTCTTAGTTGAACCATTTCTTTCTACAGATTCTTTATAATTTCCAGCATTTGAGCATTTCGATCTGATAGGGCCCCTCCACCCCCAGTTCTACATACAACTCTTCTTTGTCAGTCATGACAGTAGCTGTAACTTTTCTGCACTAAATTCTGATACACAAATATCAATTAGTATTCATAAATACCAATTTTAAATGACTTTGACAGCAGAAAATTTTTCCCTGTGTTGGGACCCATAAGCCCAGAGTTTTAATATGGGCTCTGACACCACTTGTAACAACTCCCACTAACAAAAAAATTTATTTATTTTTTCTAGCTACTAATTCTGGTTCGTTTTACCATTATTTTCATTGTGTTTGTACAATTTTAATTTATTGGTGGATAGTTTATTTAATTTCCTATGGTATTCCCTAGCCTCCACAGGATAAGTACGAATACCACATGCATGGTGGATTCATTTAACTCTTCATTACGTTTTCTTCTGTCACAAAATTTATGTACTTATAATGTCCATCACATGGCTTCACGTGATCTCGAATACATCTCCAGGCCACATGTACGTCAGAGATCGAATGCTAATGAATGGTGGATATTTCGTCCTCGAACCCTAAGGCTTTTGGACTACTCCCCGTGTTACTCATTCGACATTTTATTTAGTTTCCGTTAGAGGTAGTAGATTTCTCTTACAACTGAATTATGCCTAATCGCACGCTGGTAGGAGGAGTTTATTTCGACCAGCACTATAATCGGCATTTTCCAGCTTTTCTTATTATGACTATGGCTATTCCAGCCTAAGTCAATTTAGAAATATCTCTTGAAATCGATTTTACAGTGATTTTCAACACTTCGACCGGTTCTCTTTGTATTTGGAAGGTATGTCCATTTCCTTTTATGAAATTCCTATTCTTATTCATTTTTTCCATATTTTTCATACTTATTCCCAGTATATTACAATATAAATCTCATTGTTTACTTATTTACTGAGTTATTCTCTTGGTAATGATTTTACAGATTCATTGCTCTATTATGGGTGTGTACGCCTGGTCTCCCTCAACCAGCATATTGAAATTCCAGCAATTTGATAAAGAGGTAACTTCAATAGAGACATTTCTCTCTCTTACCCAAATTCCTCGAATGCATAACTACCCAATTATCTGCATAAATGTTATTTCATTCCTCGTAAATACAATGGGAATTTTTCTCATTTAATTTTCGTCAATATTAATTTCTGAGGGCAGTTCGATTTACGCATTTATCTTAATGTTTGTAGATGGGTAGGCATACCCTAGTAATTTCTACGGCATGTTCAAATTCTTCGTTATTGTGAATATTTCCTTACTTCCTATTTGAATTGGGGTATTCTTCAGCCCAAAAGGTAAGTCACACTGGAATACATTCTCGCCTTATGGTACTTTCCACAAAGGTTTTCTCTTATTTCAATATAGTTATTTTTCATTGAATTCGAACATTTGTTTTAACACAAAATCCCTAATTTTTTGTGTTTTGGTTTTTCGTTTATGAAATAGATAAGGGGTTTCGTGATTTGATAAAGTAAAACTAGGTTTATTGTTTCTCTTTTCCAGTCTATTTCAAAATGTTAGATAATGAAACCACCTCTGTATTTTCGTAGGAATAGTTTTTCCTTACCCCAACTCTATTGGATGGAAACTATATCCGTCTATATATATATCTACATATATATGCCGAAATGTTTGTAATTATTTTTCCATTAATTATCTGCATACGATTTCAGTACCTTTTCTCTTACGTTAGAAAGAGGTTTCTCAACTCCTCTGTGCTTCGTCAGTATGTCTCTATCCTACTACTTTTCATCAATTTGATTCCAGAATTTTTAAATAGATTTTCGTATATTTTGGAACTATAATGTATCCTTCAGCACGTATATTATATAATTATGGTCTTTTATAATTTTTCACAGCAATTAACTTGTGGTTGAAATCATTCTGGTTGAGACTGAGACATTTATAGTGTTTTGAATTATCATTACTTTTACACTTTTGAATTGAATTATCCTCGTATTTCTTAGAATTTATAATTGTTTCGTCAGAAGAATCCAGCCCTTGTTTTTCCAATTTGTATATTCGTCGATTCTTCTTTGTGCGGGATAAGTTTTTTTTTAACTTCTAACTAACAAAAGTTTATTTCATAGTGTATTTAAATATAATTTCTAGCATGCTACTTGATAAAATCATATGATGCATCTGCGTATATTCTGGGTTTTTCTTGTTCCATAATTCTAATTTTTTTTATATCTCAATTAATTTATTTTTAGAAATAATTAAATGAATTTTCCACATTCATAATTTCTGGATTGATCACTTGTATTCCAGATCATTATTTGATTCACTAGAATATTTATTATTGAATATTATTTTATGCCACTCCTCATAGTACTAGTTCTCTAATATTTCATTTTCAGAATATATTTCATATTTTCGTTTTATGTAATACTCCTTAAATATTAATAATTTTTATCAGGATTTATAAAGATTATTAAAGTAGCCTTCCATATACTCAGGTTTGAATATCCTTGTATTTTATTTACATGTAACCGTAATTTGTTAATTTCAGAAGGTAATCACATAACATTTAGATCCTTTATATTTTCTGACACTAACATGGGTAACTCTTACCCAGATTGTCATCATTTTTCGAAGTTGGATCAACACTTATTAAATTCTGAATACTTCTTTTCCCATGTCGGAATTAGGATATACTCAGAATTATACTTTAATACTTTTATGTATTTATTAATGTGATTCACTTTAGTTATTCTTACAGTCTTTCTTATTGTAAGTGCCAGTAGAAATTCACAATTTGAAGAGTAATTTACAGGTATCCTTCCTTACCTTATATACTCGTAATTTTTATTTTCTAACTTCATTAATGATTTCTAACTTCAATTTCATTGCTTATTTCAGGTTTGATATGATATCTTCTACAGTTGTGATATCCATCTCTATCATCAATCAAAGTATCTGACAAACAATATTCTTAATTTTAGGTCGGTCATTAGACCAATGAAGACACTACCACCATATACTCCACTCTACATGTCTTATTTTTATTATTTAATATTTTTCTAGGGTTGTGACCCTACTATAATTTTAACATCATATTGTACAATTAAAACATTATTATGTTGAACATATTCATCTTCAATTCCTCTTGAATATTTTGAATTGACATTTATGTATATGAACTTGAGATAATATAGATTTTATATTTATCTATATTATGTTAGTACATGTATGTTTTAGATTTGAATTTTTCTTAGTTTAATATATTTTCTACTTGATAGCATATATGTGATCTAAATGGGAAATGGCATCCACCCATGATATTCATCTACCCATGTTATCCATCCACCCATGGAATTTTCCCATGGTATTGTAAATGGAATCCACCCATGGTATTCATCCACCCATTGTATTTATTCGCCTATGGTATTGTAAGTGACATCTATCCATCATATTCATTCACCCATGGTATGTATCTACCCATGGTATTCATCCACACATGGAATTTACCCATGGTATTGTAAGTGGTATCTACGCATGGTATTGACCCATGGTATCCACCTATGGTATCTACCCATGGTATTGTAACTCAAAAAAGGCTATAAATAACAAGCCTCACTTTGTAAAAGGACAGATTGTCCACCACAATGCAGCTTCTACAGTTATTCCTTGTTTTAATAAAACAAGTTTCTTTGTGGTTTTATTTGTTGTGTGTGTTGGCTCCCTGTAATTCTAGCAGATTGGTGAGACAAAGCTGCAGGGAGAACATTGGAACCACTTTGGGATTCTAGGATCTAGCCTTCCTGAATCCGGAGAGGGATCTCTCTATAAGTGCAAATATTGATTTATCTTTAAGGCTTTTGGGTATGATATTAGGCTAGTTATTAAGAACAAGGGTTTTTTTTGGGTTTTGGATGGTTGAGCATGGATTTTAGTTGAGTGGAAATTCCTAAAATGAAAGAGTTCCAAAGGGGTGAAGGTATAAGAAATCAGAACAAGATTTGGTTGATAGGATAGATATGAAGTTGGTTTTTGGTCCATTGGGCTATGGATTCATAAAAGGTTTTAATTGTGCAACAGCTTCAAGAGTGCTCCAAGGGGCAAGTCATCTATATCACAAGATATTTTAGATTAAATGATGGAATGGAAAAACAAAAATGTTGAAGGGGTGGAAGAAGACAATAATTTCAACTAGGATTTATCAGTCTTTCCGAACAAGAAAATCATTTTAAGTAACTGTTTAAAACCAACCAAAGGATAGGGCTAACCATAGACTTCTTTGGACAAGCTTGTATTGAAGCTAACTTATCAGACAAACAATCCAGTAATCCACATAATTACTTTTAGAAGGGATGAAAACAGATAAGAAAAAAAAGTGCAGCCTAAGATCAGATAAGATACTTTTAAATCTAAACTGCAGCATACTCTTAGGGAAACTTTCAAAACTACCTTTGGAGAAAGAAACTAGAAGACTGGGAAAACCATAAAATTTTCTAGTCTAACTTTACTAAGTATATAATGAAAATATCATTTAATAACTTCTTTTCAAGTTTTGCACATCAAGACAAGGACAAACCAACATTCCTTGTTAATGTTTACACTTAACTTAAGACCTTCTTAAACACACAATTTGGAGGGAAACATTGAGATAAATCTTATCAGTCAGAGAAGGGTACTGTAAAAATTAAATCCTAACTCTATGCTTGTTATTCTTTATCAGAGAATAAGTGGACAAAATAGCATACATGAAAGGAAAACAATAACACAAAAATAAGTACTTCACCAGTGATATAGACCAAGATCCCAAGAATCAGTTTGTATATTGATGTCAATTCAGTTACAAACTTCAAGTCAAGTGTTTCAGTACAACAATCATCTTCTCTTCTCAACCTAACTTATTTGATCACAAACAGAGCTTCAAGAGCCTCTGAACACTATTTACATGTAGAAAGTTTCGAGCACAAGTATTATATCAAATTTCAGCAACCAACCCTTTACAACGTGCTCCTCAAGAAGATTTTATAGGAAAATGAGGAGGTGGGATAAGAGAAAAGATCTATAAGTTCAATTAATATAGTTTAATGCTTCTCGGCCTTTGAGGGGCTCAATGGAGAAACTTTCTAATATTTCCTCTGTATTAATTGGTTTACATTAAGTATTAAGCTTGCTAGGAAGATTTTGTTGACTTTAAGGCTCTTTTTTATCCTTGTAATAACTCTGCTGACAGTTTAAATTAGTTTCTTTGATTCGAAATAACTATTAAACTGTCTTGAGGCAAATATATTATGTTCTGGCAATAACTAGGCCTCTTTTAATGCTTTGAGGCTGCAGGTGGATTTTGGTAGCAGGTGAGGATTTAATTAACCTTTGATGTGGTGGTGGAGGCTTCTTGGACTGATAGATATTATTGTTTTAACCTAAAACACCTTTAATTTACTTGAGTTCTATGTTTTAGGCTTAATGAAGCCTAATTTCTGTCTTCTGGTCTTCAAACTGTCTTTAATTGTGGATCAGATCTTTGATTAATCGAATTAATGAGTCAATCCTTCAAAAACTGTGTTAAAACCTTGAATTTTTTCACTTCTGCTTTAATTTCATACTGTCAAACTGATACTCTTCAGCTGTGGTGTTTTTTGTGTTTCCATTGTTGTTGCAGACCCGCAGAGGTTGTATAAAGGCATCAATGCTCATGAGGCACTGTTAAAACATAATTTGGAACCTCATGAAAATATCTCTTTTACAAATAAGGGCCTGGGGGGTCGTCACCCCTGGCCTTTTCTTTCCTTTTAAAATAATGGAAAATCCTTTAAAACCCTGAAAAATACACAAAAAGTTATAAAAATCCTGCGGGGAAAAGGTTTAAATGGCTTTGGAGGTTTTAGGTTTGAGCATGGTCGTTGGATGAATAGAACCAATACTCAAGATTGCTTGTTGGGGTCAAAAGGAGAGGCGGTTGGGTAAACGGTGGTTGGATTAAGTCCGGGCCGTTAGATCAGATTGATCAACGGCCAAGATTAATCGGGTTAATATGATGCAAAGGGGGTAATATTATGATAAAATGGAAGAAATCGTGAAGAAAATGGAAGAAAACCTTTATTGACAGCGAAAAAGGGCTTTAATGAAAATAGGGGTCGCAGAAATATCTGGGTCGTTGGATTAGTTTAACCAATAGAGATCAACGGCAGAGATCCTTCAGATTTCATCGCATCGGGGGAAATAGTGACGAGAGGGAGAATGGAATTTTCGATGTGATGGGAGTGATAATGGATTGAGCGATGCGATGGCATCGCATTGGGGATTTTGCGATATGCGATGGTTAACAAAATTACAGGGAAAAAACTTCCGATGCGATGGTTTAAAAATGTAAAACCTTGCGAATGGGAAAATACACAGGAAAATAGGGAAAAATGAGTGAAATTGGAGGTGATTAATGGTGGGACCCGGCAGGTGGAGGGCGATTAGACGTGAGTCGTTGGATCTCAGGAGGAGATCAGCGGCAGAGATTAAAATATGATCTTTTGGGAAGGTCTGATGGAAGAAATTAAAAAAGGGAACGCGATGCAATATGGGCCATCAATTTAGATCAGATCGGACAGTCGCGATTGGATCAGAGGATCACAATCGGGGGAGACAGAGGGTGACACACTAAAAAATTCTGATTTGGTGATGGTGCGATTGAGCGCCAACCGTCCGATCTCGAACAAGATCAACGATGGAGATTAAATCGGTAGGGGAAAGATGGGGGAAAATGAGCGGATAGTGTTGGAATCTAGAACGTTGGATCAGAATGGATGAATGGCGGAGATCGGATCAGGGATCGGAAATTGGGGCAACAGGAAGTGGCGCCTTAAGAAATCTCTGTTTGGCGATGGTACGATGTAGAGATAGTCGTCGGATCTGGAGGGGAGATCAACGGTCTATATTCAATTAGCTGGGTTGAAAAAGGGACAAGGTGGGCATGGTGAGATACAAGCTTTGGCTGTTAGATCTATACAGATCAACGGCTAAGAATGTCGCATGGGTCTACAGACCAAAGCTTCATCGCATCGGGGAAATGCAGTTATCAAAGAAAATGCGCCCATATGAACGATCCGATTGCGATAAGCGCCCGGGGCATTAGCACT
Organism: Pinus albicaulis; assembly: GCA_034641835.2. Lineage (NCBI taxonomy): Eukaryota > Viridiplantae > Streptophyta > Pinopsida > Pinales > Pinaceae > Pinus > Pinus albicaulis. Next base: position 213,766,494 of record CM076575.1, on the reverse strand, counting down.
TTCTTCCAGCGCCGGGTCACATGGTGGGGAAGTGGTTTAGGGCTTAGCCGAAAGGGGCTTAGGCCTATAATGTGAAAGTGGGTTTTTTACGATTTTTCAAGGATTTTCAAAGGATTTTGGGGGTTTCGATAAGGTTTAGAAATGAGGTTTAAACCTAATTTAAAGGGAATTTATGAAGGGAAATGGAGGAAAATGAGAAAAAAGGAGGATTTTTATGAGTAAAAGGGGATAAAAATGGAGGTTAATTATGAGTGAAAGTAGGGGTAAAAATGAGGGGAAAATGGGGTTTTGTAGCAGTCTTTTTCTTTGGTAAACAGCAGATTTTTTAGTGTTTATGAGGGAAACAACAGTGAAGGTTTTTCTGAAGGAAAAATAAACATCATTAAGGCTTCAAGAACTCACAATTTGAAAATGAATTGTTTCTTGAAGTCTAGAAAAGATCTAGCCACCATTTGGTATGACAAATTTTTATAGGTGGCTAACAGTGTGCTCTCTCTTTTTTCTGGCATTGTAATTTTGTAGATATTGTCAAATCCATTTCAATTTTTTAGATCTTGGGGGCCTCCCCCAAGATCTGGATCAGTGGTATCAGATTCAAGCTACGAATCCATGGGAATGAGTGTTTAAAGCATATTTCAGTTTCAATGTTTTGCAGCAATATTCAGCAAACTCCATGAATTTTTTGGGCGACGAGTTTGCAGATCAAATATGAAGCTTTTGGTGAAATAATTACAAAATAAAAATACCATATTTGGATTCCTTGCAAAAAAATACCCAAATTCAAAAAACAAATCATCCAAATTGGATTTCAGATGAAGGAGATATCGATCATTCAAAATCAGTAATGTTGCGGAAATTTTTCTGACGAAAATTCATGGACAGTGGCTCTCTTGTAATTTATTGTAGTTTTAAGTGCAAAATTTTAGATAAATTGCTACAGCTCTGAGCTCTCCTTAAAAATCACCTAATTTGAAAAAAAAATCAGTCGAATCAGAGTCCGGACAAGGAAGTTATCGATGATTTAAAATCAGCTATTTTTTTAGAAATTTTGTCACGGCGGGACAATTTTCCAAAAACATGTTATAATAAATATTTTGAGTTACATTGATCGAGTTATGCTCATTTTAAATCTGGAGCAGCATTCAAAGCGGGTTCCCTTTGGATACCTACCCTCCCACCCCACTTTAGTAGGCCCCTGCTTCACATTCATCAGTTTCAGCATAGCAGTATTCATCTTGGTTTATTTGGATATGTGCCCTCCCACCCCAAGCAATGTAGGCACCTGCCACTTCATCAAAAATCATCATCACGGTTATGGGTCAACTACACAAAACCATTCTCATCAAATTCCATTTGTTAGGCTGCACACTGTCAATATCACAGTTGGTCACAAGCATTACAGGGTATCTCTATCCTCGGATCTTCGTTCATCACGGTTATGGGTTAACTACACAAAACCCTTCTATTCAGTAACTCTTCATATTCAACAAAGGCTTCTCAGGAGGGAAGTTCACGCAATGGGGACCATTTCTTCTTGAGGGAGGAATGATCTAAATGGGAAATGGCATCCACCCATGGTATTCATCTACCCATGTTATCCATCCACCCATGGAATTTTCCCATGGTATTGTAAATTGAATCCACCCATGGTATTCATCCACCCATTGTATTTATTCTCCCATGGTATTGTAAGTGACATCTATCCATCATATTCATTCACCCATGGTATGTATCTACCCATGGTATTCATCCACACATGAAATTTACCCATGGTATTTTAAGTGGTATCTACCCAGGGTATTGACCCTAGTATCCACCTATGGTATCTACCCATGGTATTGTAACTAAAAAAAGGCTATAAATAACAAGCCTCACTTTATAAAAGGACAGATTTTCCACCACAATGTAGCTTCTACAGTTATTCCCTGTTTTAATAAAACAAGTCTCTTTGTGGTTTTATTTTTTGTGTGCTCTCCCTTTTTTTGGCATTATAATTTTGCAGATATTATCAGATCCATTTCAATTTTTTAGATCTTGGGGGCCTCCCCCAAGATTTGGATCAATATGCAACCTCTAGTTTACATTCATATTTGAAGTTTATATCAACATAGATAATTTACATATATGCATCTTTTACATTCATATCTGAGGTGAGGCCCCCAAGATCTGGATCAATATGCAACCTCTAGTTTACATTCATATTTGAAGTTTATATCAACATAGATAATTTACATATATGCATCTTTTACATTCATATCTGAGGTTTATATTGGCAAAGATAATTTACAAATAAGCATCTTACTATATTAAGACTGATATTTATTTTCAGTTTATTTCCATACTTAAAATTTGAAATAAACATCAGATTTAGACCCTGGGAAAGGGTTTAAAGGTTTTTTTTGTTTATCCCCTAGACTCTACCAAGCCTATGTAACATAATATGACACTTAAATATATTAATTTATAGTTGAGACTCTTTCAAATACATGTGGCAATTAAATTTCTAAAAAGAACATTGTACAATACACATAATTCCATTGGTTTACTTTCCATAACATCTCATTCAAATACAAACTCATAACAGTAGAACTAAATCTGAATTGATAATAGACAAGAAATTTCACAGAATGTACATACCACTATTTAAATACTATTTTCATCCCAACCTCGAGCTTGTTCCACATAATAATAAATAATTCAAACATGTATGTAGGAATTTTGTGCGTTTAAGAAGAAATATGGTTAAAAATGACGAAAATGGGTAAATGGAATGATGCGAAAAGGGATGGTTTCATCAACAAAATTATGACAAATTGGAGGCCCAACACCCATAAGTGGACCTCTTCACTAAGCTTTTCCATTTTCTTGAGGATAGCGAGAAGGGTTTCTTTATGTTGATCTTTAGATTTCTCCATATTCGCCTCAGTTTTAGGTTTAGGAAGGTCATTGGCATCCATTCTTGAGATACGTAACTTTTCCTTAACTTGAATTTCCATTTCCTTATCTTCGTCCAATGTGGAGGGTTTCTTATCTCTTAAGTCATATGTTAGGTGGCCTCCTACTGCTTTAACAAATTTTTCAAGGATGTTGGCATCAAATGGTTTTATGTGATCAAGGAATCCTGAACTACCCTATCAAAATTTTGAATGAATTCCCATATGTCTTCCCTTCCCCTCACTATTTGAGCAAACTTCTCAATATTGAAGGTCCCTTGAGAATTGCATGACCATATTTTCATGAATAGATCCTTGAATTCATTAGAATCTTCAATGCTTGCTAAGGGAAGACTAAGGTATCATTCTCTATATTTCCCCTCAAGTGATAGAGCAAAGAGCATCATGAGCCTAGCTTCATCAAAGATCATCCTAGGGGACATGTGTAAATATAATTCTTCACCAAAGTCACGGGCACTCATGGTAGCATCTCCTTTGAACTTGGGTAACCATCAGTTTTATTTTTCAGGTAGTGGTTTAGGATCATCACTCAACTTAAAATGAGTTGTTGTACATTGGGTTCAATGCTCCCCATGTGTTTCGCGACATGGAATAACCGCCTCTCATGGATCCTAACTCTAGTGATTGTAGTCGAGACTAATTCTTGCGGGTTTTGGTCTAATGGAAATTTTGATTCCAACAAGTGGTATCAAAGCGATAGGTCTTGAGTTCGAAACTCACCTAGATTGTGTTAGGGGGGATATTGTTGGACAATGGGTTCAACGCTCCCCGTGTGTTTCGTGACATGGACTAACCGCCTCTCGTGGATCCTAACTCTGACGATTGTAGCAGAGACTAATGCCTGCGGGTTTTGGTCTAACAGAAATCGTGATTCCAATAGGAGAAAATATGTTGACCAAATGTCTTTCACTTTTGGTCATCTTGGGTTTTCTAGCGGTAGAACTAGATGCCATATTTGTGGTGGGATCACTGACCTTTTCAAACTTAGGAAGAAGAGTAGTTTCAATAGGTGAAGGAACATGTTTCTTTATTTTTGCAGCAACCCTAGTTAAAGGAAGAATATTGTCACCTTCAAGCAAACTAGGGTTTGGAGAATGAGTGGAGTCGCCAAAGGAATAATAAAATTATCATCAATGAATCCATTCCTCACTAGGGAGGAAGACATGTTTCCTCCCTAACAACGGCACCAGAAATGTTGCCACTCAAACTAGCATGGGACCTAAAGGGAAATTCTAAAGGGGTGACTGCTAGGCCAAGGGAAACTATGGAGACTTATCCCAATGTCACATTTGCTAAGGCTCCCTACTCTTTATGTAATTTCACCGATGGGAGGAGCCCTGGTATATATAGAGTCAATTATGAAGCATAGATTAAATAAAATAGATATGAAATGACCTCAATGACCCTTTCCTGGGAGATGCTTAAGGATGAGACCCGCTTGCTTCTTAAGCAAGTTACAAGGATTTCTAGGATATGGGGGTGAGCATTTAAAGGCTAGGTTAGGGGAGTATGACTTGTGAATGAGCTTCTCAATTACTAAAATCCTTGTAAAACTTATATTCCTGAGTTTTTTTTGAGGAATTGATTTTGATGAGAAATGGGACCACATGGGACCAAGTGGACCCATCCTAGGTTAGGAGGAGATAGTTTAGCAACTAATGATGATATTAACCTAAACAAGGAGGAGAAGAGGATCAAATAAATAATTTCCACTTAAAGGTGTCAGAATGATCCTATGAGGTACTAGCCTAGAGAAACCTAGGTTAAAATTCGATCTCAGGGCTAGGGCTTGGGATATCTCACAATCCCACCGTTGGAATTTCCTCAAATTTGGAGGGGCCCTTGGAGAGACACCAACATAGAAGAGGATCGGAGATCGAAGTTTTTCCATGGGTAGTTTGTCGAGAAAATTATGCCCTAAGTGACCCAGCATGGCTAGACCTAGAGAGGACAGGGAAAAGGTGAATAAAATGGTTTTATGGTGATCACCTAATGGTGGAATAGTGCATAATTCCTTTGTGGATATTGGATTCAAGAAGAATAATGAGAATTGATTTCGTTTCTAGCTCAATGAGGCTCTAAGGAGAACTTTGTTTGGCATTAGGGAAAAGGAAAGTGACCTTAAAGCATTTATACTTCATTTTCAATTCAATATGGCTTATAAAGATAAATTCAATCATAGAACTATCTCTAGGACAATGTTTTCAACATACATGGCCCATATATAAAGAGATGCTATATAGAAACATAATTCCACAATTTAGCAGTAAATGCATGTAGCAATTAGCCATAAAATAGCAAAAAGCCCATCATCAATGCATGTGACAAAGTAAAATAAAATATTATCAATTTCGTACTTAAATGTATGAGAATATATACAACCATGAATAAACTCTTTAATAAAGAAGCACGAAGACAAGAAAATATAATCCAAACCTAAAAATTCTTCCATGCTCCAACTTCGTCCACCAAGAAGGAATAATGAAAAAATCTCAAGAGAGAGAATGATCCTATCCAAGTGATGATTCAAAGTGAATTTACATCACTTATAATTATACACTTATTAGGAATTTTATTTATTTACCTAGAATAAAATAATGTGAAAAATAACTAAATTTTGGTGACAAGCCCACCAAACTAGCTCATAAAAAAAAAATAACCTATCAAGAGTTCAAATGATGAATAATACATATCGTTGGGCCCTATAGGTGGCTTGATGAAGTCCATAAGTGCCATAATGATGAACAAGACTCTCAAATGTGATGGACAAGGGGGTGGCCCCTTGTTCTCCAAACAATAAACCTATGGTTTTCCTAGTGGGTGTGGGGGAACACAAATAACCTCATGGGTACCCAAGTAAGTCAAAGATTCATGTATACCATTTCTGAGGGCTCAAATGATGGATTAAATGATTCCACATTAGTGTACATGTCATGGTTCACCTGCCTGGTGTATGGTGCAACCGTGGGGTTGGATGGGCATGGTGGACCACATGCATCTTCCTCATCCAATAGGTGAATCTCAAGCAATATATGAACATCTTTGGGGATCCACGGATTGTTTTCTACTGCTGTGGAGGCCCATAGATCTTTACACACACCCTACATGTGCCAATGTAGCCCTCTGGAGAGTTGGGACCTCGTATAGGGATTCCAAACCCAAAATGGAAACCATTTGCAATCGTGCATAAGATCCAATGTGTCCCCTAGCCCTATAACACAATAAGTCATTAAATCAATCAAATTAATGAGATTACAAAACATAGAAAATAGGTGGACACTTCATAATGTCATGCCCTTCCATAGTGAACTTTGGCATGTGTTAATGTCTCCAAGCTCCAAAGGGGGTTAACCAAGTGCCTTATTAGGTGGTTTATACCTTTAGAGGAGATAGTATGTCCAAGTTACACCTTTCAAATGGTGGTGGCATGTGATAAAGAGGGAATTAAAGGGGAAATACTAGGCCACACATTGGGGTACAAGGGTAGCTATAATAAGGGAAGCTTACTCATGGGTACATAATGTATAGGAGGGAGCAATCGTGGTACATGAGGTGCCCCGACCTTGATTTTTCCACCTTTATTTATATGCATTTTTCCTTTTGTAATTTTTCTTTTAGTAACCAGTCGAGGCTCAAAGGATAAGAGCATGAAGCATTAGATGAAATTTCATCCTATAATTTCCAATGAAATTTTCACATAATTTCCATTTCATAATATGTAGACCAATCAAAATCCTTTATATTTTTTTTTCCAAGGAAAAAATTCGTAATTTTTCATTATGTATAAGAAAAATTACATGTTGTATCATCTGCATAATCATCTATTCATAGATCATGTAAGTAAAAAATACTCGATAGAGTGATATCATCCATATAAAATAAACATAAGTGTCTTGTAAAAATAGGAAATGCAAGGAAAATAAATACATAGATATTACAAAAGACATTTATATAGCAGCGCTCCCACAAACAACCAAAAATGTGTTGTCTGCCTAGACTGCCCATATTTCTTCCATGTCCTGAATGAAGGGTCTATGGTAGTATTGATAGTCCAGCTGTCCAACTTGTTCAAAAATGTGCCATCATCCCCAAGCTATTTTTGATGCTTCTTTGAATAATTTGTCAGCCAAATGGTTCCTCTACCTGTAAATTTGAGTAACAGATATAAATTCAAAATAAACTTTTAGAGCCATTACTTCGTCCAACAATGATTTAAGAGTATGAGCATAAAAATCAGTTGCATTGTTAAACCAAGTGATAACGATTTTTGAATCCCCAAAGATCTAAATCTTGTTGCAAATTTTCTCTCAGGAAAAAATGAGGAGTCTGAGGATGTTTAGTTCAGCATAGTTGTTAGTTCCAGGTTCAAGTCCCATCTTGAGATGATACTAGTGAGAATCATAAATGTGAAGAGTAGCACCCTCGCCACATCCTGTCGCGTTGGAGGAACCATCAAAAAAGGTCCCAGGGATGGAGTTTTCAATATATTCAGGTTGTATGATTCCGTTTTGAGTTGATGGAGCATCATTTGGGATATGATGATAGATGGAGACTCTGTTGCTATTGATGTTGATCGATTCTATGATCTTACCTAGAAACATCGCCTGGTTGCAAGCTAGCCAAGTCCCCCATGCAATAAGGAGTGAGATGTTGCAGTCTTTTGGCCTGATTTCAGCCTGCCACCAGTTATTCCAAGCATCAGAAAATGAGGTGCCATGCCAATGCAGGGTGGTGCCCAAGGATTTTGTCGTGATATGCCATATGTGTTTACTTGCGGGACAGTTTAGAAACATATGATCCACATCCTGATCGGCATGGAGTTTACATAAGATGCATCTGGAGGGCCCATGAATTTCCCGCTTGGTGAGGTTACCCTCCGTGGGAGTGCAATTAGAGAGGATGCACCACATGAAGAGTCTAGCTTTAGGAGGATCCTTTAATTTCCAAAGATGTTTCCACCACCACTATTTCATATGTGGTTCATGTAACTCGCTCAATGAGGAATACCCTTCCTTTGGTGTATATCGACCTCTGGGATAGATGGCCCATAATATTTCGCCCTCTCGTTCATTCAGCCTAATTTTTGTGGTCTGAAGAGCTCTTAGGTATCGATTCCAGATCGGCTACCAATTTTCGGGGATACCAAGTTCATGGGAAGTTCTCCATTCCTAATATGGTGATGTGGAGTTGAGTGGGTTTGCAATTTGTGAGATGAAATGAAAACCAGTATGAGTGAGATGTTTCCTGATACCTAATGGAAATTGATAAGATTTTCCACTGCCTGACCATGCATCCACTCCAATATTAACCTTTTTACCTTATCCAATTCTCCATGCCAATCCATTTTTAATGATGTGTATGGATCTAGTTATGGCTTTCCATATGATGGAAGATCCGGGAGAGTGTTGAATGTGACCTCTGATCCAATCCATAGTAGTCCTAGGAGAAATTTACTTGTAATATGTGACCTCTTGCCACAGACTCTTAGTAGTGATCAGGTGCCATCCCATTTTAGCAGCCAGAGCCAAGGCAAAGAGGTTGAGGTCTTTGAGTCCCCACCCCCCCAACCTTTAGTCTTTGCAATCCTCTTCCATGCAATCCAAGCCTATGTTCTGCCATATTGCTTACCTCACCAAAGGAATCTTCTGTATATTTGTTGGATCCTAGCAATCACACCTTTGGGGATCTAGGCCAGTGCCATCTAGTGCACAGGTATGGCTTCAAGGACAGATTTAATGAACACCAGCCTGCCCGCTTTGGAGATCCATCTTTGTTGCCATATGTTGACTCTTCACTCCACTTTTTCAATTAACCATTTCCAATCATTTATACGATAGTCATTTGTTTTTGTTGAAACCCAATATATTTGATACCATCCACCAATTCCTTGCGCTCAAAATGAAAGAGGGCAAGGGCATGTATGCGTTCAAGGGCAGAGCAAAAAACCACAATAATGGTGGATTTATTGTGATTGGGGTCCATACCATAAGCTTTGCAAAAAATATTGAGTAGACTCAAGAAGCTATTATTATCCTGACAAGTTCCATCAAAAAATATGAGGACATCATCCACAAACAGCAAGTGGGTCAATTGGATGAGATCTGATATTTTGACTCCTTTAATGGAACCCTTTGATTTTGATTTTTCTAGGAGAGTGGAGAGTCCTTCCATAGTCAATAAAAAAAGTAAAGGGGAGAGTGGGAAGCCTTGCTGAAGTCCCCTACCTGCATGGAAGAAATCAGATGTTGCACCATTGATAAGAATGTTGAAATATGCATTTGTAATACATCCTGTAATCGATTTAGTGAAGGAGTGTGGAAATCCAATATGAATTAGGATGAGTTGTAGGTAACTCCAATTTTCATAGTCAAAGGCTTTTGCTAGGTCAATTTTGAGAATGGTAATCTGAAGACTCTTGAGTTTAATGGAGTGCAAGGTTTCTTGAGTGGTACCAATCACTTCATGAATTTGTCTCTGGTTGAGAAAGGAAAATTTATCTTTGGCAATGTGCTGGGATAGAATAGGCTTGATACAGTTTGCTATAATCTTGGAAATGATCTTATAAATGTAGTTGCAGAGGGAGATCGGGAGGTAGTCATTGAAAGATAGGGGTGTATCAATTTTGGAGATGAGTCCCATTAATGTTGCATTAAAACCATCATATACTTTACCAGAGGCCCTGCTAGCTTCAATAACCTAGAGAAGATCCTTACCGATGAACTCGAAGAAGGTAAGATAGAATTACATGGGCCATCCATCAATTCCTGGGCTTTTATCTTTCTTAAACCATTTCAAAACCCCTTCCACTTCTCCCAAAGTGACCGGCGCATTAAGGTCATCCAAGTTATCCACCTCCACAAATATGTGCATCGTTCAAGCGATCTACATGATCTCCAAAATGTTTTCATTCATGGGATCCATGTATTGATTGGAGAAGTGTCTAATACCCATATCCACAAGTTGAGAGTGATTTTTTACCACCCTTCCATTCTGATATTTTAGTTCCCAAATGGCATTTATAATCCTTCTGCCTTTAGCACATTGTTGAAAAAATCAGGTGTTATCATCATATTGAGGCCTCGAAATTCGCTGCAACAACATGGGGGATGACCACATGCTCCAGACCTTAAATAAGTTCCTTTTCTGTTTCGAATGGTGGCTCTGACTGGTTTAACTAGGTCCAGTCACCTTATCTCAATCTCCATTGGCTTAAAATATGACTTTTGTCTACCAATGGGAAAGAGACATCAGATCATTTCTCTTGTTGATCAAGAAAGAAGGTGATCCTTAAGCTAATTTGGGCTTAGCCAAGACACAACTAAAGTTTTTCCTCTTTGGGAAGAGGACTTTTTAGGGATGTAGAATTTAATCTATATGCAAAATTATTCTAAGATGCAAGCAAAAGGAACTATCTTAATCCTATCTCAATTAGGCAGATATAGATCTATCCCAACCGAGAGCAAGATATTTTAAATAATTGGGATTTAAATATGTATGGATTATAATGAATATCAATCTAACGAAGTAGGTCAATTAATTGACATTAGGAATGCCAAACACATCTTATATAGAGACCTCTTAACTAAAATAATCAATCAATAACACTTAGGAAGAAATTCTCAAAATGATATTGGTCATTTAATCAGTAACTGGAATAATTAAACAATAATATGCGGAAATATTTCACAACATATCACTATGTAATAAATCAGTTTTATAAGACATATTTCTGAGTAAATACTTATTCACTGAAATCATAATTCAGCCCATAAGAGTACAAATAAATAATAACATAAAATTGAGGCAAATTACTCATACCGACAAAAGTAAACAAATATGGAAGTAATTTGACACATTCCTGTTATCGTAAAATGAAGCCAACATTTAAAATAATAGTATTATAAATACCAATTTATTAAGTCCATTTCTCCAACTCCAGTCTCTAACAGTATTTTACAATGTCTGAACTTCTGCTTTCAAAATCAGAGCTACAATAGTGAAAATTATGTTCAATATACATAACTCAGAATGTGAAAGAAAAACCTTAATAATCCCCGGATCTGAGATTCCTCTCCTCCCACCTACAACTCTAAATCCCCTAAACAATAATGCCATCAGGAATTCCAGAATTGCAGAGAAGAGAAGCCCTTATTACATTTTGCAATCTACTATTTATAATATTTACAAAAGGATTTCTTCATAGGAAAGTTTATTGAAGAGTGGTTTTTCTCAATAAATTTTGATTGGTCCAAAATCACATTCTTCAATTGCTGGAGCCTTCTCATTGATTGAGATCTTCTTCTTCTTATCTCTTCAATTTTTTTTTTTTGCAAAAACAAAATTAAAATGTAAAAGTAAAATTAAAATGAAAAATATGGAATTAAAAAAAATCCAAACAAAACTTAATTAAATAAATAATTGAAAATGAAATATAATTTTTCTATTTATGCTTATGATGATCTAATTGGTCAAGGATATCATTGATGAATGGACCTGCTCTTAGAAGAAGTTGTGGGAAAATTAAAATGTAGAAAATTAAACTCAGAAAATCAGTTTTTGTTAAAAATTCGGAGCTTGATCTTCTGCTGAATTTTAGTCCCAATAAATGATCAAATCTACAAATGAAACCACTTCCAAAATGTTCTCCATGATTTCATCTATCCAATGAGCCATCCTGGGCCTCATTTGGCCAAGTAAAACTTCATCTATAGCTTCCAAAGTTGGCATATTAAAATTGCCATAATCCTGGAATTTCTATTGTGAAATACCTTTTCATTATTTTTTAATATGAAAAGAGGCGGAATTATTTTAATAGAAAACCCATTTTCTCCTTTTGGATAGACTTTGGTAGCAACGTGGAGCATAAATGGTGGAAGATAGCAGAGGGATTGGCGGTAAGAGCAAGTGACGTGACAGGCAGAGGTGGGGCCAAATCGCAAATCACAAAGTTAAAGGCTTATCACAAATCGCAATCAAAGGCTTATCGCAAATCGCAGTTGGAGACGGTTAGTGTTTCGGGGAAAAACACCCTAGAGGTTTGTTGGGTCAAAACCTCCACAGATCAAGGCATGCTATTCATAAGGACTCACACACAACCACACTTGTATGCTAAAAACTAGATAACAACGATAGTAGAACTCACCCGTAGTCCTACGTTCGATGTAGATCCCGCGGGGTCCAAACCCCCAGCAACCCTTCTTCCTCCTTAACCTGGAAAACAAGAAAGAACATGCACGGAAACCTAGTTGTACAACATATATTTCTCCTAAACGTTAGTGTAATCCATGTGAAACATTATATAAACCATATTAAATGCTTAATAATCAATCTTTTCACATATGCAAATAGATATTAACACATAGGTTTAGGAACAAAATGGTTCTTCATTATTACGAACAGCATGTACAGAAATAAAGAGTGGAGAGATCACCTGAATCCTTCCATGATCTTCGAACAGACCATCGTCCGGATTCGTCCCGCCCTTGCCTCGCTAAGATACTTTCAAGACTTGTGCACTCGAGATGGCATATAAATGGATGAACATCTCCAGGAAACAAGGGTTTCTTGTAAAAATCTGGGAAAGTGCAGGAGGCACGGGAATTCAGACTTGAATTGGGATTCCAACAGAGTATAATATCTATAATTTTCTCTCTCCCTTAGGCCATACACATGAGGGGCTTTTATACTCCCTCAAAGTAGTTTCAATCAATTGGAAATAGTTGGCCACGTACTGGGGTGGTTGAACTACTGGAGTAACCATCAACCCAGCCCGAAAATAGGGAATTTTTATATATTTTTTAATTATTTTAATGTCATACGTGGAAAAGTACATGTGGACTCGCGTATACACGCGGAAAAGTCTGGGCATACCCGCGTATGGGAACTTTAACACTATTTTTTATGAATTTTGTTCAAGTCTGTGGGAATGGGTGCCCAAGGCCATAGAGACAATCATGAATCACATGAGGGTGAAAAATGATGCTATAACAGATGCCCCCTAATATATGAGGTCAGAAGGGGTACATGATGGCCGAAATGTATTATGCACATAGAAATAACTTCGCAAGGACAAGAGAGGACTTCACCAGATTTCAGCCTGCCAAAAACCAATGAAAGAAAATAGAGAGTCAACTCATGCTGAGGCGGGCATACCCATGCTCAGTCGAAAATACATCATATAGAAAGTACAGAGTGGATCCAAAATGTATACAAGTATAGCTGAACTGAAAGTACACAATGAATCATCTGAGCATGGCCCAGAAGTACAAGTCAGAATCAATGTCTAAGTATCACATATAGAAAGCTGATCAATGATGTTGAAACTGGATGTCTGATCATATAAGTAACTGAATCTCCAAGTACCAAATCATAAAAAGTGGAATAAACGGTACAATCACGCAACTCGGGAGCCAACATATAGGATGTTGTTGTACTGACACTGCAACATTTAAGGGTGAATGGAATCACTGGCAGAAACTGAATGGACTGTCAAAAGTGAACCGAAAAATGCTGATGCAACCCGAGGTCTTCACCGATCTCGACGGCAAAATTCTACACAATGGGAATAAATGAGCTGAAGTTGACCATGTGAGAAATCGTTGGATTACCGGTCAATAATGTATACCATTAACCAATGCGAGAAAACCCACCAATAATGAAAATGAGTGTCAAGGTGACCCAGTACAATCTAACAAGTGCGAATGAATGAGTTGAAGTCGAACACTTGAAAGAATCTATCAATCAGGAGGAAATGATGAATCCCCACTGTCGATAGCAAAGAGTCTGCCACTGATGACTACAAACCCTAAGGTACTGACAAAAAGACTCTATACCTTATTCCCAGAGCAATGAGTCGGAGTCGATGGGAAAAGATCTGCTGGAAGGAAGGCATTAAGGCATCCCACATCAGTCCAGCGCGAGTGTAACCCGCAGGCCAAGATTTGGAAGGAATCGGACGAAGTAGAGTGACGAAACCAAACCGAAGTACGTTTCCAACATGCACAAGATGAAGCTAGCGCATGGAAGAAACCCTCTGAATCAACCAATAATGAAAGCTGACACAGAGGCGAGAAATCCACCAATAGGTTCAAATGGAAATCAAGGTACTGCACGAATCCCAAGTGTGATAATGTATGCTGACGTCGAACACAGGGGAAACCACTCAGTCAAAGACCCATAATGATGATCAAATGCTGAGCACAAGGTCACCTATCAATGATGGAAATAGGGCCAGGGTGCGGCTCTAGGTTTACTCTCAGAGCAATGTGTCGTAGTCGATGAGAGACAAACCCGCCAGCAAGAAGTCAATGGGGACCTTCTCAAACCAGCACGAGCAGAAGACCAAAACATCTGATGTGATAGAACAAGATACTGACAAGACCGGGAAGGCCGACTGAATAATGAGTCAAGAGACACCACAGAATGGCCGACTCTGGTTATACTTCCCTTGAACAAAAGCACGACTCGTGATGACCATGGCAGTAAAAAATGACACTGTATAAGTCTGTTATGCAGGAGACAAAAACAAACTCTCCATATGATTAGAAGAGATAACCAATCGGGGGAGGACTGACCAGTGAAACAAGGCAAAAGGCTGAACCTAGGTCAAAACTAAAACCATCCCAAATGAAGGAAATATATAAGTGTATGTGCTTTGTTCAAGGGCGACAAACTGACACTGTACTGCCATCAAATTACGAAGTTACATCCCGTTCCCGCTCTTTTTGTTATATTTTATTTTTTTGTCTTTTTCATATAATAAGCCTGAAAAATAATAAAAGAATGCTATGGTACAATGGATAGAACGAGTATCAAGAAACAGATGCACTAGTTTCTGGGATTGGAACGATCCTATGCTCAATGCAAGGTGGCGGAAACTGGTAAGCGATACTCAGAGGAATGTTCCATCCATGGGTAAAAGGGTGTCAAGTCGCGATAGCTAAGTGCATGCAATGGTTAACTTGTACAGATAGTCAAGGTCAAAAGTTGGCTTAAACATCGATTCCAAATGAAGTCGGCTAAAGGCTAGGATAAACAAGTAGCCAATATGCAATGCGGTAATACAACTCAACAACACCAGGGAGCCTCTAGGGTAATAGCCAGAAAAATGATAGTGAGGAAGAAGAAGAATGAAGCTTCAACACATAAGTCATGGGGGGACTAAAGAGGACTCCCGAGCCTACATAAAACGCAGCATGGGCAACAAGTGATAGCGAGGAACTAACTAGGAAGCCCATTTAAAGGAAGGCTCTACCACCAAGTCATGATTAAATAATCAGCGAGTGAAATGGGTGTAATACTCATGACCTGATGGGATCGACCCTATGGCAAGTGATCAGAATGGAGGCTAGTATGCAAAATGCAACGGAAAGTGGATTCCCTAACCTATATGCTAGTGCAGATCATATACCTGCCATGACGGGTCAGCAGTCATGGATCAAAAACTGGAAAAAATCTCAAATTCGTCAAAATGTACCTAAAAATATACCAATCTAGGCACTTGCAAGCATCTGAGTTATGCAGCTTAAGATAGATTGAAAAAATAAGCATAACAAATTTTGCGAAAAATTTTCAACTTTTTGGGCATAAATAGACAAGTTACCTCATATTTGGTTCATTGTTACATTGCTGATTTGGGAAAAAGGGCTCTGGAGAAAAAGCCTCTTTCGTCAAAACAGGAGCAATCGACCGTCAAACTTCACCGAATTCATTAGGTAAGCTCTTAATTCATCCTTGCTATTCTTTTTGTCCGTTCATAAGTTAAAAATTAGGAATTTTCACCGTGGAATCATTTGCTAAAAATCACGGGTTTGCGCATACGCGGGTTTATAATGAGCAAGTCGCGTATATACGCGACTGTGCACAAAGAAAGTCGCGTATGCGCAACCCAAAATGAAAAAATGCGTAGCTAATGAACGAATTATTGAATTTTTGCAGGATGACAATATCTTGGAGAGAGCGTGAACACAGTGCCATTGACAATGAAGTCATGCGGGACCAAGCATCACTAAATATTCTCCAAAATTGTGGATTGCTCAAGTTTTTCAAAATGCCAAATATGAAGAGTAATGTCCGGTTGCTTGAAATGCTTGTGAATTATTGGGAACCGGAAGAAGACTGCTTCATCATAGATCAGATGCCCATACGCATCAAGGTGGAAGATATATATTTTATTACTGGACTCTCCCAGAGGGGGGAGCCAGTAGACTTGCATGGTAAGCCTTTGGGAGGGCTAACCGTGGAAGATTACGTCCACGTCTACTGCGTAGAGCGTTCCAAGAAAGTTGGAACTCAAATTGCGATCAAAGATTTAAGAGACTTGCACATGAAAATCCTCCTTTTTACCATTGGCAGGGTAGCGGGGTCTGCTTCCCTACACCAGGCATCCAGGACTCAAATGAGTATAGCAGTGGAATGCTTAACTCATTTATATGATTGGTGCACAGCTCTACTGATGAACATGAAGCAACAATTGACTTCTATCCGAAAATTAAAGACAAAACATTTTGGATATGGTACAATCTTGATGACATTCTTCTTCGAAAAGATTCCTGGGCTGAGACCCAAAGTGATCTCTTCTATCAGCAGCCCGAGAGACCCAAGAATTGCCCGATGGGCTGACTTGATGAAGAGATTGGGGGGAAGTGAAGTTCCCCAACCCACTTAAGATGATGAGTTCTTCCTTTGGTGGGGAGAACAAATCATCGTTGTGGAAGACTATCCCTATGCCGAGATGGATTTCCGAGGCGATCCAGACCTTGTCCTTCCACCAGGCATGGCATGGGGCACAGTCGGTAAGTTTGCAATTTTTTGACTTATATAATTTTTTGGATTTTTTCAATATATATGAAAAAATGTAGAAAACAAACATGTTTTTGATTGGATTCAAAGTGACTTACAATTTAAATGATCATGATACAGATATTGGACCAGTCCGACCTGAGGGTTACCCATGTCATAAGTGTCGCAGAGGCGAAGCGGATACAGTAGATCCAGACAGGACCCTCCAGGCTGTACAGAGGAACTTGGAGGGGTTAACCCGCCAGGTACCTATGGCTGCAGTGGAAGATCTGCCTGAAGCCATCCAGAGACGGGTGGTAGGAGTACCCCGTGACTGGGTACGGTTATTCCGCCGAGTTTCCACCGCGATCGTGTTCTATAGGAACACAACTTCTGGGCAGGGACCACAGGAGTAGATAGATATGATTTACGAGATGACTATATATTATTTGAGACTGAACATGATCGGGCATAAGCCCAAATTTTTGTATGACTTATGGATCCAAATTTTTGTATAGTTTTTTGAAACACTCTGATGATATATATACAGCGATTTGATGTGATGTGACAAATGTATCAAAATGTATGATGTTTTTTATGATTAAATTTTATTGTATGGAATGATTAATATGCCAATCAATTGCTTGATTAGCTAATGAGTCTGCCATCCAATTTTCAGCTCGAGGAATATGAATGAAAGTTAAAAATTGAAATGATCTTTGTAACAAACGTACCCTCAAGAACAACCGGAGTAAAAATGGGTCTCGAACCTGATAAGTATTGTTCAACTGCGACACCACCAGCTGAGAGTCCAAGAAAACTACCAACGAATCAACACCCAAAGATATTGCGTCCGAGAGTAGATAAATAACTACAGTGTATTCTGCTATATTATTGGAAGCGGGACTAATGTAGACCCCTCTTGATACTAACAGCTGACCGGATGGATAATGAAGCACCCAAGCCGCGGAAGCCAAGTTTCGGGTGTGTCTACTAGCACCATCGGCGAAACCAAAATGACTCATGACATTCGACACAACCTGCCAAAGCATATCAAAAACATCACCATCACATCAAAAATTGAAAAACCAGATATGTACAAAGCAAAACTACTATATACAAAAGCAAAATGTCAGGCCGAAGCCTAGGCATAATACTTTTTCAAATAGAGCCCATTTCTAGGCTTCAGCATCTCGTTCCCTTCAAAATCAACCAAGGTATATGATCCTTTTTTAAGGACTTTTTTAACAATAAAGGGGCCATACCACATATACTTAAACTTTCCTACCCCCAGGGCATCTTTTTCTTGGGCATAGACCAAAACAAGGTCACCTTCTGAAAAAACCCTAGGCTTTACTGCCTTATCGTACTGAACTTTAACTCGGTTTTTATGTGCTTCATTCATTGTGGCGGCATCCCGACGCTGCTCATCAAGATGTTCCAGATGAAGGAGACGTTCTTCAAGACTAGAAGTGTCAGGAAGAAGTTCAACAGCTAACTTAAGGGAAGGAATCTCACATTCAATGGGAAATACGGATTCCAACCCGTAAACTAGCGGAAACGGAGTAAAGCCAGTGGCAGTTTTCACTGACGTCCTGTATGCCCAAAGTGCAGGATATAGCATGATATGCCAATTGGATCTAGCTTTATTAATTGTCCTTTGAATAATTGTCTTCAAGGATTTATTCACGGCTTCCACTTGCCCATTGGCTTGAGGATAATACGGAGATGAATGCACCTGCCGGAAACCTAATTTTAGAGCCAACTCAGCCATCATGCTATTCCAAAAATGACTACCATAATCAGTGACAATCTCTCTAGGAATACCAAAACGAGCAATAACCTGGTTGAAAATAAAGAGAGCTGCAGTCTCACCATCATTCCCAAAAGTAGGCATAGCCTCGACCCACTTCGTAAAGTAGTCTATTGCTACAATAATGTACTTGTGACCTTTAGCCGAAGGCGGGTTACAAGTAGTATAATCAATACCCCACTTTGTAAAGGGACCGACAGTAATGACTAGAAAAAGCGGAGCTGGATGAGTGCGCATTTTTTGAGTATAAACTTGACACAGATGACACTTTTTGACCGACTCCACACAATCTTTGAAAATCGAAGGCCAAAAGTACCCAGCACGCAAGATCTTTTGGGTTGTAGCAAGCCTAGATAAATGACCACCACAAGCTCCACTGTGGCAATCATTCAGCACAGCCTCAGCTTCTTCGAGAGTTAAGCAATGTCTCAAGATTGAATCAACCCCTCTACGGTATAAAGAATCACCAATGATCAAGTATTTCTTAGCCAAGCGACGCAACTTCCGACGCTCATCTTTCAAAAAAGTAGAGGGAAAATTCGCAGTCTGGAGATACACAATTATATCCCCATACCAAGGATCTTGTGGAGAGGTCAGAAACAAATGTTCATTCGGGAAGGATTCATCATAGACTATCTCATCCCCACAGGGCAACTCAGAGATCAATTCCGCGAAAACCAATGATTTCTTGGACTTGGCGGACATAAACTCAAGATCAAACTCCTGCAAAATCACAATCCATCTATTGTATTTGCCCCCAATCACTCGCCTACTGAGGAAAAACTGAAATGGATTAGCTGCTGCCAAAACATAGGTTTTTCGTAGAAGAATGTAATGCCGGAGTCGCTGCACAGCATGAACAGCTGCTAAAGCTAACATTTCTATCGGAGTATACTGGAGTTCAAGTCCTACCAAGCCTCGACTAACATAGTATATAACATGCTCTGCAAGAGCATCATCCTCCTGAACCAGAACCATACCAATCGTAGATTCTGCTGCTGCTAGATACAAAAGGAAATCCCTGCTATAATCAAGTGGACTCAATAAAGGAGCAGAGGTCAATGCTTTTTTCAAAGCATCGAATGAGTGTTGAGCAAAGTCATCCCAAAGAAATGGAACTCCTTTCTTCAATAATCTCATAAATCCCTTGGTATCTTCAGCATAATTTACGATAAATCTCCGAAGAAAATTAGCCTTTCCTTGTAGACTTTGAAGTTGACGAATAGAGGACGGGGGAGGCAACCGAATTATTGCCTCAACCTTGAAGGGATCTACCCTAATCCCTTCTCTAAACACAATGAATCCCAATAACCAACCGGATGTAACCGCGAAAACGCACTTGTTCGGATTCAACCTAATCTTATAGAAACAACATCGTTCAAATATTTGATGGAGGTGAGCAGGATGATCCATCCTCTTTCGAGAATGAGCAGCTAAATCATCCAAATATGCCTCGATAATCTGTTTGATGTCATGGAAGGCATATGACATGGCCCGCTGAAAAGTAGCCCCAGCATTTTTAAGACCAAAAGGCATTTCCTTGTAAGCAAACGTACCCCAGGGACAAATAAAGGCAATCTTATGTTGATCTTCAGGACGGATAGTAATCTAATTATATCCAGAGAAACCGTCCATGAAGGAGAAAATTTCGTTACCGACACACTCATCGATGATCTGATCTATAAATGGTGTGGGGTATTTATCTTTTGGACATGCTTTATTAAGGTCTCTGAAATCGATGCAAACTCGAATTGTTCCTTGCTTTTTATCTACGGGAACAGGATTTGAAACCCATTCAGTCAAAGGAACCGGATAAATAAATCCTGCCTTAAGCAGCTTCTCCACTTCAGCTTTGATAGTTGCAGCCTTCCTAGGATTAACCGGACGAAGTTTTTGCCTCACCGCCTTAGCGTTTTCGTAAGTCTTGATCTCATGCTGGACAATAGATGGATATATACCAGGCATTTCCTCATAAGACCAAGCGAATACATCCCTATACTCCTTAAAGAGATCGGTAGAAATCTGAATCTCTTCAGGGAAACATTCAGCTGTGATGAAGACATTCTCAATAACATTGGGATCCCTGGAAATGTTCACCGGGATAGTTGGAGAAATCACGGCCATGTTCCCTTCAGCATATACATGTGTTGGTGCTAAAGGGTTCAGGACTGGGCGAACAGGACCAGGAGACGGAGGACTTGGAAAACTCGTTTCAACTTCGCTCAAATCAGGTAAAAAGTAAGACCGATGATGCAAATCATCCCACGGTCTATCTATACCAGTCATAGCTTCCAGGATGGCCTCTTCGGATGGAAGAGTGGTATCAAGGCAATCCTG
This sequence comes from Pinus albicaulis, assembly GCA_034641835.2. Taxonomy (NCBI): domain Eukaryota; kingdom Viridiplantae; phylum Streptophyta; class Pinopsida; order Pinales; family Pinaceae; genus Pinus; species Pinus albicaulis. The sequence goes on along the minus strand of CM076575.1, from coordinate 213,745,611 downwards.
GGTAGAAGAAGAACTAAGCGTCCAAGCCGGAGCCACATCTCCATCCAACTCTTCTGGTGAAAGAGGAGCTGGGATGGGTCCCTTCGAGTGGCAGTAGGGGAAGGTAAGGTCCAAGGGTCCGAAAAATAATGAGTTCTAAAGAACTCTCTTCGAAGAGGAGCCTTGGAGGATGAAATTGCATTTATATGAACCGTAGGAGGAGGAATATCGAAAGTACCCATCAAGGAAGAATACATTCCAACTCCTAAATTCTCAGTAGGCGACTTGGTATTATCCAACTTTGGAATAGTTGAGTCAGTAGATGCATTCGGGTCTACAGGAGGACAGTCCAATTGGTCCACTGTAACAATCCTCCCTTCGTGAGGGAAACAAATAATTCGAAACAATGAAGATGCAATGACATCCATCTCATAAATCCAGTTTCTCCCCAATAGAAGGTTGTAGTCCAAGCTTGCATCCACTATCTCAACCTCTATATTTACAGTTTTTCCCCCAACACAGATAGGCAAAGCTGGGACAATACCATGCAATCTATGAGAATGACCATCAAACGCAGTCAGAATAGTAGCAGATGGAGAGGCTGCGGGAGATCCAATTCCCTTCCAGCATGCGAGAGACATCACACATGTGGAAGCACCCTCATCAACAACCGTTCGGAAAATATTGCATTTCTGGTACGATGATTTAATATGAAAAGCCATATGATGGGGGATTCTCTTCTTAAAATTAGTCATATCGAAAGTAATCATAAGAGAGTTCTTTGGATCTACAGCCCCAAGAGCAGTGAGCAGAGCACTGCGCTGAGCCGAACAAGACTGGAGCACCTCTAAAGCCGACATGGCACAAGGACTCTGCGCTAGATCTTCCACAATAGAGTAGTTCTGGGCAGCCCTAGCGTTTGGATTAATCATCGTACGCTTGGTAGATGCTTTGGGCATCTGAGGTATAGGCTCAACAGTAGGCCTCGTAATATGAAGCGGCTCAGTAGCATCGGGAGCACCCTTAGCTTTCGAAGACTCTTCTTTGCCATAATCATGGGATCTCGTAGCGACATCCACGTGAGCACTCATCATGTATATGTTTGATGGAATTTCCCCTTCCTGGGTGCCCCCAGAGGAAGCCCCAGTATTTTGATTCGCACCAACAACTAACTGTTGCCCTTGGGGAAAAGGGTTTGTCAACACAGCCTGGGAACTGGAAGAACCCTGCTGAGCTAACAAGCGCTGCGCATCCTGAATTTTAGGGCAAAGGTGAGTAAGATGGTCTCCAGTACATAACTTGCATGGAAACTTAACTTTCTTTTTATCCTTTGGACCCTCACCAACATGCTCGTTGGTTTTATTCGCATTACCCTTCCCATTCTTGCCCTTTTTCTTGTTATTCCATCCCTTTTTCTTCCCTTCGGATTGTTGATTTCCTTTGGGGTCGGAAGTTTGGACGGCATTTACCGACAGAGATTGGGAAGGTGATGACTCAGCAGGCACAGCCTGACCAGAAGGAGCAGATTGCAAAGAAAACTGCTGCAATTGAGTAAGCAGGCTAGCTGCACCACTATTGATCGACCCAATAAGTCACTCACCATGAGGACCAGGATTAGTTTTGGATAAATCTAATTTGGAGCGAGGAGCATTGGGAAAATATTTATGAAGGACCCCAGACTGAGAATATATCAATTCAATCTGCTGGGCCCTAAAAATGGCCTGTTCCTCAGAAAATACCCCAGATAGGGATACATCTTTAGAAATTTCTGGCTGCAGAGATTTCAAAAACCATTCCAAAAGGAACTCTCCTAGAATATGAGCTTTAATAAGCCTCTTCCTTCTCCGCCATTCCTGAATATGGTCAGAAATGTGGGTTGCATCGTCCTGCTTAAAATTAGCTAGGAGTTCAGTCCCGGCGTCATAACAGACGGGCAATTGGAAATGATTTAGAAATGTAATAGCCAGCTCTCCAAATGTAGCAAAACTGCCCCCAGTTAGCTCAATATACCACTTGGTAGCATTTCCAGTTAAGGTGCATTGAAACAATATCAACCTAATCGAATCATCGATCAGGGAGTTAGACGAACACCATAAATGGAAGGTGGTGATGTGGTTAGCCGGGTCCTCTACATTCTTGCCTTCAAACTTTGGAATGTCTGAAGGTAGTTTGGTGGGAACCGAAGGCCACCCTGGACTGTACCAGATCGGATCATTCGTCAATTTCGACAAATCTGGAAAGTTTAACGTTGCCAGAAAAGGTAAACGAGGCGGAGCATGAGGATTCCATCCTTGATGGGATGGATTCCCAACATTCTGAAAAGAATACCCTAGATTTGATGAGGCACCAGGTTTCCAAAAAGAACTCGTAGAAAAAGGAGAAGAACCTCCCCCCAACGCAGAGTTACCAAAGATCGGACCAATTGCCCCCCCCCCCCGAAGTATGGAATAAAGAGAAAAGCCCCTGATATGGGTTCCAGGCATTAGAAAGAGGGGAAAAAGTTTGATAAGCACTCGACGAAAGGAAAGAAGCATTCCCTTGGTGACCAGCGTAAAACTGATTCCCTGCCCCCACTGTAGTGAATACAGGGTTCCAACCTGTAAAAGTAGTCGAATTCTGACCTCCAGACCAAGGGTTGAAACTCTGATTCTGAGAAGTGAACGGAAAGGACCCTAAAGAAGAATTTGAACTAGGAATATGCCCAGTTCCGAAGGGGAACCCTTGAAAAGAAGCTGATCCACTAGCCATAGAAGACATGGGTGTAGATGCAGCTGCAGCAACGGAAAAGGAAAAAGAAGGAATCCCACTAGTGGGCATTCCAAAACAAAAGGGACCAGATTGAGAAGCATGTGCTTGGGTGAAACCAGAGCCAAACACAGCAGTACTAGAAGCAATCGAAGATATAGCAATAGTGCCTCCTCCTTCTACAGAAGCAGGAGTCTGAATGCCTGCAGCACTCACAGCAGAAGCCGTGTTCCCAGTCGTGGCCATCGAAAGGTATGAATAATATGGGGGATCTTCTGGTCTCTCTGACTCAGGTCCGATGTATTCAATAACGAACGGATAATCAGGAGGAAGAGGAGATGGAAGTGACTTAGAGGGTTGAGATACTTCCTCTACTTGTACTTCTTCTTCCTACGGAAATAAGACTCTCGAGGTGAGCGGAGCGCTCCTCTCGGAACCAACACCAGAACCAGCTACGAAAGCTTCAATCCCATGTGGAGGATCTCTCTCCACTGCGTCAGACGCCACAGGGTGATACTCACCTGCTAAATTACTCCTACGCCTTCTTGAAGAAGGCTCTGCACTCTCGGGAGATAACCCTCGGATTCTCCTTGATCGACGAGGCGCTTGATCAGCCACTTTAACAAATTTTAATTATACTCAAAAAAGTATAAAGCTAGGCAAGCTAGGAGCAAAGAGCACTCACTAGAAAAAATCCCTGAGATACAATCAAGCAAACAGCCCTCAGGTATTTCCGCTCCGGGTGATTAGGACCGGACACCAAAATACAAGAAAGCGAAGAAAAGGACCTCCCGAAAGTATTCTGGGATAATTACGGCCCAGGCCTACTAGCGAAGGTAACAGAAACAGTTACGTCGACCTCCTAACAACAGCCTTTGTTGGCACAAGTACCCAAGCTTCGCAAGGGCACCCCCCAGAAGTACTGCTGGAAGTGATACGACGTCTGCCTTAGGTACCACGGGTATTCCCCCCTGTAGTCACCTATGTGGAACCTAGGAGTGGCAACTATGGGCACCAATCCGTATTAGAAGCTGGGCGGAACGGTCTTGAGGTCAGATTCAGCAAATCAGAGAGGGGGTATCTCTCTTCTCTGCCTTCACCTCCCCTCGCGCTTGACTCTCTGGAGGAGAGCTTTCCCGGTCCACCTAACGGAGTTGGATTTCGCTCAATTAATAAACTTCTATGTTTTTGTTTGAGTGGCCTTGGAGAGTTAACTCTCCACTCACCTAATCCAAGGCCCTACAACCTAGCTAGTTGGTGTATGACACTTAATAAAAAACTTGCTAGTTGTTTTTAAATTATAGCGCTTATTTTAATCGGTTGTTATATTAAGTCAAAAGGATACGGAAATGAAACTCGTGGTGTTTTGTGATGCAGAAAAGAAATTAATAAAAACCAAACTACATGCAAATGTAGTAATTTCTTTTCGATGAAAAGAAATTTCTACAAAGGTTCTACGAGACTAAAAAAAAATTTCCTTTTCAGACAACAAACTTCACACTCACAAAAACTATGAAAAATACTAAATGCTTAAGTGCACCTGATGCAAATAACTAAGAGCATGCAAATTCTAAGATGCAAAATCTACTAAAGCAGAGAGAAATTTCCCAAAGATCCTTCAGTTTTATCTCTTTTTGGTTGTCCACAAAGCTAGTTCCCAAAATCATAAACTCTTAGTATAAAGACACCAAAAACGCTTGAAACAAGAGGAAGAAACCAATGACAATTCCTTTCCAAAATCAAGTCAAAAACCAAAGGGAAGAAATCTCAACAAAGCTTCAAAAGATATAACGAAACGAAAACAAAAATGCAAAACAAAAGCAAATGCCAAAACAAAATGTTTTTTGAGCTTTTGAATTTTATAAAAAGGAAGAGCTCGAAGAGACCAAGAAGACTATCAAATCCCAAGCCAAACAACTCTGAATCTCAAGCAAAACTTCAAAAACGCTCCAAATCTTACAAGGCTACTTAGTAGCAAGATTTATATGAGAAAAAGAAGACAAGAAACTCAGTAACTCAACCTAGAAGAATAGTACAACCTTGCAGCAAACAAAAACTTCAAAGAACCAAGAAAGACTCTTCAAAAATTGCAACAAGACCTAGTCAACTGAACTCAAGAAAACCAACCAAGAAATGGGCAAAAATCGAAGTGCAAAGCAAGACACAAAGGTAGGAAAGAGTAAATGAGCAAAAGCCCTCTGTCCTGATGAAGCAGAATAGCCAAGAATCCCCAGGAAGAGATCTTGGTACTCGAACCAGAAATGCAAGCACAAGAAACAAACTTTGCCAAATAAGCTAGTTTTCAACCAAACAAGAAAGAGAAAATACCAAAGACCACTTTCAACACAATCCAGAGGATACAAAGACACTGCAGGAACAGGTCTCCACAGGTAGATAAGACTAAAAAGCCAAGAAATCAAAAATTTCAAAATTTACCCAGGCATACGCTACTTGACAGTTTTGAAACAAGCGTGCATACACGACTATGTTAAAGGAAACACGCGTATACACGACTCCCTTTAACAAAAGCTGCGTGTATACATGTCTATGTACAGACAAACCTATGTATGAAAAGGTAAATAATAAAAATTAAAAAAGATCAATTCTGTATAAGAAACCAGGTCTTCAGTCTGACTGAGAAAGAGTTAACTGGACTGGAAATAAAAGTTAAAACTGTTGGAAACCTTTCAAACAGCTGAAACCACCCAACAGGGGAATCACAAGAATGCGATCCCCAGTGGAGTTGCCAGTTATGTTTCGGGGAAAAACACCCTAAAGGTTTGTTGGGTTAAAACCTCCACAGATCAGGGCATGCTATTCAGAAGGACTCACACAACCATACTTAAATGCTAAAAACTAGATAACAATGATAGCATAACTCACCCGTAGTCCTACGTTCGATGTAGATCCCGTGGGGTCCAAACCCCCAACAACCCTTCTTCCTCCTTAACCTGGAAAACAAGAAAGAACATGCACGGAAACCTAGTTGTACAACATATATTTCTCCTAAACGTTAGTGTAATCCATGTGAAACATTATATAAACCATAATAAATGCTTAATAATCAATCTTTTCACATATGAAAATAGATATTAACACATAAGTTTAGGAACAAGATGGTTCTTCATTATTGCGAACAGCATGTACAGAAATAAAAAGTGGAGAGATCACCTGAATCCTTCCAAGATCTTCGAACAAACCGTCGTCCGGATCCGTCCCGCCCTTGCCTCGCTAAGATACTTTCAAGACTTGTGCACTCGAGATGGCATATAAATGGATGAACATCTCCAGGAAACAAGGGTTTCCTGTAAAAATCTGGGAAAGTGCAGGAGGCACGGGAATTCAGACTTGAATTGGGATTCCAACAAAGTATAATATCTATAAGTTTCTCTCTCCCTTAGGCCATACACATGAGGGGCTTTTATACTCCCTCAAATTAGTTTCAATCAGTTGGAAACAGTTGGCCACGTACTGGGGTGGTTGAACTACTGGAGTAACCATCAACCCAGCCCGAAAATAGGGAATTTTTATATATTTTTTAATGATTTTAATGTCATACGCGGAAAAGTACATGTGGACTCGCGTATACACGCAGAAAAGTCTGGGCATACCCGCGTATGGGAATTTTAACACTGTTTTTTATGAATTTTGTTCAAGTCTGTGGGAATGGGTGCCCAAGGCCATAAAGACAATCATGAATCACATGAGGGTGAAAAATGATGCTATAACAGTTAGCGATAAATGTTTCGCAATAAAACAATAATATATGCTATGTGTGATGGGAGTGATGTGGCGGTAGGAAGGTAAGGGTCCAAGATAATATTGCATCGGTGTTTCGGTGGGATAGCACATGAATGTGGTGACGATTTTTTGCGATGACCGATATGCGAAAAGGTAAGGGGTCCTAAAAAAGGTTTTAAGCGGCAGTTAGTTATATATATGATATGTAATATATAATTTGGTAACGTTAATGTTATATAACACGATTGTTCGGTGGGTTGGCGGAGCTATAACATTAAAATTTCGGAATTTAATATAAGTGGGTTTATAAATTAATAAGTCCCGAAAGGTTTGTGTATGTGGGTTTTGGAGATTAAATGGGATTTAAAGCATTAAACTATGGGTTTTAAATATAGTTTAGGCTATATAGTGAATGAAGTGTTTGGATATTGGGAAAATGTGAAAAATAATAAAAATTAAGCGAGGTCAATATTTACAATGATTAACTATTTTAACTACAAGAATTAAAATATTGGTACAATTTATACATGTTTTTAACCCAAGCGAGAAAATGATCAAAACTTCAAAGGAGTGCCATTTACAAACCAATTGACCAAATGAAGTGAAGCAAGTATCGTTGGAAAGCTTATGAAAAAACAAATTCAATGAAATAATCAAAATATAAATCCAATAAAAAATGAAAAATGACAAAATTGCAAAATAATTAACTTAATGAAAATCCTGAAAGGTTTTTAGCCAAAAATTTTGTAGATAGGGTCCCCATTATTTGAAGTGCATAATTAAAAAATGGGGGGATTGTGTTTTACCACAAAAATGGCAACATGCGAGAGAAGAACCAGTTATCTCTGATTTAAAGATAATGAACTTGAATTTACCCAAAGGTTAAAAATAATGGAAATCACAAAATCGTCTAACAGTAAAACATTTCCATAGGTTCCACATAAATAGATTAAGAAATATTATTTTGTAAAGATAAGTACTTAAAATAGACTCGAGTAAAAGTAATGAATCCAAATTTGGGGAAATTTGTTTTTTAAACTTTCCTTATATGAAAAATAGAAGAAGGTAGAGATAATAGTTTTTTGATAAAGTTTATGTCCATTTTATGATTGTCTCTAGCATCGCTTCGCTGTCAGCGAGCCTAAACAGTACCCCATCGAAGTTGTCTTTTATGCCATACAAGCCTAGTCCCGCTGCCAACGAGCGTCCGTAGCCCTGACGGGTTTACTTGTATTTCCCATGCTTCCTCTTTTTGCACTCTTTTGATAAGCGCATTTGTAATATTTTAGTTTATGATGTATTTGAGTGAAATAATTGGTATGGTAAAAGAGATTTATGTTTAATGGACATAATACTTTCATAATGTTTACTCCACATTCTTTCCATGCAACTATCAATCAGAGGATTTTATGTGGAGGGGTGGGAGGGATTCGTTGTATTAAACTCAAATCAGTTATTTCCTTGAAAAATTAAACTCAATCACTTAGAAAGGATGTTTGTTCCTCCATGAAAAATATTTAAATCAAGATGACTTTATGATTCCATAAATATATGCCTTTAATGATAAATGAAATTCACTTAAATGGATAGATTAAAATATTTCTCAGTATGTCAACAACTGTAAGGGAAGGAAAATTCCTTTCACATAAATCATGACAAAGTCACCAAAATCAAATAAAAACTGAAATCAAAGGAAAACCATTCCTAAACTAAAGTAAGAAAAGAAAATGAAAAGAATAAAAATGAAGAAAGCAAAAACTAAAAGGAAAACAAATTTTTTAAAAAATAAACTCCAACAATATTGCTTATATAAATTTCTTCAACAAAGGATTATAAAAGAAAATAAGCATATGTACGTTCATTCCTATGTTGAGAAAAAAAATTTATCTTGCAGAGTTATAAGAAATGAGGCTCTCAAAATTTAAAGGGTGAATAGTAGTTATGATAGATAATACGTTGAATGAAAAGTTTCTGTTTGTTGCAAATTTTCTTCTTCAAGACAAAACCTACATAAAATCATCTTAAGTATTTTTTAATAAAAGTAATGCTTTAAAGAAAGAGACTAGAGGTTCAGGAACTCCCCAGTCTAGCTAATTCGATGAGGATTATTACTACTTCTCTCAAGAAACTCAAAGAGTAAAAGAAAATGAACTTCAAAAACTGATCTGGTAGAGGTGCGAAAGGTTTATGAAGACCTGAAAAACAGAGTTCGAGATCAACATAAACTAAAACAAAAATGAAGAAATGAAAACAAATGAAAGTGAGCACATGAAACTTACCATTGGAGAATCACATTTTAATTAGAATTAAAAGCATGAAGAATTTTTATTGACCCAAAATCACTATTTATTAAATCTAAAGTAAAACAAACAGTTAACTAAAAGAAAGAAATGTTTCATGTTCAAGGAATCAGAAATAAATAGAATCCATCATAAATGAGGATGAAGATATGTTTCTTAATGGATTGTAGCGATGAATGTTCTTTTTTCTTCTTCCATTCTGAATTTATATCAGCCCCAAAGTATTGAAATTGATTCAAAATCCTGAATAATGTAACAATATATGAAAAGGACTTGAATCTTTATATGATAAGTATGGAGAAAAATTTAAAATAGAAGAGAAAAATATGAATTAATCATCGTATAGGTCAGTGCTTGCTAAATGTTTCACATTGTGAGATTCTTTGTCATGCATAACTTAAAAGTCATGACTTCCATCTTTGTTGATACGCGATTGAGTGTTTTCTATAATAATTAAAAGATAATGGTGGAGAGAAATATATCGTTGTTTTATCACATCATAAGATTTTTAACTCAAAGCTTCATTTTATTTTAGCGATGCTATATAATTTTTGCGATGGCAAAGTTGTGATATCGGAAAATAATTTTATCAAGAGATCGGAGAACAATTATGCATGAGATAGGAGACGTCAATATTATTCTTGCGATAATAAAAATGAGATAAATGACTGATGCAATGTGACTGCAAATATTAGAATATACGCACAGAATTTTGGTTTTACGGCTCATACAAACGGTGACCAATCACACACAGTTGCACTTCGCATCTTTTATAACTTACCTTCACGCAAATTTCACAACTTAACTCTTTTTCAATTTTGCGATTTTGCGATTTCGCAATTCGCAGCGAACTCCACACCGCTCGTTGCAACTTTTAAAATTTAACAATAAACATATTACTTATCTCGTGCGATATGTGATATGCGTAGCATCGCATCGCAATCTCCTTACCTTATATTTTATCATATCGCAACTAATACAACTTACCGAGTGAGGTCTTAACAATAACCACTAAAATTGTGAAACCTCATTGGGTGTGATTTAAACTCCACTGTTGATCTCACTCAAATATAAGGGTCTTCATTACTCCCTTACTCTTCTGATTCATATCGCAATTCAAACACTTATTGTGTTTGTTGATATGTCGAGTAAGAATGGACCCGATATTTTTACTATATGAATTTAATCTCATATCGGGTCTACGACATCGGAACTTTTTAAACCTATGCCCCTACCATTATTGTGATTTAATGGATGAGATATTTTTATGAACTTGATTTAAATTTTATATCGGGTCCAGAATTGTGTGGTTATCACAATATTTGGATAAATCAACTATCGGATATATGAAATGTGAAATGCGATGTGCTACGTAGCTTTTTATGAGAGAAGGAGTGAAAAATAACATCAAAGGTATTTCATCAACAATTTTTATCAGTAAATGCTAAGAGTCACTTCTGATGGAATATTGTGATACAAATAGTTGTGATATGGATGATGTGATATCAGACGGAAATTTCATCGGAGATCGAAAGAAATGAGAATATCGGGAGATCGGAGATATTTGGTGTATGCTCATTTTAGAGCCTCCGATATGAAAACTGTGATATATAATGAGCCATATGTGTGGTCGATGATTTCTTAAAGTATTCAATTCAAAAATAAAGTGAGTGATTTAACTTTTCTTTAAAATAAATAATCCTTTAATATTTTAATTAACTGTCAGAATATCTGATTGGGAAGTAATTTTACCAAATATTTCTTATGAAGAGAGTTGTGAAATGTAATGATCTGATATGATTCCTCCAACAATTTACTAAAACTTATATGGATTTCAATAAATATAAGCAAAATTTAGATATCCTTCAAATTCCAATTGAAATAATAAATAATTCCCTGAACATGTTGCGGATTTGAAAAGATCTAGCTGCTTGCTTATCTTGAGTTTTCATAATCAAGTCAATGAATACCAACAAACAAAACAAAATATAAATAAGAAATAACTTTTGAAAAAATAAAAAAAAACAATAGATGATGGTGAACATGTAAACACATACCTAGAAGAATTTTGATTGTAAGTTTACCTCATGAATCTTCAATTTCTCCCAAATTTTCTCAAAATTTGCATAAGTTCAACATCACCTTCTTATTTTAATCTATAATGCTAAGTAATTAATTTTTTAAATTGCATCCTTTCCAAAATTACAACAGAAGACGAGTGGTAAAAAATAGTTCTTAGAATTACTTGTGAATCAAAAATTGTCAAGTGGTAGGAATTTCTTCATGTATGATCAATGTTATGAATTTTGAAAAACAAGAAAGTTGAAGGCTTGACGAATAAGTATGATCTGATCATTCAAGAGCTTCTAAAATACTCTAGGCTACTTTTCTACAATTGAAATGGGATGCCCAAAAGAAATTGGATTCATTACTTGTTTTATTGAAAATGTAAAATAATGAAATAAATGCATACAGAAAAGAAAATTAATATATTCCTATTTCTAACTCAATGAAGGAAACATGAATAGGTATATTCATACTTCCAATGTAACCACTTTCTCATTTTAATTCTTATATGTATGTACATGTCAAATATTAGTAAAAATGCAAATATAATTAAATTAAGAAAGCTAAATCTGAAAGCAGACTATATCTTTATTGTTAGTAGCTTATTCACCATTACCTTCTCTTGAAATGCCCTTTCCAACTGAATTTCAATTGGATCATAGAAATATTGATGGATTTCCATTATTGAGCAGGAGAGGTTTAAAAGAGAAGATGACGAGCCCTATGTAATTTTGTTAGTGTTATGTTTAAGTGTCAAATTATTAACGATCTTCCAAATTATGAAGGAAAATTTTCCAAATGTCTTTCAAATGGATCAATGAAAAATGGATGGAAGTCCGATAGATCCAACTGAAGATTATTAATTGAATTGATTGTTGGTCATATTTTGAAAATACACTCTTTTGTTGGCACTGCTCTTGAGAAGTAAGAAGTAATTGATAAGGAATGAAATCAATTGAAATTGGAAGTTTAATAACTTTTGATGTGCACAATTATAATTTGAATCTTCATTTTTCCCTTGAGGTAATGCATCAATTGAGTGTTCAATATTGAGCTGCTCAATATGACAGCACAAAGTATCTAAAAATCTAGGACTAAAAACAAAAAATAAATCTGAAGTTAAAAATAAATGATGAAAAAATAACAAAATTGAATCATAGTTTACACTAGTTTTACAATTATTGTTACAACATAACTGGAAGTGACTTAGAGCAATTTCCTCTTCACAAGAATTGGGCAGAATAATGAAATCAGAATGATTGTTGATACCCACTTGTGAATTAGAGAAAAGGGTATGACTTTGAATAGGAATGTGAGCTTGATCATCATATACATCATATATTGGAATGGTTTCTTGAGTGTTGAAATCATTAGTATGATTGATTGTTTGAAAATGAGAACTATTTGAAATAATTTCTGAATCAGATTATTCTTCATTTTCACATGTGATTAGACTTTGATTATGAGGATTCAATTCTAAAGAATACAAATCAATATCCTCAATGTCAAAGTAGCTATCATATATGACCTTATGACATTCATTAGAATTCCCTTCGATCTCATCTAATTTATTAGAAAAATAAGGAATATTAAGCTCATGTTCATTAATGCTAGAAGAATGATAATTAATTAATTATCTATCCTAATAAAAACTAATTGGAAATTCATTTAGATCAACCTCTCTATTTTCTGGAATATATTTAACTTGAGAAAATGATAAATTGCTATTAGAAAAATTATCAGGATAAAGGGAAAAATACAAATCTGAAACAATATATTTGAAAATGTTTCTATTTGAAAACTTTTTTGCATTTTCTTCATTGCAAATTTCAAATTTAAGATCATTTACTTGGCTCTTTATGCTTTCTTGAAGAATGTTGCTTTGTTGTTCTGAATTTGGCATTTGTTCATCAGAAAAGAATTCAGAAATTGGTACAACAGATCGCATATTATTGGAAACTTTAATCGTTGCTTGTACTTGTCGGATTATGCTCTGATTTTTTTGGTCTAACTCATACCTATTTTCAGATTTTAAAGCGGTATTTTCTTCAAGAGTGTTGCTAATATCTTCTTGCGGTTGATTAGTGAAATTTTCCAAGCTTTGTGATTGAGATTCATTGACATGTGAAGGTGCACCTTGATCTTTATCAATATTGTAGGAAGTGTGGAGTAATTGAAGGAATTGATTATACACAATAGAGGCCTCTTCATCATCATTTGTTTGTACCTCCATATTGGAATTATTTCTTATGTCAATGAAATCAGAAGGAGATTGATCAAAGTTTGAAATAATTTCACATGGATTATGAATGGAAGGAAGAGAGAAAATATGTTCAAACCAATCTAATAATTCTTCTTTCGAAGGTTTATTTTCAATTTTAAATTTCAAACAATTTAAATGAAACTTGATGGTAAAATCAATTAAAGTCTCACCTTCAGACCTTCGTATATCTTCAAAATCGTCACATACATGTTCGTAGATATATCCATCAAATTTACAAAGGAATATTGTAATAAATTGTTCCCAAGTGTGGATTGATGTAACTGAAAGTGATTGACACCAGCTTTTGGCTTTTGCCAAGAATGTAAGAGTAAAAATCCTGCATAAAATATCTTCATCAATATCATAAAAAGTAGAATTTGAAAAATTTTGAATCAATTGTAAAGCATGATTAAATGCAGAAGTATTCCTCTTACCATTAAACTTTACCTAAGACAAGAGTCTTACTATTTCTGGTGAAGTTTGGAAGTTTTAGAGGAGACATTGTAATAAAAATAAAATGTTAGAATACAAAGTCAAAAAAGGAAAACAAGTCTCAGACCCTCCTTCTAGTGCCAAAATGTTGAGGCCTTGAAATTCACTATAGCAACATGGGTGATGACCACCCAGTCCAGACCTTAAAGCGGTTTCTTTTCCGTTTGGAATGGTGGCTCCGGCTGGTTTAACTAGGTCGAGTTACCTTCTCTCAATCTCCATTGGCTTAAAATATGACTTTTGTCTACCAATGGGAAAGAGACATCAGATCATTTATCTTGCTAATTGTTGGGCACCAGATTTGTATACTTTCTTCTCTCATTTTTACCCTACCTTTCTATCTCTTTGTGCCATTATTTATCTTAAAAGCATGAGGTAAAACCCTTCTTCCTATCTTTTATGGGATATTTTATTAATGATGTACTTGTCATGGAGGTTTTACCTTTTATGTATTAACTCTTATATTTCTTTAGATTTGGCTACAACAGGCACGTCGTGGCCACAAGTCAAGGCACAACCCATCATTTCCAGCATCTCCCTTATTTGCTGCTACAGCATGACAGCCATGGGTGTATCAGCACTATATTTGGCTTTCTTACAGTTTCTTTCTGGGAAATTCGGTTGCCGTTGTAACAATATGTATTTTTGTAACAATGGAGTCGTTGGGAGGAATTGGGGGTTTCAGGACTATGGTATAAAGGAGTCTACCAGCTGTGAATTGGGAGACCTTTTTACAGATACACAGATTTTTGTAATTAATATTTCTATTATTAATTGAATATACAGCAGCTCGCTATTTCTCCTGTAATATTTGAGTTTCCGCAGCCCTGATCCAAGAGTTGGGCCCACTCTTGTGATCAAGTGTTGCATTCTTCTTTCTTTTCTTGCAGTACAATGTTTTGTGTTATTCTTTAATTGTTGTTACAGTCTCGTTAATTTTTGTGGATGATTTTTATTTCTATAGTTCATTTATTGTTGTTACAATGGTATTTGTGTTATAGATTAAACCTGTGATCTACAACGGACCATGTGCTTGTATCTGCATATACTTTGTCGTTAGTCTTAAAATAATTAACACCCTCGGGTTGATAATTTATGTGAAAAAAGGATTGAATCTTGTTCATATTTTGACACCAACATTTTGGTTTCGTTGCCGAGGAAGGCTAACAGGTGCAAGAACAGGATCTGTAGCAGATCTCAGAGTCGATCTCTCATCTTAAGGCGAGAATCTATTGCCCAGCTTCAATTCATAAGCGTAAGTGCCTTGTATTTTCTTTTTTCTTTCTTTCTTTCCTATTTCTTGTATCATTTTGTTTTCTGTAAAAATTAAACCCTCGTCTTGGGGAATGTGTTTTGTAAAACCTTTCCCTAAGTCTTGGGCGTAGTCCAGTTTTTCTTTCATGTTTTTTATTATTTCTTGTTCTTCTTTCTAGGGGCCAATTTCTCATCTTGGGGAGAGTATGTTATTACTCCGCTCCAAATCCTAAACTCTGATGTCTTTTATTTTTTTATTTTTTTTCATTTCCTGTGAATCTCTTCTCTCCTCCCGGGGAGGAATTTATATGTCCTACTTCGGGTTCTGAGCTATTAATTGATTTTCTTTAATGAACCCTCTCCACAATTTGTATGAACAAAGATCCAAACAAGAGGGTAGAGGAAGACCCCCAAAGAAAGGGAAGGATTTGGGAAGGAAGACGTATATTCAAGAAATTATTGAAAAATCTATATCTAAGGCATCATCCTGTGTTGCTACTAGGGTTAGGGTTCAAACGAAGTTCGAAGGGCAGTCTGTGGAACAACCAGTGTCATCCACGGTACCAGAAGATGTTATTTCTTCAGCAAAAGATTTAATAAAGAGGGTACTAGTGGAAGAGAAATCCCTATCAACAGCAAAAGGGGAAGAAGTGGCAAGTAAGGGATCAGAAGAATTGAGCAACTCTAACTAGGAAGAAGAAACTCAAAAGGGGTTTTCGTCCCCAAAAGACCAAGGCAGCGCTGTGAAAATTCCTGTTGCTGAGTTAAGAGACTCTGATCCAGTTGTTAGTGTCAGTCTAGTCATACTGCCATCAGTGATCAAAATGTTTTTTTGCATTTGCATATTAGGAGTCTCATACCATAAATTTCACCATTCCGCTAGGTCATGGATTCATTGATGGTAGTGATTTTTCATCGATTCTCCCTCATGTGAAACTTGTTTATTCTCCTCTCTATGGTCTTTAGCCATGAGTCACTTTCATTCTCAAATCCATATTAATATGTCATAGGATTGGTCTAATTAGGTTCTAGGATCTCACCATGGTCAAATTAATGAGTCAACTGTTAATAACTATCAGCAAGGTCATGAGGAAGTCAATAACTAAAAGTCACAGCACCTGGGAAGATCAAAGAAATGTTTTATTCAGTTTAATGTAATTTTCACCTCAAACCCATGTTTTGAGGTGAAAACATGATACTTTACTTTCAATTATCATATTTATGTAATTTTATGTCATCATATGTAATAAATCACACTTCAGAAGCTGTTATCTCCATAAAATTACCGCCCTGCCCTTCAGAGAGGCTTTCCACATCATTTTTAGTGTCAAATCATATTATAAATATTTTCAACAGAAAGAGCCCGGAAAGAGCTTTCCAATGGTATATTACACTCTCAAAACTAACTCCTGGATTGAAATTTATGCCTAAGTGAATAAAGTCCCCTATAACCTAACCCTTCCCCTTTTTCCCACCTTTCCCTTAAACTTTATGTTGTTAAAGTTTAATATTTTATTTTATAAAACCTGTTTTTTCCCCCATCCGATGGCCAAATTGCATTATTAAAATATTTTAAACATATTTGTGATTTAATAAACCACTTCCCCTCCATACCCCTTTATAATAAAGTTTTAAGTTATATATTATAAAACCCCCGCTGATCCGATCCCTTCCCTTTCCCGATCGCAATCGCACCATACCTATAGTCCATTCCGATTGGCTATTGTAAAAATTCTAATGCGATTGAGCACTCCTGATTGGCCTCGCTCGATTTCTCCTCCGCCGTCGATCTGCCCATCCGATCGGACGGCCCAAACTTCATTGCTCCATCCTGATCGGCGCTTTCGATCGTTCCCCTCGATTAACTCCCCCTGATTACTCCTCTGTCGTCGATCTGTTCACCCAATTAGATGGCCCATAGTCTGTCACTCCATCACAATCGGCGATTTCGAATAAACTTTGCCTCCGCTCTCCTCCGATCTCTCGATCCCGATTGACCTTCGGGTCCCACCATAATTCTTCGCCCATTTATAATACAAAGGGCCTTTTCCTTTGTAAATCTTAAATTTTGTTTTATTTCATTTTATACAAAGGATTCCCCCATCACCTATCCCCAATCGCATCGATGAAATCTTGTTATGTAATACGCCTGCCCCAAAGCCTCGATTCCAATTGCAATTTATTCTCTCGGTCCCACCTTGATCCCTTTCCCCTTTTCAAATGAAATTCGGTATTTTCCCTTTGTAAAAGGTGGAAAACCATTTTCATTTGTTTTAAATGGATTTCTCTGCTCTTTTATTGTATAACCCCATTAGACTTTTCCAATCGCATCGGAGCTTTTTGTTCCTTGTCCCAAATATATCCAACCCTTCGATCCCGATTGCAATGACACCATTGCAACGTGTATTTTTAAATGTTCTATTATATGTTGCATCCCCTTCCTCCCCTACGATTCCAATTTCGATTGTGATTTGGATCCCACCTCCTTTCCCTTCATTCAAAAATGGGTTTTCCCTTCACTAAAGGTATAATTTTATTTTATTTTATTTCAAAGGCATTTGCTTCAAAAGTGGATTTTTCTTCAAGAAGTAATAATAGTGAGAAAAAGTCAAAGGGCTGAGGAGCTAAATATGAAACAGTAAGACATCTTCGGAAACGGTTTAAAAGAGATTTATTCTACAGATTTATTCTTCTCATTCATTGGATGTAATAGCGAATCTTCAGATGGCTCAAAATGTATTGTTGTTCCTTATTTTCAGGGGCAGATTGTTGGTTCTCTTTTCTATGATCGAACTTCGGTTCTTGAGTTGGAAAATAGCTCCTCTTTTTGTGGATCTATTTCCCTCACACTTTTGGTCTATTTAATGTAATTTGAATCATTTGTAAATCAGTCTGTAATTCAGAAGTAAGGGAATAGTGTGGAAATCAGGAGGACGCTCTGCGCTCCATTGTAATAGTTTTTGGACAGGGAATTAATAAAGAATACAGCTTTGATTTGTGGGATCGATGTGGTATGAAATTTAGTATTTTTTCTCTCTTTTGTGTTCATATGTAAATTTTTTATGTTCACCTTTCATCCATAAACATTTTTGGTTGAATACTTTCAAGATAGATAGGTAGAATCCATTTTTAATGCTCTGCTTTGGGAAATCATTCAATATTCTGTGTTTTCTTCTGTTTGAAAAGGATCCATTTCTTATGCCCTTTTCAGCTCCTCACCAGTCTTTCCACCCCATCATTATTTAAACTTAATTGCTAAAATTTCATGCCTACCTTGCCCCATGAAATAACATGTATCCCTTATTTAATTCTTCGATTCAAACTATCCCATTTGTTCCATACATCCCTGAAAATTTTCATTTTATTAAAACATTTTTTCCCTTTATTATACCTAGCCTAATATCATTTCATTATTTTAATTTGTTGAATATCTTTCACGGAGAGAGCCCTCTCCTAACCTTGTAGGGCTAGCTACAAGGTTGAGCGTGGTTTAGGTTTTACCCTGATTTTCCTTTTTCGGCCTGAGGTTCAGATCAGGCGATAACACAGGTAAAGGAATTTTTGAAGGACTTTGAGTCACCAGGGGACTAGGGGAGTGCAGTGCGACCACCTTCAGTTGAATCACTCCAGATACCGGTTGTGAAACAGATCGAAATTCCAAGTGGGTATTGGAAAATATTTATGGTACCTGTAAGTTCCTCCATTGATTTTCCTATAGGAAACATTACAGGTGATGCACCAATGAGACGCATCCCTTTGACAGCCTTTCCTAGTTTTCATGGACTCTCTTCGGAAGACCCTGATACATTCCTCTTTGAATTTGATATTGTTTTTCGAGGATACGACTATATGACTGATGCTCAGAAATTGAAAATATTCCCTGCTGCCCTAAAAGGGATAGCCCTGAAATGATTTATGGGTTTAGGGGGAAGCACGATTACTTCATGGGAATAAATGAAGAAAGCCTTCTTGGAAAAATACCAAGATTATTGTAAGTCTCGTGACATCAAGGAGGAAATATTTAAATTTGCACAGGAGGAAGATGAAAATATGGAGGACTGTGTAGAACGATTTAAATACATACTACAAAGGTCTGGACATAGTGACTTGGATAAGGACGTTCTAAAGATCATTCTTCTCAGAGCACTCAGGGAATACTCTCTGTAACTCCTGAATATAGTGGGTAAAGGAGATATTTCAAAGGAAAACTTTGAAACTATCTGTGATTACTGTATCAAATGTTCAAGGGGGGTTGCAAGAAGTGGACAGGGTATTCGATCATTAAAGACCTCCGATGGAGGGGTCACAAAAGCATAGATTGGGAATCTATTAGATAATCTGAGGACCGATATCCTGAGTACACTATCAACCCAAATGGACACTCTACAGGAAAAACAGAAGCATATGGAGCTGGAAAAAACCATGGCCATATTCTACCCTCAATGCAGGAAGAAACACCCTTTGAAGGAATGCCTGCTAAACACAGTGGAAGCTTGTGCAATCTACGAATAGACTCACGTGACCAGTGTATGTCCTTCCTTGCCTGGGCTGAAAGTGGTTTTCCAAGGAGAAAACGAGGAAAGCACAGTGGACCAGCTATATTTCATGGGGCCGAAGAAGCCATGGCAACCTCGACCACCGACAGTGAATCCAGGTATGTTTTAGGACCCATCCCAGTATTTTCATAATTTTAGTATGGGTCCCAAATCTGTACCATTTTTAGCCATGTGGCCTCAATACCAGTATCCCCCTTGGCATAATTGGGTTCCTCAAGCCAGTCCAAATCCTTCATGGAATCAGACTTGGCATGGATCCCCTCCCACTGGACAGTATGCCTCAGCAACAACTTCAGTTGCCTTCCAATGTGCCCCCATTAAACCCAGCCATTAGACCTCATCTTACTCTCCATCCCAACCTAAATCCGAATAATAAAGGGGTTCAACAAACAGATAGTTTGAACCTTCCATCCTACAGCATTTCTAATGCAGGGCTCAATGAGATAAATCTACAGTCTGGCTGGGTATTAAATGCACCTAATTCACCCATTATTACAAAACAACTTGATGGTGAAGATACAAAACTAGAACAAAGAACAGTGAGGGAGAATTCAAATCAAAACATAATAAACCAGACACCTCCCCAAGTTTTTCCTAATCAAGGTCATTTAACATTTCCCCCATATCCTGAAAGACTGACCTTGAGCAAACCAAACCCTCAAGCAGAATTTGATTTTCTAGGGGAACTACAGAATATTTTTGTTAAAATACCCCTTTTACAAGCTATGAGGCATGTACCTATTTATGCAAAAACTCTGAAAGAATACTACTTAAAGAAATCAGGTAGAAAACCTAAGGATCCATTAACTGTGCATGTAATGGGCAGACTATTCGATATCATGTTAGGAAATATCATGCCTATAAAATACAGAGATCCTGGGAACCCAATTCTAACAATACAAATTAATGGGATTGAAATCCCAAATGTACTGATGGATTTGGGAGTAGCCGTTAACATTATCACTGCTGAAACAATGAACACATTAGGGCTTGGAAACATTAAACCAACCCCTACTATCCTGGAACTTGCAGACATATCCACAATTAAACTAGTAGGGAAATTACAGGATGGGATCATTTTAGTAGACTCATGGCACTACCCTGTGGACCTCCTTATATTGCAGACTTGATCTTCAATAGGTGGTCACCCATTGATCCTAGGAAGACCTTGGTTGGCAACTTCAGATGCCTACATAGGATGCCGGTCTTGACATATGATTATATCAAATGGGACAGTTACGAAATACCTCAAGCTTTATTCTCCTGCGAAACCAAGCCAATCTGAAAAATCATCAACCAGTCAGAAACCTCTACCTATAGAAGATCCTGAACTTGAAAATGAAGATGTTAGACTAGTTCTTACTATTGGCCAGGCCCTTCGATTTAAAACAGAGACTGAAGATGATGCCATTAACGCCTTCATTAATGATTCCAGTTATGTTCCCAATCGAACTCAATATATTCTAGAATCTGCTATGAGCTATGAGATACAAGAAAATGTTGAACCAGAAGATGACATAGAAGACATTCTTGTAACCCCATTCCATGATAGTACTCCAATCGAGATTGAACTAGGGAAAACACTTAATATCAAACTGAACCTGTCTAAATCCTAGACCAAACATCTTTTGAAAGTCCTTCAAGAACATCAAGAAGCTTTTTCCTGGGATTATACCGACATGAAGGGTATCCTGCTAGCCTATGCACTCATCATATTTACATTAAGGAAGATTTTCGCCCTGTAAGACAGCCTCAACGGAGGATGAATCCTGCTCTCAAAAATATTGTTAAAGAAGAATTACAAAAATTGTTGGATGTAGGATTCATTTATCCCATCTCAGATATCTAATGGGTATCCCCACTAGTTATCTTTCCCAAAAAGAATGGTAAATGGCAGATCTGTGTAGATTACAAGGAATTAAATAAGGAAACACAAAAAGACCATTTTCCTTTGCCATTCATTGACCAAGTCTTGGACACCTTGGCTGGAAATAAGTTCTTTTCCTTCCTAGATGGATTCAACGGATATAACCAGATCTAGATAGCCCCGAAAGACCAAGATAAGACAACTTTCACATGCCCATGGGGAACCTTTGCATATAGGGTCCTTCCATTTGGCCTGTGTAATGCTCCTGCTACCTTCCAGAGGGAAATCTTGGGAATTTTTTCTGATTTGGTCGATGATAGTGTCAAAATATATATGGATGATTTTACTCCATATGGGAATTCATTTGAGGAAGGATTGGAAAATTTGGATAAGGTACTCAAAAGATGTAAACAGACCCATGTATCATTGAGTACAGCTAAATGCCATATGATGAGGGAAGGAGTAGTATTGGGACATTTTCTCTCAGCCACTGGAATTCAAGTTGATCTGGCTAAAGTAGAGGTAATATTACATTTTCCGGTACCGAAAACACCCACACATGTACGTAGCTTTATTGGTTGTGTTGGTTATTATAGGCGCTTTATAGAAAATTTTGCTAAAATAGCACATCCACTATTTCAATTGCTAACAAAAGATGCAGAATTTTTGTGGACTGAAGATTGAAAAACAACCTTTACAAAAATTAAAGGGTTGGTGTGCACGGCCCCAATCCTTCAAGGACCTGATTGGGCATTACCATTTCACATACATACTGATGCTTCTTAGACAGCAGTAGGGGTTTTTTTAGGACAGCAGGTAGACAAAACACCGTATGCAATTTATTACGTCAGCAAGAATCTAATTCCTGCTGAATTAAACTATACGGTGACAGAAAAATAATTCTTAGTTTTCATTTATGCTATCAATAATTTTTGGCACTACATCACCAGGTACTCTACTATTGTCCATACTGATCACGTAGCAATCAGGTATTTGATAAATAAACCCATTACTCTTGCCGGTATTACGAGATGGTTACTATTGCTTCAAGAATTTGATATTAAAATAGTAGATAAGCAAGGAAAAAATAATGTAGTAGCTAATTTCCTATCTAGAATGGATAACAATGATGAATGCACACCAATAGAAGACAGTTTCCCTGGTGAGCATCTTTTTGCAGTCTCTACTAAAGCTCTGTGGTATGCAGATATTGCTAACTATCTTACTATAGGGAAAGTGACTCCTCATTTGTCATATAGGGAACAGCGAAATATTATTCATCATAGTGCCCGATATTCTTGGATGGCAGGGTACCTTTTTCATACAGGAGAAGATAAGTAGATCTGGCATTGTGTGTCTGAAGATGATATCTATGAAATATTGAAAGCTTCGCATGATGGCCCTTGTGGAAGGAATTTCGCAAACAAAAGAACAGGCCATAAGGTGCTACAAATGGGATATTACTGGCCTTCTATTTTTTGTGATGCTTAGAATTATGTCAGGAGGTGTGATTGTTGCCAACGTATGGGGCAGCCCGGTAGAGAAAATGAAATGTCCTTTGCAAGTATAGCTAGTTCTTGAGCCTTTCGAGAAATGGTTTATTGACTTCGTTGGACCCTTTAACCCACCCTCCCAGCAAAAAATCCACATCTTGGTCTATATTGATTACATCACTAAGTGGGTGGAAGCCAAAGTGGTTGTGAAAGCAACAGAGCAGGTAGTCTTAGATTTTCTATTTGAAGAAATTTTTGCTCGGTACAGTACTCCAAGAGAGGTTGTTTCAGATGGAGGAGCACAATTCACATCACACAAGATAGAAAAGATTATGCAAAAATATGGGGTCAAGCACAGAGTGACATCTCCATACCATCCCAGGCGAATGGACAAGTGGAAAGCACAAATAAGACATTAGAAAATATTTTGACAAAAACTGTGGCATATCATCGTCGGGATTGGGCTCAGAAACTTCCAGAGGCTCTATGGGCATATAGAACAACATGGCGGAATACAACCGATTTTTCACCATTCAAGTTGGTTTATGGGAAATCCTCGTTGTTTCCAATTGAATTTGAAATAATCACGCTCATAACAGCTCTGGAAGTTGGTTTAGATCTATCAGATGCCCAGAAACACCGATTGGCTCAGCTTAATGAAATTGAGGAAATACGTTCAATGGTTTTCCAGCGAACTACTGCTATTTAGCAACAGAGAACGAAATGGCACGATAAGTTTATCAAAAACAAGGTGTTTCAAAGTGGATATTGGGCACTACTTTATGACTCTCGTTTTAAGGATTTTAAGGGAAAGCTTTGCACTCAGTGGATGGGACCTTATGAGGTGAATGTTGTATTTGATAATGGAACAGTAAGGCTAGTCACAATTGATGATACACATACTTCCTTTATAGTTAATGGACATCGCTTGAGACTATATCACCGGCCGGCCTCTAAGGATGCTTTTATTAAAAAACTCTCTGAGAAATCTGGTTTGAAGGTTATCAGTGCAAAGAATCTTTCCTCTACACCCTTGTTGTAAAAAAAAAAAAAACATATAAATAAATAAATAAATCTTGTTCTATTTTCTTGTATTTTTGCAAGAGCTACGACTAAGGAGTAAAAATCAAGGAATTTCCATGTTGTTGTTACTCGGTTGCTGCTACTCCGATGCTGCTACACCGGATGCTATTACTTGGTTGCTGCTACTCATGTTTTTGTCACTTGGTTGTTGTTACTCCGATGTTGCTACACTAGATGTTGTTACTCGATTGTTGCTACTCATGTTGTTGTTACTTGGTTGCTGCTACTCCGATTCTGCTACACCGGATGATGTTACTCGGTTGCTGCTACTCATGTTGTTGTTAATTGGTTGTTGCTACTCTGCTGCTACTACACCGGATGTTGTTACTTGGTTGCTGCTACTCATGATGTTGTTACACCGATGTTTTCACTCATGATGTTGTTACACCGATGCTATTACACCGATGTTGTTACTCCGTTGTTTTTACACCGGATGTTGTTACACCGATGCTATTACACCGATGTTGTTACTCCGATGCTGTTACACCGATGCTGTTACACCGATGTTGTTACATCGACGTTGTTACACCGATGTTTTTACATTGATGTTGTTATACCGATGCTATTACTCTGTTGTTGTTACACCGGATGCTATTACACCGATGTTGTTACACCATCCACATCATTACCCCGTCGCCATCCTACCAACCATCCCATCATCCAAGTAGGTCATCAGGTATGCCTCTATGTGACTTTTACTTATTTAATTAAATATCCCATGTGAAGATTTTAATGCCACGGACATCAAAAATTTAAGTCGGGGGGGAGGGGGGGGTGTCGTCATGCCAAGGACGGTGTAATAATTACCCCATAAGTTAAGAATGACATCCCGCTCATGGTACACCTTACGAATCACATCAATATGTGGTATCATGATTTAAATCCTATGGGGATTAACAAAATGTCTCATCCACCCTATACGAGTAATTATTATTTCTATTCTACCACACTTACCATACTCTTTTATGATTTTTCTCGATTTTCAAGAATTACCAACCGTATTTACTGTTACCACCTGTCCATTTTCACTATGATGTTCCTCCAAATTCGGTACCTACCACCTTGCCCAATGGTCTGCTGCTACAAGTCTCCACAGTATGGGTGGGCTGGCTGTGCGGCATGAGCCCAAAAACACAGCTTTAGTTTGTAGCAATCCATAGGTTTGGCAAGTTTTTGTCGACGCAGTATGGGATATCTACTTTAACAGATTGCAGGGATTCGATGGAGGTATCACAATGGAATTCACACTCAATTTAGAGGAGAATCATTCGTGGGTTAGAGGTCTGGAATTTCATGTTACAGAGGAGGTAATTGCAGAGGTTAGCAGGTTGAGACAGCAGGGGCAGCAATGGTTTGCTCGGAAGGTTTCTCTCCCGAAGTCTCCCGAATTGTTTTTGCAGGAAGGAGAAAGTGTAGTTCAATTGGGTAGGGGATACGAGCGCAAAACTGTACCGTATCCTTGGAATGAAGTTGCAGGTTTCGTAATTAAATACATTACCTGTGAGGGTTGGGCCTTAGCTCTATTCAACTATCACTTTAAAATTCTAATGCACCTCTGATTTCCACATAATCAGGTGCATGCCCTAAACATGCCATTTTTTCTATTGAAACAACTGCAGCATATGGCACAGTCTGCTCGGCGCTCCCGCCGGATGATGGCAGTACTTTCTAACCATGGATTGGTGCGATTATTGGTCATGCATGCAATATGCAGGTTGCGGGTTTATTGGGTGGAACTCTGCGGATCCTCAGAAGAAGCGGTGGCAGCTATGATTGTTGCTAGAGAAGAATAACCAGCCTCTCCGGTTGGTCAGGTGGAAGAAGAACCTTCAGAGGAAATTGATCAAGAGGAACCCGAGGAAATGGAAACAGAGATTGATCAGGAAGAACCTGAGGAAGAGGAGATGATGATTGATTAGGAGGAACCTGAAGAAATGAGTATGGAGGAAGTAATCAGCAACATAGCCGAGGTTGTCACACAAGAACCAGCCTCACTGGAAAATTCCACGGAAGAGGAAATAAGAATGGAAGAGTTGATTATCGGCATAGACGAGGCTACCACACAAGAACCATCTTCGCTCGAGGAACCCACAGAGGAAAGGATTATGGACATTATGCAGGAAATTGATATTATGATACAATCGGCAACCTTTGCCAATAAATAACAAAGGGATGGAATTGTGGATAGAGAAATGGAAAGTGATGATATTTCGCAAGAAACAGCATCACCTGCTCAGATAAAAATGGATGTTGATACAGTTGGGGGTGCTACACAAGAACCACCCCCAATTCGGGTAGAACAGGAGGAGTCAACCCACGGAATCGATGTTGGACCTAAAGAATCAGTACCAACTGTGAAAACGAAGGTGATTCCCAGGGAAAAAGAGGCTAAAGAAGGAATGAGTTAGGTGGTCGATACTGTTCCACAAGAACCAGTATCAACCCATGAAGAAGAAGTGATAAGAAAAGGGAAAGAGGAAAGAAGGGAATTGAGCCATGAAATCAATGCTGCTCCACAAGAACCAGCATCGACTCTGGTTGAGGTAGTAATGCATGAAGTCCCATTCCAACCCAGGAATGATGATGAGGGGTTTGTTCCTTTTTCTCCGTTCCAGTCCCTGATTCCCAGAGAGGTGAGGGGATTTCACTCGCCCAAACGGTTAGTGGAAGAAGTCACTATTCCCTCAGTATTAAAATTTGTTGACACGGCCAAGGTTGGCCCAGACACTACTGAACTGGAACAATCGGAGGTTCACTAGGAATACACAGTTCCTGTAGAAACATCGGAACACAGAGGGGTCAATGAATTTGTCGGCCAAACAACAGAAGTTTCCAGAAGAAATGTAGAAGAAGAAGGACCTGTGAGTCGGGGGCCCGGCCAAGAGGGTTTGACAAAATAATCTTGAGAAGATACTGGCAGCATTCTACCGCCTTTTGAGCCTGTGGTAGGTACAGAACCTGAATTCACTGTTAAATAGGAATGGGTTGAACAGTACGAGAAAAGAACGTTACCTCTCAAAAAGAGGTACCAGCTACAATTCAATGAAACCATGAGACTAAAAAGATAGGTTCGGAGTTTGAAGAAGCAATTTTCACGTTTAAAAAGCAAGGTAAAAATCTACAAATGGAGGGCAATAAAGCCGAAGATTGAAGTCCCCATTGCGGCTACCCAGACCGGCCCAATTGAAGAATTGTTTGAAGGTCGAGAATTTGTATTGGCTGCTAAAATTAAAAAATGGAAGTCTGCAATGAGCGACCATAAGAAATAAACAGCTAGGGTTCAAGAACAAGTTGTTGGAGTCGTTACGGGGTACATAGATCAGTTATACAAGGCTCAGCTGAAGCAGGCAAAACAGAAGGCTAGGATAGAAGAGTTGAAAGAACAAGTTCAGTTGTTAAAGACAGATAAGGAGAAGATGTTATCCCTAGCACAGAAGGTAATGGCCTACAGACATCCTGCGCATAGCTATGCCTTATTCCTTCATGAACAATTTCATTTCTTTTGTCTTGAAAGTATATATAAGGAGATTTGGTATGAAATTGAGGACCCCATTCAATTTCTCCATATTTTGAAAATTCATGATTTTATAGGACAACACTTAATGTGTGAGCTCTACATGCATCGATATTATTTAAAGTATGATCATTCCTTTAACCCTGTTCCATTCGTGGGGGACATCCACTTAAGGGCTTTCACCTCCTATACCATCAATTAGATTAAATGGAGAAAGGCCTAGGATACATTTGAAGAAAATCAAGCCGGAAAGCCATTAATGATGAGAAGAGAGAATGGTCAGTCCGCGATTATTTACAATAAGCATTATACCTTTCTACAGATTGAGGGTCATAAGGAACACATGATGGCAACTCAGAAGTGGTGTGTTGACCTGTGTGTCGGCTAGATTATGACATTTCGCAAGGAAGCCCTGGACAGTTGTTAGAAAATATGGATGTTGTATTCTTTAGCTGTCAACGGAAGAGAACCATTTGGGGCACCTAACTTTGCACGTGCCCTAGAAAGAATGCTGTGTTATGTGGCATGTATTCATACCTGTGGGGTTAGATGGATGTGATTGAGATTTTGATTTCCCCTTTTATGGCTGCCAGTTGAACAGTATACTCCTGCTTATAATGTTGAACCTGACTGGTGGAAAGACGTTGTTTTGACAGAAGGATATAAGCCACCAGGAACAGAGATGGCTGTAGAATATGACCTCACACAGCTTCATGCCAATCACAGTCAGTCCAATTCGGACCTGAGGAGACGATGAGATGCATGAGGACATGCAGATAGACCAGTTGGGGGGAGATGTTGGGGGGCACCGGTTTTGTATACTTTCTTCTCTCGTTTTTACCCTACCTTTCTATATCTTTGTGCCATTATTTATCTTTAAAGCATGAGGTAAAACCCTTCTTCCTATATTTTATGGGATATTTGATTAATGATGTACTTGTCATGGAGGTTTTACCTTTTTACGTATTAACTCCTATATTTCTTTAGATTTGGCTACAACAGGCACATCATGGCCACAAGTTAAAGCACAGCCCATCATTTCCAGCATCTCGTGACAGCCATGAGTGTATCAGTGCTATCTTTGGCTTTCTTAGGATTTCTTGCTGGGAAATCTGGTTTTCATTGTAACAATATGTATTTTTGTAACAATGGAGTCGTTGGGAGGAATTGGGGGTTTCAAGACTATGGTATAAAGGAGTCTACGAGCTGTGAATCAGGAGACCTTTTTACAAATACACAAATTTTTGTAATTAATATTTCTATTATTAATTGAATATACAACATCTCATTGTTTCTCCTGTAATATTTGAGTTTCCACAGCCCTGATCCAAGAGTTGGGCCTACTCTTGTGATCAATTGTTGCGTTCTTCTTTTTTTTTCTTGCAGTACTATGTTTTGTGTGATTCTTTAATTGATATTACAGTCGTGTTAATTGTTGTGGATGCTTTTTATTTCTGCAGTTCATTTATTGTTGTTACAATGGTATTTGTGTTATAGATTAAAACTGTGATCTACAACGGACCATGTGCTTGTATCTGCATATACTTTGCCGTTAGTCTTGAAATAACTAACGCCATCGGGTTGATAATTTATGTGGAAAAATGATTGAATCTTGTTCATATCCAGAAACCAACACTAATCAGGCAAGAAAGTGATCCTTAAGCTAATTTGGGCTTAGCCAAGCCACAACTGAAGTTTTGCCTCTTTGGGAAGAGGACTTTTTAGGGATGTAGAATTTAATCTATATGCAAAATTATTCTAAGATGCAAGCAAAAGGAACTATCTTAATCCTATCTCAATTAGGCAGATATAGATCTATCCCAACCGAGAGCAAGATATTTCAAATAATTTGGATTTAAATATGTCTGGCTTATAATGAATATCAAGCTAATGAAGTATTTCAATTAATTGACATTAGGAATACCAAACACATCCTATCTAGAGACCTCTTAACTGAAATAATCAGTCAACAACACTCAGGAAGAATTTCTCAAAATCATATTTATCATTTAATCAATAACTTGAATAACTAAACAATAATATTCGGAAATAGTTCACAACATATCAATATTCAATAAATCAGTTTTATTAGACATATTTCTGAGTAAATAGTTACCCAGAAATCAGAATTTAACCCATAAGAGTAGAGATAAATAATAACATAAAATTGAGGCAAATTAATCATACCGACAAAAGTGCACAAATATGGAAGTAATTTGACACATTCTTGTTATCGTAAAATGAAACCAGCAATTAAAATAATAGTATTATAAATACCAATTTATTAAGTCCATTTCTCCAGCTCTAGTCTCTAATAGTCTTTTACAATGTCTGAACTTATGCTTTCAAAATCAGAGCTACAATAGTGAAAACTATGTTCATTATACATAACTCGGAATGTAAAATAAAAACCTCAATAATCCCCAGATTTGAGATTCCTCTCCTCCCACCTACAATACTAAATCCCCTAGACAATAGTGCCATCAGGAATTCCATAATTGCGGAGAAGAGAAGCCCTTATTACACTTTGCAATCTACTATTTATAATATTTACAAAAGGATTTCTTCATAGGAAAGTTTGTTGAAGAGTGGTTCTGCTCAATCAATTTTCATTGGTCCAAAATCATATTATTCAATTGTTGGAGCATTCTCATTAATTGAGATCTTCTTCTTCTTATCTCTTCAATTTTTTATTTTTTTTTGCAAAAACATAATTAAAATGTAAAAATAAAATCAAAATGCCAAATCTGGAATTAAAACAAATCCAATCAAAAATTAATTAAATAAATAATTGAAAATGAAATATAAGCTTTCTATTGATGCCTGTGATGATCTAATTGGTCAAGGATATCATTGACGAATGGGCCTTCTCTTAGAAGAAGTTGTGGGAAAATTAAACTCAGAAAATTAGTTTTTGTTAAAAATTTGGAGCTTCATCTTCTATTGAATTTTAGTCCCAATAAATGATCAAATCTAGAAATGAAACCACTTCTAAAATGTTCTCCATGATTTTATCTATCCAATGAGTCATCCTGGGCATCATTTTGCCAAGTAAAACTTCATTTATGAGCTTCAAATGTTGGTATATTAAAATTTCCATAATCCTGGAATTTTTGTTGTGAAGTACCTTTTCATTAATTTTTAATATGAAAATAGGTGGAACTATTCTAATAGAAAACCCCTTTTCTCCTTTTGGATATAATTTGGTAGCAACGTGGAGCATAAATAGCGGAAGATAGTGGAGGTACTGGCAGTAATAGCAAGTGACGTGACAGGCAAAGGTGGGGCCAAATCACAAATCGCAAAGTTAAAGGCTTATCGCAAATCGCAGTCAAATGTTTATCGCAAATCGTAGTTGGAGACGGTTAGCAATAAATGTTTCATAATAAAATAATAAGATATGTGATGTGCAATGGGAGTGATGTGGCAGTAGGTAGGTAAGGGTCCCGCATAATATTGCATCGGTGTTTCGGTGGGATAGCACATGAATGTGGTGACGATTTTTTTTTATGGCCGATATGCAAAAAGGTAATGGGCCCTACCAAATGTTTTAAGCGGCAGTTAGTTATATATATGATATGTAATATATAATGTGGTAAGATTAATGTTATATAACACGGTTTTTTGGTGGGTGGGCAGAGCTATAACATTAAAATTTCATAATTTAATATAAGTGGGTTTCTAAAGTAATAAGTCCTGAAAGGTTTTTGTATGTGGGTTTTGGGGATTAAATGGAATTTAAAGCATTAAACTATGGGTTTTAAATATAGTTTAGGCTATATAGTGAATGAAGTGTTTGGATATTGGGAAAAGGTGAAAAATAATAAAAATGAAGCAAGGACAATATTTACAATGAATAACTATTTTAACTACAAGAATTAAAATATTGGTACACTTTATACATGTTTTTAACCCAAGCGAGAAAATGATCATAACTTCAAAGGAGTGCCATTTACAAACCGGTTGACCAAATGAAGTGAAACAAGTATGGTTAGAAAGATTATGAAAACCTGAATTCAATGAAACAATCAATATAGAAATCCAATAAAAATGAAAAATGAAAAAATTGCAAAATAATTAACTTAATGAAAATCCTGAAAGGTGTTTAGCCAAAAAATTTATAAATAGGATCCCCATTATTTGAAGTGCATAAGTAAAAAAAGGGGAGGTTGTGTTTTACCACAACACATCCCTGGCTTGTAACCAGATTTCCCTACTTTTGAGCCTCCACTCTTACTCCTATTTTCTAAGAATATTTTCTTTCTCCAACTCCAGAGATATGAGTATTTCCTTGGTCTCCGAGGATATAAAACCGAGTCCATCCAAACCCGTCATGTTCCCAATATATGTCTCAATGTTCTTTAACGACTACTCCTCCACTTTCTTCTTTATTTTCACCCAGCTGATGGTAAGGGCCTTTAGTTTAGGCAAGTTATTGTAGAGGACCCGAGCAGGCTCCAAATATGGCCTTTGATCATAGTGAGTCCATTCACTCTTGTCCAAAAAGTGGAATTCAGGCTCCTCCAGCCAATTTGAGTTTAATTTTAAGGGGGAGTGGGCCTTTTGGTCACCCATATAAAGTTCAAGATAAATGGGGGAGTGATCTGAGGAGCCACCCACCCCAACCCATTGCCTAGATTTTTCAAATTTATTAGCCAAAATAACCTTGATCAAGAATCGGTCAAGTCTTGTAGCCAATGCAGCCTCTCTAATTCTCTTGTTCCTCCAAGTGGGGAGCCTCTTTGGCATATCTAGATATAAAAGATTGGCTTTGTTGGTGTTCGGATATGATCAAGATTCAAAACTTTTCCCACATAAATTATCAACCCAAGGGCGTTATTTATTTCAAGACTAACGGCAAATTATATGCAGATACAAGAACTGTGGTCTGCTATGAATCACAGGTTTAATCTATAACACAAATATCATTGTAATAGCAATAAATCAACTGCAGAAATGAAAAGCATCCACAACAATTAATGTAACTATAATAGTAATTAAAGAGTCACACAACACAGTACTGAAATAAAAGCAAGAAGAACTCAGCACCTGATAACAAGAGTGGGCCCAACTATTGGATTAGGGCTGCGGAAAATCAAGTTTTACAGGAGAAACAGTGAGATGTTGTGTATCGATTAATAAAAAGAAGATTAATTACAAGATTTGTATCTCTGTAAGGGGTCTCTCGATTCACAGCCCGTAGGCTTCTTTATACCATAACCCTCAGATCCCCCAAATTCTCCCAACAACTCCATTGTTACAAAAATATACATTGTTACAACGGCAACCAAAATGCCCAGCAAGAAACTATAAGAAGCCCAAAGATAACGTTGATACATCCATGGTTGTTACGCTGTAGCAGCAAATAAGGAAGGTGCTAGAAAATGATGGGATTTTCCGTGTCTTGCGGCCGTAACGCGCTTGTTGTAGCCAAATCTGAAGAAATATAGGATTTAATACATAAAAGTTAAAACCTCCATGACAAGTACATCATTAATCAAATATCCCATAAAATATAGGAGAAAGGGTTTTACCTCATGATTTTAAGATGAATAATGGCACAAAGAGATAGAATGGTAGGGTAAAAATCAGAGAAGAAAGTATACAAATCCGGTGCCCAACATCTCCCCCCAACTGATCTATCTACATGTCCTCATGCAGTTCGTCATCTCCTCAGGTCTAGATTGGACTGACTTTGATCGGCATGAAGCTTTGCAAGGTCATATTCTACAGCCATCTATGTTCCTGGTGGCTTATATCCCTCTGTCAAAACAATGTCTTTCCACCAGTCGGGTTCAACATTATAAGCAGGAGTATACTGCTCAACTAGCAACCATAAAAGGGGAAATCGAAATATCAATCCCATCCATCTAACCCCACAAGTATGAATACATGCCACATAACGCGTCATTCTTTCCAGGGCACGTGAAAAGTTAGGAGTTCCAAATGGTTATTCTCCCCTAACGGGTGAAGAAGACAACATCCATATTTTCTGACAACTATCAAGGGCTTCCTGGCGAAATGTCGTAATCTGGCTAACACATAGGTCAGCACACCACTTCTGAGTTTCCATCATGTGTTCCTTTCAGCCCTCAATCTATAGAAAGGTATAATGTTTATTGTAAGTGTTCGCGGACTAACCATGCTCTCTTCTTACCATTAATGGTTTTCTGGCTTGATTTTATTCAAATGTATCCCAAGCCTTTCTCCATTTAATCTGATTGATGGTATAGGAGGTGAAAGCCCTTAAATGGATGTCCCCCACGAATGAAACAGGGTTAAAGGACTGATCATGCTTTAAATAATACCCATGCATGTAGAGCTCACACATTAAATGTTGTCCTATAACATCATGAATTTTTTAAATACAGAGAAATTGAATGGGATCCTCAATTTCATACCAAATCTCCCTATATATACTTTCAAGACAAAATTAAAGAAATTTCTCATGAAGGAATGAGGCATAGCTATGTGCAAGAGGTTTGCAGGACATTACCTGTTGTGCTAGGGAGAACATCTTCTCCTTATCTGTCTTTAGCAACTGAATTTATTCTTCCAACTCTTCTATCCTAGCATTCTGTTTGGCCTGCTTCAGCTGAGCCTTGTATAATTGCTCTATGTACCCTCTAACGACTCCAATAGCCTATTCCTGAACCCTAGTTGTTTCTTTCTTGTGGTCGCTTGCTGCAGACTGCCATTTCTAAATTTCGGCGGCCAATACGAATTCCCGACCTTCAAACAATTCTTCGATTGGGTCGGTCTGGGTGGCTACAGTGGAGACTTCAACCTTTGGCTTTATTTACCTCCATTTGTAGACCTTTACCTTCCTTTTTAGCTGTGAAAATTGCTTCTTCAAACTCCGAACTTCTCTTTTCAGTCTGATGGTTTCACTGAATTTCAGCTGGTACCTCTTTTTAAGAGGTAACCTTCTTTTCTCGCACTATTCAACCCATTCCTTTTTAACAGCAAATTCAGGTTCTGGACCTATGACAAGCTCAGAAGGCAGTGGAATGCTACCAGCATCTTCTCTCGATTCTTTCGTCAAACCCTCTTGGTCGAGCCCCCGACCCACAGGTCCTTCTTCTTCTACATTTCTCTCGGAAACTTCTGTTGTTTGGCCGGAAAATTCACTGACCCCTCTGTGTTCCGATATTTCTACAGGAACTATTGTTTCCTAGTGAACCTCCAATTGTTTTGGTTCAGTAGTGTCTAGGCCAATCTTGGTTGTGTCAACAAATTTTAATACCGAAGGAACAGCAACTTCTTCCACCAACCATTTAGGCGAGCGGAATCACCTTGCCCCTCTGGGCATCATGGACTAGAACGGAGAACAGGGAACGGCTCCCTGATCATCATTCCCAGGTTGGACCGGGACTTCATGCATTACTACCTCAACCGGAGTCAATGCTAGTTCTTGTGGAGCAGCATTGATTCCCTGGCTCAATTCCCTTCTTTCCTCCTGCCCTTTTATTATTACTTCTTCTTCATGGGTCGATACTATTTCTTGTGGAACAATATCGACCATCTGACTCATTCCTTCTTCTTTTTCCCCAGGAATCACCTTTGTTTTCACGGTTGGTACCAATTCTTGAAGTCCAACATCGCTTTCACGATTCAACTCCTCTTGTTCCAGCCGAATTGGGGGTGTTTCTTGTGTAGCACCCCCAATTGTATCAACATTCATTTTTATCGGGGAAAGTGATGTTGTTTCTTGCGAAACATCATCACTTTCCATTTCTCTGTCTACAATTCCATCCCTTTGTTCTTCATTGGAAAAGGTTGTCGACTGTATCACAGTATCAATTTCTTTCATAACATCCATAATCCCTTCCTTTGTGGGTTCCTCAAGTGAAGCTGGTTCTTGTGTGGCAGCTTCATCTATGCCGCTAATGAGCTCTTCCATTCTTATTTCCTTTCCCGTGGCTTTTTCCAGTGAGGTTGGTTCTTGTGTGACAGCCTCGTCCTCATTGTCGATTTCTTCCTCCATACTCATTTCTTCAGGTTCCTCTTGATCAATCATCATCTCCTCTTCCTCTGGTTCTTCCTGATCAATCTCTGTTTCCATCTCCTCAGGTTCCTCTTCCACCTGACCAGCCTGAGAGGCTGGTTCTTCTTCTCTAGAAGCGACCATAGCTGCTACCTCTTCTTCTAAGGATCCACAGAGTTCTTCCCAAGAAACCCGCAGCCTACTTATTGCATGCATGACCAATAATCACACCAGTCCATGGTTAGAGAGTACTACCATCATCCGGCGGGAGAGCCGAGTAGCCTGTGCCGTATGCTGTAGTTGTTTTAATTGAAAGAATGGCATGTTTAGGGCATGCTCCTGATTTTGTGGAAATCAAAAGTGCATTAGAATTTTAAAATGATAGTTGAACAGAGCTGAGGCTTGACCCTCCCAGGTAATGTATTTAATCACAAAGCCTGCAAATTCGTTCCATGGATGCGGTATAGTTCTGCGCTCGTATCCCCTGCCCAATTGAACGACACTTTATCCTTCTTGCAAAAACAATTCAGGAAACTCCGGGAGAGAAACCTTTCGAGAAAACCATTGTTGCCCCTACTATCTGAGCCCGCTAACCTCTGTAATTACTTCCTCTGTAACAGGAATTTCCAGACCTCTAACCCACGAATGATCCTCCTCTAAATTGAGTGCAAATTCCATTGTAATACCTCCATCGAATCCCTGCAATCTGTCAAATTATATGTCCCAACCTGCGTTGACAAAAATTTTCCAAACCTCTGGATTTTTTGTGAACTGAAACAGTGTTTTCAGGCTCATGTCGCACAGCCAGCCCACCCATACTGTGGAGACTTGTAGCAGCAGACCGTTGGGCAAGGTGGGTACCAGATTTGGAGGAACAACATGGTGAAAATGGACATGTGGTAATGGTAAATATGATTGGTAATTCTCAAAAACCAAGAAAAATCATAAATAAATATGGTAAGTGTGGTAGAATAGGAATAATAATTACTCGTACAAGATAGATGAGACATTTTGTGAATCCCAATAGGTTTAAATGATGGTACCTCATATTGATGTGATCCGTAAGGTGTACCATGAGTGAGATGTCATTCTTAACTTATGGGGTAATTATTACATTGTCCTTGGCATGACGACACCCCCCCCCTGACTTAAATTTTGACGTCCGCGGCATTAAAATCTTCACATGGGATATTTAATTAAATCAGTACGAGTCATGTGAAGGCGTACCTGACGGCCTACCTAGATGATGGGATGGTGTAATAGCATTGGTGTAACAGAATCGGTGTAACAGCATCAGAGTAACAGCATCAGTGTAACAGCATTGGTGTAACAGCATCCGGTGTAACAGCATCGGAGTAACAGCATCGATGTAACAACATCCGGTGTAGCAGCATTGGTGTAACAGCATCCGGTGTAATAGCATCGGAGTAATAGCATCGGTGTAATAGCATCGGTGTAACAACATCCGGTGTAGCAGCATCGGAGTAACAGCAACCAAGTAACAGCAACATGAGTAGCAGCAACCGAGTAACAGCATTCGGTGTAGCAGCATCGTAGTAGTAGCAACCAAGTAACAGCAACATGAGTAGCAGCAACCGAGTAACAGCATCCGGTGTAGCAGCATCAGAGTAACAGCAACCAAGTAACAGCAACATAAGTAGCAGCAACCGAGTAACAGCATCTGATGTAGCAGCATCGGAGTAGCAGCAACCAAGAAACAGCAACATGAGTATTCCTTGATTTTTACTCCTTAGTCGTAGCTCCTGCAAAAAGACAAGAAAATAGAACAAAATTCTTTATTATTATTATTATTATTATTATTATTATTATTATTATTTTATTTATTTATTTATTTATTTTTATTTTTTTACAGAGAGGGTGCAGAGGAAATATTCTCTACACTGATAACCTTCAAACCAAATTTCTCAGAGATTTGTTTAATAAAAGCATCCTTAGAGGTCGGCCAGTGGTATAGTCTCAAGTGATGTCCATTGACTATAAAGGAAGTACGTGTATTGTCAATTGTGACTAGCTTGACTGTTCCATTATCAAATATAGCATTCACCTTATAAGGTCCCATCCACTAAGTGCAAAGCTTTCCCTTAAAATCCTTAAAATGAGAGTCATAAAGTAGTGCCCAATCTCCACTTTGAAACACCTTGTTTCTAATAAACTTATCGTGCCATTTTGTCCTCTGCTGTTGAATAGCATTAATTCACTGGACATCCACTGAACGTATTTCATCAAGTTCATTGAGATGAGCCAATCGGTGTTTTTGGGCATCTGATAGATCTAATCCAACTTCCAAAGCTGTTATGAGCGTGCTAATTTCAAATTCAATTGGAAACAATGGAGATTTCCCATAAACCAACTCGAATGGTGAAAACCCGGTTATATTATGCCATGTTATTCTGTATGCTCATAAAGCCTTTGGAAGTTTCTGAGCCCAATCCCAATGATGGTATGCCACAGTTTTTGTCAAAATATTTTCTAATGTCTTGTTTGTGCTTTCCACTTGTCCAATTGCCTGGGGATGGTATGGATATGTCACTCTGTGCTTGACCCCATATTTTTTCATAATCTTTTTTATCTTGTGTGATGTGAATTGTGCTCCTCCATCTGAAAAAACCTCTCTTGGAGTACCGTAACAAGCAAAAATTTCTTCAAATAGAAAATCTAAGAATACCTGCTTTGTTTCTTTCACAACTGCTTTGGCTTCCACCCACTTAGTAACATAATTAGTACAGACCAAGATGTGGACTTTCTACTGGAAAGGTGGGTTAAAGGATCCAACGAAGTCAATAGCCCATTTCTCGAAAGGTTCGAGAACTAGCTGTGCCTACAAAGCATTTCATCTGCTTTACCGGGCTGCCCCATACGTTGGCAACTATCACACCTCGTGACATAATTATGAACATCATGAAAAATGGAAGGCCAGTAATATCCCATTTGTAGCACCTTATGGCCTATTATTTTGTCTGCAAAATTCCATCCACAAGGGTCATCATCGGTAGCTTTCAATATTTCATAGATATCATCTTCAAACACACAGCGCTGGATTTGCTTATCTACTCCTATATGAAAAAGGTACCCTGCCATCCAAGAATATCGGGCACTATGATGAATAATATTTTGTTGTTCCCTATATGACAAATGAGGAGGCACTTTCCATATAGCAAGATAGTTAGCAATATCTGCATACCATGGAGGTTTAGTAGAGACTGCGAAAAGGTGTTCATCGGGGAAATTGTCTTCTATTGGTGTGCATTCATCATTGTTATCCATTCTAGATAGGAAATCATCTACTACATTATCTTTTCCTGGCTTATCTACTATTGTAATCTAAAATTCTTGAAGCAATAGTAACCATCTCGTAACATGGCCAGGAGTAATGGGTTTATTCAACAAATACCTGATTGTTGCGTGATCAGTATGGACAATAGTAGAATAGCTGGCGATGTAGCATTGGAACTTATTTGTGGCATAAATGACAGCTAAGAATTATTTTTCTGTCACTATATAGTTTAATTCAACAGGAATTAAATTCTTACTGACGTAATAAATTGCATACGATGTTTTGTCTACTTGCTATCCTAAAATAGCCCCTACTACTGTCTGAGAAGCATTAGTATGTATGTGAAATGGTAATGCCCAATCAGGTCCTCGAAGGATTGGGTTCGTCAACACCAACCCTTTAATTTTCATGAAATTTGTCTCGCAATCTTCGGTCCACAAAAATTATGCATCTTTTGTTAGCAATTGAAATAATGGATGTGTTATTTTAGCAAAATTTTCTATAAAGCGCCTATAATAACCAACACAACCAAGAAAGCTACATACCTGTGTGGGTGTTTTGGGTACCGGAAAATGTAATATTACCTCTACTTTAGCAGGATCAACTTGAATTCTAGCAGCTGAGATAAAATGTCCCAATACTATTCCTTCTTCCCTCATCATATGGAATTTGATTGTACTCAATGATACATGGGTCTGTTTACATCTTTTGAGTGCCTTCTCAAAATTTTCCAATCCCTTCTCAAATGAATTCCCATATGGAGTAAAATCATCCATATAGATTTCAACACTATAATCGACCAAATCAGAAAAAATTCCCAAGGTTTCCCTATAGAAGGTAGCAGGAGCATTACACAGGCCAAATGGAAGAACCCTATATGCAAAGGTTCCCCATGGGCATGTGAAGGTTGTCTTATCCTGGTCTTCCGGGGCTATATGGATCTGGTTATATCCGTTGAATCCATCTAGGAAGGAAAAGAATTTCTTTCCAGCCAAGGTGTCTGGGACTTGGTCAATAAATGGCAAAGGAAAATGGTATTTTTGTGTTGCCTTATTTAATTCCCTGTAATCTGCATAGATCCGCCACTTACCATTCTTTTTGGGAACGATAACTAGTGGGGATACCCATTGGCTATCTGAGATGGGATAAATGAATCCTACAGCCAACAATTTTTGTAATTATTCTTTAACAATATTTTTGAGAGCAGGGTTCATCCTCTGTTGAGGCTGTCTTACAGGGTGGAAATCTTCCTTAATGTAAATATGATGAGTGCATAGGCCAGCAGGGATACCCTTCATGTCGGTATAATCACAGAAAAAATCTTCTTGATGTTCTTGAAGGACTTTCAAAAGCTGTTTGTTCTCGGATTCAGACAGGTTCGGATTGATATTAAGTGTTTTTCCTAGTTCAATTTTGATTGGAGTACTGTCATGGAATGGGGTCACAGGAATATCTTCTATGTCATCTTCTAGTTCCATGTTTTCCTGTGCCTTACAACTCATAGCATATTCTAGAATACATTAAGTTCGATCGGGAACAAAACTGGAATCATTAATGAAGGCGTTAATGGCATCATCTTCAGTCTCTGTTTTAAATCGAAGGGTCTAGTCAATAGTGATAACTGGTCTAACATCTTCATTTTCAGGTTCAGGCTCTTCTGCAGGTAGAGGTTTCTGATATGTTGATGATTTTTCAGATGGGCTTGGCTTCGCAGGAGAATAAAGCTTAAGGTCCTTTGTAACTATCCCATTTGATATGATCATATGTCTAGACCGACATCCTATATAGGCATCTGCAATTGCCAACCAAGGTCTTCCTAGGATCAATGGGTGACCACCCACCGAAGATCGAGTCTGCAATATAAGGAGGTCCACAGGGTAATGCCATGAGTCTACTGAAATGATCACATCCTCTAATTTCCCTACTAGTTTAATTGTGGATCTGTCTGAAAGTTCCAGAATAGTAGGGGTTGATTTAATGTTTCTAATTCCTAGTGTGTTCATTGTTTCAGCAGTAATAATGTTAATGGCTACTCCCAAATCCACCAGTACATTTGGGATTTCAATCCCATTAATCTGTACTGTTAGAATCGGGTTCCCAAGATCTCTGTATTTTATAGGCATGATTTTTCCTAACATGATATCAGATAGTGTGCCCATTACATGCACAGTTAATGGATCCTTAGGTTTTCTACCTAGTTTCTTTGAGCATTATTCTTTCAAATTCTTTGCATAAATCGGTATGTCCCTCATAGCTTGTAAAAGAGGTATTTTAACAAAAAGATTATGTAGTTCACCTAGAAAATCAAATTCTGCTTGAGGGTTTGGTTTGCTCAAGGTCAATATTTAAGGATATGGGGGAAATGTTAAATGACCTTGATTAGGAACAGCTTGGGGAGGTGACTGGTTTATTATGTTTTGATATACATTCTCCCTCACTGTTCTTTGTTCTAGTTCTGTATTTTCACCGTCAAATTGTTCTGTGATAATGGGTGAATTAGGTGCATTTACTACCCGGCCAGACCGTATATTTATCTTATTGAGCCCTGAGGTAGAAATGT
This sequence comes from Pinus albicaulis, assembly GCA_034641835.2. Taxonomy (NCBI): domain Eukaryota; kingdom Viridiplantae; phylum Streptophyta; class Pinopsida; order Pinales; family Pinaceae; genus Pinus; species Pinus albicaulis. Next base: position 213,704,415 of record CM076575.1, on the reverse strand, counting down.
TGTAGGATGGAAGGTTCAGTGTTTCTATTTGTTGAACTCCTTTGTTATTTGGATTTGGGTTGGGCTAGAAAGGAAGTTGAGGTCTAATGGTTGGGTTTCCTAGGAACACATTGGAAGGCAACTAAATTTGTTGTTGAGGCATAGGCTGAGGAAACTGTCCAGTGGGAGGGGCTCCATGCCAAGTCTGATTCCATGAAGGATTTGAGGGACCCATTGCTACCAAGGGGGATACTGGTATTGAGTCCACATGGCTGAAAATGGTGCAGATTGGGGACCCATACTAAAATTATGAAAATACTGGGATGGGTCCTGAAACATACCTGGATTCACCGCCGGTGGTCGAGGTTGCCATGGTTTCTTCTGCCCCATGAAATATAGTTGGTCCACTGGGCCTTCCTCACTTGATCCTTGGAAAAACACTTTCAGCCCAAGCAAGGAAGGACATTCACTGGTCACATGAGTCTGTTCGCAAATTGCGCAGGCTTCCACCGTGTTCAGCGGGCATTCCTTCAAGGGGTGTTTCTTTCTGCATTGAGGGCAGAATATGGCCATGGATTTCTCCAGCTCTATTTGCTTCTGTTTTGCCTGTAGAGTGTCCATTTGGGCTGATAGCGTACTCAGGATATCGGTCCTCAGATTATCTAGTAGATTCCCAATCTCTGCTTTTGTGACCGCTCCACCTGAGGTCTTTAATGACCTAATACCCTATCCACTTCTTGCAGCCCCCCTTGAACATTTGATACAATAATCACAGATAGTTTCAAATCTTTCTTTTGAAATATTTCCTTTACCCACTATATTCAGGAGTTGCAGAGAGTCCTCTCTGAGTGCTCTGAGAAGGATGATCTTTAAAATGTCCTTATCCAAGTCCCTGTGTCCGGACCTCTGCAATATGTATTTAAATCGTTCTACACAGTCCTCCATATTTTCATCTTCCTTCTGTGAAAATTTAAATATTTCCTCCTTAATGTCACGAGACTTGCAATAATCTTGATATTTTTCCAGGAAAGCTTTCTTCATTTCGTCCCATGAAGTAATTGTGCTTCCCCCTAAGCCCATAAACCATCTCAGGGATGTTCCCTTTAGGGTAGCAGAGAATATTTTCAATTTTTGAGCATCAGTCATATAGTCGTATCCTCATAAAACAATATCAAATTCAAAAAGGAACATGTCAAGGTCCTCCAAAGAGAGCCCATGAAAACTAGGCAAGGTTATCAAAGGTATGGGTCTCATTGGTGCATCGCCTGTAACATTTCCTATGGGAAAATCAATGGATGAACTTACAAGTGCCATAATATTTTCCAATACTCACTTGGAATTTCGGTTCATTTCAAAGTCGGTATCTGAAGTGATTTGGTCGAAGATGGTCGCACCGCACTTCCCTGGTCCCTTGGTGACTCACAATCCTTCAAAAATTCCTTTACCAGATCAAAGTCTCCTAAATCAGCAACAGGAATTTTCACAGTGCTGCCTTGGTCTCCAGGGGATGAAAATCCTTTCTGGGTTCTTCTTCCCAGTTAGAGTTGCTCAACTCTTCTGATCCCTTACTTGCCACTTCTTCCCTTTCTGCTGCTGATAAGGATTTTTCTTCCACTGGTACCCTATTTATTAAATCTTTTCTTGTAAATGGAACATCTTCTGGTACCAAGGATGGCACTGGTTGCTCCACAGACTACCCTTCGGACTTCGTCTAAATCCGAACCCTAGTAGCAGCACGGGATGATGCCTCAGATCTAGATTTTTCAATAATTTCCTAAATATACGTCTTCCTCCCCAAATCCTTCCCTTTCTTTGGGGGTCTTCCTCTCCCCCTCTTGTTCGGATATTTGTTCATACAAATTTTGAAAAGGGTTCATTAAAGAAAATCAATCAATAGCTCAGGACCCAAAGTAGGATAGATAACTTCCTCCCCAAGATGAGAGAAGAGATTCACAGGAAATAAAACAAAATGACAAAAGAAAAGAAATTAGAGTTCAGGACCTGGAGCAGAGTAATAACATACCCTCCCCAGGATGAGAAATTGGCCCCTAAAAATAAAAATAGGAAAAATAAAAACTACAGGAAAGAGAAACTGGACTACGCCTAGGACTTAGGGAAAGGTTTTGTAAAACACCTTCCGCAAGACGAGGTTTTAAATTTTTACAGAAAATAAAATGATACAAGAAATAGGAAAGAGGGAAAGCAAAAAGAAAATACAAAGCACTTACACTTAAGACTTGAAGTTGGGCAATAAATTTCCACCTCAAGACGAGAGATCGACTCTGAGATCTATTTCAGATCCTGTTATTGCACCTGTTAGCCTTCCCCGGAAACAGCGCCAAAATTTTGGTGTCCAGATATGATCAAGATTCAATCCTTTTCCCACGTAAATTATCAACCCGAGGGCGTTATTTATTTCAAGATTAACGGAAAAGTATATGCAAATACAAGAATTGTGGTCTGCTATGAATCACAGGTTTAATCTATAACACAAATATCATTGTAACAGCAATAAATCAACTGCAGAAACGAAAAGCATCCACAGCAATTAAATTAACTGTAACAGTAATTAAAGAGTCACACAACACAGTACTAAAAGAAAAGCAAGAAGAACGTAGCACGTGATCACAAGAGTGGGCCCAAAACTTGGATCAAGGCTACGGAAAATCAAGTGTTACAAGAGAAACAACGAGCTGTTGTGTATCGATTAATAAAAAAAGATTAATTACAAGATCTGTATCTTTGTAAGGGGTCTCCCGATTTGTAGCCCGTAGGCTTCTTTATACCATAACCCTGAGATCCCCAAATTTCTCCCAACAACTCCATTGTTACAAAAATATACATTGTTACAAAGGCAACCGGATTGCCCAGCAAGAAACCGTAAGAAGCCCAAAAATAAAGCTGATACATCCATGGTTGTTACGTTGTAGCAGCAAATAAGGGAGGTGCTGGAAAATGATGGGTTGTGCCCTGTCTTGCAGCCGTAACGCACCTATTGTAGCCAAATATGAAGAAATATAAGATTTAATACATAAAAATTTAAAACCTCCATGACAAGTACATCATTAATCAAATATCCCATAAAACATAGGAGAAAGGGTTTTACCTCATGCTTTTAAGATGAATAATGGCACAAAGAGATAGAAAGGTAGGGTAAAAATGAGAGAAGAAAGTATACAAATCTGGTGCCCAACAGGCTTCATCAATCATCCTTTCAAAATATTAATATTTTGGTTTAGGGGTGGCACAAGGTCCCCGGGATTCAAATAGGCCAATGGATAAATTGAGGTCCTCACCCAAAATAATATTGTCTCGCTGCATAATAGAGCAGTGCATACAATCATCCTAGAATTCCTCCATGTTTTCACAAGGACCATATACATTGATCAAACTAATAGGAATATTAGAATCACGAATACTAATGTCAAGTCCCAGGATACCTGCCCTTCCCCACCAGTTGTTAACCTGTATGATTATGTTATTAAGCCACAAGGCACAACCACCAAAACGCCCCCTAGCATTTAGGGTCTGAAAGGTCCAATTAGGGTGCAAGGTGGACAGTAAGGTTGCAATATAAAATCCATCACCCAGAGTTTCCTGAAGAAAAATATCATCCATGTGAACAAGGGCCAATAGTCTCTTTACAGCCAATTTTTTGTCAGGACTGGCCAAACCTCGACAGTTGAGAGATAGGCATATCATGGATCACCATTACCCTGGGTGTTCTTTTCTCTAAGAACCCGATCTATGGAGGTTTGTATCCCAGTCACAACCTCCATACTAGCCCTTCTCATTGACTTAAGGATGGAGGAGGGTCTTCCTCTTGACGCTTTGGGGATCGAATCATTGATGTCACCACTAAGACTGAATTTTTGAGGGTTAATGGCCCTGGAGGCTAATTTGAGATTATATAGATGGCCAGCAGATGGACTCGAATAGTCTGGAATGGAAAGGGAGGAGGATTCTCCAACAAGGATGAGGGGTTTGGGCCAAGAATCAGTGAGGGGGGGTATTCGTAACAAGTAAGCCAAGAGGATCCAAATTTCAATTGACTAAATCAATTTTAGGATAAATAGTAGATATAGCAGGGGAAACAGTGCTATGAAATTCAGAAATAAAAGTAAGGGAATTAACAAGAGGAGTACTCGGGATTGGAGTGTTTTCCTCCTCCAAAGGATGGGCAATGTCATGTTGAGCCTTTGGGTGAGCTGGTGGAGCCATGGTGCAGCCCAAGGTAGTTCCCGATGGACGTTCAATAGGATCCGAAGCTTGTGCCATAGTTGCCTCCCCCAACTTGTCTATTTGAGTCCCCGCATGCACCACGATCTTTTTAGGAACAGTGGAAGCGATGATGAGAGGGAAATCCTTGTAAAAGTGACCCACCTCATGACAATGCCTACATCTAAATGGTACCCCCTCATAGTCCAAAATATGAACCCGCACCATGTATTCGTAGTGTAGGTTGAAAGCCTCAACGAGACCCTCCCGCGTATCCAGATGGACAGGAATCTGAGCCATCGATATATTCCCGTTCTCAAGATAGGACCTATTGTGGTCCAGATAAAACCCCAAGTCCTCTCTAATGAAGCGGAGAGCCTCTTCAGACCAAAATTGTAATGGTAACCCAGGAAATCTGACCCATATTAGTCCTGCACCAAACTTCTCCTTGTCTGGGTCAAATAAGGGCATCCATCTCTTCAATAAAACAGGGGTCATCTTAATGTGCTAATATTTTGTAAGGACCCATTCAGCCATGTCTGGGTGTGGGAATATAAGAGCGAACCAGCCTCTGTTCATCATTAGAACCCCCGGAAGTTGTTCTAGGATGTTCCCCCAAATCTCCATAGTCCATATTTTGAGTTGAGTTGAGGATTAATTCCTTCCTCAAACCCACCCAACCAGAAGATTCTGTGATGTGTGCTCCATTTTCTCCATGCTGATTGTTGGGAGCCAAATCTATACATATTTTATTTCCATTTCTACCCACTTTCTTTACCCATTTGCATCATTAATAATCAAGTAATGTTCTAAAGTGCATAGGTAAAACCCCTCTTTATGTCTTCTTGGAATATTTAGTCGATGAAGTAGAGTCACGAGGATATTACCTCAAGCGATTTAATAATTTCACTATTTGCGTGGATTTGTTGGTCGAATGACCATATCCGCAATTCCTGGGACAGCTCTGAGTTGACAGCGTTATTTCGGGCAGCGCTGCAACAGCACAACGACTCCAGATCTTCTCCCTGCCTTCTTTAGCATTTATTTTTTCTATTATAATGTTGTATATTTGTGGGCACGACTTTTCAAGATTTCAGGAATAGTCATTGTAAACATTTGTATAAGAATGGCTCTGAAGCTGTGAGGCGGGGGTTGATGATGTAAGGAATTGAGTACTATAACAAAATATTATTTTATCTAGTTAATGAAATTTATCTTCTTGTTACTCTTGTGAGTCTGTGAGTATATCATAGCCCTAATCAGAGATTTGGGCCCATTCTCCAATCAGGTGTTATGTATTTTCTGTGTTGTTAATTATGTTTCCTGTTTTGTATAATTTGCAATTGTTGTGACAGTAGACGTATTTGATGTTATTCTTATTTGTTGTGAATGCATTGAAAGCTTTATGATTCATTATTGTTATTTATTTATTTGTTGTTACAGTGATTATTTCTTTGTTTAATTATTGAATCCACGATTGATATAAGAATTGTGTTATTGTATCTGCATATACTTTGCGCGTTAACCTTGCAATAACAAACACACCTATATTGATGAATTTATGTGGGAAAGGGTTTGAATGTTTATTCACACTTGGACACCAAAATTTTGGCGCCATTTTCGAGGAGGCTAACAAAGGTGCAAGAACACAATTCATATTGATATAAGGATCAATCTCTCGTCCTACGGAGGGAAATGCTACCCTGATCTAGGTCCTGAGTGTAGTTGTTCTGGTTTTTTTTTCTCTGATTGATTTCTTAGGAACCAATCTCTCGTCCTAGGGAGGGTAAATGTTACCCTGCTCTAGGTCCTGAGCGATAATCTTTTTTTTTTTCTTTTCTTTTCTTTCTGCTGATTTCTTAGGGCCCAATCTCTCGTCCTAGGGAAGGAAATTCTACCTTGATTCAGGTCTCGAGCTTAATATTTCATTTGATTTGCTTTCTTTCCTGGAGACGGAATTTTTTTTCCCTTCTCTAGGTCCCAATCATAGTAGTTTTTATTTAAATTTTTTTCTCCCCATCAATTGTATGAACATAGATCTGAATAAAAGGGGTAGGGGAGGACCCCCAGAGAAAGGAAGAAAGGATTTGGGAAGGATCACATATATCCAGGAACTTATTGCAAAGGTCGAATCATAAGCATCTTCACAGACCAGTTTCAGGGTAAGAACTCAGAAAAAATATGAAGGGCAATTTGGCATATAGCTAGTGCCATCTACGGTAGTAGAAAGGCCTATTTTAACGGCAGAGGAAGGAGAAGTAAACAGAGTATTAGTAGAAGAAACACCTTTGTTGTCGGTGGAAGGAGAGGAAATTATAAGGAGGGGATCTGAAGAATTAGGAAATTCCAATGGGGAAGAAGAACTTCAGAAGGATTTTGCATCACCAAGAGACCGAGGAAGTGATGTGAAACCTCCTATGATCGAATCACCTCAATTATCGGTTGTAGAACTAGTCAAAATCCCGGGTGAGTATTGGAGGATATTTATGGCACTTGCAAATTCCTCTATTGATTTCCCAATTGGGAAAATTATGGGTGATGCACCAATGAAGCCTATTCCTTTAACAACTTTGCCTAATTTTCATGGGCTTTCTTTTGAAGACCCCAACACATTCCTCTTTGAATTCGATATTGTCTATCAGGGGTATTATTATATTGTTGATACTAAAAAGTTTAATATATTCCCTACTACAGTGAAGGGAACGACCCTTCGATGGTTCATGGGTTTGGGGGGTAAAACTATCTCCTCATGGGATGACATGAAAAACATTTTTCTAGAGAAATACCAAGATTACTATAAGTCCCATAATATCAAGGAATAAAATTTCAAATTCGTACAAAAAGAAGATGAGAATATGGAATATTTCGTGGAGCGATTTAAATACACGTTGTTGAGGTCAGGCCATAGTAACCTGGACAAATATATTTTGAAAATAATTCTTCTTTGAGAATTAAGCAAAGACTCTCTGGAGCTTTTAAACATAGTAGGAAAATGGGATATCTCGAAAGAAGAATTCGACACTATTTGTGAGTTGTGCATTCAATGTTCGCGAGGGGCTATGAGAAATAGACAAGGGATTTGGTCATCAAAAACATCCAGTGGAGGGGTCACAAAGGCATAAATTGGGAACCTAATGGATAATCTCAAAACAAACAACTTGAGTACACTGTCTGCCCAGATGGGCACATTGTAAGAAAATCAGAAATAGATGGAGTTGGAGAAGAATATAGCCATATTCTGCCCTCAGTGCAGAAAGAAACACCCACTGAAGGAATGTCCATTGAACATAGTTGAAGCCTCTGCAATTTTTGAATATAATCATGCAACCAGATCATGTCCTTCCTTTCCAAGATTGAAGGCATTCTTTCAAGGAGCAAGCGAAGAAAGCACAGTGGATCAACTGTACTTCATGGGATCGAAGAAGCCTTGGCAGCCACGGCCATCGAATATGAATCAAGGTATGCCTCAAGACTCGTCTTTGTATTTTAGTAATTTGAATATGGACCCCCAAACTGTACCTTTTTCACCAGCATGGCCCCAATATTGTCAATACCCACCTTGGGAACCATGGTTCCCTCAGTCTGGTTTGAACCCTTCATGGACACAGAGTTGGCGTGGACCTTCTCCTCCTGGAAAATTCCCCCAACCTATGCCACAATAGCAACTTCAGTTGCCTTTCAATATTCCTCCTGGTAATACACCCCTTTGACCTCAACTTCCCATCCAATCCAATCTGAATCCCAATAACAAGGGATTTCAGCAAGCTGACACTCTCAACCTTCCTTCACACAGCATCTCTACCGCAGAATTTAATGGAATAAACCTACGATATTGGCAGGTAGTGAATGCCCCAACCTCACCTATCATTATTGTACAAGTTGACAATGAGGTCGTGGAACCAGAACCAAAAAAAGTTGGGGATAAAAAAAACCAAGATGTTACAAATCAAAAATCTCGTAAACCTGATGTTAACCAGAGACATCTAGTCAACCCGCCATATCCTGAAATATTGGCCCTGAGTAAACAGAGCCCTCAAGCTGAATTTGATTTTCTAAGGGAATTACAAAATCGGTTTGTTAAAATTCCCCTCCTTCAAGCTATGAGGGATGCACCTATCTATGTGAAAGCTCTCAAAGAATATTGTTCTAAAATACTCGGAAAGAAATCAAGAGACCCTCTGACCATCCATGTCATTGGTAAATTGTCTGAAATCATGCTGGGAAAATCCATGTCTATAAAATAAGGGGATCCAGGGAATCTGATTCTGACAGTACAGATAAATGGGGTTGAAATCCCAAATGTACTGGTATATTTGGGTGCTACCATAAATGTCATTAGCTCTGAAACCATGCATATATTGGGTCTTAGAAACCTTAAACCAACTCCTACTATTTTGGAATTGGGAGATAGATCTACAGTCAAACCAGTAGGGAAATTGGAAGACATTACTATTTTGGTAGACCCATGGCACTATCCTATAGACCTCCTTGTATTACAAACACAATCCGTAGCCGGTGGACATCCCTTAATTCTAGGAAGACCTTCGCTTTCAACCATAGATGCCTATATTGGGTGTCGATCTGGAAATATGGTTATATCCAATGGAACGGTCACAAAGAACCTTACCCTCTACCCTCCTGTAGAATCGATTCCATCAGAAAAACCATTAATCAAATGAAAACCTCTACCAATCGAAGGACATGAACCTGAAAACAAAGAAATTTGACCAGTCCTTACCATTGGGCAGGCTCTTCAATTTAAAACAGAAATAGAGGATGATACTATTAACACTTTTATTAATGATCCATATTCTGTTTCTAATTCAACTCATCGGATTTTGGAATCTTCCATGAGTTGTGAAACGCAGGAAAATATTAGCCCAAAAGAAGAAATTGAAAACTTTCCTATGACTTCATCCAATGATAGTATTCCTATCGAAATTGAGCCAGCAAAAACATTGAAAATCAACCCAAACCTTTCAGAATCCCAGACAAAATAGCTCCTAAAAGTTCTTTGAAACCATAAGGAAGCCTTCGCCTAGAATTATATGGACATGAAGGGGATTCCCGCTAATATTTTCACTCATCATATATATATCAAGGAAGATTTCCATCTTGTGAGACAGCCTCAGAGAAGAATGAACCCCACTCTAAAAAACATCGTCAAAGAAGAACTTTAGAAACTACTAAATGTAGGATTCATTTACCCCATCTCGGATAGACAGTGGGTTCCCCCACTGGTTATTGTTCCCAAGAAAAATGGTAAATGGCATATTTTTTTGGACTATAGGGAGCTGAACAAGGCAACTTAGAAAGATCACTTTCCTTTACCATTCATTCACCAAGTCCTTGATACCTTGGCTGGGAACAAGTTTTTCTCCTTCCTGGATGGGTTTAGCAGGTATAATCAAATCTAGATAGCCCCTAAAGACCAAGATAAAACCACCTTAACTTGCCCCTGGGGAACCTTCGCATACCGAGTCTTGCCATCAGTCTTTGTAATTCTCCTGCAACATTCCAGAGGGAAATAATGGGGATTTTTTTTCTCTAGTCAATGACAGTGTTGAAATTTATATGGATGACTTCACTCAATATGGGGATTCATTTGAAGAAGGTCTAGAAAATTTAGAAAATTTTCTTGAAAGGTGTAAGCAGACCCATGTCTCTCTGAGCATGGTTAAATTTCATATGATGAGGGAAGAAGGAATAGTCTTGGGACACCTACTTTCAACTGCTAGAAATAGAGTTGACCCAGCCAAGGTAGAGGTAATTTTTCATTTTTAGGTACCTAAGACGCCCACACAAGTACGTAGTTTTATCGTTTGTGCTAGCTATTACAGACGTTTCATATAAAACTTTCCTAAAATAGAACCCCCACTTTTTCAGTTGCTAACTAAAGATGCAGAATTTTTGTGGACAGGTGATTGTAAAGCAGCTTTTAGAAAATTCAAGGAACTTGTTTGTGCAGCTCTGATTGTGTGAGGATTGGATTGGACACTTCTATTGCACATCCATATGGATGCCTCTCAAACATAATTTGGGGTAGTTCTAGGATAGCAGGAAGATAAGAAGCGATATGCAGTTTACTATGCTAGCAATAATTTGACTCCTACTGAACTTAACTACAAAGTAACGGAAAAAAAAAATTATTGGTTGTTATTTATGCCATCAACAAATTTCAACACTACATTACTAGCTATCCTGCTTTTTTACATACTGATCATGCAGAAATTAGGTATTTGATGAATAAACCTATCACCCCTGGTCGCATTGCAAAATGGTTGCTACTTCTTCAAGAATTTGATATTACGATAGTAGATAAACCAGGGAATGAAAATGTAGTAGCTGGTTTTTTTTCTAGATTGGATAATAATGATGAAGGCATGCCCATAGAGGATGATTTTCCAGATGAGCATATTTTTGAAATTTCCACTAATCCTCCATGGTATGCAGATATTGCTAACTATCTTGCTACAAGAAAGATGCCTCGTCCTTTTTCATACAGGGAATAGTGAAATATCATTCATCATAGTGCCCGATACTCCTGGATAGCAGGATATTTCTTCATACAGGTGTCGATTAGTAGGTCCATCATTATGTATCTAAGGATGACATTTATGAAGTGTTTAAAGTTTCCCATGATGGTTCTTGCGAAGGGAATTTCGCGGATAAGAGGACGGGACATAAGGTATTGCAGGTGGGATATTATTGGCCCTCTATCTTCCAAGATGCCCAAGACTACGTCTGTGCATGTGACAGTTTCCAACAGATGGGCCAACCAGGCCAATCATATGAAATGCCATTGCAACCCCAGGTAGTCCTTGAACATTTCAAAAAGTGGGAAAACAATTTTGTAGGTCCATTTAACCCACATTCATATAAGAAGTTCCACATTTTGGTCTGAACGGACTACATGACTAAGTGGGTAGAAGCCAAGGCTGTTGTGAAAGCAACAGAGTAGCCTGTTTCAGATTTTATGTTTGAAGAAATTTTTGCTTGTTATGGTGCTCCAAGGGAGATTGTTTCAGATGGAGGGGCACAATTCACATCACAAATGATAGAGATGCTTATGCAGAAATATGGGATAAAACATAGATTGACATCTTTGTATCATCCCCAGGCGAATGGTCAGGTAGAATGAACAAACAAGGTATTGGAAAATATTTTAACTAAGACAGTAGCAAGACATTGTCAGGATTGGGATGAGAAGCTTCCTGAAGCTATTTGGGCATACAGAACAACGTGGTGGAACACAACTGGATTTTCACCATTTGAATTGGTCTATGGGAAATCCCCCTTATTTTTTATAAAATTTGAGATTAGTACACTCAGAACAACTCTGGAGGTAGGACTGGACCTGTCAGATGCCCAAAAGCACTGGCTGGAACAGTTGAATGAATTAGATGAAATCCATTTGATGGTTATCTAGAAGATTGCTGCAATTCAACAGAAGAGAACCAAATGGCATGACAAATTTATTAAAAATAAGGTGTTTCACAGAGGATATTGGGCATTACTCTATGATTCTTGTTTCAAGGACTTCAAGGGAAAGCTTTTCTCTCGTTGGATGGGACCTTATGAAGTGGACACAGTTTTTGACAATGGAACAGTCAGACTTGTCACAATTGATGATATTCATGCTTCTTTCATAGAAAATGGACATCGTTTGAGACTGTATCATCGACTAGCTTCTAAGGATACCTTCATTAAAAATCTCTCTGAAAAATCTGGTCTGAAGGTTGTTAGTGCAATGAATTCCTCCTCTGCATCCTTAAATTAAAAAAATAAATAAATAAATAAATAAAAATAAAAAATATATATATAGTAATATGAATAAAATGTTGTTACTACTCAATTTTTTTTTTCTTTTTGCAGGAACTACTACAAGAGTGCAATTTTTGCGGAGATAAGAAATTTTATAAGTACCCAATGTTGCTACTCTAAAAAAATTTCTAAGTATCTGGTGTTATTATTCTGGAATTTTCTTTAAGTATTGGATGTTGTTACTCCTTGATGATGTTACTCCTCCGATGTTGTTACTTCGAAAAATTTCTTTAAGTATTGGATGTTGTTACTCCTCTAATGTTGTTACTCTAAAAAATTTATCTAAGTGTTGGATGTTGTTACTATGTCGGTGTTGTGACTACGTCACTACTGTTACTTTGGAAATGTTGTTACTCCGTCGATGATGTTATTCCATTAATATTGTGACTATGTCACTGTTGTTACTCTAACAGTGTTGTTACTTTGTCGATGTTGTTACTTTGTTGATGTTATTAATCCATCGATGTTGTTACTCCATCGGTGCTATTAATCCGTTAATGTTGTTACTCCAGTAGTTTTGTGACTTCATCACTGTTGTTACTCTGGCAGTGTTTTTATTCTGTCGATGTTTTTATTCCTTCACTGTCGTTACTTCGCCAAGTTGTCACTCCGCTAAGGTAAATTTCCATGTATGTCCCCATCAACATTTATGGATTTGATTAAATATTCCATTTAAAATACACTTTATGTGCCTGTGGATGGTCAATTATTAAGTTGGGGGGTGTCATAACCAAATAACAGCATAATAAAATTGCAATGATGATTTTGTGATGTCACCATTAGAACCTGTGTCGATAGTACATCCCACGATCTGTACCATTATTTTGCATCATTATTGAAATACATTGGGACTCAAAGTAAGTACATTCTGACAATCTAATCAGTCCTTTCTAAAATTACGAAATAATTACCATTACCATTCATCATTATTACCATAATCCAGCATTTATGTTCCTCGTTTTCTGAAATACTTTCTATTTTTTCTCTTACCTGCCATTCCATTTTCTTCCATTCTATCACCGCAAAAGATTAACTACCGATACTCCCTCCCAATGGTCTATTATTGTTCCAAAGTGCTGCTATAGAGCTTCTGCAAGATGGGAGGACTAGTTGTGAGACATGAACTCGAGAATATAGTGTTGGTCCGCAGTAATGCAGCTACATGGTAGATTTTTATAGATGCAGGTTGGGATGTCTATTTCGATAGATTACAAGGGTTTGATGAGACAATTACAGCAGAATTTGATTTAAATTTGGATGGAGAATATTCCAGAGTGCGGGGCTTAGAAATTATTGTCACAGAGGAGGTTATTTCAACAGTCAGTGGATTACCACAGCAAGGACAGAAATGGTTTTCATGGAAAACTCCCCTACCATAATTTCCAGATATTTTTCTGCAAGCCGTAGAAAACGCAGTTTTAAAGGGGAGAGGATATGATCAGAATTCTCTGCCATATCCATGGGGATAAATGGCATACTTTTTTATGATGTATATAACTTGCGAGGGGAATTTTACTACCTTGTTCAAGTATCATTTCAAGCTCCTAGCTCACTTATGATATCAACAGGCACAAGTCCACTCCTTGGACATGCCATTATTTCTTTTAGAAATAATCCAGCTTATGTCACAGTCTGCCCGATGTTTGTGGCAGGTATTGGCAGTTCTTACAAACCACAGTCTAGTTCGTCTATTGGTAATGCATGCACTAGCCCAATTTCAGGTTCCCTGGGCACAATTTCTTGAGCTAACATAAGAATAAATGGAAGTTGTGATAGCCGTGATGGAAGAGGATGAGCCAGAAGAAATGGAAGAAAAAGAGTTAGCATCTCCTATCGGCTCAGCAAAAGAAGAGGAACCAGAAGAGATGGAAGCAGAAGAATCAACATCTCCTCCTAGTTCATCATAGGAATAAGAACCAAAGCAAATGGAGGAAGAAGAGGCCACAGGTGATGTTGTTACACAAGAACCAACATCTCTTATTGGCCCAATAGAGGAAGAAGAAGTAGAAAGGATGGATGTGAAAGAGGTCACAGCCGATGTTGTTACACAAGAAATAGCATCGAATGTTGTCACGGTAGAAATAGAAACCATGGATATAGAAGGTGGTACAGTCAAGGTTGTTACACAAGAACCACCACTAATTCAAACAAGCTAGGAAAGTATGGAAATGATAAGTCTTGTAGTTGACACTATTCCGCAGGAACCAATACCGACTGCAAGACAAAAAGGTGATGAAAAAAAAGGTTTGGTCCAAGCAGAGAAGACAGTTAGTGAAGAAAAAGAGTTTGGAATAGACGTGAGAAGATCAGACATGGAAGAGAATGTCCCTCATTCTTCGTTCCTTTCCACCCTACCGAGAGGCATAAAGAAGTCTCACTCTCCTCGGTGCCTTATAGAAGAAGCAGTTTTGCCTCCGGTCGTAGAATTTATTGGGAGAAGGTCAAGCACAGTCACTGGTACAGTCATTTGTGAACCAACAATTGAGGATTCACACTCAGAGTATCCCGAAGAGCTCAATATGGAAACAAAATAACCCATGTGACGGATGATACCACTTCATCTATAGAAATTACCCAAGCTGAAGTTGATCTGCAAGGGTTAAAATCAATGCCTGAGCCATTCAAAGGAAACCTTGCAGCAGAACAAGAACAAAGGGTGGACATTGAGGACACTGCCCAAGTGACTGTAGAAATACCTAAACCAAAAAAAGTAAATGAAGGAATCACTTCCGAGGAGAGGGGAAAAATTAGGGAGGACTTGGTGAAAAAGGAGCCAGTCGACGTTTTTGATGACAGCAAACCACTAGTTCCTGAACCAATTGCGGTGCCAATAGAAGAGGTTTTTGTAAAGCAAGAATTCATAGAACAGAGCGCAAGAAGAAGGCCACCTCTCAAGGAGAGATACCAGCTTCAGTTTAAGGAAAACATGCAGTTAAAAAGAAGAATTCATCGGCTAAGGAAGCAAGTATCGTGATTAAAGAAGAAGGTGAAGAAATACAGAGTAGAAGTTATGAAGCCAAAATTTGAGGTTGACACTGTTGCTACATAGGTTGAACCTATAGAATACCTATTTGAAGCATGGGAATTCTTCCTATCCGCTGAAATCCAGAAATGGTAGGGTGTTGCTGCCATTCTTCAGCAAGGGACCATTACATTAAGAGAACATAGAGAGAATATAAAGAGGGTCCACGAGCAAGCAACCCAGACCATTACGGGATACATAGATCAACTAGACAGAGCAAATAAGAAGCATGAGAAACAAGAGAAAAAGTTTGAGAGTTTAGAGGAGCAAGTGCTGATACTGAAATTTGATAAGGGAGAATGTTTACTTTGACACAATAGGTAATGGCCTATCGACCTCTTGCTCATATTTATTCCCTATTTCTCCATGAAAAATTCCTTTTCTTCTGCCTAGAAAGTATTCATAGTGATATTAGTCATGAATTCGAAGATCCAATATAGTTTCTTCGTATCCTGAGGATTCACAATGTTGTGAATCAGCATTTAATGTGTTAATTATACATGCATGACTATTTCTTGAGAAATGACCAAACTTTCAATCCAGTCCCATTTTTGGGAGACATCCATCTGAGAGCTTTCACCTCCTACACCATTAATCAGGTTAAGTGGAAAAAGGCTTTTGATACCTTTGAGGAGAACCAAGCTACAAGGTCACTTATGATAAGAAGAGAGAATGGTCAATTTGTGAACATCTTCAATAAACATATCACCTTTATAATGATTGAAGGGCATAAAGAAAAAATGTTGGCCACACAAAAATGGTGTACTGGTCTTTGTACCAAATAGGTGGTTACTTTCACAGATGATGCTCACGACAACTATCAAAATAGGTGGATGTTGTCCTCATCAACCATCAGAACCCGTGAACCTTTTGGGGCACCTAACTTTGCATGATCCTTAGAAATTTTTTCGTGATACATTAAATGAATTCATACTTGCGGAGTTCAGTGGATGGGACTGAGGTTTCAATTCCCCCTTGTTTGGATGCCAGCAGAACAATATACTCCAACATACAATGTGGCCAACGATTAGTGGAAGGACATTCTTCTTACAAATGGATATAAACCCCCGGGGACAGAGATGGCAGTTGAATATGACCTCGCTCAGCTTCAGGCTGACCGCAATCATTCCAATCCAGACTTGTGAAGGCGAAGAATTGCATGACGACATGCAGATAGGCCATTTGGGGGACGATGTTGGAAGCCAAATCTGTACATATTTTATTTCCATTTCTACCCACTTTCTTTACCCATTTGCATCATTAATAATCAACTCATATTCTAAAGTGCACAGGTAAAACCCCTCTTTATGTCTTCTTGCAATATTTAGTCGATGAAGTAGAGTCACAAGGATATTACCTCAAGCGATTTACTAATTTCACTATTTGCGTAGATTTTATGGTCGAATGACCATATCCGCTATTCCTGGGACAGCTCTGAGTTGACAACGCTATTTTTGGAAGCGCTGCAATAGCACAACGACTCCAGACCTTCTCCCTGCCTTCTTTAGCATTTATTTTATCTATTATAATGTTGTATATTTGTGGGCACTAGTTGTCGAGATTTTAGGAACAGTCATTGTAAACATTTGTATAAGAACGGCTCTAAAGTTGTGAGTCAGGGATTGATGATGTAAGGAATTGTGTATTGTAACAGAATATTATTTTATCCAATTAATGCAAGTTATCTTCCTGTTACTCTTGTGAGTCTATGAGTATATCGCAACCCTAATCAGAGAGTTGGGCCCACTCCCTGATCAAGTGCTGCATATTTTCTGTGTGTTGTTAATTTTGTTTCTTGTTTTGTATAATTTACAATTTCTGTGATAGTAGACATTTTTTATGTTATTCTTATTTGTTGTGAATGCATTGAAAGCTTTACTATTCATTACTACTATTTCTTTATTTGTTGTTACAGTGATTATTGCTTTGTTTAATTATCGAATCCATGATTGATATAATAATTGTGCTATTGTATCTGCATACATTGTGTGCGTTAACCTTGCAATAACAAACGCACCCAGATTGATGAATTTATGTGGAAAAGGTTTTGAATATTTATTCACACTTGGACACCAACACCGACACCTACCCCAAAGACCATGTCTCTTCTTCTTGCTCTACTTTTGGTGCATTTTTGCTTCTTTTTCCAAGCTCTAATAGAGGTTATGTCCTGCCCGTTGCCTTTCACTTCTGGTGAATCATCTGAATTGGATGTTTTGTTCTCCTCTGAGGGCGGGCTAAGGTGCGTTATGGCTTCAAAGCACCCATAAGCTACTACAAATGGATGAGCCTCTTGTCTAGTCTTTTGTGTTGAAGGTTGTTCTCTTTGGTTGTGTTAATTCCCTATATTAATAGTGTAGTCCCTTATTATGTTAGTGTAGCCCCCCTTATTGTTATTTTTGTACCCCTGTAAGCCCCATATTGTTATTATTTTGCCCTTACATTATTATTGTTAGGTCAGCTAGGATTACATTGTGGCCCCACTAGGATTATATTGTGGCCCCATGGACTCCTATATATATAAGGAGGTTTTGGTCATTTGTATCATCTAAGAATTGTTCATTTATGTAATGTATTGGAGGTTTCCCCCTCGAAGTGGCTTATTTCTAAGGCGTTGATATCTCTTTTCTTCTATTTTGGAGCTGGTTTCACAACATTTGGTATCAGAGCTTTGAGATTCTAGGGTTTCGCTACTCCAAACAGGTCATCGTGGAATTTTCGCTATACTTTTTTTTCTACGAAGGCTCAGAAGCTGAAATTCTTAAAGTGTAAAGCTGAAATCTGAAGGAACATTGTCGCAAAATTTCAGAGCTCGTTTTAGAATATTTTTGGAGATATGATCTATGTAAGTTAGGTCTTTTTGGGGCTCCTGAATTTAACCTAAAAAGGTCATTGTGGCATTTTCACTATAATTTTGTTTCTACAAAGGTTTAGAAGCTTAAATTTGTAGAGTGCGAAGCTGAAATCCTAAGGAACATCATTGCAAAATTTCAGAGCTTGGTTCGCAATATTTTCGGAGATATGGTCTATGGAATTTAGGGATTTTCCAGTCTCCTGAATTTTATCTCAAAGAGGTGATCATGGGAAAATATTCATAGCTCTCTCTCTCTCTGCATCATATTGGAATGCCGTAAAAAGTTGCCATAAATACACAGACTATAGTTTCCTGTCAATAAATTTCAAAGTCGAAGGAGGAAACAGTGACACGTGGCAAGTCGTACAAGTTCGCTCTGAGGAACCAGTCCATAATTAGGTCATCGTAGGAGATTGGGTACAACTTTTCCTTAAAGAATCCAAATTAGGTCGGACCTGTGGCATTCTAAAGAGAATTAAGAGGGCTACCTCAGTGCCAAATTTCAGATATTGAATATATGAAATCACAAACGTAATTCAGTTTCAATATCGAGCTCCTCAAAATCAAGAAAAAGGTGTGTATTTGGTTTTAAAAATTGCATAACGTTTGTTTGAAAAATCAGTTTGAAGTGATTCCAAGGGCATATTTTAGAATTTTTATCATATTGGGTTCTATAATGCCTCCAAAAAATAATTCCATACCCATTAAGCCCTCAAAAATCTATACTATGACGCATGAAGAGGAAGAATTGCAGTATGAGATATCAAAGTTATGGTACCAAGTGCAACAAATTTCGATATTACGAAGAGCAACTGAAGATGACATAGATGGTTTAAAAGCATAAATGAAGGCTAATTTGGATGGTTTGAAGGATCAAATAATAGATAATATGTATGATAAATTAATGGAAGATCACATCGAGCATCAACAACAAGTTCTCCAACTCTCAAAGGATAACCTAACTTTGGTGTAGAATCTAATGAAACAACAGGAAGATCAACATCACATTGAAATAATTTTTGAAGCAGTCATAGAAACAATAACTTGACAAGTACGATCAATTTCAGAGTATCTCAGCAAGTGGAAGAACTTTCCTATAGAAGATTCCACATGGGAGGATGAGAAATTTATACAGAAGCATCAAGAAATAATCAAGTGTTGAGAACAACACTTGTTTGAAGGAGAGGGGCATGTTAAGTCCCTATATTAATAGTGTAGTCCCTTATTATGTTAGTGTATCCCCCCTTATTGTTATTTTTGTACCCCTGTAACCCCCATATTTTTATTATTGTGCCCTTACATTATTATTGTTAGGTCGGCTAGGATTATATTATGGCCTCACTAGGATTATATTGTGGCCCCATGGACTCCTATATATATAGAAGGAGGTTTTGGTCATTTGTATCATCCAAGAATTGTTCATTCATGTAATGTATTGGAGGTTTCCCCCTCGAAGTGGCTTATTTCTAAGGCGTTGATATCTTTTTTCTTCTATTTTTGGAGTTGGTTTCACAACAGGTTGATACCAAGTTATTCGAACCCGAAGGTTCCTTCGTGTTGTCTAATTCCAATTCTCAGACCCTCCGCAAGTGGTCCCAATTCATCTAGTGTGACCTGTTCTTGTTGCTCCCATAGTCTAAGGACCGACGGCGAGGGTATAGTATAGGTCGGGGATGCCAATGTCGTCAGAATAGGCTCCGAACTAACCGCCACAGTTGTCGGGAGCACTTCCACCAGAGTTTATTGTGACATGGAGGATTCCCCTATTTCCATGGCCACATGTTCCTTGCCCACAAGGTCCAACTCATCATCCTTTAAATTTAAAAATAGGTGCATGTAAATATTTTGGAGGGAAGAGAAAAAAAAACTGCCTTTTTTACTTGTATTTTTTGTTTATCACCTTATAGGTTTACCCAAATTTAAAGTGTATACACATGTTGGATCCAGAATTAAATTCCACATCCAATAAGTACCCATTATGCATAATTTTGAGAAGACCAACATTGTTAAAAATTAAATATATATTAAAAAAAAGCATGTTCAACATGATTTTTAATATATCTTCCATTTTTATCAATGTGGGTCTTCTCAAAAGTATGCATAATGGTACTCGTTGGATGTGGAATTTAATTATGCATCCAATGAGTGTCTACACTTGAAATTTGGATAAATTGATAAGGAGATGAGCCAAAAATACAAGTCAAAAAATATTTTTGTTCTTTTCCCTCCTAAATTCATAGCTCGTACTTTATTATTTTAACTATTATTTTATTATTTTTCCTTAGGAAGCCACTTTTAGACTGAAATTTCCTCTAATGAAGTGTTATGTAGGAATTATTAACAGATCGAAGAAATAATTGATAAGGTGATAAGAAACATGGAAACTCAAATAGCAGCACAAGCAACTCCAACTTATCAGAAAAGACTACTCTTTGTTATGGATTTAGAAAGTAACCAATTAAAATTGTCCCTCGTGCATATAGTTATTTATTCTCTTCCTTCAGGACCATATTTTAAAACATTAAATCTATCCATAAATGTAGTTGACATCCAACTACCTAACAAGATTAATTTGCATAGTCAAGCAAGGGAATTGCCATATAGTGACCTAAGAAAAATCTCTTTGATAGTAAGTAAAGCAGAAAATATTTTGGTGAAATTTTTAAATCAACTCAAGCAAGAAAAGGCAAACTCTACAACACTTTATATTCAAAATGATGAGTTTAAGAATCTAATTTTTAAATTAGGAATAGATCCAAAAAACGTGGAAGCTATCAAAACCTTGTTGCAAAATGAAAAATATAAGGTGTTGTTATTAAGAAAGAAGTTAAAAATTTATGGGACTCTGCACTCTCAAACAGCTAAACTAGCTTAGTTTGAGAAAGAAAAGGAAGTGATTATAAGATGGTTAGTGGACAGAAACAAAGAAATAGTAATTTTGTATAAACAACTGCAAATCTTATAAAAAAAAATCAAAAGCCATGTTTGCGTTATTGTGGTCCCAAGTGAGTCAAATGGCCCCTCAGATAAGTTTACAAAAGTTATGGTAGAATTTAGAATTTCAGAGGTTGAACTAAAGAAAATTTAGGACAACCTAACTTAGTTAAAGTAATATATTGATATCAAGGAGAGGCAGCTTAATATATAAAAAGAAAATAATGATCTTTTTACCACCAAGAACAAGGTAGCACAAGATGAGATTGAGGAGTTAAAAACCAAATTTAAGGGCAATATGTCTCTAATTGAAGCTAGATAAATTGTTTGGGATGATATCATCTGGGAGGTCCATTCTATATGGGATTATATTCATATAATTTCTCAAAATAATATTATGATGAATGGGTGTGATTTAATGATTGGTGCATGCAAGCAAAATATACAGAAAGAAGCAGTGAAGGCTAAAACGATTATCAAATATTTAAATGGAAAATATTCAACTGAACTAAGGGTATTAGACATCATAGGTAGTGTTGGACCAATTATGGAAATCAATAAAATGAATGAGAAAAACCTACTTTGTATTCAGGTTTTTAATATATTAAAGGAGGTTCAAAAGCCAGTATCTTTGTTATAGGACTAGAGTTGGTCTAACTAGTTGTTGGGACTAGCAAGGAAATTTTCTTTCTTGGGAACTATATGAAAAGAAACTAGTGGCTGTTAAAAGCAGAGTGTATGTACCACATGAAAAGACTGCAATTCTAAAGGGAATAATTGTAGTGAATTATTTCCATAGGGACTTCAAACTTCTTTGGTCGATGAAGAAACTATTTGTTTCAAAACATGATTATACAAAGCTTTCAAATTTGAAAATTGCATTCCAAAAAATGATCCAATGTCAACTCCTGGATGAAGCACTTTGGAAGAAGTGAAAAAGCTTGATTTCTCATATTGAAGGATAAGCTCAAGTGGTGAAACCAAACACCAATCTTCAAAGTCAATGTTCCACTAGTAATTTGACTCCTCAAAAATGAGAAATTTTCATTTTATAACATTGTAAAATACTTTTTAGTTACGGATAGTTAAGTAGTTATAGATGTTTTGACAGATAACTTTGTAACTAATTTTGATATTATATTTAAAAGACATGAGTACCAGTGGAAAAAGGGTTCGGAGTTTTGGAATTTTGACTACCTATGTAATCATTTTTGGCTTCCTTGGAGAGAATAATAAAATTCACCAGGTTGATTCCAGTAAATGTTGGTACATTGCAGTATGTGTTGTTTCTCTGATGTGTTTTCCATATTCATTTTCCTTCTTTGAAGCACGTGTATGATTATATCGTATTTATTTTTATTGTGTCATTTGATCTCTACTCCCTAAGCTAGTAGTATTTCCTTATCCAATTTTTATAGACCATGTGTTTAAAAGTGGGAAATAAAATCCTAAAGGTATCTTTTTCATTGTGCAATTGGGTGCTTAATCTTATTTCTCCTTGGGAAATTTGGGCATGGATTGTTGGATAATTTGGAAGAAGGAAGGGTTTTTATTGTAGCCATTTTCCCTCACCTTAAATGGGGGGTTAATCCTCAATCCTAGCCCTATGGGATATCCCTTAATGGCTTATAGCTTTAGGAAGGGCAGTGCTTGGAAAACCCTGATTTTGGTAGAGCGGTCCCATCACTCCTACCATCAGTGAAACTCTGTAAAGAGCATGGGACCTTTATTAAATAAATAGTGGCTCATTGTCCCATTGTTGTCACTTACTCTAGTAGTTATTCCTTAGGCATTCCCTTTCTTAGGGCCCTGTTAGATTGTGTGGTAACAAGAAACAGTCCATCGATATGGTGGAAAAAATTCCACCATTTACCCTAAAGGATGTCATTTATCCTATCATGTTCTAACCATCTTCCTACCAATTTTACAATTATAATGTACAAAAAAATTCATTCCCTAAATATGGAAAACAAGGGTATGCTTCCTCTACTCTATGTTGCAAGAAATGAAAATTGACATATAAACAGAACAATATCCAAATAACTTATTGAAATTCAAATATTGATACCTCATTCTCCATCTAGATAATATAGTTGATCCACTTTTTATTTTGTAACATTTCCTTTTCAAAGTTTTTTGGATGATGACCATATTTGTCATCTTGTCAAAACATGCCACATGGATTATTTAAACTACTTAATTTGAAATGATCTATTTTTTTCTAGGAAATTAAAAAAAAAAATATGTCATTTCACATATTAAATATACTTACAAAGGTACAAATAAAGGTTTGTACACCTTTCTGGCCACTTTGATGTGTGGCACTTCATTTTGCAAGCCTAGCCTTGGAGGCCTTGTCCTGAAATATATATTAATTGAATTTAAATATACACAAATAAAATATAAAAATAGTTTAAGAAATATGATATAATCTTATGAAAAAATTCAAATACCTGGATACTCTCATCACCGTACATACTTCATTCATCCAACTTCTCATACATTTTTAAAATTTCTTTCTGTGCCTTTATACTTCCATCAATTGGCCTTATTTTGAGCCTTTGCTCAAACGGGAGTTTTTTATCTTATTTTTTTGATTGCACCTAAATATCTTGCATTTCTAATACATGTGTACTTTAACCTTTTTTACAGACAAACCTACACTAAATTCAATCTCCATGTCATGAATTACTACTTTTTGTAGGTGCAATGGTATCTTTGAGAATGATAAATGAAGATGGTATTTGAACCATTAAAGGCATGATTCATTCATCCTATTAACAAAAACTTTCCCAGCATCTGATCTCTGGATTTTTCCTGAAACCACGTTATATTTTATCCTTGTATCATATCTACCAATGCAATATTCATAATGTAGCATGGTGGAATAATATATTTGTGTCCTAAGAGTGGATTGGGCATTGAAACTCTCCATTTCATGTTCCAAATTATTAGTGGTTATGCTTAATGATTTCCCCCTCGATCTTATTCTCAATCAAGGAGTGGTTGGGGAATCAATTCATTCCATTTGAGACGGTTGGTATGCTTGCAATATTTCAGTGGTTTTAGTTGATCATTTTTCTATGTATCTAGCAAGCATTTTCAAGTCCATGTTGTCAATATTTTTAACTGTATCCATCCCCAATATCGAAGACAAGTCCTCTTTCTCATGATAGTCTCATGTCCCTAGATATATAAAAAATACATTCACCCTTCACATTGATGTAGGAGCATCATGGTTCCGAAAATTTGTACATTTAGTAGAATCTAGGGGTATTGTGTTTTTCAAAAGAGTTGGTTTTCCTAAGTATTTAATTAAGATAATTTTCAATATTTTGAGTGATTTAGGTGAGACATTTAGAATATGATTTAATTAAATATTGAGAGAAATATTTGTAAATGTTCTCGAATGTAGGAGAACATGAGTGATTGATGAGTGATTGGTGTGGATTGAGATACTCTAAAATATTGTAAATCTCATATTAGAAAGTAGTTCATGATTTATGGAGGATCCTTAGTATCTAGTTAAATGTTGAGATCCTAAAGGGATAAAAAAATATTTTAGGAAATAATTGAGGACTTGGAGGATTTTTGGGATTTTGTTGAGAAACCTATGGATCTGAACCAAAATTGGTTACAGAACCTTTTTTATATAATTGTAAGCCTCAAAGGCACAAACAGTGGAAAAAAGAGCAACATTCTTAGATAAGGAAGCTTAATTGTAAGCCTACGAGTACGTATAGAGAGAAAGGAAGATAAAATGGCCATCTAAAAGGCATATCAGACCAAAGCCAAATTGTAAATAGATTTTCTTGTATTTGTATATTTATTTGTTTAATGAGAAATCGAATTCCTGTTTGACTGTGTGTTATTTATGTTATGTTCTTAGTGATCCATAATAGAAAGAATTCGATAACAGTGTATTATTTCTAGCTGATTGTATAAGTATTTTTGAGTGATCAAGGACTTATGGCTGGGTAGAATCTGGGAAGATTCCAGTCGAAGAATAAAGCTTATGGAAGTAAATTTGTGCAGATAAATGTGTGTACAGGTCGAGTAATTCTGATTCAGAGAAGTAAGACAGAGGGTACTATGTATTCAAGTTTGAGACTGTGTAATGGTATATGAACAAACAAAGATAAGTTCAGGAGAGATATACTTGAAGAATTTCAAACGAGCAAAGGAGGAGTAACGGGAAGAAAACAGAGCAACAGAGTGACATAAAGTAGAGGAATCAATGAAGGCAAATAATACTTAGATATTTCCAAAGAGGTGAATGGACAAACAAGATTAAATTGCATAACCAAATATTTAAGCATTGACGGCGGAGATCAAGCACGGGCAGAAATGAAGGCGATCGATTAAATGGAAAAGATTACACAGAATGGAAATTTTGGAGAGTTACGGACGAGGACGCGTGTCAGTGAGGCGCAACATCGCACATCGGAGATTTTAGAATTTAAGTTAAGGACTTCGCAAGGTAAAGAGTATAACTTGCGATGCGGTAAATTCTGACAGTTGCGATGTAGTGAGGGGAGGTGCCACGTGTCGGCATTGTGCAACATCGTGCATCAGAGATTTTAAAGTTTAGAGTTAAAGAGTTCGCACGGTAAAAGGTTTTGATTGTGATGCAAAGCAAAAATGATGGGCGGATGAGAAGTGACAATGGAGAAGCCACGTGTCATCATTGGGCAATAGCGCACTTCGTAGGATCTTATGGTTTAATTCTTATTTGTATGGACTTAACCTTGTGGGCAACGAAGAGCGATGCGTTGTGATTGGTTCAAGGTGTGGTGGACCCTACAGCAGAGTGTTCCATGTATGTGTAAAGAGGTTTTATTTATATGGGAAATCTTTATTGAAGTGAATTATTGTTGATCGTATAAATTCTGTATGTTATAAACCGCACGTGTGTAAAGGAGTTATGTGGGTCATAACCCACAATTCTGAAGAAATTGTATAAGGTTGAAGCATGCACGAAATAAGGTAATGTAAAGGGGAGACAATACATAAAGGAAAAGTTTATAATGAGTTATCAACTATGGTTAAAACTTTCACATGTGTTTGATTAAATAATGATAAGGACGTTAAATTAAAGGGAGTACATGTGGGGTTAATTATGTTAACCTTACATGTAGTGTATTTTTTTTAATTCTGACCTTATTGTTGCATCACACATACACGAAAAATTACTAATTTTCAGAAAACCTTTATGATAATAAAACCATTCTACACAAATACATGAATAAATATCCCATAATTTAACCCTAAATCCACCCTCGATTCACAGAATCGATAATACCTTACTTTGCAGCTCCAAATTTTGGACTGAAAAGGGAGAAAAATAAAAATATCATGTAAGCTTTGTTTGAATCATTAACATCCTTTAAAATCCACATAATGGGTGTACTTGGAATCTACCATATCGAAAACCATGCGGGGGCAAAGGAACCTATTCTTTTCTTTTTGGGTTCGTGCCTATCAATACTAGGAAAAATTATCAAAGGAGAAAGAGTTTGATTTTTTTTTAGTTCAATAGTTGGTGGTTGTTTAATTTCAAAGTTTTGGCCCATGAAAATTTTAAAATTTCGACTCTCCCATGGCCGAAAATTTCAATTCGCCCATCACCAAAATTAGTGCCAACGCAAGTAAAATAATGTAATCATGTTTAGGCATTAAATTCAGTGAAAATGGAACCTAGTCTAACGCCATTGAGTAATTTTTTCCATCAAAAATTAGACATAGAAATATTACAAGAATATAACATTATTCTCAAATAAAATGAAAGATTAATAGAATAAATTCAGTAGAATAAACATAATTTCAATAATCCACTACATTCACTATAGAGTAATTTCATTAGCTCTAAAATGATTGCATAAACTAATCAGGTGATCATGTCCTAAGTGAAGAAAATGCTCAAAATTGGAACTGCTCGGAATTGGTTGAAACTAGAATGACTGGATAGGCCTCGTCGATATGATCCTGATGCCATGAATGGCACTCAAATTTGACACTGTATGTGAAAGTTATTCAAGTTTGAAAATTCATAATTTCATGCAAAAGTCTAGTCTGACTTGGGTTGACTTTGATTAAAAAGTATTAAAAAAAGAATATTCCACAAAATATTCTGGGAATATTCCATATAATATTCCATGGAATATTCCTTCAACAACTAATCATAGCTTGACACTTGTCATGTGCAGATTAGAGGATTTGTTTGATTGTGTTTTTGGGCCAATCAGCATCCGCCACGTGGCAGGCCCGGAGGCCGCCACGTGGCCACAGGACGGAAAATTTTACAGTGGAAAAATTAATGTGAGTTGGCAGGATTTGATCCTGGGTCGGGTGGCCGCTAGTCCACAGGCCCGACCGGCCCACCCGCACATTGGTTCTTATTATACAATGGTCACAATACATATTTAAAGTTTGTTTAACATATGGTTGGGGCAGAAATGGGGCCAACCCCTAAGGTCCAGCCCCCTATACATGGAACCAAGCGCTCAGAACCTTGGGCTACATCCACCGGCGGTTATGTGAAGCTACAGTTAAATACGAATATGGTCACATGTCCCGGCAGGAGTTACGATAACACTTTAATGCCACGGTTTTGCTTACCGTTGGCTCAAACGGTTCCACCGGCGGTGGTTTAGTTGGTCCATGTGACCACTACCACTAACAATAAATGTTAATGCTAACGGTTACAACATATTTGGGTGGATTCCACCTTTTTAGGCACCTTTTCCATAGTTAGTAGGCTTATCTGCAGTTAATCCACTTTTGGTGGAGTTTCTTTAGGCTAGATTGGACAAAACTTATGTTGGTCATAACTTTCACATTATTGAACCTTTTGGAGCAATTTTTTTTTTGATTTCGGGTATTCTCGGCATTCTGGAGCCATTGGAATAGGTTTCAGAGACATTAGAGGTGTATTTCAGCCATTTTTACTTCAGAGAATCTTGGGGAGCCATCGGGGCCTTAAGGGAAACGAAGCTGCATTGGACTACACTTCACTATTTTAGGTGAAATCAGAGTCATTCTTAGCTTATTTCTGTGTTCTGAATTCATTTTCACAGCTATTTTGGTATTTTTATGCCTTTGTCTCATTGTATTACCAATTTGAGCATCATAATATATCAAGGACATGCCCATTGGGAGCCTTGGACCCGGCAGATGTAGCCTAGGAAGGGTGAACTACCTCATCATGTTGTTGTGTGTTTATGGTGAAGTTATTCTGCTGTGTTATTCAGATTAATGTTGTTAAACAGTAAATTAAAACAACACTCCCTCACACCAAAATTCCAAAACAGTTATCAAAAACACTTTGTTTCACTTGCAAGACTATTCAAACTCTTTGCACACTTAAATTAATGGAAATGAATAGTTTGAACAGCAAAACAAATAATTTCATTTTCAGATCATAAACTAAGTTATAAATGAGGAATGAAACAAAATTGATATACACACTAGTGGTAAAGTGTGTTACATGGGGAAAAAATGCTAATCTCAATTAATATTTATGTTGTAAGGAAAAATTATACAATATTCAAAATATATTCTATCAATAATTATACCCCTACACTTATTGTTTACATTTTAGTTTGATTAATTCAAGTTGTAGATTGTTTATGTCATTATTTTACATGAAAGTACATTGTTATATATTTACTAACCAATAGAGTAGTAATGGTATTACTTTTCTTAGGGCTAAAATTATTTGTTGTAGATAATTTCATTTTGAAATGCTTTCAGCATTTTCACATTGCATTTACCCCATACCATCATAAGAAATTATATAGAGAGAACATTAGCAATAACAATGCAGCGAAACATCCATATTCATGTCATGATATCTCTATCATAGGGCTCAACATATATCATTTGTATATTTGTCATAATATTCTCTCATATCACAGATAATAAGTCCCAAATAGGTCATTTTCATATTTTTTGTCAATTTAATTTTCTTAAATTGATTACATAAATTATCGACCAGGGCTAGTAAATTGATGAAGTGTAAGTGCACTATATGTGCTAGGAATCCTAGTTATCTAAATTGAATTAAATTGTCAATGCACATGATTTTATTATTCATTGAAACTAATTCTAATAAATATGATCACACTCTTATAAAATTGTATTTAATTTTGAAATTCACAACCAATAAAAATCTCAAACTCATAATTTAATCTCATGCTTTGAAAAATGAATTTTAACTCATTAAAACTCACACACTCTGCAATATATCTAAAATTTTCTTTGAAGGAAACTTGATTTATAAAGGAATAAACTCATCTATCAATATAACACACTCTTGCATGAAAAATCAAAATGAATTTAAACTATGTTCACAGTTGCTCAAATTGATAAATCACTCTTGTCTTGAAACAAAACTTGCAACACTCATGCTTTGAAATAAAACCTACAAACTAATTCTCTGCTTTAAAAAATTAAAATCACATTCAAAATCTCAATGCTAATTCAATTCATGTGCTCCTGAATCAATAAAATAAAATGATTAATTAAAAAACTAGGTTTCTTTCTATCTAACTCGAAATCAATAAAGGAAATAAAACATTCTACAGGATGCATCCAAAAAGTAAACTTACGAAGTGATAAAAGAAATCTACTGAAAACAAGAAAACCTTATTGATTGAGGGGGCCTCCACAAGCACATGGTCATGTGATTCAATTGAACAATCAACCATGCATCTAAATGAAATGATTTTTACACTGAATTGAAAACACATTTTTAATTTCTCACCGTCGCATAAAAAGTCAATGTGTTTTTGGTTTTTGCAAGGTCTTTTTATAAATCCTGCATCATTAAATTTTCAGATCTCTATGCCTAGCCTTGCTAACATAATGCTAAATTTAACTATGAAAATATATCATAACGGAAGTCATGAGGCGTATATATCATTCCTCACTCGCTTGTAATAGTTGACAGAGTTGAATTTATCCTTGACCATGCAACTGGAAACTTCTCGTATCAATCTGGTTCATGAAGATAGGAGGGAATCGTTGAGTGCATTGATCATCACCTTTCCATATATTTCTCCTTCCAGCTGGCACTTGGAAACCTATCAAACAAAAAACTTGGTTGCAAAATCGGACATTAATTGTAGAATCATCTCATTTCGGTAGCTAAAGAAAATATTAGACTAATAATAAAAAACATTATTGTATTATGAGATATAAAACAAATATATACATGTCATGATATAAACCCTGTGATTTGATGTCCCTTGAGTGATTATGATGATCAAAACGGAATAAAATAGGTGAAAAAGAGGTATCAAAAGAAACAATTATGAGGTTCAAAATTCCCCCACACAGAGGTCATTGCATGTCCTCATGCAAAAATTCAAAACTGATAGCCTTTCTCTGTTACTGAATTTCTTCATAAACTTCAGCTAGAACATCCAAGTTTGTCTTCTTTACCCTCTTCTTAGAAACTTCCATCCTAGGCTTCTTCATCAGAATTTTGTATTTTAAACTTATGACCTTCCTCTTGAGAGACTTGTTCTTTTATTTTAACTTTTTATTATTTTCATACGTCCTCAAGCCTAGATGTAACATAATATTATCATCTTTGTTCCTTTGAATTTATTTTTCCACCTTCAATGTTCATGTTATTGTTTCAAATGTCTATTCAGTATCTCCAATTCAACAAAAAAAATGGTTTCAAATTATTCAATATTAGAGGTTCTTGTGGATTGTCAGACTGAATTCTTGTTTCTTGAATTGTATATGAAGATGCCTTTTCTGTAGCTCTTTTCTCCATATACTCAATATATTCATATATCTCTTGTTGGATTGGGTTTATCTCTGGTGTTCTTCTTACTGAGTTAGAGATTGTTGTCAAAACAGTTTGTGATGGAACCTCTGGTTCCATGTTCTCCTCCAAATCAACAAACTCTGTGAATCGTTGAGTTGAATCCTTTTTGTTAAGTCTTGCCCTTCTCTTTGTGGTAGATGAGAGAGGAATTTTTTTTTGAGTTTTATGTTGTTCTTTTTTTACCTTCTTTGTTTTCTCTGTTTTCTTTTTGGGTGTATTTTCTTATTTTTCATTGGCTTTCTTTATTCTAACATTCTTCTTCCTTATGTTCTCTAAAACATTTACAATGGTAGTTTCATCCTCAGAATGTTGTTATGGTTGTAGAAGTGGGTTATCAGTATGGTTTCCAGTCAATTTTCTTATGCTTCTCTTTACCTTACTGCTACTAGTTTCTTCCTGCTATTTTTCTTTAAAATGATTCCTGGTTAGGAAATTCTCCCAGTTATATCCTAAATTATCAAGATGGGATTCAATAAGCATATTTACAAGACCATGATGATACATGGTATTTTCAATGAACTGTATTTTCCTTTGAGTATTTCCAAACATCTTAGGGTAATTTTATTTCATTTCCTTCAAGAAAATTCATCATTAATATGACATGGTAGAAAAACATGCTACTGAATCTACCCTCACAATTAATGAACTTCTTAATAATTAACAATAAATTCCTCCATTTACTTTTGAGAGATGTGCTTGGAATACCCTTTTTAAACATGGTAGTATCCATACCTGGTTGCTATAGAAATCCCTCCCATTCATTCCCTTCAATTCCCTTGTTTTTAAACCACCTCTCATCATTCCTAGGTAGTCCAGTTACCTCAGCCATGAAGGATTTTGTCACCATGACTTTTATGTCCCTGATTTCTGCTTCAATTCCATCAAAGGCACGAGAAAAAATTTTGGTTACCTCCCTGTCATAGCCATCAAATTTTTCTATAAAATTCAACCACTACACTTGATGTAGCTTCTCCTTCACCTGTGGGTATACTTTTATAAACTTATTTCCATTTGGATTTTCCCTAACAATGACTCCCATGCTGGTGAAGTTTCACTCACAATTTCTTCTTTGACAGGGTTTCGGAATGGTACTAAAATTCATAGATACGAGTATGAACAAGAGAGTGAAATTGAAAATAGATATGAATGAAGTGGATTTTGGAGAAAACATGGTATAATAGATATCAGTGAGCGAGATTATCAATGAAATATGGTTTCAAAAATGAAGTGTATACGTAATGATGAATGATAAATAGGATTTCACGGCTAACTCCTTGATGTGATATGATATTTATGATTCAGTTGGAAGTTAGGATATCAATCATTACTTTGAATGGTTGTACAACTTCTATATTATTTAATAATCCTAATGTTTTTACATTTATTATTAAATATAATATTTACATACCTTCAAGCTTGTGATTCTAATACCTTGTTGTTTTTTTTTTAATTTTCCTCAGGTGCTTCCAATGGTAGGCTTGATCATTTCATTCTGCTAACATCTTCAATCATTCCAGTCAGTGATTCTTGTCAATATCAACTGCATAATTTCATAAAATTTGTAGATTCTCAGCAATTCTATATCTACTTATTATGAAAATAAAAATAGTAACATAAATAAAATGGGATTTAGAACAGGGTTGAAAGAGAAAATTTAGGGTGCCAAGAATACTTGGTTTTCACTCTAGATTTTGTTTATAAACATGCCAACGTTGTTGATTTTCATGTTTTCATGTTTATTGTTGGATTTCATGTTCATGTTTATTGCAAGTCAAGTTGGAGGAGAAGGTAAATCCTTCTTAAACAACTTCAAATCAATATTGTCTTGCAAATATTTAACAAAATCCTCCTTTGTCAATGGCTTATGATAAATTATTAATCGATGACCATTTACAAGGAAGGTGAATTTTTCTTCATCAATGGTCCTGATCCTGACTGCACCTTTATAAAATATTGTTTCAATCTCATAATTCCCAAGCCAATGAGTTTGAAATTTTCCCTAAAAATATTTGAACTTCGAATCAAAAAATAATAACCAATCTCCTGGTTGAAATTTCCTTTCTTTTATGTATTTGTCATGCCACCTCGATCTTTGTTGTTGAGCTAATTTGGTTCTTTGGATAGCATCATGTCTCATTTCATCAAGCTCATTTAGTTGCTCCATTATTTGTTTTTGTGCCTTTGAAAGAGCAAGACCCAATTTAATTGTTGTCTTGAAAGTTTTTACTTGAAATTTAATATGAAATCAGACTTGCTTCCCATAAACAACTTCATAGGGAGTATGTCTCGTAGTGTTTCTTCATGTGGTACGGTATTCCCATAAGGCTTATGGAATATTTTCTTCCCCATCTCTTTTGTGAAAATGCACATTCTTGGTAATAATTGCTTCAATTACTTTATTAGTGGATTCCACTTTTCCATTAGCTTGTGGGTGATAGGGAGTGGACTTCCCATGTTTTATTTTTATTCCTCCATTATCTTTTGTACCAACTTGGATGTAAATTGAGTACCTTGATCTGTCACAATTTCCCTTGGGAAACCAAAATGAGTAAAAATATCCTCGAAAAGAAACGAAACTAAAACATTTTTTGTAGCCAAAGGAAGTGCTTTTTCTTCTGCCCATTTTGTAACATAATCAGTGCAAACAAGAATGTACCTTTTTTGTCTTGATGGTGGACTGATTGGCCCAACAAAATCCAGAGTCCATTTCTTAAAAGGCTCAAAGAGTACCTGAGGTTGTAGAGGCATTTCATCAGAGGGAACAGGTTTTCCCATTCTTTGACAACTATCACATCTCTTAACATACTATTTAGCATCCTTAAAAAGGGAAGGCCAATAATATCCTAAGAGAAGGACTTTGTAAGCAGTTATCTTATCAGTGAAGTGTCCTCCACATGGCTCATCATGGAAATCCTTTAGTATTTTTGGTACTTCATCTTCTCTAACACACCTTCAAATGATTATATTTGGACCTATTTTATACAATTCTTCATTTATCCATGAGTAAGATGCACTAGTTTCAATTACCTTTCTTTTTTCTCAAGAAGACAAATAGGATGGTAACTTCCTTGTAGCCAAATATTTAGTAATATCTGCAAACCATGGAGCTTTAATAGATACTACAAAATGATATTCATCTAGAAAATCATCTTCTATAGGTATATCATTATTCTAATTTTGAATCCTAGATAGAAAATCAGCAACTGTATTTTGTTTTCCTGGTCGATCCAAAATAGTGATCTTAAATTCTTGTAACAAAAATAATCATCTTTCGATTCTGCCATTGGTGACTAGTTTATTCATTAAGTACCTAATTGTAGAATTGTCTGTATGTACAAAGGTTTCATAACCAGTGATGTAATGTCTAAATTTATTGATGGCATGGACAACAACTAAAAACTCCTTTTTCGTTACAATGTAATTTAACTCTACAAGAGTCAAATTTTTACTGGTATAATAATGGCATAAGGAGTTAAATCCTTTTTTCCTAATATA
The DNA here is from genome assembly GCA_034641835.2 of Pinus albicaulis. Taxonomy (NCBI): domain Eukaryota; kingdom Viridiplantae; phylum Streptophyta; class Pinopsida; order Pinales; family Pinaceae; genus Pinus; species Pinus albicaulis. Next base: position 213,670,248 of record CM076575.1, on the reverse strand, counting down.
GCTCCTAAAGTTGTATCTAGAGCATTAGTTAAAATGTGAAAAGGTATTTTGTATTTTTCTCCTCTAAGAATGGGTGCTTCATAAATTTTCTCTTTTAGTGTTTTGAAAGCTTTTTGGCAATCAGAATTCCAGATGAATTCACAATCTTTTGTGAGCAACATGAAAAGTGGAGATGCATTTTTTGTAAATTTTTCTATGAAGCTTCTATAGTACCCAGTAAAACCAAGAAAACTTTTGACATCTCGTTGACAAGTTGGAATTGATAAAATAGAAATTATTTCTACTGTATATGTGTCCACTCTAATTCCATTTCCTGAAATATGGTGTCCCAAAAAAATCCCCTCAGTAAACATTATAAAACATTTTTCATGACTTAATGAGATATTTTCTTCCTTACATCTAATGAGAACTTTTTCCAAATTCTTAAGAGCTTCTTCAAAGGAATTTTCATAAAATGTAAAGTCATTCATATAAAATTCCACACAATCATGAATTAAATCATAAAAAATGTTGAATACTGCTCTTTGGAATGTTGCGAGTGCATTACATAATCCAAAAGGAAGTACTCAATAGGAATAAGTTCCCCATGGGCAGGTAAAAGTGGTTTTATCTTGGTCTTCTAGGGCTACTTGGATTTGATTATATCCACTAAAACCATCCAAGAATTAGAAATATTTATTTCCTGCCAATGTATCTAAAACTTGATCTATAAAAGGAAGTGGAAAGTGATTTTTTAAAGTGGCTCTATTCAATTCCCTGAATTCAACACATACTCTCCATTTTCCATTATTTTTAGGAACAATTACTAAGGGTGACACCCACCAACTATCTAATATTGGATAGATGAAATTCACATTTAACAATTTTTGTAGTTCCTCCTTAGCAATTTCCCTCAAATTTGGATTCATTCTTCTTTGAGGTTATCGAATTGGTTTGGAATTTTCTTCAATGTAAATATGATGTATATAAGTACTTGGATAAATTCCCTTCATATAAGTGCATTCCCATGCATAAGAAGAGGAATGCTATTGTAACATCTTCATTAATTATGTCTTTTGAAATTCTTCCAAATTATTATTGATATTAAAAGTTTTTCCTGAGAAGATTTCTATCGTAGAATTGCAAAAAAATTCCATGGAATGTAAAGATAATTGACAAGATGACAAATATTTGATATTACATTGTTCTTGAAAACTTTGAATAGATTAAAAATATGAGGAAGGCTCATTATTTTCTATTAAATTCAAAATTTGATCTTCTTCATATATTTGTGAAGTAGCAAAAATTGTTCTTATATCAAAGTCATCATCTATCCATTCTTAATTTTCAACTTCTATTGTTGTTTTTGTAGGTGGATATGGTGTGAATTTATTTGTTGAAATTCTATTAAATATAAACATAACACCATATCTACAACTTATAAAAGCATCAGTTGTAGCTAGCCATGGTCTTCCTAGATTCAATATTGGATGTCCTCCTAATTTATTCTTGGGTGTTAGAATCAGGAAATCAACAAGGTATTCCCAAGAATCTAAGGATATATGTGTGTGTGTGTGTGTGTGTGTGTGTGTGTGTGTGTGTGTGTGTGTGTTCTAATGCACCATCAGGTTTGATTACAGATTTGTCTGCTAACCGTAACATTGTAGGTGTGTATTGAAGATTAGGAAGTTTTAATTGATCCATAGTTTGTTTACTCATAATGTTTATGGCTGCTCCTAAATAAATCAATGTATTTGGTATCTCAACACCATTGATGTGTGTTTTCACAATGGGGATTCCTAGATCAAGATGTTTCTGAATTGTTGTTTTACCCATCATGATATCTGCAATTTTCCCAACTAGTTGAATTCTTTTGACTTATTTTCTTTTCCTTCCTGGTTTTTAATGCTTAACTCCCTAATTGCCTTTCAAAAATTGGTATTTATTTAATGTCATGTAGAAAAGGAATTTTTATGAAAACATTCTTCAGTTCATCTAACATATCAAAATAAGGTAATAATTTTTTTTTCTACCCCTTCATCAATTCTTAATCTCTCAGGAAAAAGTGGTTTTGAAACAGATACTGAAGGTTGTTCCATAATAGGAGTTGAGTTTATTGGAATATCATCAGAATGGGTAGGAGTAACTTGTTTTTTATTTTTTTATTTTTCATTGAGATACTTCTCTTATTGAAAGACGTATTCTTTTTTATATTCCTGGATAACAATTTTTGGTGACTTATTTTCCAATACTCTACCCGATATAAGTTGAAAATTTTTTAGATCTAATGGAATTATCATGTAAGTTTGGAAATTTTTTCCTTCCACATTGTAAACAGGATGTGAATTTTTATTATTGTTTGGATTCAGAAGTGGTTGGGCGGGAAATTGATTTTGTCTTTGTGGAAATGGTAATGAAATTTGTGGATTGGGATTTCGAGGTTGAGCCTTAGGTGGTTGATTAGGCTGAGGGAAATATTGTGGTGAAAAAGTAGGATAAGGTTGAGGATATTGAGAGTACTGAGGATATCTTCCATAAGGATTTTTCCATCCTTGTGTTAAGCCCCTATATTAATAGTGTAGTCCCTTATTATGCTAGTCTAACCCCCATATTGTTATTATTGTGCCCTTACATTATTATTGTTAGGTCGGCTAGGATTACATTATGGCCCACTAGGATTACATTGTGGCCCCATGGACTCCTATATATAGAAAGGAGGTTTTTTCATTTGTATCATCCAAGAATTGTTCATTCATGTAATGTATTGGAGGTTTCCCCCTCGAAGTGGCTTATTTCTAAGGCATTGATATCTCTTTTCTTCTATTTTTGGAGCTGGTTACTCAACATTTGGTATCAGAGCTTTGGATTCTAGTGTTTCGCTACTCCAAACAGGTCATCGTGGCATTTTCGCTATAACTTTTTTTCTACGAAGTTTTAGAGGCGGAAATTTTTAGGGTGCGAAGACGAAATCCTGAGGAATATTTCTAAAAATTTCAGAGCTTGGTTCGCAATATTTTCGGAGACATCATCTGTGGAATTTAGGTCTTTTTTCAAGCTCCTAAACAGGTCATTGTGGAATATTCGCTATAACTTTTTTTCTACGAAGGTTCAAAATCTGAAATTTGTATGGTGTGAAGCTGAAATCCTAAGGAAATTCATCAAAAAATTTCAGATCTTTTTTCACAAAATTTTTGGAGATATGATCTGTGGAAGGTAGTGCTTTTTCAGGCTCCTGAATTTCATCTAAAAGAGGTGATCGTGGGAAGAGTTCAATAACTCTCTCTCTGGGCATTGGATTGGAGTGCCATAAAAATTGGTCACAATTACACGGACTGTAGTTTCTTGATTATCAATTTCAAAGACAAAGGATGAAATAGTGACACGTGGAAAGTCCTACAAGTTCGCTCTACTGAACCAGTCCAAAATTAGGTCATTGTGGGAGATTGGACACAACTTTGTCTTGGAGAATCAAAATTAGGTCAGACCTATGGCATTCAAAAGAGAATTTAGAGGGCTACTTCAGTGCTAAATTTCAAATATTGAAGTGCTGCAATCACAAAGATAACCCAATTTCAATATCGAGCTCCTCAAAAGCAAGAAAAAGGTGTGTATTGTTTTTTCCGAATTTCATAAGTCTTGTTTGAAGAATCAATTTGAATTGATTCCAAGGGCATATTGAAGAATTTTTTTCAGTAATGGGTTCTATTATGCCTCCAAAAAATAATTCCATACCCATTAAGCCCTCAGAAATCTATACTATGACGCATGAGGAGGAAGAATTGCAATATGAGATATCAAAATTACGGTACCAAGTGCAACAAATTTCAATCTTACGAAGAGCAACTAAAGATGACATAGATGGTTTAAAAGCAAAAATGGAGGCTAATTTGGATGGTTTTAAGGATCAAATAAAATCTATTATGGATGATAAAGTAGTGGAATATCACAATGAGCATCAACAATAAGTTCTCCAACTCTCAAAGGATAACCTAACTTTGGTGCAAAATAAAATGAAACAACCGGAAGATCAATATCACATCGAAAGAAGTTCTGAAGCAGTCACAGAAACAAGAACTCGACAAGTACAATCAATTTCAAATTATCTCAGCAAGTGGAAGAACTTTCCTGTAGAAGATTCCACATGGGACGATGAGAATTTTATACAAAAGCATCAAGAAATAATCAAGCGTTGAGATGATACTTGTTTTGTGAGGGAGCATGTTAAGCTTTGTATGTGTGGAGTCACTGTGTATTGAATCCTTTATTGTTATTATTGTGCCCTTACATTATTATTGTTAGGTCGGCTAGGATTACATTGTGGCCCACTAGGATTACATTGTGGCCCCATGGACTCCTATATATAGAAAGGATGTTTTTTCATTTGTATCACCCAAGAATTGTTCATTCATGTAATGTATTGGAGTTTGCCCCCTCGAAGTGGCTTATTTCTAAGGCGTTGATATCTCTTTTCTTCTATTTTTGGAGCTGGTTACTCAACACCTTGTGCCCAAGGTTAAGGCCAAAGTTTCCAAGGCATGGGTGCAGTTCAGTTATTTTTTTATGGTTGTGCATATGTTTGGATGTTAAATTCTTGATTTTTTCATAGTCTCTTCAAAATATAAAAATGAGGGTCTACCTGATTTGGCACTACTTCCTCTTGGTAAACACCTTTAAGACCTGGTATTTAAGGACATTCTCTCAAGGCATGTTTTTTTTTTTTTTTACACTTAGAACATTCTCTCAAGGCATGTTTTTTCTGCACTTAGGACATTCTCTCAAGGCATGTTTTTTTTCTGCGTGCTTTGTATTTTAAGGGTGTCTATTTTTTCACTAAGACTCCCTAAAATTTCTATTTTAAAATCATCAAGAAAATTTCCTATTTCAGCCCTACTTACTGTGCTGCCACAGATTTATTAATCCTAGAAATAATAGGATCTCTTGGGCTTTTCCAGTCTTCATTTTTCCTCTTGAAATGTGTATGCATAACTTGGAAATATCTGGTAATGATAACTGAGAAATATCCCCTTTACCCATTAAGTTGATAAGATCTATCCATTCATCTCCAATGCATTTTAATAGGAGAGCTTTCAAAGTGTCTTCATCTAAATTTTCCATTTTAGCACTCTTAAGATTGTAGCTAAACCTTTCAATTAAATCCTCAATATTTTCATCTTCTCTTTGCATCATTTTGAAAAATTCATCCTTAAGGTTATGGGGCATGCATTAATCCTTATATTTCTCTAAGAATGTAGTTTTCATTTGTTCCCATGTTCTAATAGAGTTTTTTATTAAACCCATGAACCATTTTAATGTTGCAACCTTAAGAGTGGTTGGAAACAATTTAAAATTTTGAGAATTGAGAAAATAGTCATAATATCTACATAAATATTTGAACTCAAAAATAAATGTTCAAGGATACTCACTTATTAATCCATGGAAGTTATGAAGGACAGAGGGTGAGATTTTTTTCAATGTTACTGTAGTATCTTCATCGAAGATAGGAAATCTAACATGATCTGGTTCTCTTCTATCCCCTCTTCCTCTTCCTCCACCTCTTCCACCTCCAATCCTACCTTCTATGCCTCCAATCCTAATATGTTCATCTTTTACATTGTATACTTCTCCTTCCCCTTCCCCAACCATTGTAGATTCTTCAAAACTAATGTAGGGTTCCAAAATTGGATTTCTTAGTTCCTCCTCTAGTTTTGTTAGTTCTTCTATCAATGGTATATTAAAATAAGTTTATTCTTCCTCTTCTTCACTAGGGAACTCTAGTTTTTAAGCTAGAAGTTGTTCTCCAGTTGAAGTTAGGAAAATTACTCCTTCTGTTGGGGATGTACAAACTCCTTCTTCTAGTACGGCCTTAGTTGATGACGTTGGTCAATGTCTAAGTTGTATTTTACATCTTATTACCTCAAGAAGTTTATGTCTGCCTGTGATGGATGGTATACGAGTTTGAGTGGATGTTGTGGCACTGCGAGGTTGTGGTGGGGTGAGTGGTGTAGCTGGAATTAAACTTCTACCTCTACTTACAAATCTAGCTTTAGAATATCTTTCCCTATCAATATCATTTTGTTTCTAAATAAAAAGACAAAGACTCATATTTACACTACCCCATCAATGGCGCCAAAATGTGTGTCAATTTAATTGTCTTAAATTGATTACATAAATTATCGACCAGGGCTAGTAAACCGACAAGTGTAAGTGCTCTATATGTGCCAGGAATCCTAGTTATATAAATTGAAATAAATTTCCAATGCACATGATTGGATTATTCATTGAAAATAATTCTAAGAAAGATGATCACACTCTTATAAAATTTTATTTAATTATGAAATCCACATGACCAATAAAAATCTAAAACTCATAAATTAATCTCACTCTTTGTAAAATAAATTTTTACTCATAAAAACTCACACTCACTCTGCAATATATCTTAAATGTGCTTTAAATGAAACTTGATTTGTAAAGGAATAAACTCATCTATCAATATAACACATTCTTGCATGAAAAATAAAAATTAATTTAAATTATGTTCACATTGCTCAAATTGATAAATCACTCTTGTCTTGAAATAAAACATGCAACACTCATGCTTTAAAATTTAAACCTACAAACTAATTCTCTAGTTTTAAAAATTACAATCTCGTTCAAACTCTCAATGCTAATTCAATTCATGTGCTCCTGAATCAATAAAAGAAAATGATTAATGAAACAACCAGGATTCTTTCTATCTAACTCGAAATCAATAAAGGAATTAAAACGTTCCACAAGATGCATCCAAAAAGTAAACTTATGAAGTGATAAAAGAACTATACTGAAAATAAGAAAACCTTACTGCTTGAGTGGGCCCTCCATAAGCAGGTGGTCACATGATTCAATTAAACAATCAACCACTCATCGAAACGAAAGTATTATTTATAACTGAATTGAAAACAGAGTTTTAATTTCTCATCGTAGCATAAAAATTCACAGTGTTTTTTGTTGCTGCAAGGTCTCTTTATAAATCCTACGTCCTCAAATGTTCAGAGATCTATGCCTAGCCTTGCTAACGGAATGCTACATTAAACTATGAAAAGATATCATAATGGAAATCGCTCACGATTTGCTATTAAAAAATCAAAATCGTGAGGTGTATATAACATTCCTCCTTCACTTTTAATAGCTGAAAGAGTTGACTTTATCCTTGACCACGCAACTGGAAGCTCTCGTATCAATTTGGTTCATGAAGATAGGAGGGAATCATTGAGTACATTGATCATCGCACTTCCATATATTTATCCTTCCGGCTGGTACTTGGAAACCTATCAAACAACAAAATTGGCTGCAAAATCGGACATTAGTTGCAGAATAATCTCATTTTGGTAGCTAAAGCAAATATTAGACTAATAATAAAGAACATTATTAACTTATGAAATACAATACAATTATATACCTGCCATGCTATGAACCTTGTGATTTGATGTCCATTGAGTGATTATGGTGGTCAAAAAGGAATAAAGTAGGTGAAAAACAGGTATCAAAATAAATAATTATGAGGCTCAACACATACCCAAGAACTAAGGCCCATTAGGTTGTTGTTACACCACAAGATTGAGGCCCATTAGGGCATTGTTACATCATAAGGATGAGGCACATTAGGGAACAGTTACACCACAAGTATGACGTACAATTTCACAAAACCATAGCATGGAATGATAATTATATCAATTCTAATTAATTACATTTCATGTGTGCATTCATTTGACGCACCCAAACCCTACCTTTTACACTATGAAATCCATACAATTTGGAGTATTCTTGAAAAAAATAAATATATATGTGAAAAAATAAAAATATTTAATTGTATTAATATTTCTTATCAGTAAAAAAACACTCTCCAACTTGAATCATTCAATTTGGCCTTGAAATGAAGGTTGGGCATGCATTTTTGTGAAGCAGACCTAAATTGCCTTACTTCACTAAAATGCACGCTCGTGATTCATTTCATGGTCAATATGATTGATTTAAATTGAAGATTGTTTATTTTACTATTTTACATACTTTTTCATTGTTATATCTTTACTTTGAGCTTAAATATTTGTGATTTATATTTCATACAACATTCTAATTTTTTCTTTCACTTGTCTTATGTGAAAGTTGTGTATAAGTGGGAAAAAAATTTATGTAGGATATTTATTAGACATTATGCAAGGTTATATCATAAGGTTAGGTATTGTATAATAATGTCCCATTTCAAATTTCATTAGCAAGAGTTAATTGGTTTGGCTCTGGAGTGCATATTTGTTCCAACTTGAACATTGGTAGTGTTGTGGCTTCTAGAGACAGCCTTGAGTTGCAAAATACCAGTGCCTAGGAAATCTTAAAATCAGAGGTTAAATGTGGAAAATTGTATAAATTCCTCTGACAAAAGTTGGAATAATAGAACAATGGTTTTGGTGGTTCATGGATGGAGCAAACCTTGGAGTCGATTCATGTGAATTACTTATACTATGAGAAGGCTCAAGAGGCTGTGAGGCTTGATGGATTTTAAATGGGCCAAGTATAAAACAATGAGCAGAAGCTTTAAAAATATGTAGAGGCATTGAGAAATAATTGAGAAGGAACCCACAAGAGACGGAATTAAGTGGATTAAGAATCTGTCCCCTGTGAACTCAGAGGAAACAGATATGAATGAGATATGGACAACAACAGAGGTTCGTGGAGAGTGAATTAAGGGAGTGCAGCAAGCTTAATACATGAGCGTTAACACCTGATCATTATACAGACATGAATTCATGAATAAAATTTGCAAACCACCAGTAGCTACATTACACAAACCATCAAAGCAGCATAGCATGAAAGGTGATTATGTTATGAAACCAGCTCCAAAAATAGAAGAAAAGAGAGATCAACGCCTTATAAATCAGCCACTTCGAGGGGGAAACCTCCAATAAATTACATAAATGAACAATTATTCGATGATACAAATGACAAAACCTCCTTTCTATATATAGGAGTCCATGGGGCCACAATGTAATCCTAGTGGGGCCATAATGTAATCCTAGCCGACCTAACAATAATAATGTAAGGACACAATAACAACAATATTGGGGTTATAGGGGTACAACAATAACAATAAAGGGGACTATACTAACATAATAAGGGACTAAACTAGTAATATAGGGACCTAACATGCCTCTCTCCTTCAAACAAGTGTTGTCCTCAACGCTTGATTATTTCTTGATGATTTTGTATAAAATTCTCATCCTCCCATGTGGAATCTTCTACAGGAAAGTTCTTCCACTTGTTGAGATACTCTGAAATTGATCGTACTTGTTGAGTTCTTGTTTTTGTGACTACTTCAAAACTTCTTTTGATGTGATGTTGATCTTCATGTTGTTTCATTTGATTTTGCACCAAAGTTAGGTTATCCTTTGAGAGTTGGAGAACTTGTTGTTGATGCTCGATGTGATATTCCACTGCTTTATCATCCATATTAGATTTTATTTGATCCTTCAAACCATCCAACTTTTCTGCTTTTAAAACATCTATGTCATCTTCAGTTGCTCTTCATAAGATCGAAATTTGTTGCACTTGGTACCGTAATTTTGATATCTTATATTGCAATTCTTCCTCTTCATGCGTCATAGTATAACTTTCTGAGGGCTTAATTGGTATGGAATTATTTTTAGGTGGCATTTTAGAATGCACTATTGATATATATGCTTCAATATTCCCTCTTTGAGATGAAATTCGGGAGCCTGAAAAAGACCTAAATTCCACATACCATATCTCCGAAAATATTGCGAACTAAGATCTGAAATTTTGCGACGATGTTCCTCAGGATTTTTTCTTTGCACTTTAAACATTTCAGCTTCTAAAACTTTGTAGAAACAAAGTTATAGCGAAAATTCCACGATGGCCTATTTAGGTTAAATTCGGGAGCCTGCAAAAAGCCCTAACTTCCACAGATCATATCTATGAAAATATTGTGAACCAAGCTCTGAAATTTTGCGGCATGTTCCTTAGGATTTTGAATTCATGCTCTAAACCTTTTAGCTTCTAACCCTTCATATAAAAAATGATATAGCGAAAATTTCGCGATGACCTGTTTAGGTTAAATCCAGGAGCCTGCAAAAAACCCTAACTTCGACAGACCATATCTTCGAAAATATTGTGAACCAAGCTCTGAAATTTCGCGACAATGTTCCTCAAGATTTTTCTTCACGCTCTAAAAATTTCAACTTCTAAACCTTCTTAGAAAAAAAATTATAGTGAAAATTCCACGATGACCTGTTTGGAGCAGCGAAACCCTAGAATCCAAAGCTCTGATACCAAATGTTATGAAACCAGCTCCAAAAATAGAAGAAAAGAGAGATCAATGCCTTATAAATCAAACACTTCGAGGAGTAAACCTCCAATACATTACATAAATGAACAATTCTTTGATCATACAAATGACAAAACCTCCTTTCTATATATAGGAGTCCATGGGACCACAATGTAATCCTAGTGGGGCCACAATGTAATCCTAGCCGACCTAACAATAATAATGTAAGGGCATAATAACAACAATATGGGGGTTACAGGGGTACAAAAATAACAATAAGGGGGACTATACTAACATAATAAGGGACTACACTAGTAAAATAGGGACCTAACAGATTACACATAAAACAATATTACTGATAACAGAAGGAAACAGATACATACTACTCATTGCTCCATCTGGAATCCAAATAACAGCTTTGTATCATATTATGTTCAAAAAACTCTCCCAAATATGTATCTCCGAGTACAGGGAGCACAATCGTACAAGACCACGGCAAAATTATTCAAAATTCCAACCCCCTTTGGTTATTTTTTGAAATCCCTACATATAGAGTTTTCTCTGAGGGTCTACGATCCTAATCATTTATGATTGACCCATACCTATGAAATCAAAATATCCTACCTAACTTGCAGAGCGTATATGGAGAAATTACTTCTGTATTGAGATAATTAAAACAGGAATGGGTGAAATTGAGATTTCAGCAGCAAAACATCAAAATCAAACAGTAAACAGAAAAGACATGGTTGACCATGGAGGAAAATTATGGGAGCCTTCAAACGGCATGGCGAGGAGCGGTCATAGGTGGTCAGGCTGGTTGTCATCATACGATTCCATCTGTTGCCTGAAAGTCTCCACTCCCTCAGTATTATGATTTCCACTTAATCTGTTGTGAAGTAGCCAATCGTACTGTGCACGTCTGGCTCTTTAGCAGAGATTTCTTGAACCAGCTGAATAACCGTAACTGCGTGTTCCACCCAAAGACCCATGTTTTGTTTTAATTGCAAACCAAAAACCAGATTTCATAGGGGGGCATGGATGATTTGTCGTATTGGATGGGGGGGCTTAGAGGTGATGATATGTGTGAAAAATGGATAGAAATGGTGGAATTAATGGTGGGGCTGATAATATTAACACACGGCAGAAATGATTTAAATTGAAAAGAGAGGGTCAGAGGCCAGGGGATGGCTTTAGATGATGTGGCAGGGATGGGCCCCACAGCTATCGCAAATCGCACATCGACGGATTTAGTTTACGAGCGGTGGAGGTAAACATTAAAACTTGTGATGTGTGAAGTGTGGGGAGAGGGAGGTGACGTGGAAATGAAGTGAGGGCCACTCGTAGGTTTTACGAAAATGGGAGTGGAAGGTAAGAGTTAAGCCTCGTGAAGTGCGATATGCGATGGGGAGAAAAGGGCAATGTGGCGGTGAAGGTGGGACCGCCCGCAGATCGCATGTCACAAGTTTTATAATGCTCATGGAAGAGGTTAAATGTTATTTTTTTCAAAGTACGAAGTGCGAGAAGGAGTGATGTGGCAGGACGGAGGTGTGACCGCCTGCACAACACAAATCACAAGTTTTATGTGGGAAAAATTAGAGGTTAAATGTTATGTTTTGTGAAGTATGAAGTGCGGGGGTAAGGAATGAAGGATGACGTGGGATGATGGAGGTGGGGTCCCGCCCACAGATCGCATATCGCAAGATTTATAGGCACATGGTGAAAGGTAAGAGTTAAGACTTGTGAGGAGTGATTTGCGATGAGAGGGGGGATGAGTGATGTGGCAGATGGAAGACGTGCTGCTTACATCACTGTGGGGGTGCTCTAGGGTACGACGCACTCATCGGGGGTTTTCCCCCACAGCTATCGCAAGTCGTAGATCTATGGTCAACGGACTTCTAGCAGAGTCAACTGAGGAGGCACCAACACTGATAACCTGTGGGTTTTTTGTTCTCGCAGGTTTCCGCTGATTTGAGATCATCGTTCATTTGTTTAAACCCCACCCGAAGATTAGCACAGGCATTATTCCACAATGGGGGATGAATGATTTGGCATGGCGGAAGTGGGGGCCGCCCAGCCCGCGCTTGAAGCGTTGGGCCTTCATATTACCCACTCCAGCTCTTCATTTGCTTGAATTTAATATTGCCTTATCCCTTCAAAAGAATCACAAGCCAACATTGGCTCCATTGGGGATGACACACTCGTTCGAGTGTGTCAATAACTCGCAAACCACCTGCTTTTGTTCTTCTTGATGTGCCTAGGATCATCATTAGAACCATTTTCAAGTAGCTTTAACAAAAAGACAAAACAGGAATTGATGCAGAAAACCAAAACGACATATATATACACTATGAGGATATGTATAATGGGCCATCATAGCCTGCTATCAGTGCTAGAATTAAGGCTTGAGAAATTGTCCATTGACAGGCATCTCAACTGTATCTCCTTCCAAATTATCCAGTGCAAAATTATTGTTTCCTTTGACCTTTTCCACCCTTAATGAACCAAACCAGAGGGGTTTGAACTTCCCATGCTTCCCTTTGTTTGCTCGCCTGATATCCCATCGTAGCACCAAATCCCCAACTCAGATTTCTCTGTTTTTAGCTCTTTGATCAAATCAGCCTTTCATGTTTTCTTGATACTCTGCTAGTCTGAGGCTTACCTGTTCTCGTGTTTCATTCAACTCCACCAACAAATTAATTCTTCAGATAAGGTCATTTGGCTCTTCCTCTCTTTCTTTTAAGAATCAGGCCATAGGTAATGCAAGCTGAATAGAGAATACTACGACTCTTCCATACACCAGTTCATAAGGGGACTTTCCTGTGAATCTTTTAGTGGTGATGTGATTTGCCCTGAGTGCAAAATTGAGCTCGGAATCCTATTTCTTTTGATTTTTGTTGATGGTCTTCTTCAATATCCTTTCCAGTGTCTTGTTAGATGATTCTACTAGCCTGTTCCCCTGAGGGTAGTACGCAGTGGAGTGTCCCATCAGGATGTTGTAACGCTGGAAAAAAATTTCAATTTTAGCCAACTTGAAAGCTTGGGAATTGTCTGTAATGATTTTAGCTGGGAATACAAACCTAGATATTATTTTCTCCTCTAGGAACTTGATCACCACCGAGTCTGTAGCATTTCTTGTGGGCACGGCTTCTATCCACTTAGTGAAGTAATCCATAGCAATGAGGATCCATCGATGATGATTGCTAGAGGCTAGGTGAATCTCTCCTATGAAGTAAATCCCCCATTGTTTAAAAGGTTCTTCAAAATGTATTGGGATTAATGGGAGAGGTGCATACCTTTGATTTTCGGTGAATTTTTGACACTTATCACAGGCCCGGATGCGGGCATGTACATCGCCAAACAGCTTATGCCAAAAGAAACTTGCCTTCAGGATCTTGTGTGCAGTGGATCACCAACTGTAATGTCCGCCACATATCCCTTCGTGGAACTTGGTCATTACTTGTTAAACTTCTTGCTCTATCCAACATAAAAATAAGATCCCCGCCAAGTCTTTCCAATGCAGTCACCCATTTTTCACAATGTAATTTTGAGACCTCAGTCTCAAAGTGCGATACTTGGCCTTATCATAGTGAGGGGGAAACCTCAGGGTTAAAAGGTATTCCACTATGTTTTTATACCACTATGTGTCTTTTGTGTGGAATATTTTATGACCTGATGCATACCTATATCCTCTTATGCTTCTCCTCTTTTCATAGACAGATTTATTCCCAGAGCCTGACAGTTGGATTCAGACAAGATTTTTTCTATCCCCTAGCCTTTGATGAGTTTGGTAGGCTTTATCTCCATCTCATACTCCTGGATATTAGCAATCCATTTTCCCCTCTTCCCTTCACTATTGCCCCTTACCAAAATATCCTTCACTATTGCAGTGGGTACATAAGTTGTTACGGTTGATTGTAACACATACACCCGGAATGCCTTCAACGATTTGACCAAAGCGTAAGCTTTCTTTTCCAAGATATCATATTTCAATTTGGTGTCTCGTAGGACTTGAATGAAGAACGCAATGGGTTGTTCATGCCCCTCGGCATTTTTCTGTAAAATTACTGCAAATATTGTGTGTTGAGAGGTGAAGGAGAAAATCATGAATGACTTCCCTTAATCTGGACCTGCCAACACTGGAGCTTTTGCAAAGGCCTGTTTGATCCTGTTGAAAGATTCCCTAGATTTAGGGGTCCATATAAATTCACTATTCTTCCTCATCATTCCGATGATGTTTTAGAAAATCTTGGCATATTTGGGAATGAACCTTCTGAGGAAATTGATTCTTCCCAGGAATACCTGTACTTCCTTTTTGTTTCTTGGTAGGGGAATGTCATTTATCACCTCTACCCGCTTTGGGTCAATCTTCACTCCCTCCTCAGTTACTATGTGCCCCAGTAACTTTCCTTCCTCCAAGGAAAACATGGATTTTTGGGGATTCAGAAATAGGCCATACCTGTGGAATTTATCAAAGGTTCGTCGAAGGTGATCTATGTGTTCAGTGTCACTCTTTGAAAAGAAGGTGATGTCATCCAGGTAAATCACCACAAACTTATCTTGCTCTCCTATTAAAGCAATGTTCATCGCACGCTGGAACGTGGCATCGGTGTTTATCAGGCCAAAGGGAATTCGGGCGTACATGAAGGTTCCCCAAGGCATAGTGAACGTCGTCTTATTTTGGTCTCTTGAGAGCACTTCCACCTGATTATATCCTGAGAAGCCATCCATCATGGACATGCGAGAGGACCCCACCACCTTTTTCAAGATGTGGTCCATCTTCGGGAGGTGATATTTATATTTGAGTGAGGCTCTGTTCAGATTGTGGAAATCCACAAAAAGCATGATTTCACCGTTCTTCTTTCTAGCAGGCACCAGGGTCGCCACCCATTAGGAGTAACTTATAGGGACAATGATCTTGGCCTGAAATAGCCTCTTTATTTCCTTTTAAATAGCTAGGAGAAGAAGGAGATTGATATGTCTCAGCTTTTCCTTATTAGGCTTAGCATCTTCTTTGAGTGGTATCTTGTGTTGTATAATGTCAATATCGAAAGTCTTCAGATCCTGGTATGACTAGGTGAAGACATCTCTATATGATTGAAACAGCTTGAGTTATTGATCTTGGTATTCTTCAGGGACCCCTTTTGACAACTTTACCACCTTTGGATCTTCTTATGTCCCAATGTTCACATCCCTGACAGGCTCGTCGAGGGTAAGTTTGCTGGGATTCACCGGGATATCATTTTTTCAAACAATCTGTCCAATGGCACAAGACCCCTGGGGATGACATTTCCCTTTAATTGCAAAACATGGTGTCCAGCCAATGTCTCTTCCCATCTGATTTTTTGGCTCTTCATTGTCATCCTAGGTGACTGAGTCGATCACCATATTTTAGAACTTGCCCAGTGTTTCCATAAAAAAATGGACCTACTCTTCATCTTAGAAGACTTGCCAATGCTTTACGTTATCAGGAATGGAGGGGTGATATCGCACTTCAACCTCATATCTGAGCAGTAGATTTTGTGGGGGGCGGAATCTACTAGCAGCCACATCTAGTGAATCTACCATTATATTCTTATCCCTCAACATGAATTGAATGTTAAAAGCAGAAAATAATTTCTCAACCAAATCCCATACCTCATTCCTCTAAGCTCTGAGCCGCAGGTGCTTACTTTGGCATTGGCTCCTGACTTGTCTTACTACAAGCTTTGAATCTCCAAACACCTTGATATTCCGTATGTTCATGTTCTGTGCCGCCTGAAATCCCAATAGTGGGGCTTCATATTCAGCCACATTATTTGTGGCTTCGAATTCCATCTTAAAAGAGAGGAGAACCAAGCATCCTTCTGGAGATATCAAGAGTACCCTAGCCCCGTTTCCTTCCCGTGAGTAAGCTCCATCAAACTGCAAGGTCCATATCTTATTTTCCTCTCTCCTCATAGGATTCTTCTATATTAGAGGATAGATCTTCATTTCTTGCAGGAAATTTTCATCCTCCTCGAGCATAAGACAAGAGAATTCACACTCCTTACCATATATCAGAGAATTTATGGAATCATCGGCTTTGGTGACCATCTTCACAAATCTAGATTCATGGTATAATCTTATTTCCTTCCCACCGAATACTGGCATAGTGGCATAGGTGAGGTCAAATTTTATGGATCCTCCAATCTTGGATCCCTGGGATCTGGACAGCAACATTCCAAACCGAGCAAGGATATCATCCACAACAATGTCCATTACCATGCTTTTGGCCAGAATCTGGGCTAAATTTACTACCAGATATTTTATCATGCCCAAGCATTTCACTCTCTTGGAATCAAAAGAATACAGATCTTTATAAGGCCTGGTAATCTGCAACCCCAAATTCTCCATGACAGAAAAGGGAAATAGATTATGTGAGGCCCCAGAATCTAGCATGTAGTTGTGTAATAATAGGTCATGTATAACTAGAGTCACATAGAATGGGGAAGTGGTTGAGTCCAACTCTTCTACATGAGGTCCAAAATCTACCATGGGTCTTTCTTCTTGGATATTGAGGTTGTCAAGCAGAGGGCCTACACCATGGGGCAGCATGAATTGAGAGACTTAGGCCTTGTATGAGGGTTGTTTTAGGAGCTTGATCATGGGGACCAAGCTCTTGACCTTCTATAATTCTTTTTGGAGACTAAAGGTTGTGGGAGATTTTTATGTAATAACTTCTTTGAATTTCTCTTTAGGAGGGTCAGGCAGTTTCAAGGGTATAGATGTGGATCTCTCATTTTTGGGAGGATCAGAGCCCTGTTTCGAGGAGGTGGATGCAGCGACTTTAGGAGAGACAGACTCCTCTAATGGCTTTTTCCCCTTACCATCAGAACTAGGAGGGGTCTGTTCTCTTGATTTCGACTGTTCATCTTGTTCCTGTAATCAAGTTCTCTTTCTGGGGGACCTGAGATCATATTTCTTGTGGAGTTGAGCTTGCTTGAAATCTATTAACTTCCTGCAGTACTTGTCAATATCATGATATGTTGAAGGAACTTCCCTCTTCTGTTTCTCCCCTTGCAAGGTAATTTCACCTTCCTCATAATCTGAGTAAGCGAGGAATTGATCTCCTTGTCTCTCTGTGGCTTCCTCAGCCTGTCCCTCCACTTCCCCCTCCCAGTAAAGAGGAGGTTTGATGTGATCTTGTTGCTCCTTCCTTTCCCAATGCAAAAACTATAAATGGGGCTTCCTCTTCTGGGGATTAAACCCACGGTTAGGAATCATTTGGTCGAAACGAGGAGGGGAATTCTTAGCCTTTAATTCAAGCTTAACCATTTTATTTGAGAGGTTCTTGATCAACTTATTCATATCTTCGATTCTATACTCTTGTGATTCCCTCTCTTGATTAAAGGTAGAAGCCTCCTCCCTACTCCTTCTTCTAGCCTCATGCTATGTCTTCCCTCCAAAGTTTTGTTCTACCTCCAATGCATCAATATGGATCTGATCCAGAGATGTAGACTTTCTTTCTCTTTGGGTGAACCAAAACTCTGGTTCAAAAGCTCCTGTGAAAACCACCTTAGCAGCTGCTTGGGGAGGATTTATTTCAGCAGGAAGATTATTATAAAGCTTATTGAACCTCTTTATAAATTATGTTACATCCTCATTATGTATCTTCTTGAGAGCATTGAAATCTAAGAGAATATATCCATGGTCCCTCTTTTCTCCCCTTCAATGTGACGATTTTTTCCATTTCTTCCCATCTGTGGATTGTGTTGTCAGCTAGAGACTTGAACCATTTCTGGGCTTCCCCATCCAAATATTGGACAAAAATCCTTAACACCACATCTAAGTGCTCTACATTTACATTCTCAGCAAAGGCGCCGAAGTTTTCAATATGTCTATGCGCAAAAGTACTATCTTCCCTGGTGAATCGAGGCAGGAGTTTTAGATAATCTTAAGGCATGTCATTCAATACTTGAGGTAGAGCCAGTGGGGCATATTTTTTGAGGAGGAAGCCAGGTACAGCCATGAGGGGAAATGGTGGTAGATTATGAGGATGAATTGGTTGTGGTATAATAGGTGCGTGTTGAATAGAGGTTGTTATATTGGTCTAGAAAAATATTTGGAGTATTGCAAGGGAGGCAAAGAAATATCAGCGGATTCAGATTCGTTTTTTATGATTGAACTGGCTAAAGAAAAGGTTTCTAGAGAATACTCAAGTACGCGGGTTGTGGTGCCAAGACCATAGATGTCAGCTTTCTAATATGACTAGAGTAAATGAGGGTAGGTTAGCCTAGCCAGGTTGCTTCTCCTTCCAGAGTCTCCTAAATATAATCTTTTCAGGATCAGACACAGAAGGGGTTCTCTTCTAGGAAGTATCTGATCGATTATGAGGCTTTTTGTAAGCTAGGATTACAACTGATTTGAAATTTAATAATACTGGAGTCACCAAGGTGAGGGATATGCAACTCTCAACCCTTCGTGCTCACCTGATTGAAGGGTGAAGATAATGTTGTATCCCAGGGAAAAGGTTTTCTCATTCATGTCCCCATGAACGACGCCAAAAATATGTTGTGGCTCCTACAGATAGTCCTGAGTTGCAAAATACCAGTGCCTAGAACATCTTAAAATCAAAGGGTAAATGTGGAAAATTGTATAAATTCCTCTGACAAAATATGGAATAAGAGAACAATGGTTTTGGTGGTTCATGGATGGATCAGACCTTGGAGTCGATTCATGTGAATTCCTTATACTGTGAGAGGGCTCAAGAGGCTATGAGGCTTGATATCTTTTAAATGGGCCAAGTATAAAACAATGAGAAGAAGCTTTAAAAATATGCAGAAGCATTGAGAAAGAACGGAGAAGGAACCCACAAGAGACAAGCTTTAGAGGATTAAGAATTTGTCCCCCGTGAACTCAGAAGAAATGGATATGAATGAGATATTGATGCAGGAATTCTACTAGAAAGCAGATCCCACATATAAGAACACAACTTCTTCACTAAACTCTGAAAATGCTCAAAATTTCTATAATAAAATCATGAAAAACATTCAGCTCAATTTTACATGAAGGCGAAAAGAGCCATACAAATCAACTTCATTAACTATATCAAAATTCTGTGGCCAGATATTACATTGGGTGGCCTCTTGGCTCTTGGCCCTTTAAACCACTCCTCACTCACTCCCCTCTTAACTATCTTAGCTCTTCAACTATTCAATTCTGTTCTCCTCACAAAAACCACTCATATTTATACATAAATAATGAATTTAATTCACTCCAAAAATATATCCACCTAATCCTCAACTAAATCTAATTTAAATTCATTTTAGGTGTGGACTCAATTAAGTCCCGTACATAGAATTTATACTCCCTAATTTTGCTACCTAATTCTATTTTCTCTCATATCCTTTTAATTAAAATAATATTTACAAAATCCTCACTTTTATAATTTATCTCCTAGTTTATTTAAAAATAACAAATTAATTAATAAAACAATTAAAATGTCACGCCCCCTTTTATTACATATTTAAAATGAAAATTGGCCTTGATGCTCCTGCATCAGATATGGACAACAACAGAGGTTTATGGAGAGTGAATTAAGGGAGTGCAACAAGCTTAATACAGGATCATTAACACCTAATCTTTATACAGACATGAATTCATGAATAAAATTTGCAGACCATCGACAGCTACATTACACAAACCATCAAAGCAGCATAGCATGAAAGATGATTACACATAAAAGGAGATTACTGATAACAAAAGGAAACAGATACATACTACTCATTGCTCCATATGGAATCCAAATAAAAGCTCTATGTCATATTAAGTTCAAACATCTCTCCCAAATATGTATCTCGGAGTACAGGAAGCACAATCATACAAGACTACAGCAAAATTCTTCAAAATTCCAGCCCCCTTCGTTCATTTTTTGAAATCCCTACATATAGAGTTTTCTCTGAGGGTCTACGATCCTAATCATTTATGATCGACCCATACCTCTGAAATCAAAATATCCTACCTAAATTTCAAAGTGAACATCAAGAAATTACTTCTGTATTGAGAGAATTAAAACAGGAATGGGTGAAATTGATATTTCACCAGCAATACATCGAAATCAAACAGTAAACAAAAAATACATGGTTGACCATGGAGGCCAATTATGGGAGCCTTTAAATGGTATGGCGAGGAGCAGTCATAAGTGGGCAGGCTGGATGTCATCATACGATTCCATCTGTTGCTTGAAAGTCTCCACTCCCTCATTCTTATGATTTTCACTTAATCCATTTTGAAGTGACCAGTCATACTGCGCGCGTCTAGCTCTTTAGCGGAGATTTCCTGAACAAGTTGAATAACCATAACTGCGTGCTCTACCCAAAGACCCATGTTGTGTTTGAATTGCAAACCAGAAACTAGGTTTCGAAGCGGGGCATGGATTATCTGTGGTATTGGATGGGGGGCTTAGTGGTGAAAAATGGACGAAAATGGCGGAAGTAATGGTGGGGCCGATAGTATTAACACACGATGGAAATGATTTAAACTGAAAAGAGTGGGTCAGAGGTTGGGGTATGGCTTTAGATGATGTGGCAGGGATGCGTCCCACACCTATCGCACATCGGCGGATTTATTTTATGAGCAGTGGAGGTAAACATTAAAAATTGTGATGTGCAAAGTGCAGAGAGAGGGAGGTGATGTGGCAATGAAGTGAGGTTCGCTCGCAACATTGCATCCCATAGGTTTTATGAAAAGGGGAGCGGAAGGTAAGAGTTAAGCCTCACGAAGTGTGATATACGATGGGGATAAAAGGGCAACGTGGTGGTGAAGGTGGGACCTCCCGCAGATCGCATGTCACAAGTTTTATAATGCACACGGTGGGTTAAATGTTATTTTTTGCGAATTTCAAAGTGCAGGGAGGGGTGACGTGGCAGGACAGAGGTGGGACCACCTACACATCGCAAATCTCAAGATTTATTTGGATGCAGGCAAAGGTTAAATACTTTTTTTGAATTGCGAAGTGTGGGAACAGGGAATGAAGGATGACGTGGGATGATGGAGGTGGGGTCCCGCCCGCAAATCACATATCACAATATTTATAGGTGCACGACGAAAGGTAAGAGTTAATACTTACGTGGAGTGATGTGCGATGAGCAGGGGGATGAGTGACGTGGCATATGGCTGACGGGTTTCTTACATCATAGTGGGGGTGCTATGGGGTACGGTGCACCCATTGGGTGTCTGCCCTCACAGTTATCGTGAGTCGTAGATCTGTGGGCAATGAACTTTTGGTAGAGTCAACTGCAAAGGCACCAACACTAATAACCTGTGGGTTGTTTGTGCCCATGGGTTTCTGATAATCTGAGATCATCATTCATTTCTTTAAACCCCGCACGACGATTAGCACTGGCGTTAATCCACGATGGGCAATCTATGATGTGGCGTGGCGGAAGTGGGGTCCGCCCGGCCCACGCTTGAAGCATTCGGCCTTCATCTTACCTGCTCTAGCTCTTCATTTGCTTGACTTTGATATTGCCTTATCCCTTTAAAAAAATCACAAGCCAACAAGTAGATACGATGAATTGCTACATTGGAAAACTTGGATAGAGGAGATAATATTTCAATTGAAAATGGTCTATTCTACTATATTCCGCCTCAATGTACACCTAGTTTGAATCAATTACTTATTTACACTTGTGCACAATTTGTGAGTCTCTTGGTCAAAATTCAAAACTAATGACTGAAGTTCTTGAATTGTTCTATCAAGAACAGAGTGTAAATGTACAAAAATGGGCTTAGAAAAAGTCTACTAATGACTGTACATATATAATTAATTGGAAATAAGCCTATGGGGTTGAAGAAAGATGCATTTGTGACAAAAACCTCTTTCACTTTCCTCAAATTATGTTTCAGTTTCTTGCAATTGAATTGACAATTTATTAGGTTTTAAACTAGATTTTTTGATTAGGAGCTCGGTATTTAGCCAAAAATTGAAAGAGGTCAGAAATTCTTTAGACCTGAACTACTAGATAGAGCTCATCACCAGGATTCCAACGCAACTCGTTTCATCAAAATCCGAGCTCGTATGAGTGAGTTATGGTTTGTTGTTTGTTTTCCCAAACAAGTAAAAATTGTGCAAAACAGTGATAGACTGATGACTTGGCAGTCCAGTCAGCACCTCAAGAATCTTCAGGGAATATTCTCCA
This sequence comes from Pinus albicaulis, assembly GCA_034641835.2. Lineage (NCBI taxonomy): Eukaryota > Viridiplantae > Streptophyta > Pinopsida > Pinales > Pinaceae > Pinus > Pinus albicaulis. The sequence continues at coordinate 213,647,799 of CM076575.1, read as the reverse complement.
GCTTTTCAGCTAGTGATATTGTGATAATTTTCAACTCCAAATTCGCCAATGTTTCTTGGGGAAGTTGAATTTTTCTCCTATTTCCTAAGTTTGGAATTATTACTATAGTGGATTATTTTATTGGTGGAATTTATAGGCCAATGGGGAAGGGCCACGTGGCGTAGCCAAGAGCCAAATAAATCTAGCGAATAATCTTCAGTTGGTGGTGTGTATATGCATAACCATCTAATCTTGTACTTCAAAACTTTAATAAACCCATCTAATCAGTCACTACATTTAACCACCTCGCATCGGTAGTTTAGGAGCGGAGGACATAAGGCAACAAAAAAATGATTTGAAATTTGCGATTGCGCAGTAAGTGACATGGCGATAAGGTGGGTCCTACCAATCGCATCAAGGGTTTTTAGGAGCAGGCAACATAAAGAGTTAACAAGGTGGCAGAATTGCAATGCGATATATCGCATTGAGGTATCACAATCACAAGACGGAGCAGGCAACATAGAATGAATTATAATTGTGTTGTGATCTGTGATCTGTGATAAGTGACTGCAATACGATCTATGGAGATTTAAATGTGTTAAGCCGTGTATTAATACAATAATTTGTGGTTATTTTATGTTAATCTGACATTAACGGATAAGTGCGGGTTAGCACTAAATGAAATTAACCCCACTTAAACACCACTTATCTTAACATTAATCGCATACTTATCTTGGTGGCGCCTTTGGCGGACCCGCCAGATTCGGTGGACTTCCACATTTAGTGGAGTTAACTGGCGGACATCCAAATTTAGTGGAGAAAAACTAGAAAAAATTGTTTTTTCCATAACTTTCGCAATTTTCGACCAAAATGGATGCAAGAAGAGTCATTCTTGGTAGATTTTGATGTTTTGGAGCCATTGGAGCAGGTTTCATAGGAAACAGGAGACTATAAATAGAAATTTTGCACAATTGAAGCTAATACAAAGGCCCACACTATGAAGCTGGACCAAGGAGATGTAGCCCATGAGGGGTGAACCCCCTCATCAAAAACTTGTGTATTTGTCTCTGTTATTTGTGCTTGTTGTGTTTTATTATGTTTTTGTTAAGCATTGAGTTTCCATGCTTTTAATTTCATTAAATACACTTAATCTCACCAAGTTCAATGAATTTTCAATCATAAACACATGTATAAACCCTTGTATGATAAGAAAACTAAATCACTTTCATGTTAATTCTGAAATTGATATTAGCACAGCATTAACTAACAATAAATTTTAGATCAATTTCTTATTAGAGCACAATTTTTCTAAAGGATTATTGCTTGCTTTTCTTGAGATTATGCAAGAAGGGTTTTAATAGTTGCAATTTTGTAATGCTTACAAGGATGAATTTGCAAAGAGGAGAAGGGAAGCTATTGGTTGTTAGTCCTAATATCAGGACAAGGAGAAAGAGAGATGAGAAAGCATTATCTTCACCCGAACTTCCACTCAAAGCTGCACTTGAAGCACCTCAAGTTCCATCTCCAGCAGTTGAGAATGAAGAGGTACAAATTTCACAAGAAGTTGAAGTTATTGAGAAGTTACAAGCATCAGAGGTTGAGCTTGAATCCTTAGCCATTATGTCAGGAGTTTGAGAGACTCATGGATATTCATAAGAAGAGGATGTTAGGAGAGACTTCAAATACATACAAAGAATGGTAAAAATCATGTTTGATGCATTCACTACAAAAAGAGCAGCAGAAGGTTCAAAGCCTCCACATGGATAAGGATCTTCATATGGTAAGAATGATGAAGAGAAGAGTTTGAAAGGAAGTGGAGGAAAGACACCTCCATATCCACTATCCTCATTCTCATCATCTTCATTAGTATCTTCATCTTCCACATCCACCACAAAAACCATTGAAACTCATTCAAAAATCCCAAAAGGAAAAACTCCATTACTCAAGTTGGACATGAAGTTTGAACTTCCCATGTACAATGGTGAGGTAAATGCAGAGAAGTTAGACAATTGGATCCATCAATTGGAAGTATACTCAAAATTCAGAATCTACAAGAGGACGACATAAAGATCCAGTTAGCTTCATTAAGGCTAGAAGAAGCAGCACTAGTTTGGTGGGAGGCAAAGACTCAAGAGGAAATGTGAATTCATGGTAAGATATCCATTTATTGGGTTGAATTCATTTCTTCCATTAAAAGACAGTTTTATCCATTAGCCTATATGAAAAAAAGAAATAATGAGTTGGAAAAACTTTGGGCAACTCAAAGGCCAAATTATTCAAGAGTACACACAGGAGTTTATAAATAGGGCTTTTTTGTTAGGAGTAAAATTGTATTCACAAGAAACACTCTTGAAATATATTGGGGTTTTACATTCCTACTTAAAACATACTATCCTTATGTTTAACCCAAACAACTTAGATGAAGTAAGTGTGCAAGCCACACATCTTGAAGCAAGGGGAAAAAACATTCAGGAAGAGGGTAGTAAGAAGAAACCATTCAAGGTTAAGGGAAAAGAGAAGGGAAGAAAATGGAAGGGAAAGAAGAATGCAAGCATCAATAAATAAGGGGAGAAAACTACATGTAAACATTTTTCCAAAGAGGAGCATGATGAAGCCCACTGTTGAAAACTACATCCTAAACTAAGGCGAGAGAAACCAAATAACAAAGGGAAACAAAAGATGACTGCAACCACACAAAAATATCTTGGATCCGATTTAGGAGATGAGACCAAGATAATAGCCATGGTTAACAAAGGAAAGGAATCCATAGCAAGTACTAGTTCCTCAAATAGTCACAACAACACTCTAAATGAAGACACAAGGATAGAATTGTTCCATGTTAGAGTGATTTCAAATCATGCAAAGATTGATGCATTTTTTGATAGTGGGTCACAAGAAAACATGATTTCAGAAGACTTAGTCAAAAAGCTTAACCTTGAAACCGTACCACATCATAAACCATACTCTTTGGGTTGGATAGTTAAGAATTCCAATTTACAGGTTACAAGGAAATGCATATTTAGATTTTCTATTACTGAAAACTTTGTTGATGAAGTCAAGTTAGATGTGGTTCCACTTGACATTTCCTAGATTATCTTGGGAAGTACATATTTGTATGACAGGAAAGTGGTGTTTTATCGCCATAAGAACAAATATCATTTGCTTAAGGATGGGGTGGAGTATATTGTGAGAGCTCATCGCAAGAAACTGAATATTTCTTTAGTTAATGCAAGGAAAATGAAGAGGCTAGTTAATGCAAGTAAAAATTGTGTGCTTCTCATGATCAAGAAAAAGGATGATGTTAACTATGAATCTTTCGAAGGATGTGATGAAAAATTAAAATCTGATTTGTTTGATGTGGTAAGTCAGCATGGCTAGATGTTTCAAGAACCAAGTGGGTCACCTCCCAAGAGGGGAATTCAGCATGAGATTCAGTTACAGTAGGATGTTCCACTTCCAAACATTGGTATGTATTGCATGTCAATTATGGATATTTTTGAAATCAAGAATTTTTGAACAAATGTATCATATGCTCATCTACTTCACCATGTGGTTCACCAATTTTTTTGGTACCAAAGAAGGACAGGACTTGGAGCATGTGCATCAATTTCCATGCACTGAATAAAATTATGGTAAAGAATCGCTACCCACTCCCACGCATTGATGATTTTCTAGATCAGTTGAAGTATGCAAGATATTTCACTAAGTTAGACTGGGGAAGTGGTTATCATCAAGTTAGAATATCTGAAGAGGACATTTGGAAAACTGCTTTCAAAACTAGAGAAGGATTTTTTGAGTGGTTAGTTATGCCATTTTGTCTAACAAATGCTCCAGCTACTTTCATGAGAGTCATGAATGATGTACTTAGATCATTTCTAGATGAATTCATCATTTTTTACTTATTTTGTTATGTGGAATTATGAATTACGGATAAAACACATTCCCTAAATGTGGTGCTATGCATTTAGAACAACAGATCAAATACCTTGCAGACACTTTCTCTAAGATTAAATAGACACACAGAAGAACCTACTTGTGATCCAAGCGCTTCCTATTCTCTTTCTATTGCTCTTGTTGTAGCTTCCAATCCAACTTAGATCACCAGACTAGTTCCTACAAATATAAAAACTAAACAACAAAGAGATTTCAATATACATATTCATATTTATCTTAATCAGCTAAATCGATTAAACATGAAACATATATATCAGTTAAGAATCAATTGCATGAGAAATAGAACCATAAACAGATACATATATGGGAAAATGAACAGCAATATTTATTAATGAGTAGAAGGGGGAGGTTACAACCAATAATCGATTTGATGTCACCAGCTCCAGCATCATCCCAACCTCATCACAATCAACATCTCACCAGTAGCATATCACTCCTATCACTCTCTCAATTTAGAATCCAACAACATTTATTTACCAAATTTCTTCTTTTCCTAGCACTAGGATCTATGCTCAATTTATAAGGCAACTGAAGGTATTTTCTCAATCAATGACTTTCTAATAATAGGCAAGACATGTTCCCAAGCTTAGAGATGTTACATGGACACATGGATTCAAATTTTAACACATATGGACTCTTCTAGAAGGCACTGGCCATGTGTAATTCCGGAACAATGAGAATTTCGCTCCCATTTGACTAACGCACTCTTGAATGTCGGGAAGTGCTTTGTGTAGCACCCTTAAATGGAGGAATTTGCATATGAAAAGAAGTTAGTCCCTTGAGAGGCTGCGTTGTGATCTCATAGGTGATATAACATATACTTCAAACCTTGGAAACCTTGCAATAGAAGTCATGAATAGTTTGTTCTTGTCTTAGGGCATGTAGCAACAGAAATGATAAGTGATGATAGACCCTATTTCATTGGTATTCGGTATGATGTCCAGTTTGACCAGGTCATTGGGAATTATGCCCAAATTTACCTATAACAATTTCCCCCTAAAGCATGAAGTCATAATAATAACGATATTTTTTGAATGAGATGCTTTACGATGTGATGGGTTGGAACTGAAGCGAAGTGGTGACCTGCATAAATCTTACAATACATTACATAATGATATATCCTCTTGATCACAAATTGCTGAGGGAATGCATTCCCATGCTCAACACATAAACAATCTAATAACATTTACAAAGTGCAAAAAGTCATCTACATTGGAATGTTGCGCAATCCAGACATGCCTACAGATATAGGCCCATGTTCGGATGATGATATTTATGTAAGGTCACCATACATATGATGTGTACAAAAATCCTGAAATCGCAGCCTGGATGGCTGAAACTAGATCAGGGGTATTCTTATCTCGTTCACTCAATCGTTCGGGTACGAGTCTAGCCATGCGAATGTATGATTTGTAGTCGAACATGGTAAGACATCGTTTGATTACCAGCCAATGATGTGAGCTGTTAACAAACGCGAGAGAACCACCATTGATGTTAATGGCTTTCAAGGTACTACAGTACATTTTGTAAGCTGTGAATAGATGATTTGATGTCGAACTCCAAACAAAATATTTCGATCAAAATTTTGGAAGCAAGGATCTTGTCGATGTTGTAACAAGCCTCATGGTACTAGAAGATGATGTTTCTAAGTAAACTTCCTGCATGATTATTTAAAGTCGGCAGGAAGCCACTTTATCGTGAAATGAGAGTTACTGATTTTGGAGACAAAATGTGACTTGATATAGCAATTTTCAGGGATGATTGTCATGAGAATGAAGTTTTATGAGTATTGCAGAAGGATGAGTATTCACTGGATGACTTCTCTTGAACATATCGGTGACACTGAGATGAGTTGATAGCATTGACCCAAAACCGAAGTGAAGGTATGATGAACCATAAGTATTAATGAACCGTCAAGAACATTACCCAACCCAAACAGTCACGATGATGGAGTGAAGTGTCATGTTCAAGAGCGACCTGCTACCGTAAAATTTTTGTTCACTTTCCCAAATTTTCCTCGGTCATTTCTCGACCAGTACCTCTTTATTTTTTAACAAGATTGAGGAGGATAACTTATGCTTGATCTATAATTCAACCCTTCGGGTGAACAATGTATCGCTATTTAAAAATTTAACGAGTCTAGTGATGAATGAAACTCGATTCTTGCCCTGATCGACAAGCCCGTCGCTATTTTATGTTTTAACGAGCCTAACAGCAGTGACAGCCCGTTCCTTTTTCATATTTAGAGAGTTTGAAAAAGAGGACAAAAGAAAACTCCATAAGTAATTTTTCGTAAATTTGTCGTTTAGATCCGAAAAAGTGTAAAATAATATCTGAGAGAACCTCCTAGCCATGTTCGACTAAGGAAATCCTTTTTCGTGAATAATCTATCTCAGTCTGAAAAAGAGTTAAACTTATACTAAGTAGATATCAATTCATTTACTTTTATGAGCTCAAAAAGACAAGTGCTCGGTAATCTTTTCATATTATCGGAGTCTGAAAAGAGCTAAAAGAAGACTCCAAGGGTTCCTTTTTCGCTATTGTTGTGGTGGATTCGACACACGGGTGTACGAAATCACACGAGCTTAGAGAGTGTGGTATACTCTCTAAACTATTGGTAATAGGTAGTACGTGGGGGGAGCTGAAAAGCATAAAACTTAAATGAAATAATATGCTGAAGTATGCTCTGGTTAAAAAAACTAAAACTAAAAACACAAAAGAAGATATATAGAGAGTTCCAAATAGTAATAATGTAAACGATGGCTCGATGGCCTCTTCTTATTAAATGTTCGGAATAAAATAAAGTCTTACCCACTTGCCAAAGGGCCCCTAGGCAATGGCTCTAGGTCCCGATGCAAGGATGTTTGTCTTTCAAGTTCTACCTCTGATGCATTCTAACTCTCTCTCTCTGCTATGGTGGACTAAGATGTTGGGTGGCCAACTATTGAGTCCTCTCTAGCTCCAGCTCCAGGTCACACACAATGCTGGTGTTGCTTGGGCAACTTTGGCCAGCATAACCTTGTGATTACTATTTGTTCATCTCTTGGTGGGTTTATATAGGTAAGCTTCAAATTCTCCTTCCCTCCCTTGGTACATGATGGATGGTGACCCAAGGGAGAGGTTTGATTACATTGTGTGCTAAAATATTCTTTTGTGTGCTCACATAATGTCTAAGGAGGCACTGGTGGCTGTCCTTAGGCGGCTTTCACATAAGGAGTAACTGTCATTTTCTTGTTGTGATCCCAGAAAGTGACTTTTTTCCATTTCCTAGAATGCATGCTTATCAAGCAAAAGGGCACGCAGAAGGTGCTCTTCTCGAAGAAAAAAGCGTGCATTTGAGCATTTATGACTAGTTCAAATCTGATTTTCTGAAAACCTTAGAGATTTTAAATACTTCTTGATTCCATAATGTATTCCTGTCATGTAAATCCTTTGGCTCGACATTAATTATTGTCGTCTTCTGCTGTACGATTTTCTAGTGTTAACAGTTTCCCCCTAATGTGTGAGGTCTAGGAAGAGTTGTATAGCCAAAATACATTATAGTTTCTTTTCTGTATCGTATGCAGAGATAGAGAGAGAGAGAGAGAGAGAGAGGCATGCGTCTACTTTTGGAATAGACAACACCTTTCATCGTTTATGAGATAACCATGGCCTAAGGGACCCCCTGCAAGAAGACAAAATATACAACATATTTACAAAATTTCAAATTAGGCGGGCAGGTCCCATGCTCGTGATGATATGGCTAGTTAAACAAAATTGACAGATACATGTGTTGTCTATGTCACTATTGTGGTAGTGATGCTGGTGGTTGTTGACGACGACTGCTGACACCCTCAGGGGAATTTTTTCTTTGAAGATAGGTGGAATGTGGTACCCATATGTGTAATCTTGGTATGGCACATTATTTTGTAATGTATGCATATGTACTAGCTGGGACCTTCCCGTGTAAGCATTGTTGTCAGAGACGCTTATAAAGGCACGGGTCTTCGACGGATCTTGATGAAAGTGCAATGGTTGTAAGGTATGATACCATCGTGACATGAAAGCGTTTTTTGTATTCAAATGTCAAGAGGATCGATGACATCTATGGAAAATGATGTCTCCCATAGTGCCACCCGATGATACCCCTTTGCATGGGGAGGGGTCATCTAAGGTACAACTTCCTTTTTGGAAAAGAGGCATTGAGGTCGACAAAAAGGAAGCCTTAACCGAACCATGATGGGTTTAACATAGGCATGCTGGTGAGCGATAGCTAAAAATGGATGATGGGGATTCAGTGGCCAGAGGTCGAAGTATACTTGAGCAGCTTGGCGTCAGTCATCGGTATTTCTGAAGGGAAAATTCCCTAGAGTCGGTAGGACTTCCAGGGCGGGTATGAACCGGCTATGATTGTCATAATGGTGCGTGCATGGGGGGGGGCGTGAAATACTTCGACCAAGGGAGATGGGGGACTGCTGACATGGGAGAAAAGGTGAAATATGAGGGCGAAGTCGTGAAGGGCATCATTTGCGGTCTTTGTACACTTACCAAAAGAATAAAATAATTGGGGTTTGGTTTGTACAAAACACAAAGATGGGTACCCCAAAACATGAAAGAGGGTCGCTCACTGAAGGTGTGAGGACGGTTTTTTTCTGGGGGTAGGGGTCCCATTGGTTGGTCTCATGTGTAGGGTTGACGAAGCGGAAGATGTCGCAGATGGGTTTATGTTGATGGAGGTATGGCGAGCCAAAAGCGGTGCGCGGAGGTGCGCTTTCATTCTACTTGTACAACCCAATCGTCCGGGAAGGGGGTTGAGTTTAAATGGTGAACTTGACCTTATGCTTGATATGTGGATGGGCATGAGGTGCTTCCCGGACTAAAATGGTATGGCCATGGTGTCACTTGTGGGGTGATGTATGGCTACTTTGGATGACGATCACCATGGAGGGGAGCCTCTACTGACCATCGCAGATGTTTATCATATGTAGGGTGAGGTGATGATAAATGTGGTCAGGTATGAGGACCCTATGGTTTATTTATAATGGAGAAATGATGTTAGGATATGCAAAGTTTTCTGGGACTCTATCATGCTGAGGGTAGAATGATACCTGCTCCGGAACTTTCAGTGGGTGGTGCTGTGAATGGTTTGTGGGTTCTTCCTGCAAAAAACAACTACCTCAAGTGAAAGCATCTTCTTTTCATCCAATATTATTGAAAAACATGAATTTTGGAAAGGAATATGGGAGGGTGCATACATGCCGGTGCTTGAAAAAATATTTCTTTGGAAAGCGAATGTGGGGCATCACTTTCGTTCGTCATGGTATACTGATGATGGTGCAATTTACGGTTTGCAGAACGGACCTTCTAATCTCCTGTTATAGACCTTCGAAGTTCTGGAAAAGGGAGATAAATATGGGATTATGGCCCTAATCCTATTCATTTGTACTTTCTGATTTTTGGGAGATCAGAGGTGATAGCAGAGCCTTTCTTTCCGTTGTGGTCAGCCTGTGTACCGGGGATTAGCGATATTATGTCAAGGTAACTTCCATGACATCCTGCATTTCAATTTTTTCAGTTTGGTGATGCCAAGGGCCATACAAATTGGGTTTGTACGCCTCAAAGGGGATTTTTTTCCTAGATTTCACAGGTGATCTAGGTAAAAAGATGCCCCCCTTGCACCTATTTTCGAGGTATAGCCATGCGAAGGCGTGCTATTCCTTCCTTTTTGCGTGCAAGGGCAGGGTTCTTTTAAAAACTTGGGTTTTTTCCTGTCCCTTTTGATGTTTCTCTTCTATAATGATGGGTGCATGTTGCTTGGAAGGTTGGTGTGGAGAGAACGAGATTGGCCCGAGATCTGGACCGCTCTGGCTACTGATGCTAGGGCACGTCATCAGTTGGCCGCATGGGGCCTCCTGAATTTTTCTGAAAACGAGTTCCTTCTGTCACAGGACCGATTGTTACATTATATCATACAGCACTGGCATAGGAGGCACAACATGTTTGTCCTGAGGGGGATGAACTTGATTATCTGTCCAAAGATGGATATATACTTTGTGACCGAATTACTGCCTCAGGACGAGGCACTCAAGTATCCACTTCCTGCTGGACGAGTGAACCTGGACAGGTTCCGGAGGAGGCATTGTGGTGGTGCGCCTCTTACTAAGGGATGCATCAATCTCACATCAGTGACAGATGTGGCCGAGCGGTGTTCTCTATCCATTATTGTGTGACTGGCAGGGTCATTTGTGGCTCATCGGGCATCAAGCCGACAGGTGGGATTTTTACGCCATTTGAGGAACGGGCATTTTTTCGATTTTTCCCGCTTCTGCTTTGATGGTATGGTGTCGCAACTGAACAGGGTCCAACATGGATCAAAATAATTTGCATAGACTAGCATTTTGTGCAGCATTATGTACGAGAGGGTCGTGCCGCTGAGGCCCGTTGTGGCAGTGCCTATTGGGGGGTTGAGGGAGCCACGCATTAGGAGGTGGGGTTCGATGATTCCACGTGGAGGTGGTGGCATGGTGGGTCATTATTGGAATGACATGACGGAGGCCTGGTTCGAGGCCAATCCGCAGATGTTTTTTCCATACCCGTATGCGGGGATGGACTTTCAGGGTGATCCAAATATCGGTCTCCCTTTTGGTTATGTTTGGGGTCCTGTAGGTATGTGCTATATTTCTGCATTTGTTTGAGTTTTTATGTACTTGAGTGCTTTTTATTGAAAATGACATTATTTTGGTTACTCGTGCAGACGTTGGTGAGGTGGGATGCCCAGTGGCCTGACTGGTGGGTCACGATCCTCTACCACGACCGCCGGGTGGTCGGGGAGGAGGTGTCGTAGGTGGACAAGGTGGGGGTGCCGGTGGACCTGGCGGGGATGGTGCTGGACCTTCTGGTGAGGGAACCAGCTTGGCTGCAGCTGAGGTAGTAGCCGAGAAAGCTCATGCGGATGTGGCTGAGGTGCACATCGCAGTACTTACGACTCAGGTGGAGGCTCTAGATGACTTCTAAGGTCGAGTGGACCATTTGACCCACGGGATGCCTGCCCGAGGTTTTATGGATGACTTCAAGGAGGCATGGATAGAGATAGTGATGGCCCACGAGAGGGACTACCAGCCTACTCTACAACGGGTATCTATCGCAGTGGCGACAGCAACTTCGGTGGTGGCACCAAGAGCAGTGGTGGGCCCAGGTGCTCATCTTGAGGGGGCACCCCCCTAAAGTAGATTTGTACACAGGGAAAGCACATGTTATGAGGATGATTCCCTTATTTTTAATAGTCGTTGTATTTTTGGGCCGGCCCATGGGCCAGTGATACTATTTTTGTACTCCGATACACATATTTTTTGATATATATATATGAGAGATATTTTTTGCGGCTCTACATGGTGTGTTATCTATTTCGGTTTATGCATTTTGTGTTATGCTGATGGATATATGTGTTTTTGGTTTTTTATGTATGGTGGTTTATTCGCGATGCATTCCATTCTAGGATATTGTTAGCTATGCAATCAGCTACTTGGTTTTTATTCTGGTTGGAGTTACATCCAGCCTGGGATCATGGTGGGCACTATTGGTTGCTGCCCCCCTAACCAGGGTTCCCTTTGGGCTTGTTTTTAACCTTTGTTTTAACCACGTTAGGAGGGTAGTTCTCCTAATCATACTGGTGTGGTTGATTTTGGGACGGCTGCACAAAGTTCACTTGTGCATTGTTTTGCGTAGGTGGGTTATGTGCTTGGGACTGAGCATACTTTTGTCCCATGTTTGCACCTGGCCGTTGGGGGGGAGTTCTTCCGTCAATTTTTCTTCCTGCGTACTGGGTCCCCTCAGCCAGAGGATAAGGTCCTCCTTGGTGATATGATGGTGCCCTATTAGTCAAATTTTGCTGCTGCATATGATGACTTTGAAATCCGGATTGAGACATGTTCTAGGTAGACCCATGTGTGTAATCAGGATTCTAACTATTGTTGCCTAGGTACCCTTGGGTCATTGACCCAATTATTCTGTCTGCAGAGTTAGACGCGCCTGGAAAATCTTGATAAGATTGCAGGCACGGGGCGTTGGGCAGGATATTGTATATGTATCCTGATTGCGTGTAGATTAGTTCAAGCTGTTGGGCTTTACTAATTGCGTCCTCTTCGAATGTGGGGTTACGTTGCACCACATCCTTTGAAATCTCCACTGTCAAAGTTGTTAGCCGCCTATAAATTTTTTATAGCAAAAGGTGGCTAAAACTTTTTTGAGCCTTCAAGGAACAAATTTTATTACTAAAAAGTGTTGGCTATTGAAGACTCTTGAAGGCCTCATGCCTCTATCCCATCTTCACTTCTGTGCCCACTCTACACTCAGAAATCCTGGTGATTCCCAAGAAATAATACTGTTGCAAAGACCCTTTTCCCCTTTTCCCCTTTTCCAAAACTAACCTCTTGTTCTCTCCTCTTTCCCCATAAGATCCCTCACTTTCATGTTTTTCCCCATTTCCCTTTATTCAAAATCCCTTGATAAGGTTTCAAGACTCCCTCTTAGCCTTATCGAAACTCTCAAATTCCTTTGAAAACCATTGAAAAACCATTAAAATGCACATTTTATATATATTATGGACTTAAGCCCCCTTGGGCTAAGTCTTTAATCCTCCCCTCCACGCGTCTTGGTGCTGGAACCGAACGTCAACCCTTCAAGCGCTTATCGTGTTGCCCAATTGTGATTAGCCCTCTGCTTTAACCCTCGGTCATATGTTTCTCCATGCGTCCAAAGGCCCCGTAATTGGGCGCCAAGCCATTTTTAATATTAATTATGTCCACCCAAAGTTTAAAACCTTTGGTTATATATTAAATACGTCGGCTTTTCTTATATTATAACGTTTCCGCCGGTGAAAAATTCCAAATCAATTTCCACCATCGATCTGATCTGCAGATCGACGGCGTGCAATCCATCGTAGTCGGTGGTCCCCACCAACCACTCACCATTCCAAAACCAGGCGGTATCCATCGCACCGCCTTCAAGCGGAGGGCGGTTTTTTCCCAATCGGCAACGATTCCATACATCGCCTGACACGTGTCTTGTGCACTGTTCAGAAAACCGCCGCTCATCGCAAGTTAAATATTGGACGTGGACCCAGCGTGATATTGATGCGCGTCGTCCGATCTGAGGCCACTCATCGGACGGTGATCACTCACCAAAGAAGCCCGACAGTTAACTAGGCTACGGCGCAGCATTTAAAGGATCTCCGCCGTCGATCTGATCTGTAGATCGACGGCCCATATTTCATCGCCTAGTCCCCTCTTCCATAGCAGTGCCGGTGGTCCCAGCACCACATCAATATCCACGCAGAAGATTTCTATTGGGGCCGGTCTTCGTGGTTTCTCATCCAGTCAGCAAAACCGAGCCCGGGAATTTTATTTAACATGGTTTAATTGGAGTTTTGATGTCCATACACATTTTCTAAGGTTTTTGATGTCTGTCCTCTGTCGTTGATCGCCTGGGGCCGATCTCATCTGATGGCCCACAATCATCCCGAACCCCACACACCATTTTTAACCTATTTTCTCCGTTTTTTTTCCAATAAATTGACCCTGTCACGTTATTTTTTCACCTCCGCTCCCAACCGTCGATCTCTGCGCAATCGACGGCTCTGATTTAAACTATTTTTCTGCCTTCTCTATGACTTCTCCCAATCAATCTCGACCGTTGGATGATTCCATCCAACGGCCATGCTCTCCCCACATTTCCTCCCACAAAAATAAACCTATATATTCAGGATTTTATGACATTCTTTGTATTTTGCAGGGTTTTAATGGTTTCTCCGCCATAACTCAAGAAATTTCAAAGGCAGAGGGTGACGATCCTCCTGCCTTCGATTCACCAAATAAAATCAATCACAGGGTTTAAACTTCACGTTTCATCGATGTTTCATGAGGCATTGATGCCATATCACCCCTGCACAACCCTGCATACCAGCAAAACACAGTAAATCAAGCACAGTCAGAGAGTATCAGTGTCGAAGACAAAAATGTACCAGGACAGAAGTTTGAAGACAGATTTGCGGGGATCACGGCTAAGAATGATTATCAAAAGACTAATCCCCAATTAAAACACGGTTTGAAGAAAATATTAAGGGTTTTATCAACATAAAGCCTTCACCGCCTCAGCTGAGGCAAACTGATCCCTCTAGCTACCACGATGCCACTTGTGCCTCAAAGCATTCATATCTGAGGCTAGAGTTATTGATCAGGATCAGATATTTGTCTCAAACACAGCCAGAGAGTAAAATTCTGCCAAGGAAATTAAGGACAAAACATCTGCAGAGTTACTTTGACACCATACAGAGCCTCAAAAGTCAAAAAGAGCTCCCACCGAGCCTAAATATTTATGTAAATCATTTAATACAGAAGACACCTATGTAATTTTCTTCATTGAGCCCCCAAGGGCCGAGAAGTCATTAAGTCTGTATTAATTGTAATTGGAGATATTTTATCAGATCTCACCTCCTCATTCTTCTATATATACTACTGCAGAAGATGAGTGAGGGGTTGGTTGAGTTGGTTGTAGAACTTTGAAATATAATTGAGCTTGAGACTTCTATCTGTAAATAGTGTTCATTGGCCCTTGAAGCTCTGTTTGTGATAGACTTGTTAGGCTAGATAGTGAAGATGATTGTTGAACTGAAACATTGGACCTGAGTACTGTAACTGGTTTGACATCAATAACAAGTTGTTTCTTGGGATCCTGGTCTATATCATTGGTGAAGTGCCCCTTTCTTTGTTATTGTTTTCCCTTCTATGTATGTCATATTGTTCACTTTTATCTGATAAAGAACAACATTTATAGAGTTAGGATTCACTTTTTACGAGTACCCTTCTCTAACTGATAAGCTTTATCTCAATGTTTTCCTCCAATTTGTTTATTTAAGAATGATTCAATATAGTTTAAGCAGTTAGGAATGTTGGCGTTTCCTCGTCCTACTGTTTGCTTTAAACATTATTCTTGAAAGTTATTTTCATCATTTTCTTATTAAAGTTGGACTAGAAAAGTGATGGTTTTCCCTGTTTCTGGTTTCTATTCTCCAAAGGCAGATTGTGAATATTTCCCTTGGTGTTAACTGAAAGCAGACTAGGTTTAAAAGTACTTTATCTGATCTTAAGTTTCACTTTGTCTTCTCTTATATGTTTCATACTTTCTGAAGGTAAATTATGTGGATTACTGGATTGTTTGTCAATTAAGCCGCTTTAATACAAACTTTCCCAAGAATTCAATGGTTAGCCCTATCCTTGGTTGGTTTTAAACAGTTACTTAAGAGGCTTTTCTTATTTGTACTGACTATAAATCCTTTGTGAAATTATTATCAGTTTCCACCCCTCCAACACTTTATTGTTTCCATTCCGTCACTATAATCTCAATAATCTTGTGATATAGATGACTTGCCCCTTGGATCACTCTTGATGTTGTTGCTCAATTAAAGCCCTGTTATGACTCCATAGCCCAATGGACTAAAAACTAGTGTTATATCTATCTCTTTAGCCAAAGTTGTTCTATTTTCTTGCAACTTCTCACCTTTGAAACTTTTTTACATTTAGAACTTTCCCCTCAAGTAATATTCATGCTCAACCATCCAAAAAACAAACAAAACCCTTGGCCTTCATAACTATCCTAATATCATTACCCAAAACTTCAAAGACAAATCCATATTTGCACTTATTGGAGAGATCCCTCTCCGGATTTAGGAGGGTTAGATCCTAGAATCCCAAAGTGGTTGAAACGATGTTTCTCCCTGCGATCGGACTTTGCCAAATTTGCTGATTACAGGGAGCTAACAAAATTTTTCAAGAATAAATCTAAAAGGACTCGGTCGTCGAGTTATGCTTTGCATAAACTGCAACGTCATCTCCACTCATGGAAATGTTCTGAAATATGGGTAGAGGGGGGTTATCTGAAATGATTCAGTAACTCCATTCCCGAATCATGGTGAATGGGTAACTGAAAGAATGTGAGGAACGCGGTAGCGAGGGCGCTAAATGTTCTATGTGAAGCAGGGGGTTTCTCTACATACCATTTCGCAGCCACTCCCATAAGAGTGCGTTGAAACAGCCTCAACCGAATAGTATCGTCAATGATTTTATTTGATGAGCACCACAAGTGAAAGTTCATTATATGATTTCCTGGGTCTTTCGCTTTTTTGCCTTCAAACTTTGGTATGTCTGAAGGGAGCTTCGTGGGCATGGGAGGCCAATTGGGGTCATGTGCGATGGGGTCATTGGTGAGCTTGGTCAAATCCGGTATATTTAACGCCGCTAAGAAGGGTGACTGGGATTTTGACGCCATGGCAATGTGTGAAGACACGAAGATCTGGTTAGATATCCTTTGTGAAATTATTATCAGTTTCCACCCCTCCAACACTTTATTGTTTCCATTCTGTCACTATAATCTCAATAATCTTGTGATATAGATGACTTGCCCCTTGGATCACTCTTGATGTTGTTGCTTAATTAAATCCCTGTTATGACTCCATAGCCCAATGGACTAAAAACCAGCGTTATATCTATCTCTTTAGCCAAAGTTGTTCTATTTTCTTGCAACTTCTCACCTTTGAAACTTTTTTACATTTAGAACTTTCCCCTCAAGTAATATTCATGCTCAACCATCCAAAAAACAAACAAAACCCTTGGCCTTCATAACTAGCCTAATATCATTACCCAAAACTTCAAAGACAAATCCATCTTTGCACTTATTGGAGAGATCCCTCTCTGGATTCAGGAGGGTTAGATCCAATAATCCCAAAGTGGTTGAAACAATGTTTCTCCCTGCGATCGGACTTTTCCAATCTTGTTGATTACAGGGAGCTAACATTTCTGGCGACTCCGCTGGGGACTCGATTTTGAGTGTTCTTGATCTAGATACCTTTAAAGACCTCAGAAAACCCTTAATTCAAGAAAATTCTGCAATGAGTAAAAAGCAACCTTTTCAAGCACTATCAAGAAGTGGTAATCATGATGAAACTTGTTTGAATCAGTGACAAACTAGGCAAACCCTAGGATTCTCATAAGACTTTATCTAACCTTGAAAAATCAGCTAGCTTAGCCATAAGAGTAGGTTGTCTTTGTCTCATGACCGTAGATAAGTTTTGAAACAGAGCTAGGACATTCTTAGAAACCACAAAACTAAAAAATAACTTATAAAATACTAAAAATATTTCAGATTGGATATTAAATAAACATGGTGGTGGACCATAAAACCTTTTACCTCCTTAGGAGCTAAAAACTTCCACTTGGCGACTCCACAATCCTGAACAGACCTTAAGACTCCACTGGGAAGAACCCTTATCATTTTAATATCATTCAAACTTAGTTAGAGGACTGTAGGATTAAAATTTGTCTAAATAGATTAGTTAACCTCTCAAAGATTGTCATACCTGCTTGAACTTTTCTTGTTTATTTAGGTCTAAAAAATAAAAACACAGCATAGTGGCTCCTAGAAAGATTCACACTAGAGCCTATTCTGACCCAGATCCACCTGAGATAGTTGATAACCCAGAAAATATTCTTAGGAACTCTCCTAGGATTAAATCATCAACTGTTGTCAGATCACCTTTGAGAGCTAAGTCTGTTCCTGAAAATCTTTCAGCTCTACAGCAATCACAAGTTGACTTAGTAAATCCCTTTAGAACTAGGTCTCTTGGTGATTTAGATCAGTTAGATTCTGATTCTTCACTTTCATCTCCTGAAACAAGTGAACATCCTGACAGCAGAGAAACAACACCTCATGATTTGCATTTCCTTCACAACTTAGGTGTCTCTCATCCATAATCAGCTCAGCAATCTACTTCTGGTCCATCCACTTCTGCTCACCCAACATCCACTATTCAAACCACTCCACTTCAGCCCACTTTCCCTTTCGTTAATCCACCTCTTGTGAATCCACCCCCACCACATATCATGGAACCATGGTATGCTCCCTTAGTCCTTCTTGTACCATTAGTCAATCTTCCACAGGACTATCAGTCCAAGATTCCATTATATGATGCTAGTAATGCTACAACTGCATCACAACATGTCGATAAGATGAATGACTAATTTGATAGAAATGAAATTGATGATGATTCTGTCAAACTTAGATTGTTTGCTCAAAGTTTAGGAGGAGAAGTAAGAAAATGGTTTAAATTCTTAAACCCCCATAGCATCAATGATCTCCAAGCTTTCCACCAAACATTCTTAAACAAATGGGAAGTAAAGAAGAATCCTCTCCAAGTCCTCTCTGATTACAAGAACCTCCATAGAAACACTGGGGAAAGTGTACAAGCTTATTGTAACAGATTTAACAGTGTATATAATGCACTTTCACTAGATCTAAAACCTCCAAAAGGCTCAGCTTTAAACAATTTTCCTGAAGGGTTTGACCCTGAGATGGCCTATCAACTGAGAGAGAGAAATCTTGCAACTCTTGAAGAGATGCAAAAGGGTGCTCTTTCTGTGGAAGTTAACTTGATGGAGAAGAGAGCAAGGATGAAAAATGAAAAGAGAGTATATTTTAGAGAGGAATCCACACCCTCTACTTCCAACTCAAATATGGAGAGAATGATGGAAGAGATGATGAAAGAGATGAGCATAATTAAGAGAGCACAAGCAGGCCAAAACCAAACTGCTCCTCAAAATAGAAACCAAAACCAGAATCAGAATTTTAGAAGGAACCAACCTCCAAACAGACCTAGGGAAGATGATCAACAGATCACTCCTCCCTTTCATCAAAACTATATAAATGAGGTTGAGGAAACATATGAGATAACAGAGGAAGATGATATCAACATGTTGGGAGTAGAGGATGAGGACTTTGAAGTCCATTATGATAGAAAACAAGGTCTTTATACACCTTATAATGGCAAAAGAGATGATGATGAAAGTTATTATCAAGACATGGAAAATGTCATCATAGAGTCTCAAAGAGAATATGAACTTATAAGAAAAACCAATAAACAAACTCCCAACACCAAAACCTCTGAAAAATCTTCACAAAACAGCACTGCAACTAAGCCTAAAATTGTCAAACCAAGGGAGAAAACAGTTGTTGTAAATTCTGATAAAGGTAAAGAGAAAGGCACTCAAAACAATGAAAAACAGAGTACAGACCTTAGCAGTACTAACACTTCAGCTATTACACCTGTCAAAATGATTTTTTCAAATGTAAATAGGACAAATCAGCAAGCTGATGTTGCTGATAGACTAGCAGTTAATAAGGTTGAGACCAGCACTTTAAAGAGTCAAATTCCTTTCAGCCTGGAGCAAGAATTTTCAAATATCAAAATCTCTGTTCCCTTGACCGAGTTAGCTGCCCAGCATGTATATAGGACCCAAATTTTGAAGGCTTTAAGAATAGAAGAAAATGAGGACACTGTTAATCTTAACGATGACCAACCAGAGCTTATTTTTGGTCCTAAGATTGAAGGAAGATATCAAGAAGGACATGTTCCTCCTTTCTATGTAAGTTTAAACATTCAGGACAAAAATTTTCACAACGCTATACATGATTTCGGGGCTTCTCATAATTTAATGCCCAAAGCTGTAATGGAGAGCTTGGGTCTGGAAATAACCAGACCTTACAAAGATCTTTACTCCTTTGACTCAAGCAGAGTAAAATGTTTAGGATTAATCAAAGACCTCTATGTTAACTTAGCCCAAATTCCAACCAAATGCTTAGTAATGGATATTATTGTGGATGATGTGCCCCAAAAATATGGAATGCTATTATCAAGATCTTGGGGGGCTAAGTTACAAGGGACTATGAAAATGGACATGACCTATGCGACTATCCTTGTTTTCAATCAGAATAGAAGACTTTACAGGGAGTCCCATATGAAATACACAGTCACAAGTCAAGACAGACCACAAAAATCTCCTCTATATTCTGTAAATACAGGCCTTGATTCTTTTATCATGTTTAACAATGGAATACTTAGTGAACAAGTCACTTTAACAGGATTAATGGCTGATAGGGAGGAAGAGCAACACAACGCGGAAGTGTCAAAACATTTTGTTGCATTTGAAGACATTACCTAACCAAACAAAGGTCTTGAGCTACAAATCAGGTGTCCATTTCTTTTAAACATTCATAATCAAGAAAACAACCCTCAAATAAACGAAAATCTTGGGGAATCAAAACAAATACAACTAAGTGTTGAGATTCCACAACAATCTTTGAGCACGTTAGTTGAAGAGGACAGTAACCAGGATGAAACCAAAAATAGTCCTCTATGGAGTATGTATTTTGATGGGTCATGCATTAAGAACAAAGTTGCTGCAGGTGTCTGGATCTCTAACACTGAAAACAACCATACAGAAATAATTTCCTGCAAATTGAACTTTCAGTGTTCCAATAACATAGCGGAATATGAATCCCTTCTCTTAGGCCTACGTTTGTTGAAAAGGTTAGGAGCAAGAAGAATCAATGTGCATGGGGATTCAGAGTTAGTCATTAGGCAAGTCAATGGGGAGTATAACGCAAATCATCCCATACTTAGAGCCTACCAAAACGATGTCATGGACCTTTTAACAACATTCTACGAGTCCAAACTAATTTTTGTACCAAGAAAAAGAAATATTGTTGCCCACAATTTATCCTTTGCAGCTAGAACATGCTTAACGCCATATAACACCAAAGATTGCACAACTCAGATAAAATTTAGACCAGCTGTGCCTGATAATGAAAAGTATTGGCAGGTGTTTGATGGAGACAAACAAGTAGAAGACTTCATGCAATTCAGAAATGATTTCGAACTACACAGTTCGGACTCAGATTATCATACAGACTGCAGTGAAGAAAATTTTCTTGGCAAAAAAGAGCCATCTCCTGAACTTATCAATATTAATATTCTGACTAGAAAAATAAAACATAAAACAGAATTGAATGCAGAATTAGAAACAGAGGAGTTAGAAACTCTACACTCTAAAGATGAAAGTTTGCCAAGCGGTCTGACCCCTTTAGAAGAGTTGTTTGATTTTAATGATGTGGCCAAGAAGCAAAAAATGGAACCTATAGAGACTGAAGTAGAAGAGTGAAATATAGGCAGTGAGGAAAAACTGAAAATGATTAAACTGTCTAAATCTTTACCAGCTCACATTAAACTCAAATACATACAGTTGTTTAAAGAATTTTCTGATGTTTTTGTGTGGAGTTATGAAGATCCTAAATCCTATGAGACTGAAATAATATAGCACAAAATTCCCCTCAAAGAAAACCAAAATCCATTCAAACAGAAACTGCGCAGAATAAACCCTGTTCAGTTGCCTTTGGTTCAGAAGGAGATCATGAAAATGTATGAAGCTGGTATTATTGTCCCTATTAGATATTCTGAGTGGGTGTCTAATCTGGTGTCGGTTAGGAAGAAAACTAGAGAGATCAGGCTTTGTATAGACTTTAGAGACTTAAACAAAACTTCATTGAAAGACAGCTACCCTTTACCTAATATGGATCATATTTTACGAAGGGTGGTGTGGTCTAGAAGAATTTATTTGCTTGATGGCTACTCAGGGTACAATCAGATCTTAGCTCACCCTACTGATCAATTAAAGACAGCCTTTACTACACCATGGGGCACTTTCATGTATGTGAAAATGCCCTTTGGTCTAATGAATGCTGGAGCAACTTTTCAGAGAGCCATGGACATAGCATTCTCGGAATAATTGGGCTACTTCATCATTATATACCTTGATGATGTCACTGTCTTTTCAAAAACAGATGAAGAGCACTTAGCACACCTGAGAAAAGTTTTCAAGAAATGCAGAAAGTTTGGGATATCTTTAAACCCTAAGAAGACACTATTTGGGCTCCAAGAAGGTAAACTTCTTGGGTACATTATTTCAGAAGAGGGTATTAAGATAGATCCAAAGAGGATTGAGGCCATATTGCAAATCTCTCATCCTTGAAACATCAAGGAGTTGAAATCTTTCATTGGAAAGATTAACTTTTTGAGAAGGTTCATCCCCAACCTGGCTGAGCTCCTTAGGAATATCACAAACATGTTAAAGAAGGAGCAAGGGGTAAAATGGACCTTGGAAGCAAAGAATTCCTTTGAGCTGGTGAAACAAGCATTAACCAAAACACCGGTTCTTATAAGTCCTGATTTTTCAAAAGATTTTTATATTTTCTCGTTTGCATTAGAACATACCATAGTTGTTGTCCTTCTACAAAAAAATCTACAAGGACAAGAGCAGCCTATTGCATTCTTTAGTAAGGCATTGAGGGATGCCCCTCTAAAGTATAACATTATGGAGAAGCAAGCTTTTGCTTTGGTTAAAGCTTTGAAAGACTTCATAGTATACATCCTTCACTAGCACATCATCACCTTTGTCCCAAACTTAGTTGTTAAAGACATTCTAACGCAGGACCCAGATGGTAAGAGAGGTAAGTGGATTGTTGTCATTCTTGAATATGATTTAGAGATAAAACCCACTAAACTCATCAAAGGCCAAGGTCTGTCTAGATTAATGGCTGAATCTAATTTCGAAGTTCTTGATATTAATATGATTAATGCTTTGAATGAACAAGAGGAAATCTCAACTCCCATTGTTGAAGACCATTTCATGAATTCCTCTTGGTATGCTGATATTGTTTATGTTTTGCTTAAATTGAATACACCTCCTGGTTTGAAAAAAACAAAGGCAAGATTCCTTAAATTGAAAGATGTAAACTATTGCATTATAGATAGATGTCTTTATTGGAAAAATGCAAGTGGTGTATTGCTTAAATGTTTTCCTGAGTTTGATGCAGAGAAGGTTAAGCACCAGTTCCATGAAGGAGAGTGTGGAGGTCATTTGTACTGGAAGACAACAGCCAACAAAATTTTGAGGGTTGGTTTCTATTGGCCTACTCTTTTTCCTGATATACACAAAATGATCATTGTGTGTCATAAATGTCAACTTTTTGAAGGCAAAATAAAATTGTTACCCCTGCCTCTACATCCAATCACTGTTGAAGCCCCTTTTCAACATTGGGGACTTGACTTCATAGGATAAATCCATCCACCATCTTCTGCACAGCATAGGTGGATTCTTACTGCCACAGACTACTTCACTAAATGGATAGAAGCCATTCCTTGTAGGCAAGCCAATGACTCTGTTATTATAAAATTCATTGAGACTAACATCCTCTCCAGATTTGGTTGTCCAACCAAGATCATCACTGATAATGCAGCAGCATTTGGATCAAAGAAGATGGTTGAATTCTGTCACAGATATCGGATAACATTGGGGCATTCCACGGCCTATTACCCTCAAGGTAATGGACTTGCAGAATCCTCAAACAAAATTTTAGTGAACATAATCAAGAAACTGTTGGAGGACAACAAAAATTCTTGGCACACAAAGCTGGTCCATGCACTTTGGGCTGACAGATTGACTTTGAAGAAATATATTAGTATGTCACCTTTCAAGCTTGTGTATGGTACTGATGCAATTTTTCCAAATAGCCTTGGTGTACCAGTGATGAAGTTGATCCAAGAGTTGTAGACTGAAGAAAATGACATGATCAGAAGAATAAATCAGACCATTCATCTTCAGCAAACCAGAGAGGAGGTTTATAACAAAGCATCGCAAAAGCAAGACAGCATTAAAAAGCTTTTTGACAAAAGAACAAAGGCCAGAAATTTCAATATTGGGGACAAAGTTTTGAAGTGGGACTCCCGGAGGGAAGACAAGGGCAAGCATGGGAAATTTGACAACTTATGGCTTGGCCCTTACTCTATTAATTCAGTTGCTGGTAACAATGCTTATTTTTTACAAGAGTTGAATGGAGCATAATTGTTTGGGGGCCCTGTCAATCGCAGGATGTTTAAACATTACTTCTCTTGATCCATGCTATGTTTTAAATCCTTTTTGTATTTTCCTCATTATAAATATCTCATCCACCATTACATTCAAAGTTATAAAAAATAAAAAATACAAAAAGAAAGAAAATAAAGAAAAGAGGGCAGACTCTGAAAACAAGAAAGGTATAGCCCCATACCAAAAAAGAGAAACAAATCTGAAAGTGTGCAAGCTTAAATGCCACTCCTGCAAAACACACTTCTAGTTAGTCAAACAGCCTAATATTGACTAATTATTTTTAAATTTTCTGCTGATAGGATAGTGAATTCGATTTTCCAAACTGATTAATCTTGGCTTATCAGTAGGTAGATTATGATATAAATTAAAGGTTCAAACATGTTCAAAATATGAACCTAAGTTTCCAAAAGAGAGATGACTCAAATCTATTTTATTTTCTGAGTCAAAAAAGATGTAAATTTGGTTCTAATTAGCTCAAAATCTGAACCAGAGAACAAAGAAGGAACAGCTCAAACAAAAGTCAAAACAGAACTGTAAAAAGAGAAGGCAGTACTTTGAAATTTCAGATCTCAAGCCTTCCATTTTTAGTTTTAAATTTTGTGAAAAATAATGTCTATGTGCAGCCTGTTTCTATGCCATAGACTAACATCAAGTTAGATTGTTCAATCCTGACTTGAATGTTTTTAAATTTCTGTTGTATAATTTAGAGAATAAAAATCTGTTGGACAGTTTAATCCCAACAGATGGTAGAATAGGTAGACAAGAATCTGAACTCAACTGTTTAATTTGAGTTCAGGGAGAAATAAGGAGTAGAATTAGATTAGTTTTATGCTTTCAAAAGAATAAAATGCTGTGAAAATATTTTTCCAATCCAAGTGCACTCTAATGAAGAAAAAATATTAGATCTGTAGGATTGGGTAGGTAGAAAGCTTGTTGATGAAAGATCCATTGTTTTTATGGTTGCTAATATGTTTTCAGAGCAAGATCATCCCAGAAAAGGAAGGGCAGCCCAAAGGATGTGGCACAGGTCAGCCTCCCAGAGAATGAAAGTCTGAATTTCTTGATGCCTTCAAGAAGGCACCATCCCCAAGTGGAGCGACTGTTAGCCACCTATAAATTTTTTATAGCAAAAGGTGGCTAAAACTTTTTTTAGCCTTCAAGGAACAAATTTTATTGCTAAAAAGTGTTGGCTCTTGAAGACTCTTGAAGGCCTCATGCCTCTATCCCATCTTCACTTCTGTGCCCACTCTACACTCATAAATCCTGTTGATTCCCAAGAAAGAACATTGCTGCAAAAACCCTTTTCCCCTTTTCCCCTTTTCCAAAACTAACCTCTTGTTCTCTCCTCTTTCCCCATAAGATCCCTCACTTTCATGTTTTTCCCCTTTTCCCTTTATTCAAAATCCCTTGATAAGGTTTCAAGACTCCCTCTTAGCCTTATTGAAACTCTCAAATTCCTTTGAAAACCATTGAAAAACCATTAAAATGCATATTTTATATATATTATGGACTTAAGCCCCCTTGGGCTAAGTCTTTAATCCTCCCCTCCACGTGTCTTGGTGCTAGAACTGAGCGCCAACCCTTCAAGCACTTATCACATTGCCCAATTTCGATTAGCCCTCTGCTTTAACCCTCGGTCATATGTTTCTCCATGCGTCCAAAGGCCCTGCAATCGGGCGCCAAGCTATTTTTAATATTAATTGTGTCCGCCCAAAGTTTAAAACCTTTGGTTATATATTAAATCCGTCAGCTTTTATTATATTATAATGTTTCTACCAGTGCAAAATTCCAAATCAATCTCCACCGTCGATCTGATCTGCAGATTGACGGCGCGCAATCCATCGCAGTCGGTGGTCCCCGCCAACCACTCACCATTCCAAAACCGGGCGGTATCCATCGCACCGCCTTCAAGCGGAGGGCGGTTTTTTCCCGATCGACAGTGATTCCATACACCGCACGACACGTGTCTTGTGCATTGTTCAGAAAACCGCCGCTCATTGCACGTTAAAGATCGGACGTGGACCCGGCACGATATTGATGTGCGTCGTCCAATCTGAGGTCGCTCATCAGACGGTGATCACTCACCAAAGAAGCCCGACAGTTAACCAAGCTACGGCGCGAAATTTAAAGGATCTCCGTCGTCAATCTGATCTGCAGATCGATGGCCCATATTTCATCGTCTGGTCCCCTCATCCACAGCAGTGCCGGTGGTCCCAGCGCCACATCAAAATCCACGCGGAAGATTTCTATTGGGGCGGGTCTCCGTGGTTTCTCGTCCAGTTAGCAAAACCGGGCCCGGGAATTTTATTTAACATGGTTTAATTGGAGTTTTGATGTCCAGTCACATTTTCTAAGGTTTTTGATGCCTGTCCTCCATCGTTGATTGCCTGGGGCCGATCTCATCCGACGGCCCATGATCATCCCAAACCCCACACACCATTTTTAACCTATTTTCTCCATTTTTTTTCCAATAAAGTGACCCTGTCACGTTATTTTTTCGCCTCTGCTCCCTACCGTCGATATTTGCATGATCAATGGCTTTGATTTAAATTATTCTTCCACCTTCTCTATGACTTCTCTCAATCAATCTTGATTGTTGGATGATGCCATCCAATGGCCATGCTCTCCCCAAATGTCCTCCCGCAACAATAAACCTATATATGCAGGATTTTATGACATTCTTTGTATTTTGCAGGGTTTTAATGGTTTCTCCGCCATAACTCAAGAAATTTCAAAGGTAGAGGGTGACGATCCTCCTGCCTTCGATTAACCAAAGAAAATAAATCGCAGGGTTTAAACTTCACGTTTCATCGATTTTTCATGAGGCATTGATGCCATATCACCCCTGCACAGCCTTGCATACCAGCAAAACACAGTAAATCAAGCACAGTCAGAGAGTATCAGTGTCGAAGACAAAAATGTACCAGGACAGAAGTTTGAAGACAGATTTGCAGGGATCGTGGCTAAGAATGATTATCAAAAGCCTAATCCCCAATTAAAACACGGTTTGAATAAAATCTTAAGTGTTTTATCAACAGAAAGCCTCCACCGCCTTAGCTGAGGCATATTGATCCCTCTAGCTACCACGATGCCACCTGTGCCTCAAAGCATTCATATCCGAGGCCGGAGTTATTGATCAGGATCAGATATTTGTCTCAAACACAGCCAGAGAGAAAAATTCTGCCAAGGAACTTAATGACAAAACATCTGCAGAGTTACTTTGACACCACACAGAGCCTCAAAGGTCAACAAGAGCTCCCATCGAGCTTAAATATTTATGTAAATCATTAAATACATAAGACACCTATGTAAGTTTCTTCATCGAGCCCCCAAGGGCCGAGAAGTCATTAAGTCTATATTAATTGTAATTGGAGATCTTTTATCAGATCTCACCTCCTCATTCTTCTATATATACTACTGCAGAAGATGAGTGAGGGGTTGGTTGAGTTGGTTGTAGAACTTTGAAATATAATTGAGCTTGAGACTTCTATCTGTAAATAGTGTTCACTGGCCCTTGAAGCTCTGTTTGTGTTAGACTTGTTAGGTTGGATAGTGAAGATGATTGCTGAACTGAAACATTGGACCTGAGTACTGTAAATGGTTTGACATCAATAACAAGTTGTTTCTTGGGATCCTGGTCTATATCATTGGTGAAGTGCCCCTTTCTTTGTTATTGTTTTTCCTTCTATGTATGTCATATTGTTCACTTTTCTCTGATAAAGAACAACATTTATAGAGTTAGGATTCACTGTTTACCAGTACCCTTCTCTAACTGATAAGCTTTATCTCAATGTTTTCCTCCAATTTGTTTATTTAAGAATGATTCAATACAGTTTAAGAAATTAGGAATGTTGGTGTTTCCTCGTCCTACTGTTTGCTTTAAACATTATTTTTGAAAGTTATTTTCATCATTTTCTTATTAAAGTTGGACTAGAAAAGTGATGGTTTGCCCTGTTTCTGGTTTCTATTCTCCAAAGGCAGTTTCTAAAGGTTTCCCTTGGTGTTGACTGAAAGCAGACTAGGTTTAAAAGTACTTTATCTGATATTAAGTTTCACTTTGTCTTCTCTTATATGTTTTCATACTTTCTGAAGGTAATTATGTGGATTACTGGATTGTTTGTCAATTAAGCCGCTTTAATACAAACTTTCCCAAGAATTCAATGGTTAGCCCTATCCTTGGTTGGTTTTAAACAGTTACTTAAGAGGCTTTTCTTGTTTGGACTGACTATAAATCCTTTGTGAAATTATTATCAGTTTCCACCCCTCCAACACTTTATTGTTTCCATTCTGTCACTCTAATCTCAATAATCTTGTGATATAAATGACTTTCCCCTTGGATCACTCTTGATGTTGTTGCTCAATTAAAGCCCTATTATGACTCCATAGCCCAATGGAATAAAAACCAGCGTTATATCTATCTCTTTAGCCAAAGCTGTTCTATTTGCTTGCAACTTCTCACCTTTGAAACTTTTTTACATTTAGAACTTTCCCCTCAAGTAATATTCATGCTCAACCATCCAAAAAACAAACAAAACACTTGGCCTTCATAACTAGCCTAATACCATTACCCAAAACTTCAAAGACAAATCCATCTTTACACTTATTGGAGAGATCCCTCTCCGGATTCAGGAGGGTTAGATCCTAGAATCCCAAAGTGGTTGAAACGATGTTTCTCCCTGCGATCGGACTTTTCCAATTTTGCTGATTACGGGGAGCTAACAAAAGTTTTCAAGAATAAATCTAAAAGGACTCGGTCGTCAAGTTGTGCTTTGAATAAACTGCGACGTCATCTCCACTCATGGAGATGTTCTAAAATATGGGTAGAGGGGGATTATCTGAAATGATTCAGTAACTCCATTCCCGAATCATGGTGAATGGGTAACTGAAAGAATGTGAGGAACGCAGTAGCGAGGGCGCTAAAGGTTCTATGTGAATCAGGGGGTTGCTCTACGTACCATTTCACAGCCACTCCCATAAGAGTGCGTTGAAACAGCCTCAACCGAATAGTATCGTCAATGATGCTATTCGATGAGCACCACAAGTGAAAGGTCATTATATGATTTCCTGGGTCTTTTGCTTTTTTGCCTTCAAACTTTGGTATGTCTGAAGGGATATTTGTGGGCATGGGAGGCCAATTGGGGTCATGTGCAATGGGATCATTGGTGAGCTTGGTCAAATCCGGTAGATTTAACGCCGCTAAGAAGAGTGACTGGGATTTTTATGCCATGGCAACGTGTGAAGACATGAAGATCTAGTTAGAACGAGGGTTAGTCTGTGACATACCCTGTTGTGAATTCAGTTGGCTTCCCGTATGGGATGCACTCCTCTTCCCCCCAGGGGATGAGGGGGGAGTGGTGTGCGGTGTGGTGTTGGGAGACCGACTAGGGTTCCCAACTAAGGTTGCTCCAAGAAAGGAGGAACTAACCAATGTGGCAATGTTCCATATTTTATGCCTAAATGGAGAAAGACCTGGAACCCCTCCCGGTAATGGGGGGAGGTCCAAAAGACACCTGGACCGATGAGGTTCTGTTGGAACCGTTTTGAGTGTCGACCAAGCTAGGTTTTGGAAAAAAATTTTGATGGGATCGAATCTGTGATCACGACAAATTTATGGTCACAAAGTGAAAATGAAATGAATTTTCCTTTAACTTAATCTATGTGATCAATCAAGCAAAAAATGGTTTTGTTTTTTTGCGCGTGATACTCAAAATCCTAGAAGACTTAATACGTCCTCACACACTCAAAATTAACTGGGCCTTGAGAGGATTTCTTGCGAGTGCTGTCACAACGTCCCATAAGAGCTGGCGACGCCTCCAGTCAGCCGAAGAGAATCAACCAAGGTAAGAGTAGAGGGTCTGGCACTTGCCTGCACCGTCACCTATAGGGTAAAGGATGCCCTAGTTTTTTCCACTAAGAACCACCATCCCACGTGAGCGTTTGAGTCTTGGGCTTCTTGGTAGTCCTCTAATAGTACCGAGTATTAGCTGGGTCAGGTAGCCCCAACTGATATCGCACGCACTGCGCCTAAGCCTAACCCCCTTTGAATCGGGTCTCTGCCGTGCTCGGGTTTTCTTTTCTGTGGACTGATAGGTGGATTTTAAAGCTCCCTAAAAACACAACTTCTATGTTTCAATGTGAAGTGTGATCAAGGTGGCTTATTGGATGCCTACCCCCTTGATCCTAACTTAATCTATAAATTCTCTTGTGGCCCCCGTGGGGAGAATTTAGTGAGTTGGTTTAAGTTATTTTTAGGTGGCTTTCTTTTCTTAGTGGGTGAATGTGTGTGAGCGTATGGTGAACAATCTCATAATTTGAACATATGTATATCGGTGATCCTTTACAAAATTCCCCTAGTTAAACTATGTGACATTGTTCCTTGCTCAAATAGAAAACATTTGCGGATAATGGGCCGCTTCCAAAACCTCCTAGTTAGTCTATGTGAGTGACTAAAGGGAGATGGCGAATCACAAATGTAGATTTTTTATATGCTTGTCTAGGGTCACCAAATGGTGCAAAGACAGCAGAGATTACTTGCTCTAATTGGCGATTCAATCCTAGTCCCGCAATTTCCTAAATGCAAAAAATTGAATTTAAACTAAAAAATTTCTACACTAGCTTATGCATGTGTGGTCATAAGCCACTTACTTGGACTAGTTAAGCTAAGTGTGCATACCAGAATTTTCAAAAAACATAAATTTTTCGGAAAGAAATGGTTAATTTTCCCCCTACTTAAACTATGTGAACACTTTTTGCAAAAACCAACTTAAATGAAAACTAACTAAATTCTTACAAAAAAGCAGCAAAACATTAGTTCTCAGAAGCTGTGGGGTATCAACACAGGTGTTGGAAAATACAGTAGGGGCTGCCCAACACACTTACAACCAGAAAAAATGCAGAAAATAGGGAGAAAAAAAATCTCTCTGCAATTTGCATGCAAAAACCCTTGACAGGTGCGCCTTCTTGCACGCAGGTCACTCCTAAACGCGCGGAATGCGCCTCTGTGTGAAAAAACTGCGCGCAAAAGTCATGCAAGTAAAATATTACAAGTTGCCTTCTTCAATCTGTCACCTTAGTGAATCTATGGACTGCAAGATGGGTCAGAGGAATATCAGCTCCACTCCAGCATAGACAAAGGGTCTCCTGCAAAAGATGGAACAACCACATAAACTTGAAACACGTCAGTGGAGTCGCCAATCCTGTTGTGGTGGATTCGACATACGGGTGTACGAAATCACACGAGCTTAGAGAGTGTGGTCTACTCTCTAAAATATTGGTAACAGGAAGTATGTGGGGGGAGCTCAAAAGCATAAAACTTAAATGAAATAATATGCTGAAGTATGCTCTGGTTAAAAAACTAAAACTAAAAACACAAAAGAAGCTATATAGAGAGTTCCAAATAGTAATAATGCAAATGATGGCTCGATGGCCTCTTCTTATTAAGTATTCGGAATAAAAGAAAATCTTACCCACTTTCCAAAGGGCCCCTAGGCAATGGCTCTAGTTCCCGATGCAAGGATGTCTGTCTTTCAAGTTCTGCCTCTGATTCAGTCTAACTCTCTCTCTCTTTTGTGGTGGACTAAGATGTTGGGTGGCCAACTATCGAGTCCTCTCTAGCTCCAGCTCCAGGTCACACACAATGCAGGTGTTGCTTGGGCAACTTTGGCCAGCATAACCTTGTGATCACCATTTGTTCATCTCTTGGTGGGTTTATATAGGTGAGCTTCAAATTCTCCTTCCCCCCCTTGGTACATGATGGATGGTGACCCAAGGGAGAGGTGTGATTCCATTGTGTGCTAAAATATTCTTTTTTGTGCTCACATAATGTCTAAAGAGGTGTTGGTGGTTGTCCTTAGGCAGCTTTCACATGGGTAATTGTCCTTTTCTTGTTGTGGTCCCAAAAAGTGACTTTTTTCCATTTCCAAGAATGCGCGTTTATCGGGAAAAAGGGCGCGTAGAAGGCACTTTTCTCGAAGGAAAAAGCGTGCATTTGAGCATTTATGACTAGTTCAAATCTGATTTTCTAAAAACCTTAGAGATTTTAAATACTTCTTGATTCCATAACGTATTCATGTCCTGTAAATCCTTGGGCTCGACATTAATTGATGTCATCTTCTGTTGTACGAATTTCCAGTGTTAACAGCTATTATCGAAGCTCGAAAAAGAGATAAAAGTGCACTTCAAGTCCTTTTTAATTTTTATCAAAGCTCGAAAAATAAGGATAAAAGTATGCTTTATGGTCAAATAATTCTTGAAATAAATATGCACAACTAATCTACTCATTAGTTGCAAAACCTGTTCAGAACAACATCAAATGGATTAAAAATAGATGTTTCATGATTAAAAATGAATAAAAATATTGTGAAACCATCTCCAAAAATAGAATAAAAGAGATATCAATGCCTTAGAAATAAGCCACTTCGAGGGGGCAGCCTCCAATACATTACATGAATGAAAAATTCTTGGATGATACAAATTAAAAAACGTCCTTTCTATATATAGGAGTCCATGGGGCCACAATGTAATCCTAGTGGGCCACAATGTAATCCTAGCCAACCTAACAATAATAATTTAAGGGCACAATAATAACAATATGAGGGTTACAGGGGTACAATAATAACAATTAGGGGGTTACACTAACAATAATAAGGGACTATACTAGTAATATAGGGACCTAACATGCCCATCTCCTTCAAAAAGTGTTGTCCTCAACGCTTGAGTAGCTCTGGGTGCTTCTGTATAAAATTATCATCCTCCCATGTAGAATCTTCTGTGGGTAAGTTCTTCCACTTGATGAGATACTCTGAAATTGATCGATTTCATAGCTGTCAAGTTCTTATTTCCGTGACCACTTCAGGTTCCAATATGATTTTTCCTTCCTTATCATGTTTGAGAAATATTGTTTGAACTGGAATATTTTCACCTATAACCTTCTTTAAGCATGAAACATGGAAAATTGGATGCACTCGTGAAGAAGTAGGAAGCTCCAATTTGTATGCCATAGTACCAATCTTTTGCAACACCTTGTAAGGACCATAGTGCTTTGGCGATAATTTATTATCCTTCTTAGCTTGCTTGAGGGACATTTTTTTGTATGGTTGTAGACGTAAAAATACCCAGTCTCCTACATCAAAACTTCTCTCGCTGCGATGTTGATCTGTCTGTTGTTTCATTCGATTTTGTGCCAAATTCAAGTTATCCTTTAAGAGCTGGAGAACTTCTTTTTGATGCTTGATGTGATCTTCCACTGCTTGAGCCTTTTAATTTTCTCTTAAAGATTATGTGATGGACGGTGGATGATATCCATAAAGTGCCATAAATGGGGTCATTTTTGTTGCAGTATGAAAGGAAGTGTTACACCACCATTTAGCGAGAGGTAACCACTTGACCTATTGTGTTTGTTTATCATATACAAAACAATGAAGATATCCTTCCGAACATTTATTCACTATCTCATTTTTACCATCAGATTGAGGATGATAAGATGAGTTATGAGCTAATTGAGTACCCAAATAAGAAAATAACTTCATCCAAAAATTTCCAGTAAAAATGGGATCTCTGTCACTCACAATAACCTTTGGGTCTCCATGTAGCTTTTGAATTGTGTCCATAAATGTCGTAGTAACCGCCAAACTGACCCACTGCATAAATTATATACAAAGGTGTGCATACTTGGTAATTCTATCGACTACCACCATGATGACACTCTTTGCATTGGAATTAGGTAAATTTGTGATAAATCCATTGAAACCTCCTCCCAACGTTGACTTGGAATGGATAAAGGTTGTAGAAGACCTGAGGTCTTAATTGTCTCAACTTCATTTTGCTAGCAAACCAAACATTTCGCCACAAAATTTTGAATATCAGATTTAAGGCCATCCCAAAAAATTCTTTCTTCAGCCTGTGGTAAGTTTTTAAAAATCTAGAGTGTCCTCCTATGGGAGAAGTGTGTAATTCCAAAAGAATATTTTGTTTTATTTGGGAATTCTTACAAAGATATAAGTGATCTTTGTACCATAAGGAATCATTTTACCAACTAAATGTATCATATGTATGTTTGGGTTTCAAAATGTCACTCATTACCATACATTTTTCACCTATGCTTCCATTTTATCACCCATTATTCACCACCATGTCACTTCATTTTCCCTATTATTCACCATTAATGGGTCTAATTTATATTTTCCAAATATAATTTATTTTTAAGCATTTTTAAGAGAAATTCTTGATTAAATATTAGAAAATAATATATTTTACATTATATATGGAAAGTGGGTTGTTTTAGTGACATGTGTAGGTGCCAAGGAAACTTCCAAGACACCTTTATGTGGCCTTGAATGATCAAATTCGAATTTGAGAAGATAAACCTCATGGAGAAGATTATGATCTCAAATGGAGAAGATCAAGGACAAAAGGGGTTATGTGTCTAGATGGTTGAGAGATGTATGGAACTAAAGAGAGATTAGTGGATGATCATTATGAGTTTGTTACTCATCCTTATCAGAGCAAATAGGAGTACAATCTCCTCCATATGTAATCTTAGTTTTTGTAATCTTGAAGTTTTTCAATCTTAGAATTTTGGAGTATGTAATCTTAGAAGCTTATAGAGTTGTAACCTTAGAGTTGGTTTGTAATGGATATTTTCAAATAAAGGATTCATACTTCGATTTTGCCTCTACATCCGAGTCTCCATTGAAGGTGTGCTTGTGGAGTTATGGAGGGCCCCCATGGCCTCACTTGCATGCTTATTTGCTTAATTTAGGTATAATTTATTTATGTCTTTGTTTTATTTCAGTTTTTAAGCTTTATTAAATGATCTAATATTGGAAGGATCTTATTTGAAAGTTTTTTTGTAAGAGAACCATAAGATCTCATACAATTATTAGATTTAGGTTTGTTTCATTTCAGTTTTTAAGCTTTGTTAAATGATCTAATATTGGAAGGATCTTATTTGAAAGTGTTTTTGTAAGAGAACCATAAGATCTCATACAATTATTAGATTTAGGTTTGTTTCATTTCAGTGTTTAAGCTTTGTTAAATGTTCTAATATTGGAAGAGTCTTATTTGAAAGTGTTCTTGTAAGAGAACTGTAAGACCTCATACAATTATTAGATCTAGGTTTGATTAGTTATTGAAAGAGATCTTAATGAATATTTTCTTGTAAGGGGACTTTAAGATCTTGGACAAATTAGGAATCTTTCTAGATCTATATATTTTAGATAATCACTTCTAAGTTTACCTTCCCGAGTTGACATTAAATTAAACTCTAATTGACATCATCAATTGGAACCAAACAATGTACTAGGATCTTTCTACAACTTTTGAATGAGTGTCCACACTTCTTCGTCCTTCTTCCATTCATCTCTTGCTTCAGTTATCCAATCTAGTTGGATAATAGAAATGGCACAAAGCAATGATTCCACCTCTTCATTCTTTATTGAGAGTGCATCTGCAACAACATTTAGCTTCCATTTTTTGTATATTGTTTCAAAGTCATAACCCAACATCTTTGTGACCCAATTTTGCTGCTCTTCTAAAGATAGTGTTTGTTCTGAAAGTGTTTAAGACTATCATGATTAGTTTTTACCTTGAAGTGTCTTCCCATTAGGTAAGGTCGCCATTTATTTAGTGCATGTAGTATTTCTAACATTTCCTTCTCATAAATAGCTTTATGTAAATACTTTCCTTTGATCAATTTGTACTTTCAAAAGTAATGGGTCTTCCTTCTTGCATTAAACAACACCAATTCCATTTCTTGAGGCATCACATTCCACAATAAAGGTTTTTGTGAATTTTGGCGTAGCTAAGACCATTGCTAGGCACATTGCCTCTTTAAGATGTTGAAAGGCCTTAGTTGCTTCAAGAGTCCATGAAAATGCATCTTGCTTCAAGAGGCCTTAGTTGTTTTTATAGGTGTTGCTATTCTCCCATAATTTTTAACAAACATGCGATAATACCCTATTAACCTGAGAAATACTTGAACTGATTAATGGTTGTGGGGACTTTCCATTCCTTAATGGATTTAATTTTGTTAGGTCTACCTTAACACCCTCGTGAGAAACAATATGACCCATATATTCCACCTCTTGTACTCCAAAGAAATATTAGGATATTTTTGCATACAATTGCTTCTCCCCGCAATAGTTTGAGCACCCTTTCAACATGTTGAACATGATCCTTCCAAGACCCGTTGTAGATTAGTATATCATCAAAAAATACTAGCATAAATTTTCTAAGGAAGGGTTTGAAAATGGAATTCATCAACCCCTGAAATGTAGAAGGTGCATTGGTAAGGCCAAAAGGCATGACCAAAAAATCATAACGACCCTAATGAGTTTGAAATGTTGTTTTCGGAATATCTTCAGTCTTCATTCCAATTTGATGATATCCTGAACAAAGATCCAACTTGGTAAAATAAATTGCTCCATGTAATTCATCCAAAAATTAATCAATCATAGGAATGGGAAATTTATCTTTAGTGGTGAGCTTATTGAGCTCCCTATAATCCGGACACATGCGCCATGATCCTTTGTTCTTGTGTACCAATACTACAGGGGAAGAGAAAGAACTTTGACTAAGTTGAATTATACCCGCCTCTAACATTTCCGCAATCATACGTTCAATTTCGCTCTTTTGGACATAAGGATATTTATAAGGCCTGATGTTTGGAGGAACACTTCCTGGAATCAAATGAATAGCATGATCATGATCACGAATAGGTGGGAGTCCTTTGGGAGTTTCAAACACCTTGGAATGATTGTCCAAGACTTTTTGGAGATCTGCAGAAATAGATTATTTTGATGATAGAACTTCTAGTGAGAATAACTGTGCAATTACGCCTCGTTGTTCTTTATTTAGAAGCTTTCTCATGACATTAGATCTTATTATATTTTCCGACTTCCCTACAATACCCCTTAATTAAACTTCCTTACCTTCTGAAAAAATTTCAAGAAAAGTTCTTCAAAATTAAAAGCTATCGTCCCCAGAGATTGTAACCATTGTACTCCTAATACCACATCAGCACCTCCCATAGGAATCGAAAGCATTGGAATATTCAATGCATATTCCCCCATGGTTAGCTTGATATTATGGCATTTTCCAGAGCAATTTATAGTTCCTCCATTTGCAACCATCACTTGGCATTCTGGTGTTGGGTATAGGAAACAATTAAATTCCTTGGCTACCTTACAATGAATAAAATTACGGGTACTACCCGAATCAATCAACACTATTACCTTTTTCTTCTTGACATGTCCTTCTATCTTAAGAGTTTGAGGAGTGGTAATTCCTGCCAATGCATTACATGATATGGTCGGACTAATTTCTTCCTCTTCTAGGGTTCGTTCCTAGTGTATACCCTCTTCTTTTGAAAATTCTTGTTCATTTTCTTCTTCCTCTTCACAATCTATGTAAAATAATTTCTTCTCAACACACTTATGATCTTTAGTGTATTTGCTATCACAACTGTAGAAAAGCCCTTTTGCTCTTTTTTCTTCCAATTTTTGTGGTGTCAACCTTGTAGGTTGTGGAAATCTAGAAGTAGCAACACTTCCCTCTTTATAGAAGTAAGTGGTAGGCTTCCTTGTTGATGCAGGAGCATCAAGGCCAATTTTCATTTTTTAATATGTAATAAAGGGGGGTGTGACATTTTTATTATTTTATTAATTAATTTGTTATTTTTTAAATAAAATAGGAGATAAATTATAAAAGTGAGGATTTTGTAAATATTCTTTTATTAATTAAAATGATATGAGAGAAATAGAATTAGGAGCAAAATTAGGGAGTAGGAATTCTATGTATGGGACTTTGTTGAGTCCACACCTAAAATATATTTAAAATAGATTTAGCTGAGGATTAGGTGGAGAGATTTTTGGAGTGAATTAAATTCATTATTTATGTATAGATATGAGTGGTTTTTTTGAGGAAAATACACTTGAATAGTTGAAGAGAGAGTGAGAGTGTGAGTAGAGAGCAGGTTTCTACTTGCAAGCCTTCGGGCAACTGTAAAGGGCAAATGATTGGAAATCAAGCCAAGGAAGGAGATTTATGTAAGTTTTGTATGTATTTAATACATAATTTGATTTCTGAAGTTCATGCATTATTAAGTTAATGAAGAAATGATCGATATGCTTGAATCCACATCGACTTTGTGTGAAAACCGCTATGTATAATCATTGAATGTAAAAGGTGTTAAATATTTCCGTAAAGGGTTATATTTTAATGCATTTGAGTCTGCAGGTTGTGTGATTCATTGTATAAGACTCTGTTTCTCTTGAATTTCGTTTGATATTAACAGATCAGGGAAAATTCGATATTGTAAATTCATGTCAATTTTCATATTAAAAACCCAATCCATAATCATTGAATGGATGTGAATGCGCTAAGGTTTCAATGTCGTAACAGTCCATAAACATTGATATGTTTGATGATTTCATAGCAGTCCAGATGGAGGAACAGTATTTAAAAGTTCAATTTTTGTGTATAAATTCATCTTACAGCGAATTGACCATTTGCAATTGTATAGAAGAAACGCAAGCCAAATTATTCTTGGCCTGGAAAAAAGAATTACAATTTGGCAAAGTCGTGAATTGAAGCAATGGAAGAAGGCATAGAAATCTGTGGTTGTTTTTCATGAATTTTCTTGCAGTGTTCTGGAAATTAGATCACGTTCATAAGAGATTAAGGAATGCAGATTAATGAGGAAGTGGCAGTCCGATTAAATAAAGGTAAAGCGCAGAGTTTGTTTTAAAACTGTATCTATTTTGAATCGATTAACCAGTGAATCGATCGGTCGCAGAGGTACCATAGCGAAGTTTTTAGAGTTGACGTGGGAACTGAAGAAATGGAGCGCATTGAACTGAATATTAGAAGGAACAGCGTTGTAAAGAGGTCGCATGGCATAAAAATGGCACTGTACAATGTTTGCAGCAGAAACATTGATGAAATCTGGTTTTTAAATTCACATACTCTGTGTGGGAGTTTTACACAGTTTTATGAAGGCGGGTTTTAGAAACTGAATTGAACCAAGGACGCAATTTTTTTGTCAAAGACTCTATTTTGAAATCGATTAATTAATTGACCATGCTATTTTAAACGCAGGAAAGAAAGAATCTGGAATTGTGTAAGTTGATGTCGATCTGGTGGCAAATTACAATACCAAGAATCGATGAGGTTGAACAGAATAAGAGTGAAAACTCAGGTCCAAAAACAAAGGGCGGAGTTGTTTAAAACCCAACTCGATTGTCAAGTCAAATTCATTGAGTAAGTGAAGATCTCAAACTACTGAGCAATGGATCCTGCGCTCATTTGGTTGGAAGGTATGTAATTGAATAGCATATTTTTGTTTATGTTGACATTGGACTTTAATCAAAATCTGGATGTTTATGTAAATTTCCGTAGCCAACAGGCATGCATGATGCATTAATCCAGCTTGATAAGTTGAACGAGAAAAGGTGCATATATATATTTGATACCTTGGTTCGACTAAAACGAAGGATTGAAGACATGGAATTTTGTGCAGGCCAAATGTTATTTTGAATGATGATGATTTGCGTAGAGGTTGGGTTAATTAAAACAATTTCAAGTTTGAACTTTAAAGCATGGGCGCATTTGTTTTGTTGACTTTTGATTGTAAAATGAAATCCGACATTAAAATCCCTATGTAAATGGAAATGAGGAACTGAGGTATTGGGTATGGTTTATGGAAACATTCGAATGTTGATTGTTTAAGAATTGATATATGATTTTGCTGTGAAATGGTTTTATAACCATGAGTTGAATTTGCAAGTGCTGTGTAACCAACTCCAAAAATAGAAGAAATGAGATATCAACGCCTTAGAAATAAGCCACTTCGAGGGGGCAACCTCCAATACATTACATGAATGAACAATTCTTGGATGATACAATTTACAAAACCTCCTTTCTATATATAGGAGTCCATGGGGCCATAATGTAATCCTAGTGGGCCACAATGTAATCCTAGCCGACCTAACAATAATAATTTAAGGGCACAATAATAACAAAATGGGGGTTACAAGGGTACAATAATAACAATAAGGGGGTTACACTAAAAACAATAAGGGACTATACTAGTAATATAGGGACCTAACATGCCCCTCTCCTTCAAAAAAGTGTTGTCCTCAACGCTTGAGTAGCTCTGGGTGCTTCTGTATAAAATTCTCATCCTCCCATGTAGAATCTTCAGTGGGTAAGTTCTTCCACTTGATGAGATACTCCGAAATTGATCGATTCCGTAGTTGTCGAGTTCTTTTTTCCATGACTGCTTCAGGTTCCAATATGATTTTCCCTTCCCCATCAA
Source organism: Pinus albicaulis (assembly GCA_034641835.2). Taxonomy (NCBI): domain Eukaryota; kingdom Viridiplantae; phylum Streptophyta; class Pinopsida; order Pinales; family Pinaceae; genus Pinus; species Pinus albicaulis. The sequence goes on along the minus strand of CM076575.1, from coordinate 213,607,764 downwards.
GTTCTGGCAATACTGTTTGAACTGGAAGATTTTCACCTATAACCTTCTTAAAGCATGAAACATGGAAAACTGGATGTACTCGCGAAGAAGCAGGAAGCTCCAATTTGTATGCCATAGTACCAATCTTTTGCAACACCTTGTAAGGACCATAGTACTTTGGCGATAATTTATTATCCTTCTTTGCTTGCTTGAGGGACATTTGTTTGTATGGTTGTAGCCGTAAAAAACCCAATCTCCTACATCAAAACTTCTCTCACTACGATGTTGATCTGCCTGTTGTTTCATTCGATTTTGTGCCAAATTCAGGTTATCCTTTAAGAGTTGGAGAACTTCTTGCTGATGCTCGATGTGATCTTCCACTGCTTGAACCTTCTAATTTTCCCTTAAAGATGATGTGATGGATGGTGGATGATATCCATAAAGTGCCATAAATGGGGTCATTTTTGCTGCAGTATGGAAGGAAGTGTTATACCACCATTCACCGAGAGGTAACCACTTGACCCATTGTGTTTGTTTATCAGATACAAAACAACGAAGATATCCTTCCAAACATTTATTTACTATCTCAGTTTGACCATCAGATTGAGGATGATAAGATGAGCTATGAGCTAATTGAGTACCCAAACAAGAAAATAACTCCGTCCAAAAATTTCCTGTAAAAATGGGATCTCTTTCGCTCACAATAACCCTTGGGCTTCCATGTAGATTTTGAATTCTATCCACAAATGTAGTAGCAACTATACTTTCTTTAAATGGATGAGATAATGCACAAAAGTGTGCATACTTGGTAAGTCTATCAACTACCACCATGATGACATTCTTGCCTTCGGACTTCGGTAAACCTGTGATAAAATCCATTGAAATCTCCTCCCAACGTTGACTTGGAATGGATAAAGGTTGTAGAAGTCCCTGGGTCTTAATTGTTTCCACTTTATTCTGCTGGCAAACCAAACATTCCGCCACAAACTTTTGAATATCAGATTTAAGGCCATCCCAAAAAAAATCTTTCTTCACCCTGTGGTAAGTTTTTAAAAATCCTCAGTGTCCTCCTAAAGGAGAAGTGTGCAATTCCAGAAGAATCTTTTGTTTTAGTTGGGAATTATTACAAAGATATTAGTGATCTTTGTACCATAAGGAATCATTTTTCCAACTAAATGTATCAGATGTACTAGGATCTTGCTGCAACTTTTGAATGAGTGTCCACACATCTTTGTCCTTCTTCCATTCATCTCTTGCTTCAGTTATCCAATCTGGTTGGATAATAGAAATGGCACAAAGCAATGCTTCCACCTCTTCATTCTTTCTTGAGAGTGCATCCGCAACAACATTAAGCTTTCCTTTTTTGTAGATTATTTCAAAGTCATAACCCAACATCTTTGTGACCCATTTTTGCTGCTCTTCTGAAGATAGTCTTTGTTCCAAAAGTGTTTAAGACTATCATGATCAGTTTTTACCTTGAAGTGTCTTCCCATTAGGTAAGTTCGCCATTTCTTTAGTGCATGTAGTATTGCTAACATTTCCTTCTCATAAATAGGTTTTTTTAAATACTTTCCTTTGATTGGACGACTTTCAAAAGCAATGGGTCTTCCTTCCTGCATTAAAACTGCACCAATTCCATTTCCTGAGGCATCACATTCCACAATAAAGGTTTTTGTGAAGTCCGGCGTAGCTAAGACCGGTGCTAGGCACATTGCCTCTTTAAGATGTTCAAAGGCCTTAGTTGCTTCAGGAGTCCATGAAAATGCATCTTTCTTCAATAATGTTGTTAGAGGTGCCGCTATTCTCCCATAATTCTTAACAAACTTGCGATAATACCCTGTTAACCCGAGAAATCCTCGCAATTGCTTCATGGTCATGGGGACTTTCCATTCCTTAATGGCTTTAATTTTGTTAGGGTCTACTTTAACACCCTCGTGAGATATAATATGACCCAGATATTCCACCTCTTGTACTCCAAAGAAACATTTGGATGTTTTTGCATATAATTGTTTCTCCCGCAATAGTTTGAGCACCCTGTCAACATGTTCAACATGATCCTTCCAAGACCTGTTGTAGATTAATATATCATCAAAAAATACTAGCACAAATTTTCTTAGGAAGGGTTTGAAAATGGAATTCATCAACCCTTGAAATGTAGAAGGTGCATTGGTAAGGCCAAAAGGCATGACCAAAAATTCATAATGACCCTCATGAGTTCGAAATGCCGTTTTTGGAATATCTTCAGTCTTCATTCTAATTTGATGATATCCTGAATGAAGATCCAACTTGGTAAAATAAATTGCTCCATGCAATTCATCCAATAATTCATCAATCATAGGAATGGGAAATTTATCTTTAATGGTGAGCTTATTGAGCTCCCTATAATCCGGACACATTCGCCATGATCCATCCTTCTTGTGTACCAATACTACAGGAGCAGAGAAATAATTTTGACTAGGTTGAATTATACCCGCCTCTAACATTTCTGCAATCATACGTTCAATTTCGCTCTTTTGGAAGTAAGGATATCTATAAGGCCTGATGTTTGGAGGAACACTTCCTGAATCAAATGAATAGCATGATCATGATCACGAATAGGTGGGAGTCCTTTGGGAGTTTCAAACACCTTGGAATGATTGTCCAAGACTTGTTGGAGATCTGCAGAAATAGATGGTTTTGATGTCGGAACTTCTAGTGAGCATAATTGTGCAATTACGCCTCGTTGTTCTTTCTTTAGAAGCTTTGTCATGACATTAGAGCTTATTATCCTTCCTGGCTTCCCTTCAATACCCCGTAATTCGACTTCCTTTCCTTCTGAAAAAAAATTCAAGAAAAGTTCTTGAAAATTAAAAGCTACCGTCCCCAAAGTTTGTAACCATTGTACTCCTAGTACAACATCAGCACCTCCCATAGGAATGGAAAGCATTGGACTTGTCAACACATATTCCCCCATGGTTAGCTTGATATTATGGCATTTTCCAGAGCAATTTATAGTTCCTCCATTTGCAACCATCACTTGACATTCTGGTGCTAGGTATAGGAAACAATTTAATTCCTTGGCTACCTTACAATGAATAAAATTATGGGTGCTACCTGAATCAATCAACACTATTACCCTTTTCTTCTTGATCTGTCCTACTATCTTGAGAGTTTTAGGAGTGGTAATTCCGGCCAGTGCATTACATGATATGGTTGGATTCATTTCTTCCTCTTCTATGGCTGGTTCCTGGTGTATATCCTCTTCTTTTTCATTTTCTTCTTCTTCTTCACAATCTATGTAAAATAATTTCTTTTCAACACACTTATGACCTTTAGTGTATTTGCTATCACAACTGTAGCAAAGCCCTTTTGCTCTTTTTTCTTCCAATTGTTGTGGTGTCAACCTTGTAGGTTGTGGAAATCTAGGCGTAGCAACACTTCCTTCTTTATAGAAGTGAGTGGTAGGCTTCCTCGTCGCCATAATTTTACATTCAATTTTTCTTGCCAACCTGAATGCCTTCTCCAATGAATCAGGTTCCAAAACACGAACTTCATGTTTGATGTTATCCTTTAGAGTACCTAAGAAGAGATCAATCCTGTGTTCCTCTGGAATATTAGTTACCCTTATATTCAATTTTTGGAAGTCCTCAATGTGCCGCCCCACTAAACCTTTTTGTTCGAGGTTTATCAATTGGCTAAAGAAGGTGTTGCTCTTTGTATCCTCATAATGTGCTATCATTTCCTCCGTAAAAATTGACCAAGTGACAATTTTTTTACGGGAGCAAAGCCGTTGATACCATACAAATGTATTTTGTTCTAAATGTAAAGTTGCAATGCGTACCTTTTGTGTGTTTTGCACGTTATGGAGATCAAAATATTGCTCCATCCGTAGTATCCATGTTACAGGATCCTTTCCATAAAACTTCCTCATATCCATCTTTGGAATATGGTGGTTCTTCCCGCCAACATTAGAGTTTATGAAATCACAATTAACATTTATTTTGTTCTCATCATGAGGTTCTTCTACTATCTTTTCACCATTAGGAAACCTTTCTTGTATAAACTTTGTCAAACCTTCCATGTCCGCTTTTAGAAAATTCTTCATGTTTTCCATTTTCTCATCGATCTTAGCTTCCATGTCATCAATCTTAGCTTCCATGCCCACTTCCATTCCATCCATCTTAGCTTCCAAACCAATCATCTTAGCTTCCACGCCTTTCTTCAAACCATCCATCTTAGTTTCCATGCCTTTCTTCAAAACTTCCATTTCATTTTTTGTTGTTCTTTGCGAGAGCTAAATTTGCTCTTGTAATTTTGATATGTCATGTTGCCATTCTTCATCTTCATGAGTCATAGTAGAGCCTTCTAAAGGCTTAATGGGTGTTGAATTCTTTTTAGGGGCCATTTTAGAATCCAATACTGATATCTATTCTACAATATGCCCTTGGGATCAATTTAACTTGATTATTCAAACAAGACTTGTGCAATTTTGAAAAAAATACACACCTTTTTCTTGCTTTGAGGAGCTCGATAATGAAATTGTATTATCTCTGTGATTGTAGATCTTCAATATCTGAAATTTAGCACTGTAGTAGCCCTCTGAATTTTCTTTTGAATGCCACAGGTATGACCTGATTTGGATTCTCCAAGACAAAGTTGTGTCCAATCTCCCACAATGACCTAATTATGGACTGGTTCAGTAGAGCGAAATTGTATGACTTGCCACGTGTCACTGTTTCATCCTTTGTCTCTGAAATTGATAGAAAATAAACTAAAGTCTGTGTACTTGCGACCACTTTTTACGGCACTCCAATCTGATGCCCAAAGAGAGAGTTATTGAACTTTTCCCACGATCACCTCTTTGAGATGCAATTCATAAGCCTGAAAAAGCACTACCTTCCACAGATCATATCTCCAAAAATATTGCGAACCAAGCTCTGAAATTTTTTCACAAACTTCCTCAAGATTTCAGCTTCGCACCCTATGAATTTTAGATTCTGAACCTTCGTAGAAAAAACTTTATAGCGAAAATTCCACGATGACCTGCTTAGGAGCTTGAAAAAAGACCTAACTTCCACAGATGATATTTCCGAAAATATTGCTAACCAAGCTCTGAAATTTTTAGAAAAGCTTCCTCAGGATTTCGGTTTCGCACCCTAAAAATTTCAGCTTCTGAAACTTCGTAGAAAAAAAGTTATAGCGAAAATGCCACAATGACCTATTTCGAGCAGCGAAACCCTAGAATCCAAAGCTCTGATACCAAATTGTGTAACCAACTCCAAAAATAGAAGAAATGAGATATCAACGCCTTAGAAATAAGCCACTTCGAGGGGGAAACCTCCAATACATTACATGAATGAAAAATTCTTGGATGATACAATTTACAAAACCTCCTTTCTATATATAGGAGTCCATGGGGCCATAATGTAATCCTAGTGGGCCACAATGTAATCCTAGCCGACCTAACAATAATAATTTAGGGGCACAATAATAACAAAATGGGGGTTACAAGGGTACAATAATAACAATAAGGGGGTTACACTAACAACAATAAGGGACTATACTAGTAATATAGGGACCTAACAGCAAGAAAGTGGACTTTCTTGACACGAAGCAAGAATTGTCATTTTTAAATGCATCTGAAGTGTGATCCTGGGTATTGCAGGGTTGGCCCTGCATCATTTTGGTATCAGAGCAGGAATTCTCTGTTGAAGTTGAAGATGTTTGTTTTTTCTGAATGAGTTCAGGAATGTTTATTGAGAACTGAAGGTGTTTTATTTGAATGTGTGATGAAAACTGAAAGGAAGATCAGATTCTAAATCTGATATGCAAGCTACACAATTGCAGTGAACATGATTGCAGAATTGAATGGAGGACAAGATCATGCAGGATCTTAAAGGTGAGATGATTTTCTGATTTGAAATTTGTGATTAAAGTTTATGGTTGCAGACAAGATGATGGCAGTGAACCTGACATTCAGCTAAAGGCTGGATAGGGAGGACAATTGCACTGTCTTGAAGAAGAAGGTGAGTTGAAGAGATAGCCTAGAGAGAGCATAGAAAATGCTCAAGAGGTTCCAGAGGCAGTGAACCAGTATTTACCAAAAGACCAGGTCCAGTGAAGTGGATTGGTGAGGTAAGGGGCAGCAGGAGAGCTTGTTGTTACAGAGGCTAGTGCAACTCATGGTGAGTGAGGAACTCATGGAGAAGGTGATCATGGAGGATCAGAGAAGAGATTCAGAGGAATTCCATAGAGGTAAGATGACTGATAAAGTCAGAGAAAGATAAATTGCAGTAATGAAGGTACAATTGCAAGTACTAGAAGAATGGCTGCAAGAGCAGGAAAACTAGAAAGGAGGATGGATCTTTCCACTGAAGGGAAAGAGAGTGATTTGGAAACCATTGCAGATGAAGTTGAGGCAAAGTGTGATTGCCTTATTGAAGAAGGAACTTAGAGTTCTTGAGCCAAAGATGTAATTTGAAGATTCCACACGCAGACCTGTTCAAAAGGAAGTGCTGGAGGAAGCAGTCGAGACTGAAAATTCTTGCGGTTTTAAAACTAATGAGTTGTGTATGTTTGCAGGTACAACACAGGGAGATGAGCAAGCTTTAGAGTTTGTTCAAGAAGAGTTGAATCTGAAGGTTGTTCAGATCGATGTTGAGATAGCAAGATCTCAGGAGGGAATGAAGACAAAGGAGTCTAATCAGAGTATTGGTGCAGAGAGATAAGGACCAGCTGATGATTGGTCGAAAGTCGGTGAAGGTATGGAAATTTGTGCGAAGTTTCCAATTTCTACTCCTAATAAAATTTTTGAATTGTACAGGAAACTAGATCTTCAAAGAAGAGAATTGGAGAGACAGAGGACTTACACACAGGATAATTTGCTGAAGAAGCAAGGTAAGGAAGTTTTCATGAATGACAGTTATGAAGCAAAGGATGGAAAGAAAGAGAGACTAGTTGACAGTCTCATGGTGAATGAAAATCAGCATACTGATGTGCTGACAAAGAAGTTGGAAAGGAACTTAGAGCAGCATACTGAAGTGTTTCCAGAGGAAGCTGAGGAGAAATTCAGTGAAGATTTTCTGAGTCCTGAAGAAGACTTGGAGATAAAGAGAGAAAACTTGGTGACTGAATCAACAAGTGAGACCATTGGGTCTTGTGATTTTGAAGTTGACAATTTGATTGTGGTTACAGGTGATGCAGAAGACAGTCCATCACTTGGAATTATCTTGGAAGAAGAAGAACTGTTGCAGAAAGAAGATGAGACAATCATGTCTCATATGCAGAGGCTTGTTACCATGGGTGACAAGAAAGAGTTGGCTTGTCTGTATAGCCAAGAGAAGACTGTGGGGAAAAATTTTGGAACTGATACAGTGATAGAGGATGAGGCTACATTGTTTGAAGAACTTGATTTGATTGCGAAAATCAATCAAGATGATGATGGAAAATTACTGAAGATTGTCAAAGGGGAAGACGAAGATTATGTTGAAACTAGTTTGCAGCATGTTGATGAAATGCTTGAGGAGAAAGGGCGGAAATGTTTGCTGGAGACATTTGAACTAGAGGAAGAAGTTTCAGGTAAAATTGCAATTGATGAGCCAAATAATTTTGCAGAGAGACAGGAAGTTTGGAAGGCAGCAACGTCTATGGTGGCAGCTGAGACAACATTAGCGGCAGCAACAGGAAGTGAAAGCAGCAGCAGTAGACAAAGAAATTTCCAGACAGAGGAAAGGCTGGACATAGAGATTGAAAGAATCAAAAGACTAATGATGAAGGTGTCTCAGAGACAGCAGACAACAGCAAGAAAGCAGAAGAATTTAAGTAAGAGAAAGACAGCAAAAGATTGTGAGAGCACAGCCAGTGGGGCAATGTAGCATAAAGTGTGGAGACCTGGAGAAGAACAACAGATAGAAGCAGCGACAAGTGGAAAGTTACAGCACAAGATATGGGATCCAGGCATACACAGATCCGAACACATGATCAGGCGATCATGTTTAATTTCAACCTTGAGAGTCTGATGCAGGAGCATCAAGGCCAATTTTCATTTTTTAATATGTAATAAAGGGGGGTGTGACATTTTTATTATTTTATTAATTAATTTGTTATTTTTTAAATAAAATAGGAGATAAATTATAAAAGTGAGGATTTTGTAAATATTATTTTATTAATTAAAAGGATATGAGAGAAATAGAATTAGGAGAAAAATTAGGGAGTAGGAATTCTATGTATGGGACTTTGTTGAGTCCACACCTAAAATATATTTAAAATAGATTTAGTTGAGGATTAGGTGGAGATATTTTTGGAGTGAATTAAATTCATTATTTATGTATAAATATGAGTGGTTTTTGTGAGGAAAATACACTTGAATAGTTGAAGAGAGAGTGAGAGTGTGAGTAGAGAGCAGGTTTCTACTTGCAAGCCTTCGGGCAACTGTAAAGGGCCAATGATTGGAAATCAGGCCAAGGAAGAAGATTTATGTAAGTTTTGTATGTATTTAATACATAATTTGATTTCTGAAGTTCATGCATTATTAATTTAATGAAGAAATTATCGATATGCTTGAATCCACATCGACTTTGTGTGAAAACCGCTATGTATAATCATTGAATGTAAAAGGCGTTAAATCTCTACGTAAAGGGTTATATTTTAATGCATTTGAGTCTGCAGGTTGTGTGAATCATTGTATAAGACTCTGGTTCTCTTGAATTTCATTTGCTATTAACAGACCAGGGAAAATTCGATATTGTAAATTCATGTCAATTTTCATATTAAAAACCCAATCCATAATCATTGAATGGATGTGAATGCGCTAAGGTTTCAATGTCGTAACAGTCCATAAACATTGATCTGTTTGATGAGTTCATAGCAGTCCAGATGGAGGAACAGTATTTAAAGGTCCAATTTTTGTGTATAAATTCATCTTACAGCGAATTGACCATTTGCAATTGTATAGAAGAAACGCAAGCCAAATTATTCTTGGCCTAGCAAAAAGAATTACAATCTGGAAAAGTCATGAATTGAAGCAATGGAAGAAGGCATAGAAATATGTGTTTGTTTTTCATGAATTTTCTTGCAGCGTTCTGGAAATTATATCACGTTCATAAGCGATTAAAAAATGTGGATTAATGAGGAAGTGGCGGTCCGATTAAATAAAGGTAAAGCACAGAGTTTGTTTTAAAACTGTATCTATTTTGAATCGATTAACCAGTGAATCGATCGGTAGCAGAGGTACCATAGCGAAGTTTTTAGAGTTGACATGGGAACTAAAGAAATGGAGCGCATTGAACTTAATATTAGAAGGAACAGCGTTGTAAAGAGGTCGCATGGAATAAAAATGGCACTGTACAATGTTTGCAGCAGAAACATTGATGAAATCCGGTTTTTAAATTCACGTACTCTGTGTGGGAGTTTTACACAATTTTATGAAGGCGGGTTTTAGAAACTGAATTGAACCAAGGACGCAGATTTTTTGTCAAAGACTCTATTTTGAAATCGATTAATTAATTGACCATGCTATTTTAAATGCAGGAAAGAAAGAATCTGGAATTGTGTAAGTTGATGCCGATCTGGTGGCAAATTACAATACCAAGAATCGATGAGGTTGAACAGAATAAGAGTGAAAACTCAGGTCCAAAAACAAAGGGTGGAGTTGTTTAAAACCCAACTAGATTGTCAAGTCAAAGGCATTGAGTAAGTGAAGATCTCAAACTACTGAGCAATGGATCCTGCGCTCATTTGGTTGGAAGGTATGTAATTGAATAGCAGATTGTTGTTTATGTTGACATTGGACTTTAATCAAAATCTGGATGTTTATGTAAATTTTCGTAGCCAACAGGCATGCATGATGCATTAATCCAGCTTGATAAGCTGAACGGGAAAAGGTGCATATATATATTTGATACCTTGGTTCGACTAAAACGAAGGATCGAAGACATGGAATTTTGTGCAGGCCAAATGTTATTTTGAATGATGATGATTTGCGTAGAGGTTGGGTTAATTAAAACAATGTCAAGTTTGAACTTTAAAGCATGGGCGCATTTGTTTTGTTGAATTTTGATTGTAAAATTAAATCTGACATTAAAAGCCCTATGTAAATGGAAATGAGGAATTGAGGTATTGGGTATGGTTTATGGAAACATTCGAATGTTGATTGTTTAAGAATTGATATATGATTTTGCAGTGAAATGGTTTTATAACCATGAGTTGAATTTGCAAGAAAGTGGACTTTCTTGACACGAAGCAAGAATTGTCGTTTTTAAATGCATCTGAAGTGTGATCCTGGTTATTGCAGGGTTGGCCCTGCATCACTTGTTGCCATAATTTTACATTCAATTTTTCTTGCCAACCTAAATTCCTTCTCCAATGAATCAGGTTCCAAAACACGAACTTCATGTTGGATGTTATCCTTTAAAGTACCTATGAAAAGATCAATCATGTGTTCCTCTGAAATATCAGTTACCCTTATATTCAATTTTTGGAAGTCCTCAATGTGCTCCCCCACTGAACACTTTTGTTTGAGATTTATCAATTGGCTAAAGAAGGTGTTGCTCTTTTTATCCTCATAATGTGCTATCATTTCCTCCGTAAAAATTGACCAAGTGATAATATTTTTACGGGAGCAAAGCCATCAATACCATACAAATGTATTTTGTTCTAAATGTAAAGTTGTGATGTGTACCTTTTGTGTGTTTTTCACATTGTAAGATCAAAATATTGCTCCATTTGTAGTATCTATGTTATAGGATCCTTTCCATAAAATTTCCTCATATCCATTTTTGGAATATGGTGGTTCTTCCTTCCAACATTGGAGTTTATGAAATCATGATTAACATTTATTTTTTTCTAATCATGAGTTTCATCTACTATAATTTCACCATTAGGAAACATTTCTTGTATCAACTTTGTCAAACCTTCCATGTCTATTTTTAGATCCTTCTTCATGTTTTCCATTTTTTCATCGATCTTAGCTTCCATGTCATCAATCTTAGATTCCATGCCAGCTTCCATGCCATCCATCTTAGCTTCCATGCCATCCATGCCATTCTTCAAAACTTCCATCTTAGATTCCATGCCTTTCTTCAAACCATCCATCTTAGTTTCAACGCCTTTTTTCAAAACTTCCATGACATTTTTTGTTGCTCTTTGTGAGAGCGAAATTTGTTGCACTTGCTCTTGTAATTTTGATATGTCATGTTGCCATTCTTCTTCTTCATGAGTCAAAGTAGAGCCTTCTAAAGGCTTAATGGGTGTTGAATTCTTTTTATGGGCCATTTTAGAATCCAATATTGATATCTATTCTACAATATGCCCTTGGAATCAATTCAACTTGATTCTTAAAACAAGACTTACGAAATTCAGAAAAAAAATACACACCTTTTACTTACTTTTGAGGAGCTCAATATTGAAATTGAATTATCTCTATAATTGTGGATCCTCAATATCTGAAATCTGGCCCTCTAGTAGCCCTCTGAAGCTTCTTTCAAATGCCACAGGTCTGATCTGATTTGGATTCTTCAAGACAAATTTATGTCCAATCCCCCACAATAACCCAATTATGGACTGGTTCAGTAGAGTGAACTTGTACGACTTTCCATGTGAGAGTACCTCAAAAACAAAATTGATAAACGAGAAAACTACGATGTGTGCCCAGGTGCCTGACATTCCAATCTGATGCTCAGAGAGAGAGCTATGAAGATGTTCCCACGATCACCTCTTTGAGATGAAATTCAGAAGCCTCAAAAAGCCCTAACTTCCACAGATCATATCTCTGAAAATATTACAAACCAATATCTAAAATTTTGCGATGATATTCCTCTAGATTTTCTCTTCGCACTCTAAAAATTTCAGCTTCTGAACCTTCGTAGAAAAAAATTTATTACGAAAATACCACGATGACCTGTTTAGGTTAAATTCAGAAGCCTACAAAACAACCTAACTTCCATAGATCATATCTCCAAAAATTTCGTGAACCAAGCTCTGAAATTTTACGACAATGTTCTGCAGGATTTCAGCTTCGTACTCTAAAAATTTCAGCTTCTGAACCTTCGTAGAAAACAAGTTATAACGAAAATGCCACGATGACCTATTTGGAGCAGCGAAACCCTAGAATCCAAAGCTCTGATACCAAATGTTGGGAAACCAGCTTCAAAAATAGAAGAAAAGAGATATCAACACCTTATAAATAAGCCACCTCAAGGGGAAACCTCCAATACATTACATGAATGAACAATTCTTGGATGATACAAATTACAAAACCTCCTTTCTATATATAGGAGTCCATGGGGCCACAATGTAATCCTAACCGACCTAACAATAATAATTTAAGGGTACAATAATAACAATATGGGGGTTACAGGGGTACAATAATAACAATAAGGGGGTTACACTAACACTGATAAGGGACTATACTAGTAATATAGGGACCTAAAAAAAACCATAGTCACATCAATAAATATGATTTTCAAATAATCAAATGACTCATTAAAATAGTTTTACTATTCATTTTTACCATTTGAAAGTTACCATTTGAATTTTGGAGCTCTGAACCTGTTTTCCCCCCCAAACTTCAACTGTTGATTGCATGAAATTGGTAAGAATGTTTTGAATGCCCCTTGCAAGAGCACATATCGAATGCCCCCTGCAAGAGAAGATGCCCCCCCAAGCTTCATTTCATTCACCTAAGTAGATTACTGGTTACTAATAGCTAGATGGAATGAAGGTTCATTATAGGGTAGGATTTATTTCATTTTTTAACAAGCTTGCACAGGAAAAGAACTATGCTCATGGCACATTTTCTTTTTTAACGAGGTTGACATAGTAAAAGAACCATCGTCATGGTAACCTGTTTCATTTATCGAGGTTGACACAGGAAAAGAACTATCCTCAATACCTATTTCATTTTTTAACGAGGTTGACACAGTAAAATAACTTTCCTCATCACCTGGTTCATTTTTTAATGAGGTTGACAGAGTAAAAGAACCATCCTCGTGTTGCAGTCAGACCAGTGAGTGTGTGTTGGAAAATACATAGTCTAATGGAGTCATCATTTAAGGAGTTTTATGAGCACCACAAATGATAAGTTATAACATGCGTTGATGGGTCTTCTCCAGGGTTTTCATTGAATTTTGGAATTTCAGAGGGTAATTTCTGTGAAATCACCAGCCACCAAGGAGAATAACTGATGGGACCAGCTTTATATTACATTGAAGATGTGAATAAAGGATCAAGCCATTCAGTACTTATAAGGGAGGAACTAGATAGGATTCCAGATGATGACATGGGTAAAGTCAATAGACAAAACATCGAAGATGAAGCAATAGAAGTTGTTGTCGCAGCTAAAATAGATGGTTCAATCTGGATTGTTGTCTCAACCATGGTAAAATGACCCAGCGTATACCCTATTAGATCTACGGGAACTCAAAGTGAAACAGGATCAGCAAAAGCAAAGTAAGGTGATTGAGGAAAAGACTTGTACATGTAAAGCTCCTGCCCAAAATGTGTTGAAGTTAAATATGTTTCTTCTTGTGGTATTTCTTTAATCGAAATTTAACCAGGTGGAAGGATTTCACTGTCAGGCCCAAAGTATGTTTCAGGAGGTTGACTATGCGATATGGGAGACTTAATGGCTATAATAGATTGTGGGGCAACCGATACAAAAACAACTTCTGGTCGCTCGACTTCAGGATGCAGATGTTCTAGAAAAAAGATACAGGATCTGGATCAACTTCCAGTTGAAAAATGTCGGGTTCGGGAGGTATTGTCTCACTGATTGGATGGATCGTGACCACGAGTAGCTGTAAGGACTCCATCTCGGCAATAGTAGATGAACCAGGATTTGTAGAAACAAATTGTACTGACTCTGATATATGTGAGGATGATGTTGCACCAAAGGTACTGATAGTACTAGTTTTGGTAGAGTGATGTCGCCTTCGCCGACCAGAAGTGGCTTCTGGTGGTAAAGGTGGTTTCAATGCTATTCTATGTGAACGACAGGGAAAGGGATATTCTTCTTCCATGATGACTGGTTTATTTTATGACCACAACAAATAAACAAAATAAAAGGGTAATTCTAGGCAAAAGGTTTACCAAGAAACTGTGAACTGTAGAATACCTCCTGACGAACCAAGAAGTACGGCCTAGGCAATCTCCCTGAATGATGTGTTCGGTGTATCACAATTTACAAGGCAGTCAACTCGGTTCACTACGGATGGATAGCAACCTAAATTTGTCCCCCCATGTTAAAAAAAATACTGAGAGGGGGGGTGAATCAGTATTTAGGGCTGAAAATTTTTTACTTTTTCTTTCTCTTAAAACCTTATGCTATTTTACAGAATCCAACGTGTATGTCCAGAGATCTTATTATGTCTTTACTTAGATCATTGCATCATTCATTCATCAGATGTTTAGTAAGTAGTAAGTATGAACAGAAATAACAGAACAAACCATTAAACATAAGCCACACATATGAACACCATTATTTAAGGTGGAAACCCAATTTGGGAGAAAACCACTGTTGTTGTTATCTCAGTCTTCAATATTTATTATAAAGAAAACTTCTTACAATTTATGTTGGCGCGGACTTATACCAGCAAGCAGGCACCTACCTGCAGACAAGCTACAACCTTCTCTCATTTACCTGCTACCACTGGAAGGGAGCTACAACCCCCTCACTAAAGGCTTTGACCCTCAGCACCACTGCGGACCACGTTCCATCAATTTTCATACTTGATCCACCAGTTTCCACACACCATACCTTGCAGGCCACCAGATTTATTCATTTTCTTCAGTACACTCGCACCAGTTCTTCATGATTTCGTCAGTCGATCAAACCACAGATTCATCATCGTCAGATCATTATATCCATGGGTGCATCGTAGATTCATATTTATCAATTAAGAACAGAGTTCGTCCATGCAGATAAACCTTAGAGAAATTTATTCATTCGCCACCCTTACATATGCACCCTTCGTACATCATCTTCTTCGCCTTATATAATTTTAACCTTTATCAATACCATGAGTAAAAACCATTCAACCTCTAATGGTATTCCTTTGACAGTATTTCCTTTAGTTTACCCCACGTGCCTCTTTGATTTCTTTTTAATTTATTTATCAATTTGAAGAAATTGACAAATAAATATATTTACAACTTTGAACTGAACTTTAGGATTAAAGTTACAACCCTTCTTACTTTAGAGAAATATCCAACGCTTTCAAACAATTAACCTTATGATAACCCTTTGACCCCGGGCCCACATATATAGTCAATAGCCAATCAAATAAGTGCATGGTACCATAAGTAAACTTTGCGCAAGTCCAGCGTCTGATCACTGTTAGATAGCAAGCTTCCAGATCAACGGCATACATGCATATCGCTCGACCTCCGATGCCGAACGTTAACGTGCGATGGCCCGTCGTACTTTGGTTAATCTTCGTGCATCCTCATATGACCATTGTCCGATGGCTTCCCTCCAGATCAACGGCGCACAACAATATCGATGGGCATCCTGGGTCGAACTATAACGTGCGATGGCGCACAGTGACAAGTGGTTTTCCGTGGGTCCTCCTTGCCACGTGTCGAATGATTTATGGAATCGCTCCCAACTCCTCAAATACCGCTCACTCCGCAAAGGTGGTGCGATTAAAACCATAAACTGCCTTCACTGTTTACTCGGTCACGGTTCCGCTCTTCCACGGAGGGTTCCGTCGCACTTCGTTCTACTTCTTTCCTTCCAGGTTTCGTTCATGATTCCAAAGGGTTAGTCTAGGTTTGCGCTATCCTTCTTACTTAGTTAACTCTGGTCTATCTTCGGTAGGATTTCCAATAAACAATGAACAAATGTAGTTCTCTTCCGACGGGATTTTCACTACCATTAGGAAAGAGTTAGTTATACGCAGGCTTCCTCTATGAGGGGAAAGAACCAATGGACGGGATTTCCTTACAAACATCAACTCGATAAAATTCAATGTCATTCTGTCTTCAATTCTACTATAATATATCAACCTTCCATTGCATGTTCGGAGTTCTATCCTGTCACAGTTCTGCTTCTAACTGTACATTCAATTTTTTGATTCTGCAAGCAAAACCATCATATCTCCGCAACCATTAATTCCTTCAATGGATTTATTACTTATCATGGATTCCATCAGGGTGAATTACCATTTACTAGAACATTCACTTATTATGTTCTATTCGATGGCCTTTTTCTCCTACTCTGTCTCTGGACAATTCTACTTCAATTATGCACTCTTCTTCTGCTGCTACTTTGCTTTTCCTCTTTTCATGGTTACTGTTTCAGATGCTCCTTCTTTGCCAATTCTTTTGCCACTTCCTTTGCCATCAATGAAAATATTTCCAACACCCCAATTATACCCAAAGGTATGTGGAATCCCAAGTCCATATTAGCACTGTCTAATGTGAAACCGCACAGTGAGAGCACCCCTTTATACTTTTTGTACTATAACACCGTCTGATATACCCGAAGGTATGTGGACGAGCTACGATATACTTACGTACGTGGAGTGAGGTATCACACTCAGAATGTACCACAGACAATTAACAACAGCTACTATGTTTAACGACGTTGGAACACGTTTCTATCCTAGACCTTCTAAATGTTATCGTTAAGGTTCCAATTCTTTTAGCGCTAAATTGATGTAAATTTTAAGTTGATCTTGTTTATCAATTTTCCTTTCAAGTTTCACCAAGATGATGTGATGGAAATTCCTAAAATGAAAACTAAAATCATAAGCAAACTTTTCAATTTTAGGTTTTTCAATAAAAATCTTAGCTCCAAAGGGAAAGAGAAATCAATTTTGAGAGAAAACAACAAAGAGCACAAACTAATATGCAGCTTTCCTAAATTTTTCCTATGCAAAACAAACAATTCATTATTTGCAAATGGAGGCTTTTCTTTTCAATCCCCTTAATTTGAATGCAAAAAGGAAACTATATGCATCAAATCAACAAAAAACAAATGCTTTCTTCTTTGAGAAACGATGAATTTAACAGCAATTTCTCTTTTAGGAAAAATGAAGAATGGAACTACAATTTTTCCTATAGGAAACGAAGAATTTAACGACAATTTCCTTTACGAAAAATAATGGATCTAATGCAGAAATAAAATAATTTGAATTTGATTTGTCAATGATAAAGAAAAACACTTAAAGAGACATTGAACAAACTTACTTTTCAAAGGAGGAATAACTAAGAAAATTCACTGGTCTCTAAGAGATATCAGACAATTGAAAACACAGCAAACAAAAGGTTGAGTATGATGGAAATGAAAAATTCAAAGGGAATTTGGTTGGCTAAGGGCACAATGCAGTCTCTAAAGGGAGACAGTGTGTTGCAAAGAACCCCTAAGTGGGATAGAGTGCTATGCAAAACACTGTGTCTTGACCAACGGTGCGTTGGGCGCAGTAGAGATTCAAAATTCAAGCTACTGAACACACTTCTAATGAAATTATTTGATTCAAAAGTCTAATAATTGAAGGTAGATGCTACTGGGTGGATAAGCAGAGGAAAAAACAACAAGGATGAATGGAAACTCCCCAACAGAGTCGCCAATTTGTTATGCAGAATTATGAATGACGAATAAAACACATTCCCTAAATGTGGTGCTATGCATTTAGAAAAACAGATCAAAGACTTTGCAGACACTTTCTTTAAGAGTAAATAGACACACAAAAATATAGAAGAACCTACTTGTGATCCAAGCACTTCCTATTCTCCTTCTGTCGCTCTTGTTGTAGCTTCCAATCCAACTTAGATCGCCAGACTAGTTCCTACAAATATAAACACTAAACAACAAAGAGATTGCAATATACAGATGCCTATTTATCTTAATCGGTTAAATCGATTAAACATGAAACATATATATCAGTTAAGAATCCATTACATGAGAAATAGAACCATAAGCAGATACATATATAGGAAAATGAACAACAATATTTATTAATGAGTAGAAGGGGGAGGTTACAACCAATGATCAATTTGATGTCACCAACTCCAGCATCATCCCAACCTCATCACAATCAACATCTCACCAGTAGCATATCACTCCTATCACTCTCTCAATTTAGAATCCAATTGCATTTCTTTACAAAATTTCTTCTTTTCCTAGCACTAGGATTTGTGCACAATTTATAGGGAAACTGAAGTTAGTTTCTCAATCAATGACTTTCTAATAATAGTCAAGAAATTTTACCAAGCTCAAAGGTGTTATATGGACACATGGATTCAAATTTTGACACATATGGACTCTTCTAGAAGGAACTGGCCATGTGGATATTCCGGAACAATGACAATTTCGCTCCCATTTTACCAACGCACTCTTGAATGTCTGGAAGTGATTTGCAGAGCACCCTTGAATGGAGGAATCTTCATATGCAAAGCAGTTAGTCCCTTGAGAGGTTGCGTTGGTGAGCTCATAGGTAATATAACATATACTTCAAACCTTGGAAACCTTGCAATAGAAGTCATGAATAGTTTGTTCTTGTCTTAGGGCAGGTAGCAACTGAAATGATAGGGGATGATAAACCCTATTTCATTGGTCCTAGGGATGATGTCCAGTTTGACTAGGTCATTGGTAATGATGCCCAAATTGACATATAACATATATGACATACTTATATTCAGAAAATCAAGAGAAGAACATGTCATGCATGTGAACAAGGTACTTGATGTCTTGAAAAAAGAGCAATTTTTTTTAAAGATTTCGACGTGTGAGTTTGACAAGACTTCTTTGGTGTATTTGGGACACATTGTTAGAGGAGGTGAGTTGAAGATAAACCCTTCCAAATTAGAGATCATTCTGGATTGGCCCAAGCCCAATACAGGTACAGAGGTAAGAAGATTTCTTGGGGCAGCACATTATTGGAGGAAATTCATTGCTAATTTTTATTCCATTGCAGCTCCGCTACATGCATTGACAAGTGTCAAGAAATCCTTCCGTTGGGGAGATGTACAGCAAAAAGCATTTGATGCTTTAAAGCAAAAGATAATTTCAGCACCAGTATTAGCACTTCTGAATCTTAGATAGTCATTTGAGATCCAAACAGATGCAATTGATTATGCTATGGGAGCAATGCTCATGCAGCATGGTAAGCCTATTTCGCTTCATTCTGAAATTTTTAATGGAGTTGTGACTAATTATCCCACCTATGATAAAGAGTTATATGAATTGGTACAAAGTGTAAAGAAATGGAAGCACTATTTGATGGGGAAAGAGACCATTATCCATACCAGCCATCAGCCATTGCAGTACTTACAATCATATTCAAAGTTGCAGCCAGGGAAAATTTTAGGAGCTAATATTCGCAGCTGGGTTAATTTTCCATGCTTTTTCAAAAAAAAAATATTCGCCAATTTATTTATTTTTGTAAAATGATTCGCCCAAATTTTATAGTACACCATTATTTTACCTTAAAAATAACCAAAATATTATATTCACTAATATAAAATCATTGGAAATATAAATATTTCTACAAAAATATCGCCAAAATTATTACAATTTGTATTAGGGACTAGTAAGATTCGCCAAGGTTTCTAAACTTTAAGATAAACTTCCATCCTTAAAATTTCTCGTGGAAATCAGGACATTTCAGATGGATGGGATTTCTACAACAATTCCATTTGGTTATCAGGTACAAAAAGGGAATCTACAATAAGGTAGTTGATATGCTTTCTAGGCCTATTGTAAATTCATCTATTATACTCAAGAACAATTCAATTATGCATGAAAGTTACATTGAACAATATGCATATGATAGTGATTTTTAAGATGTGTATGAAATCTTGAGAAACAAAACAAAAATGAAGAGTTAGATTATCATGTGCATAATAGTTTGTTGTATCACTTGGGCAAGTTATGTATACCACAGGGAGAAAGAAACAGTATCATAAGGGAGGCACACACATCATTGATTTCCGGAAATTTCAGTGTAGGCAAGACAATAGCAAATCTCCAAAGGTATTGTTATTGGCCATGCATGATTGATAGTGTATCTCGTTTTATTAGAGGATCTTCTTTATGTGCAACAAGTAAGCCTAGCAATAGGAAACTTGGATTGTACACTCCACTTCCGGTTCATTCACATCCTTGGGAGAGTATCTCAATGGATTTTGTAGGTGGTCTTCCTATGCCAAGGAAAGGTCATGATTACTTGTATGTTGTGGTAGATAGGTTCAGAAAAAATGTGTCTTTTGATGCCATGTAAGAAAAAAATTACAGTTAAACAAACCGCTAATCTTTTCTTTAAAAATGTATGGGTTCATTTTGGTCTTCCCACTTCTATTTTAAGTGATCGGGATTCCGAGTTTGTTGGGAATTTTTGGTCAAAACTATGGGACATAATGGACACAAAGTTGAAGAAGAGTACAACATTTCATTCGAAAACAGATGGTCAAACCGAGGTGGTAAACAGGAAAATTATTCATCTTCTCAGATGTTATTACAGCAAGCATCCCAAGTTGTGGGATGAACAGTTGCATTACATTCAGCATGCATCCAACAGGGAAAATCATTCTTCCACAAACACATCGCCATTTGAGGCATGTTATGGTTACTTGCCAAGATCTCCTTTGGACTTCCTCTTTGAGAAAGATGTCGCTATAGATGGTCATAATGACATAGATAAGGCAAGAAATTTCATTGAGAAAATTCAGTTGATACATCACACAGTGCAAGAGAAACTTGAAAAGAGTCAAAGAAGCTACAAGGCAAGGCATGACAAACACTGTGTTGATCACGAATTCCAGGTTGGAGATGAATTTTGGTTGTATATCAAAAAATAAATATTGCAAGGGGAAGGTAAAAAGTTCAATTCAATCCGTTATGGTCCATTTAAAATTTTGGAAAAGATTGGTACTAATGCATTTAAGCTAGATTTGCCTCCTTATATGCAAATATATTATGTCGTTAATGCTGAGAATTTGAGATTGTTTTAGCCTCCTTTGATTGATGATCAAGGAGAGCATGTTCAGCTGCCATCAATAGATGATTTTTCGCCAGAATATCTGGATGAACTTCGAAAATATCTCATACTTGACAGAAGAATCAGAACTTCAAGGAGAGGGAATGTCGAATACCTTAGAGTGGGACTCAAGGGACAAAATCTTTCAAAGGCAAAATGGATGGAGAGTGAAAGGGTGATGGAGTTGTACCCTCACCTTCTTAATAATTGATAGTATATTTTTGGGTCCAAAAGGCTTCTAGTGGGGAGGAATGACCAGGAGCTCAGTATTTAGCCAAAAATTGAAAGTGCTCATAAATACTCAAACTTGAACGACCGGATAGAGCTCATCACCAGGATTCCAATGCAACTCGTTTCATCAAAATTTGAGTTTGTATGAGTGAGTTATGGTATGTTGTTCGTTTTCTCAAACATGTAAAAATTGTGCAGAACAGTGATAGACTGATGACTTGGCAGTCTAGTCAGCACCTCGGGAATCTTCAGGGAATATTCTCCAGTTTTTCAGCTAGTGACATTGTGACAAATTTCATCTCCAAATTCGCCAATGTTGCTTGGGGAAGTTAATTTTTTCTCCTATTTCCTAAGTTTAGAATTACTACTATGGTGGATTATTTTATTGGTGGAATTTATAGGCCAATGGGGAAGGGCCACGTGGCGCAGCCAAGAGCCAAAGAAATCCAGCGGATAATCTTCAGTTGGTGGTTTGTATATGTGTAACCATCTAATTGTGTACTTCAAAACTTTAATAAACCATCTAATCAGTCACTGCATTCAACCATCTCACATCGGTAGTTTAGGAGCGGAGGGCATAAGGCAACAAAAAAATGATTTTTGATTTGCGATTGCGCAGTAAGTGACGTTGCGATAAGGTGGGTCCTACCAATCGCATCAGGGGTTTTTAGGAGCAGGCAACATAAAGCATTAACAAGGTGGTAGAATTGCAATGCGATATATCGCATCAGGGTATCGCAATCGCGAGACGGAACAGGAAACATAGAATGATTTATAGCGGGGTTGCGATCTATGATCTACGATAAGTGACTGCACTACAATTTGCGTTCTCCGATAAGTTACTGCGATGTGATATGTGGAGATTTCAATGTGTTAAGTCGTGTTTTAATGCAATAATTTTTGGTTATGTTATGTTAATCTGACATTAATGGATAAGTGTGGTTTAGTGCTAAACGCGCTTAACCCCACTTAAACACCGCTTATCTTAACATTAATCACATACTTATCTTGGTGGCACCTTTGGCGAACCCTCCAGATTCGGCAGACTTCCACATTTAGTGGAGTTAATTGGCGCACATCCAGATTTAGTGGAGAAAAACTAGGAAAAATTGGTTTTACCATAACTTCGGCAATTTTCGACCAAAATGGACTTAGGAAGAGTCATTATTGGTATATTTTTATGTTTTGGAGCCACTGGATTAGGTTTTAGAGGCAACGGGAGACTGTAAATAGCACTTTTGCACAATTGAATCTAATACAAAGGCCCACACTATGAAGTTGGACCAAGGAGATATAGCCCAAGAGGGGTGAACTCCTTCATCAAAAACTTGTGTATTTGTCTCTTTTATTTGTGCTTTTTGTGTTTTTTAATGTTTTTGTTCAAAATTGAGTTTACATGCTTTTAATTTCATGAAATACACTTAATCTCACCAAGTTCAATGAATTTTCAATCAAAAACACATGTATAAACCCTTGTATGATAAGAAAACCAAAGCACTTTCATGTTAATTCTGAAACTGATATTAGCACAGCATTAACTAACAATCAATTTAAGATCATTTTCGCATCTCAGAAAAATGACCGCCATACCCTTAGTCCTCCCTCTTTCTGAGTGATTTCAATTGAAAATGGTGTTTTCTACTATTTTCCACCTCTCTATAGACTTGGTTTGAATGAATTATTTATTTACACTTGTGCACATTTATATGTCTCTTGGTCAAATTTCAAAACTAATGACTTAATTTCTTGAATTGTTTTGTCAAGAACATAGTGCAAATGTACAAAATTGGGCTTAGAAAAATGCTCGCCCAAGACTGTACAGATGTAATTAATTGGATATAATCCTATGGAGATGAATACACATTTATTTCTAACAAAAAATTCTTTCAGGTTCCTCAAATTCAGTGTCAATTTCTTGCAATTGAATTGACAATTTGACAATTTCTCAGCTTTTAAACTAGTTTTTCCCACCTATGAAAAATGTGTGGCATGCCCTAATGCTTCCCTCTCTATAAGTGATTTCAGTTGCAAATGGTTTGTTCTACTATTTTCCACCTCACTATAAACATTTTGTGAATGAATTATTTATTTACACGTGTGCACAATTTGTATGTCTCTTGGATAAAATTCAAAACTAATGACTTAATTTCTTGAATTGGTTTGTAAAGAGCATAGTGCAAATGTACAAAATTAGGCTTATAAAAAATTTCTCCCAAGACTATACAAATATCATTAATTGAAAATAATCCTATAGGATTGAAGACAAATATAATTTTGACAAAAACCTATTTCACATTCCTCAAATTTTGTCTCAGTTTTTTGAAATGATTTGAAAAAATGACAATGTCTTAGTTTTAAATCAATTTTACCCATCTCAAAAAAATTCCCATCATACCCTCATCCTTCCTTCTGTCTCAGTGATTTCAATTTCAAATGGTGTTCTATATTATTTTCCACCTCACTATACACCTAGTTTGAATGAATGATTTATTTAAACTTATTCACAAATTGTAAGTCTTCCACCTCACTATACACCTAGTTTGAATGAATGATTTCTTTAAACTTATGCACAAATTGTAAGTCTCTTGGTCAAAATTTAAAACTAATGACTTAAGTTCTTGAATTTTTTTATCAAGAACATAGTGCAAATGTACCAAACTTGGATTAGAAAATTTCCCACCCAATACTGTAAAAAATCCATTAATTGGAAATAATCATATGGGGCTGAAGATAGGCGTATTTATAACAAAAACCTCTTTCACATTCCTCAAATTACGTGTGAGTTTCTTGCAATTGATTAACTATCATGGTGTGTTCAAGGGACCCATCGTACTTC
Organism: Pinus albicaulis; assembly: GCA_034641835.2. Classification (NCBI taxonomy): domain Eukaryota; kingdom Viridiplantae; phylum Streptophyta; class Pinopsida; order Pinales; family Pinaceae; genus Pinus; species Pinus albicaulis. Next base: position 213,583,764 of record CM076575.1, on the reverse strand, counting down.
AATTTCATATGAAATGAAAAAGTGGAGCAAAGAAGTTGAGGATATTTATATGGGTTGGGAAAGAGCCAATGGTTTCACATATGGAGTTAAAGTGAAGCAAGTAAAGCCATATGCTTCCTTCATCGTAAAAAAACAAAGTATAAATATGTAAAAAGAGAGTGCAAATCTATAAATTTCCCGAATTTCCAATTTTGATGTTTTTTATGTTGCACATCATAGGCTACTTTTAGTAAAGTACATATTTTACATGCATTTTTACACAGTAAAAAATTTTTATTTCAGGAAATGTGCCAAGTCATTGTGATCACACCGATGGTACCATTAAATGAATGGGGTTGTTGTTTTTATAATTGCAAAACATAGTGAAATACAAGAAGTGTGTCACAACAACTATTTTTGATATGTCCATGATGGATCCAATCACTTACCATAAAATGGATGTCCCATCCTTGATAAATGGTGAGGGAAAAGTGGGGTAAATAGATAAATTCTAGGTGAAATATTTGAAAGCCAAAGGAAGGAAGCTAAAAAACTTGTACAACTTGGTATCAATAAAAGAAGTATGAGAAGAGAAAAAAAGAAAAAGGTCGTGAATGATCAGAATGAAACATTGTATGCAAAATGGTGAAAGATATGAACGTGTCTACAAAGAGCTAAATTCCAAGGCATGTATTCTCTCCAAGAAGGCTATTGTTACGGAAAGATTGATATTTTTAGATTATGCATTGACCAAGTGTAATTTGTATCTTATGATTATAAAATTATACTATTTTTTTCCTTGGGGAAAAAAATTGTGGAAAAAATATTTTTCTTTGCTTATAAGTTATAACTAGTATGGAAACAGTATTTCTCTCTGATTTGACTGTGTAATTCCTTTATATTTTATGAATAAAACATAACCGTGTGTTTCTTATTGAAATACAAGAAATTAATTACATAAAAAAATCATTGTTTACATTAAAAAAAAGCATTATTGGAAAGTAAATCATTTTTATATTAAACATTCAAATATATTTGCAGTAATAATATATACAATGATTTTTTTTATGGAACTTTAGGCTACTTGGGAGGTTTCTACAAACCTCCTCTTTAGAATAATCTAGTGCAGTACAATCTCTCTTGCCTTGTCAAGAAGCCTCTCGTTCTTTGGAAGTTGCAGCACATGCTTGTAATTTATCTTCTAACTCCTTCACTTTGCTTCTATAATGTATCAAGTTACTTTTTAATTTATTTTTAGCAGTGTGCTTCCTCAAAAACTCCATATGCTTCTTATAATTTTCATAGTATTCTTTTTATTTTTCTTGAATAGTATCGCTCAATTGTCTCAGCTTAGCTTTAACTTGACGCGATTCACCCGTCAAATCTCATTGATCTGAAATATGAAAAATTGGAAGTGAAATAGATATGGGCTTATTCTGCAAAACATGAATTTCGGATTTCAAATCTTGTATCTCACTTTGGCATCCCAAATGTTTTATTGCTTGCTTGTCCAATAATTTTCTTTTAAGATCCTTAATATGCTCTTCTTTCTCAATTAGCCTTTTCTTGAGTGATTCCTTTGTTGTTGATGTGTCAAACACATCACCTCTAGAATCCATTGGTGTAATACCTTTAAACAATGAGATCTTTTTCTCTAGCCAGGCCCAATCATACTTAAGCAAGGTATCTTTGTGCTTATTTTTTATAGTATCTACTGCTTGAATAACTCTATCCAAGCTATTCTCTTGTGCTCTTAATGAGTGCTCAAACTATAACAAGGCCTTCAATTTATTACCATATTTCAATGCTTCATATTTCTTTTCAATCTCACTCTTCATCATTTTAACCCTTTCTTCATAGTTTTGTATCTCCTCCCTGTGTTTAATAACCAGTTCACTGATTTTCTATTGAAACTCAACCTTTAAAGTATGAGTATATTTTTCTTTCTCCTTCACTTCTTGCATAACTTTTATTTCAGGTGGAATGTAGGTTTGTAGAGGTGGTATGTTACGAACATGTTTAAGGCTCGAAATTCTCTTCCTACAACATTATAAGGGAGACCATCCGGTCTAGCCCTTAAATTAGCTCCTTTTTCGTTGAAATGGTGGTTCTAACTCGTTAAGATAAGTCCATTTACTTTCTCTCTATCTCTACCGAATTAAAGTATGATTTTTACTTACCAATAGAAAAGAGACATCAGATAATCCTTCTTGTTGATCAGGAAAATAAGTGATCCTTAAGTTGATCTAGGGCTCAGCCAAGCCACAACTAATGTTTTGCCTCTTTCATAAAAGGACTTCTAGGAATGTAGAATTAAATCTAAATGCTAATTTTTCCTAAAATGCAAGCAAAAGGAAAATGTATCCTAATCCTATCTCGATTAATAAAATATAGATCTAACCCAACCAAGAGCAAAATATTTAAATTATTGTGATTTAAATGTGTCTGGATTTTAATGAATATCAAGCTATTGAAGTATTTTAATTAACTGACATTATGAACACCAAAACACATTATGTTTAGAGATTTTTTAACAAAAATAATTAATCAACAACATTTAGGAAGCAGTTCACAAAATGATGATGATTATTAATCATAATTGAATGATTAAAAAATTATATAAGGAAATAGTTCACAGAATATTATTGTTTGTTAAATCAAAATTAAAAGACAGATTTCTAAGCAAATAGTTACTGAGAAATATGAGTTCAACCCACAAGAGCAGAGATAAATATCACATATTGTAGAGCCAAATTACTCACATTGACAATAGTGCACAAATACGAATAAAATGACGCATTTTTTCCATCATAAAATGAAACCATTATTTAAAAAAATAGTATTATAAATACCAATTTATTGAATTTGTTTCTTTGGCTCTGATCTCCAACAATCTTTTACAATGCTTGAATTTTGCTACAAAAATTGTTTTGTAGTAGTGCAGGCTCTGCTCTCCATACATAGTTTAGAATGCAAAAGAAAAATCCTCAAGTATGCCCCAGATCAGAGATTTACTCTCCTCTCACTTACAACTATAAATCCTCATTACAATAGTGTTTTCAACAAATCCAGAATTGCAGAGAAGAGAAACCCTTTGTTCATTCTACAATCTACTATTTATAATTTTACAAAAATAATTCCCAATAGGAAAGTTGTTGAAGAGTAGTTCTGCTCAATCAATTTTCATCGGCCCAAATTCCTATTCTTACAGTGCTGAAGAAATCTAATTGATTGAAATATTCTCTTGCTCGTCTCTTCAATTGTTTCCCTGCAAAAAACCAATCAAAATTTAATTAAATAACAAATTAAAATTAGAATACCATAAAACTTATACAATTAAAACTTAATTACATAAATAAATAAAAGAATTTTGAGATTTCTATTGATGTATGTAAAGATATAATTTTTCAATGAAAACATAAACAAATAGATCTGCACTCAATAGAAGTAGAAGTTGTGAGCAAATGAAAATGTTGAAAATTAAACTCAGAAAATTAGTTTTGTTTAAAAATTCAGAGCTTGATCTTCTGCTAAATTTTATATTCATTAAATGATTAAATCTTGTAGAAAAACCATTTCATAAATATTCTCCATGATTTTATCTCTCCAACGAGTTGTTCTGAGCCTCGTTTGGTCAAGTAATAGAATCTAATTATTTTAAAATATATATATAATTATATTATATTTATATTATAATTATATTATATTAAAATTATAATAATAATAATATATATTATAATAAAAATACAATATATTTTATATTTAAAAACCAAACCATATTCATAAAACTCTGAACCATAAATAAAAAATATTTGGCCTTTTAGAATTAATGGAGGAGGGAGTTCACTACTGTGAGGTGGAGTGATTAGGTGGAGGGTGGGGTAAGGAGTGATGGAGGTCGGGAGTCATAAGGATTTTGACCAAAAATAGGGAGGCGTATAAAAAACAATATCGATCATCCCAAATCGCACTTTTTCTTGGTGAGCGCACGATGAAAACCGTTGCGATATCATAGTTATGAAAACCGTTGCGAATTTCATGGTTTTAAAATTGGGAATTTATAATTGGAAGTTTTATTTCGGAAGGGAGGAGGAAGTGGGCCAAATAGAATTAAAAATTCTACAAAATGAATTACGGTCATTTTTAAATTTTGAGATTTCAAGTTTGGTAATTTGTTTTAAAATAAGAAATTGGAATAAATCACTGAGATTTTGAAAATGCGGTTTTAGCTGTTCTACAATTTGGTTAGGTCATTCTGTAGGAATGCTAGTGAAAATGAAAAATTATTAAAAATTAACTAGGAGTTAGTTAATATTTACAATGGAAGACCATTTTAATCGCAAAAATCAAAATATAATACATTTTGTACATCTTTTAATCCAGGCGACAAAATGATCAAACTTCAAAGAAGTGTTATTTGCAAACCGGTTAACCAAATGAGGCGAAACAAGTATCGATGGAAAGCTTGATAAAATTCAAACTTAATGAAGCAATCAAAATTGAAGTCTGACAAAAATGAAAAAATGGAAAAATTGTAGGACAATTAAGTAAATGAAAATCATAAAAGGTGTTTAGCCAAAAATTAATGTAAAGGGTCCCCATTATTTAAAGTAAATGAATGAAAAATGGGGGGTGTTGGGTTTTCTCTACAACAGAACCTCGGGCATGCTTTTAAGTTCATTTTTAAGCTCCAATATCTTAGCTACATATTTATTCATTTCAACCCTATACTTTTATTTTAAATCATTAAGTTCCTTAATTCCATCATCTATAGCTTTGAATTATTTAGCTTTCAACTCTACAATATATATTTTGTACCTGTCTCTAGATACCTTTGCCCTATGTTCACTATCCACTATACATTTATTCAAGCTTACAACTTCCCGCTTTAGATGAAGAACCTATTGATCCTTATTCACTAATATTTCACGGATATTTTTTGAGGAATCGTGATGAACCTGTGGAGAAGATAATGACTCTTTGGATTTATCTAAATATGCAATTTGATGCTTAAATTCAATAATTTTCTTATCCTTAGGCATGCACAGTTCCTAACTCTTTATACAAGAATCATCTTGACCCTCTTAAGAAGCAAAAATACCATCATCAATAGCTTCTTCATCAGTATTGACAAATCCTTGCACCATATCTGCATCTTGGAATGTATTTAAGCCCACCAAAGCTGCAACAATGACAATTTCACCAAGGCTCTCTTGATTGATGTCACTTCCCACATTTTCCATATTTTCCTCCAAAAATATTCATGTAATTGTGAAGTGGTAGCAGGAGCAACCCCTTCCACATTCTTCTTTGGAAAATGTTGAGGCATTTTGTCATTGTCTTCCTACACTTTCACCTCCTATTGTATGTTTGTTTATGATTACATGATCGCACTACATTAGGTCGATATAGATCAATATTTTTTTGCAGTGTTGATCAAGAGGTCAAATTTTAGCTCAAAAATCAAAGTTCTTGAAATGAAATGAAACCTGACCTGCCGCGTAGAATCTCAGGGAAAATTTGAAGGATGGAACTTTATTTTAATGTTTAGAAACCTTGGCAAATATCACTAGTTCATAATATGCAATATGTAAAATGTTTAGCAATATTTTTGTAAAAATTTTCAAATTTTTAATAATTTTATGCAATCTCTATATAAAATTTAAGCGATTTTTATAGAAAAAAAATGTAAATTAGCAAATCTTTTTTTTGAAAAATCATGGAAAATTAGCCCAGTTGCGAATATTAGCCCCTAAAATTTCCGTGCACATACTGCTCGTTGTTCTGAATCCGGTGCACTTTGCTTCATGAAAAATGGTCTCCATATGTTCCCATAAACGCAATCTGTTCACTTTGCTAAATAAGCAAATTTTATGTAGGGATGACAGGGATGCTGACTAGGCATCCGTACAGTCCAGTCAGCAAAAGTTATATTCCATGGAATATTCTCAAAATATTCCCACAAGCGGACCACTCAGCGAATGCTAAGTGGCAGCGTCTTACTGGCTGAGAATCTGGGTTACGCATCAAATTTTGGTTGGTTTGAAGTTTTCCAATTGGGTGAGGACACGTGGCAAACACGGAGGCCGCCACGTGCCCCCCTGGTTGTTTAGTGGAATAAAATTTGTGTTCAAAGTCTAGGTGGAGGCTATGGGTTCAACCCCGCGACCTCCCACACACTAGCGTCACGCCTTATCGCCTCCGCTATACAATGGTTCTTAACAACAATGGGTCAGTCCCAGTGTGGCTGATCATCCGAAAAGACCAGCTAAGCATCATTAGTAGTCGCATATATTTATGTTTGAAATTGGAATATGTCGGGGTAAGGCGAGGGCCAGCCCCCAGTCCATAAGACTGTCACCCAGGATTGTCGACGGGGGTAAAGACCTTAATGCGGAGGTTTAACCATAACCCTGATTATTTAACATTAAATCTGGTTTAAATGTGCCTACTCCATAATTTAAATGTGGATTAACTTGAGCACGTGTCTAGCACTTAAGTGCACTTAATTATCCCTTTAACTCCCAATTAACACTAATTATGGATTAACTTGGCGAACCGCCAATTTTGGAGGAAGACTGTCAGTTTAACTCCAGTTAAGTGCAGTTTCCCAGATTTAGTGGAGTTTTTCTAAGTGAAACTGGCAGAAGTCATAACTAAGGCAGTTTTCGACCAAATTAGTCTCAGAAAGAGGCTAGATGACCATTTTTGGGTCTTTTGGACTCAATGGTGCAGGTTTTAGAAGAAATGGATCACTTCTAGATGGGATTTTTCCATTTGAAGTTTAAGGATGCCAAGGGCCACCAGAGGGTTAGGCCATATCTGCTTCACCTGGAGACCAATTAAAGAGAAAGAAGGGGCTAGATATCCATTCTTGGCCATTATGAGTTCATTGGAATAGGTTTCAGAACCATTTGAGCACTTCTGGATGGGTTTCTAGAAAAATGAAGCCTATGGGTGTTATGGACAACCAACGTGTTGAACCAGTTCTTGGAGGATTTTGAGATGGAGATGATCTTGCAGGGGTCTTCCAGCCTCCATATGTTTGTATCAAAAGCCTTTGCAGCAGTTTTGTAGCTATTTCTCATCTTTTATCTTATGTTTTTTAGAGGAAAATAGTGTTTATGTACTTGCAATTTTTAAAGATAAGATTGTTAAGATTGTTTAAAGATAACTATGTTTTGTAGGCAAAGCCAAACATCATGAAATTTTTTGCAAAAAAGTACTTATATGTACAAGCTCAGTTTGAAGACGTCAAAGCAAGTTGATTCTTTTATGATCTCCAGGATGGGGTTAAGTTTGTCTTCAAGAGAGACACTTCAAGATGAAGTGTTTTTTTTATCCGTGTAAAGATTAGTTTTAAGAGAATATTCATATTCCACTCGTCATTGTTTGTTCTGCAACAGCGATAAGAATTATGGCTCAATTCTTAACAGGACAACAGGTCTTCATGAGGAAGATAAGTGAATTGCCTTGATTGGGGCTTGAAGGGCACCAATTGAAATTTTTACATTGCAATTGAGTTTTGGGATATTTCTGAGTTCTAACTTCTTCAATTTGATAACTGAAAGTGTTCTTTTGGAGACCAAAATATTTTAGTGGGGAGGTATGATCAAGAGCTCAAATTTTAGCTCAAAAATCAAAGTTCTCGAAATGATGCAAAACCTGAATGACCGCATAGATCTCGCCATTCTAAATCCAACGCACTTCATTTCATGAAAAATGGTCTTCATATGCTCATGGAAAGGCGATCTGTTTGATTTTCTAAATAGGTAAATTTTGTGCAGGGATGACAGGGATGTTGACTAGGAATTCATAGAGTCCAGCCGGAAAAGGTATATTTAAAGGAATATTCCTTGGATTATTCTCGAAATATTCCTTGGGATATTCTCGAAATATTCCCACAGGTGGACCACTCGGTGGATGCCATGTGGCAAGGTCTTATTGGCTGAGAATTCGGGTTACATGCCAAATTTTGGTTTGAAGTTGTCCAATTGGGTGAGGACATGTGGTAAGCTCGGAGGCCGCCACGTGCCCCCCCCCCCCCGCTGTTTAGTGGAATAAAAATTTTGTTCAAAGTCCAGGTGGATGCACAAGGGTTCAAACCAGTGACCTCCCACACAACAGTGCCACGCCTTACCGCCTCCATTATACAATGGTTCTTAACAAAAATGGGTTGCCGCATATATTTATGTTTGACATTGGAATATGGTGAGGTAAGGTGGGGGCCAGCCCCCTAGTCCATAATATTGTTGCCCAAGTCCACTGTCGGGAGTAAATACCATAATGTGGAGGTTTAACCATAACCATGATTATTAAACATTAAATCTAGTTTAAAGGCGCCTAATCCATAATTTAAATGTGGATTAACTTAAGCATGTGTTTAGCGATTAAGTGCAATTAATTAGAATTTTAACTCCCACTTAACACTAATGACGGATTAACTTGGTGGACCGCCAATTTTGGCAAAATAATGCCAGTTTAACTCCAGTTAAGTGCAGTTTTCTAGATTTAGTGGAGTTTTTCTAGGTGAAACTGGCAGAAATCATAACTAAGGAATTTTTTGACCAAATAAGTCTGAGAAAGAGGCTAGATGACCATTTTTGGGTCTTATGGACTCAATGGTGTATGTTTCAGAAGCAATGGAGCACTTATAGATGGGATTTTTCCAGCTTAAAGTTTAAGGATGCTTAGGGCCACCAGAGGGTTAGGCCATATCTGCTTCACCTGGAGACCAATTAAAGAGAAAGAAGAGGCTATATAGCCATTCTTGGCCATTTTGAGTTCATTGGAACATGTTTCAGAACCATTTGAGCACTTATGGATGGGTTTCTAGCAAAGTGAAGCCTATGGGTGCTATGGACAACCAGCGTGTTGAACCAGTGCTTGGAGGATTTTGAGATGGAGATGCTCTTGCAGGGGTATTCCAGCCTCCATATGTTTGTAGCAGCAGCTTTTGCAATAGTGTTGTAGCTATTTCTCATATTTTCTCTTTATGTGTTTTAGAGGAAAATATTGTTTATGTACTTGCAGTGTTTTAGTACATGTTTTTAAATGTGTTTTCAAATTGGAGTAAGGGATATTGATGCAAGATACCCATGTGTTTTTTATAGTTACATTGCTTAACTATAGGTAAGAAAGTGCAAGGTAAAAGAAAATTTGTAGGAGTTGTTTCTTTGTAGGAGAAACTTACCATTTCAGTTCAGCACTTTGATGTACTCTTCATATAGAAATTTTGAAGCATAATGAAGATGAATCATGCCTTCATAGTTGATTCAAGGAGATGTAGCCCAGGAGGGTGAACTCCTTCAACAATGAATTGTGTATTGTTGTTTGATGCATCTTTCCATTCAGTGTTTGATGATTTCATGTTTTAAAATTTGTTCATAGAATTACCATAAGAAAAACACTTAAAAGAAACTATTGGATTAACCTGTTGTTCGGTACAAATATTATGCACATAAGAAGTGTTTTTATATTCTAAAGGGGAACTTAGCAGAGCAATTACTAATACACCTCCATTCAGATCAAGTCTACTCAGGTAGCAATGTGTGGTGCAATTTCTTAGCCAATAGAAAAGGTACATATATGTCCAAGTCTTCAACCCAGTGTATGACCAGCTTCATGCATTCACCAGAAATATATTTCTTGTGGTGATAAATAATGATCCTAAGGAAAATATGAACCAAGGTTATGTATAATCTTGGGGAAAATATTCCATTTTTAAACCATTTCTAAGAACAACTATTTTTTTCCACAGATTTTGTTGGCCATCTCAGTGTTTTCTACCTTGGGGGTTTTCAAGTAGTCCAATATTACTCCTCCCTTGTGTGGTATTTTAGTTTCTTTGGCAACCAAATCAGGGTTCTGATCAACCTTATGCCCATAAATTACGAATTCCTTCTACTCATGATCATAATCAAAAATAGTTGCATCTATCTCTTCAGTTCTAAAATTAGATTCTCCAAAAATAAATTGATGCACTCTTTCTCTTAAGATTATATCGAGCATACCTTATTTTAATGTTGTTGGAAATGACTTCAATTTTTTAACATATTGCAAATATTCATAGCTTCTACAAAGTACTTCAAACTAAAAAGAAAATTATATGGGTCCTCAATTCGTATACCATGAAAATTTGGAAGTATTAACGAAGAAATATTTTTCATGTTGAAATTAGTATCCATATCTTGAATAGGAAAACCATATGGATCTTATTTATTATCATCATCTCCATATCCTCTCTTTCCTCCTTCAATAGGTCTTCTATCACCTCCCCTCCGCCTAATATTATTTCATTTCCAATTCCATTGGGAGATATTATCTTTCCTTCTCCTTCAACCATTGATTCTTTAGAACTAAAAGAGTATGGTTCTTCTAATGAATTTTCCTCAATTGGTTATTCAATTTTTGGCTCTCCAAATAAGATCCCTTATTCTTCTTCTTCCCCTTCAGTAGGTATCTCAAGATCTTGTGCAACAAGTTTTTTCCCTATTGAACGAGAGAGAAAGATAATTCCTTCTATTGAAGATTCCAGTTCTTCTCTAGCTATGATTTAAGATCTTCATACCTTAGGATACCTTCTTCTACCTACAACATTGGGAATATGTGATTTAGATGGTGATATGGCTCTTATTTTTCCATGTGAACTAGTAGGGATGGTAGGTGACCATGGTAAAGTGATTCTATCTCTAATGAATATACCTCTTGAATCTCTTTCTTTGTACATGCATTCTATTTGTCATGCTTACTTATGTAGCTAAAAAAATGCATCACCAAGATTTCAAAGAAACCTCACTATGGTTATGTGTAGGTCTTACCCCCTCGTCTTACCATTTCTCATTTTCCAAATTTGTATAATATAGTCAAATTTAATTAAAATATAAATTATATGTACACTTCCCCGACAATGATGCCAAAAATGTTGATCAATTCAATTGCACTATGATTATGTTACCTCTAATCTTTTAAATATGGGTTTGTAAGCTTATGAAGTGTAATAGAAAAGATATGCTAAGATTTGGCTTCTAATATATCAAATAAAAATGGACATCAAAATTAATATTAAATTATGAAAAGAAATTGACAATTATCTAACTCAATATAATCTTGGTTCTAAAACACCTATAGATTACCATAACCATGTAGATAATTTCAATAATTCTACAACAAACTTATTTTATAGATTTGAATTATAATTGTTTGTACCTTTAAATATTTAATTTCCATCTAATAAAAAAATCCATGTGATTAGCCTTCTTCATTATATTGACACATATAAGCAATTAAAATAAAAATCACATTGTTGAATCAAATTAAAGCGCTCTATTAAAAAAAAACAAACCTAAGTGATCACCTTGAATACATTACCCTACTACAAATTCTATCCAAACTATTATAAAAGCTTTTCCTAACTATGTGAGAAATAACTAATGAAAATAGAATTGTAAATTGAGTATGTTGTAAGCGAGAACCAGTAAGTTATGCACCGAACTTACTTTTGTACTACTGGACTCCTTCTGGAAATTTTTGTATTATCACGGATGATATATGCAGTCAATATTTTTGATGCTCTTGGACCGCTACTTGTAAAATGTAACATGTAATTTTTCCTGCTTAATGAAAGATCACGAATTTTTCCCTTGTGAAAAAAAGTTGTAAGCAAGAAAAAAATAAACTCGATTCTATGCTACGAAAAGGAACTACACTACACTATTAAAAAAAAAAAATCCTCGTGTAAATAAGAAGCAGTGTGTTGGGGCCCTCCTATTTGGGTCGCTTGCAGTAAAGTAACTCAGAACCTAAGTATTAACTCAAATCATGAACGCATTTACGCACAAGAATGGTACAACTCTATCAGATTGAAAACCATATTTAAAGTATAGAGTTCATGCAGGGAATCTTAAATTCTATCTTGTTGTCTCTTATAAGCAAAACTGCAATATTTATAAAGTTTTAAAACAACAACTAAATTCAAAATCTTATTGTTGTCATTCAAAACAATATAACGATAGCTTAGAGTTTTGATGCTATAATTCATAATAAAATAATGATGGTTTAGAGTTTTATGCTATAGAATAGGGTATAAGATTTAGGGTTTTATTGTGTAATGATGTATGGATTTTAAAGATCCAAATGTTGACCACCGTAAGCATGAATCTCATTCTCTATTCTCTATATTTGATCCTCTGCCACAATGTTATGATTTCTACCACAATGCCCTATCACAAATTCACAATGCTCTAACATAATGCCTTGAAAACCTGTGATACACTTTGTCTCTGCTTGGCTTATTGACTCAGGTGTTGATTGGTTGTAGGGATGACATGATTGCTTATTGGGTGCACCTGATAGGTGGATAATCATATTTTGACACATTTTCCGTTCTTTAATTTTGCTAAGTTATTTCTTGAAGTGCACCAACATGTGATTTTTTATAAAACTGGAGAGAAACTACATACTATTACAAATTCTACAACTTTTACACTTTAACTAGTTTTACAAACAAAACATATAAAACGATAGAAAAATGGATATATTACCTTTAAAAAAGTTTTTTTGGTAATCTTTGTATATTTGATAGCATTTATATGTATGGATGATGGAAAATTTATGAAAAGGGATGGTCATATTGGCTTCCTACAAGATAAAATAGTCAAAACTAGGTTAGCAAAGTGACAAAAGGAGATAATTCTTTGATCTCATAAAAATCCAATGGTATATAGACAATGGATATTCAAGTCATATGACATGAGATTCAAACAAATTTTTCTCTCTAAAATAAATCAAATGAGGACATTTCACTCTTGGAAATAATAATTCAGGAAGGGTAATTGGAAAAGGTACAGTTAGTCTTGATGATGGAAGGACAAAAAATCAAATGTTCTTCTTATTGAAGGTTTAAAGCATAATCCACTGATTGTAAATCAATTGGTTGATCAAGAGTATGATCTCACATTCCATTCTAAAATATGTGAAATAAGAAACGTAGGTTCAAAAATATTTGTAATAATTGCAATCATGCCTCTAAACAAAACATATGTCCTCAATGAGATTAAAAGAAAGAAAATTTTCTCTATGGGAGTAACATCCCTATCATCTCATCAGTAAAAACCTAGTATAGCTTCAAGTGAAGCAAGATATCATAGGTCTCATCAAGAAGATGAAAGTGTTAGAATGTAAGCTACAAGAGAGGAATGATGATATGGAAAGTTTTCAAGATGTGGATGGAAAATGATGTGTGAAAAGGGAGAAATAAATGACGTTTTCAATTAAGATCAGTGCATAAGTTCAAGGGGGAGCATCCCTTTATAGGAAAAGAAGAAAGTTTCAATCAAAGGAGTTAAATGTAGATAAAAGGAAGCATAAGCCTAGGAGGAGCAATCTCAAAAGGAAAAAGTAAAAGGAAGATAAAATACAGGGGGAGTAGTCTCAAGAGCAGAGTTGTAAAAGAATAAAATGTTACATGCAGAAGCAAATAGACACAACCTTGATAGAGGGAAACTATTTGGTGGGCAAAGCAAAAGTAAGAAATCAAAGGAAGTAATTGGTTTTTTGTTAGCATCTTAGGGGGGAATTTCATCCAGAGGTAAAAATAAACCTTTTCCATTGATTTCAAAGGGGGATAATATGTAGACATAAGGAGAGATAACAAACAAGAGGAGAAGTTGAGGAAATTTTTCAATCACTATGAGAAATTGAAAATAGAGAAATATTTGCAAACACTAAGAAATTTTTTAGATAGAAGGGTAATAGATAAGGAGAAGAACAAGTTCATAGGGAGTATCCATTTCTATTGATGTCAAATGAGAAGAAGCTACGGGAACCAGGAGTATTGCAAATAGGGGGTGTTCTCCAATATTACTATAGAATTGACTAAGAGTTAATGTTACCCATCAAAAGTGAGTGACCCCATAGAATAATTTTTCTCCTAGTCTTGTCTTCAGTCGACATCATACAGCCCCTGACAGCCAACAATGTAGTCAATGTATTGTGTCATTTTATCTTTTCTCTTTAAATTATTCATATGTCCCCTCAACCATTTGTTGAGAGCATATGTTCGAAGGTGGGCATTCCAACCTGGAAGGTATGTTTTTCATTGTGAAATCGTGTGCTTATGATTTTTTTTCCTTAGGAATTTTGGTTATGGATCATTGGGTGACCTAGAAGGAGGAAGGGTTTTGACCAGGGTATTTCTCCCTCACCTCAAATGGTCGGTTAATCATCAATCCTAGTCCCGTGGGATCTCCTCTATTGGACTATGGCTTCAGGATGGGCACTACTTAGGAAATCCTAAATTTGGTAGTGCGGTCCCATTTTCATGTTCCACATTTTTCACTCCCCTTTGCACATTATGATCCCTATTTCATCATCTTTCCTCTCTGGGTCCACATGGCCACTAGGTTCACAAGGCACTGGCACACCCCCTCCCCCTGTCCACATTCCTGAGTCAGGATTGGAACTGTTGCCCAAAATTTTTATGCAACTAAAAAAATATAAAAGCATAATCTTGGTTACAAGCAAGAAAAAAAAGAAAAGAATAGTATAAAATGCAAAATATGGACAAGACATCTGATATATCATGTGGGAAAAATCCTAGTGTGAGCTCTACCCCTCATCATTATGGTCATTGGCATGGTTCCTAGGGCCATTGAGTGTCCCACACATCATTAAGGAACCCATGCACGTCCCAAGCCCTAGTGGGTAATGAACTACGCCACCTCAAGGGGGTAATAGTTGTTACATATCTCTCACAGCATGCTATTATTTCCTAGAGCCCCAACCAATAATACAAATAAAAAACATAAAAAGGAAAAAGGAAAATAATGAAGGATGCAAAAACAAAGGTCAATCTAACTCATGTATTCGTGATTGCTCCCTCCTACATCTATACACCCAATATGTCGGAATTCCTCATCATTTCCACCCTTGAAACCATGGCATTTGGCCTTGAGACCCGTATGTCCCCATCCATATCATCATCGTTCACATGACACCCACCAGTTGGAGGATGTACCTTGGACCTATATTTCCCCTTAGGGGCTAGGAACACCTAATAGGGTTGTTTATTAGCCACTCCTACCTAGGGAGGTAACACTACTTCAAGTCCAAATCCCCAAGCCTGGAATAGAAACCCCATATCAAGTCTAATTTTGACCTTGAATAACGAGTTTATTTCACTTATATGAACTAATAAATTATTGTACCTAAATTTGAAGAGTCACATTGTCACATTTTATGTAATTGGAAGGTGTTTTCATCATGGACTAGGAAACTTAACTGGGGCCCAATCCCACCAAATGATCGTATTGACGCCTTAGTGGAGGATTTTAGAGCCATGGGACTCCTATCATGTGCACCCTCAGCAGTCTGATCATTGTCCCAAATTATTCACAAGATGGTGCATTTGGACTAGCATGCCCCAATAGACTTAGTAGTGTACACATGATTTGGTAGCTGACTTGAAGTCCAAAGGAGTATTGTATCACCCATGTGAGACATGGGATGGGAAGAACCATAGTTAGAGCCCTCATATTGGATCATTATAGGCTTATCTATCATCAAGAGACCCATGAGACCAACATTTGTGCCCCAAACTCACATCGGGGCCCCCATGATCGCTTGCATGGAAAATTAGGGGTCATCCCCTAATTGGTGATTTATGGAGCCATCTCTCCCATCTTGGCACCTAAAGGACTCAATGTGGCCCTCCAATGGCCCTAAATTAGCATGACATCATCAAATTGGCTAGAATTTGGAATGTTAATTCATAATTTGAAAAATTTGTTTGGTCGGCTTGTGACCAAGGAATGTTTCTTGCACGTTATTTTAATATTTGAGGGCTAATTAGGATAATTTGACCTAGTGAGACTCATATAAATATAACTAAGCCTCATTTGTGAGATATGATCATCATCACTTGGATGCTTCTCTTGTAAAAGAACTCACACTTCTTCTTTGGAAGCTATTGGAGATTCTTTGATGCATTTTGATTTTTGGAGGTGAAATTTCTGATCTTCTTTGGAGCTATTTCATGATTTTTGGATGGACATATCACATTGTCATCAAGTGCTTCTTGTTGAATTTTTTCTTGAAGTGATGTCTAACATATGGAATCGTTGCAACTAGGTTAATGTTATTATGCCCTAATTATTAAAAATCATTTTTAGAAGGTTATTTCGTTGACAATTCCACATGTTACTCATTATGTGGCAAATGATGAATGTTTCTAGTGGATGAAATTTTGTCTTTCTTCCATAAAACTCCAAAAATATTGAGTGGGTAAATGTTAAAGGTTTCTTGCTAGGGAATCAATATTTAGCCTCCTTAAGGACAATTTTGGCCAATTTAAGATCATCTAGGACTCCATAGCCCAAAGGACTAGGCACTAGTCCAAGAAACTTGGTGATCAACACCTCTCTTCTCCATATTTTGTCCTCCTAAAATTTTGGACCCCTTTATCTAGGATGGATAGGCTAGGGCATCAAGTGAATTCCTTTAGAGAGTGAATTTTTGGATTATGTGAGGACAAGACTCTTCCTTAGTGTCTTGCCTAGAGGATCTCCAAGTTTGGTGGATTTCTCACAGTTCTTAATCCATAAAACCTTGTGCCCTAGGTGTACCCAAGAATAAAAATCCTAGCTTGTTTCTCCTAGACTAAGGGACTTTATTTTGGGTTGTATGAGCATAGTATTATTTGGAATAAATCATAAGAAAATGATTTCTTTTCCCTTTCCTTGACCTAGTGAGTATCTTGGAAATATTTCTTCCCACGATTACTCATAAAACCCTAGGTCCAGTGCAAGTATTTCTTAGGTCTATCAAAGGAAGTGAATAACCTCTTGAATGTGTTAAAACATCACATTGAGCTTCTTTGAGAGGTAATATCCCATCACTTGGAGTCTTGATATTAGTAATACATATTTATCATCACAAATCTTGAAACCAAAGTCTTGATCTACTCCTATGCCTTTTTGGAGAGCATTTAAATTACTTTAAACATTGAACCATTGTTGTGTCTCTCCTTGAATGGGATTTGTGGAATTACATCATATATAAATCATTGAACTGTCCTTTCTAAATGATTCCCTTCCTACCAAGACTCCTTTTGTCATTGAAAGTTTATAAAGAGAAGGGTACTCTGACTGAGGTGAAAGTGGGCCATTGTCCCATTGTTGTCACTTATTCTAGCAGTGGTCCCTTATGTTTTCCCTTCCTTAGGGCCTTGCTAGATTGTGGTAGCAATTACCATCAATGAAAAAGGGATAGGATTTTAGAAATATTTTTTAATTGATGTTAAATATAGGGGGACTACATCTATCCAATATAAAGATTGGAAAATGAAGATTGTTAGAAATATTTTTTTTGTACTTTTGATGCCCAATTTGGATACCCTATCTTTGAAGGTAATTTTATTCCAATTAACTAGTTAAATGGGAACATAGGATATATGGTCAAAAATATTATTCCAGTATCATTCAAATAGTATATCGCATCCCCTTTAACTCCATAAGAATGAGGAGATATGAAATATTTCATCAAGAATACCCAACCAATTTTACAAACTAGCCCCATAGACACTACAGATAAAGGGAAGATGAGCATATTTGAACACACCCAAGCTAGAAGATATCTGAGGTGCACAAGACGAGCTAAGGAAGATTTTTGGGGTGATTCTTGGATTTTTAAAGTTGGAAGCAAAAATATGATTTATGGGGTGAACAAGTCATCTTGGCACTTTCGTTGAAACTTTTCTTTTGGGATTTATCAAACCGTGAAACTTAGAGGATCTGGAGAAAATATCATCTTGTACATTTGGTTAAAATTTTATGCCTTGGCTTGCTATAATTCTGGAGATATTCTCTAAGGATGTTAAGCTTCCTTAATGCTCCAAAAATATGTTTCAAATAGGTCAACTCGGAACTTTCACTATAAAGTTTATTTGGGGATGTTTCAAACCATAAAAATTGGAATACACACACACACACACACACATGTGGCTAAAAGTTTAGAGCTTGGTTTTCAATGATTTCAAAGATATGCTCTGAGTAAGTTAGGCTTCTAAAATGCTCCTAAAATTTTCTTCAAATAGGTTAGCTTGGTATTTTTTCTATAACATTCTTTTTGTGTTATTTTTTACCATGAAATTTAGAGGAGACGGAGAAGAAATCTCAAGGCACCTATGGTATAGTTGTTAATTTTGGATAATAATGGTATGTTTTGTGCTTGCAACAATTACTTCAATGTCATTTAGATAGACCAGTGACAATTTCCAATTGAATTTCCAATAGAAATCACATTAACCACTAATCACATTGATAGTAACTGTGGATAGAACATAAAAATTAAACGGGAAGACAAGCCAAGACAAGAGAACACCAGAATTTTTTGAATGCCAGGGAAAAACTCCAAGATGGGGAAATCCCTTTGATAAATTCTTCTTATTATTATATCAAATTTTTAACAGAGAAAAAGAGTACAATAACACAAATTCAAAGTCAAAATGACTTGCCGAATCATTGTTAGTCAAATTTTCAATTCTATCCCTGGCCAATAGCAGTCAAATCAGCAACAGTGTGTGCCCTAACCAGTCAACATTCAGGGTCAAAAAAACCCTTTAGAATCTCAGTTAAACTGCATCCAACTCGACCTCCCTAGCTAGTCAAACAAGATTCAAAACAATCCTCTTTGGAGCGGTCAAACAAAAGTCAACCCTGCGATCAAACAGGCCTACGGTCAATGCAGGTCAAACAACTCAAAAAATATTGTATTTTATGCCAATGAATGTAGCCTAGTGAGACGGAAATTATTCGTGAAAATAAAAGTCAAAATGTTCCCAGAAAGTCAAATTAATTGCTAGTCAAACCCTGGTCAAACTATAGAAATTTTCAAAATTCTGGCCCTATAATTTTTGTCCTCTTTCCTGCCACACATGTGAGAAAATCAGTTACCCAATGAGGTGTATGAACCAATCAGATGAGGAGACAGAAGAATGAGTGATTTTATGAGGTTCCAAATGAGGTTGGAGGTCACTCTTATTTATACAAGTCATTGAGGGTCAAGAGGCATGTCACTTGGGCTTCATAAACCTACATGATGGCGTAGCCCACCTTGACATTTTGCACGTGTGGGCTTCACTTCGAAAACACATTTCTCCCTTGTCCAAATTTAGTGATATTTAGGTCGATTTTTCTCCTCTCGAAAATATGAATTCAATGCAATAATTATCTCCATCAAATGAGTTGTCCAAAGTGGAATTTGAACCTAGTTTCTAATTTTAACACTCCCTCTCAACTAGGGAGAATGCCACATGCCAATATCTTAACATTGATCATCATGCTATCATGTCATCATGTACGATATTTGCATATCATCTCAACTCTGTTGAACACTGATGTAGATAATGAAGAAGAATTGATCGAGAGTGAGTCACAAGACCTTGCCTCTCTCCACTGAAAAAAGTCAATCCAGGGGTAGAACCCCATCAGATTTGATCCCAAATCAAGATGTTTAACACCATGCATCCTAGACATAGGGAGTACGGTATTACACGATGCGTCCATTTGTAGCATTATGGTCCCTATCCTCTTTTCCCAACTCATTGACCAGATGAGAGGTACTTCCCATGAGTCTCGGACTACATGAGTAGGATGTATGTTGGGGCATCCGCGGGAGAAGGTGAACCAATAATCCTACTCATATTCCATAGGAGAAGGTGAACCACTCATCATATGCATATATCATCAGTTATAGGGGAATGTGAACAACTCACCCTATGCTTTAATTGTTATAAAACCAGCTCACAAAATAGAAGAAAAGAGAGATCAACGACTTAGAAATTAGCCTCTTCAAGGGGGAAACCTCCTTCACATTACATAAATGAACAATTATTGGATTATAAAAATGACAAAACCTCCATTATATATATAGGAGTCCATGGGGTCACAATATAATCCTAGCCGACCTAACAATAATAATGTAATGGCACAACAATAACAATAGTGGGCTATTATGAGGCACAATAATAGCAATATGAGGACTACAAGGGTACAACAATAACAATAAGGGGGCTACACTAACAACAATAAGGGACTACACTAATAATATAGGGCCCTAACATGCCCCTCTCCTTCAAAAAAGTGTTGTCCTCAATGCTTGAGAAGTTCTGGATGCTTTTGTATAGAAATCCCATCCTTCCATGTGGAATCTTCAGTGGGTAAGTTCTTCCACTTGACGATATACTCTGAAATTGATCGATTTCATAGCTGTTGAGTTCTTGTTTCCATGACTGCTTCAAGTTCCAATATTATTTTCTCTTCCTCATCAAGTTCTGGGAATATTGTTTGAACCGGAAGTTTGTCACCTATAACCTTCTTTAAGCATGAAACATGGAAAACTAGGTGCACTCGGGAAGATGCGGGATGCTCTAATTTGTATGCCATAGTACCAATATTTTTCAACACCTTGTAAGGACCATAGTACTTTGGTGATGATTTATTATCCTTCTTAGCTTTCTTGAAGGACATTTTTTTGTATGGTTGTAGTCGTAAAAATACCCAGTCGCCTGCATCAAAACTTCTCTCGCTGCAATGTTGATCTACCTGTTGTTTCATTCGATTCTGTGCCAAATTTAGGTTATCCTTTAGGATTTGGAGAACTTGTTGTTGATGCTCTATGTGATCTTCCACTGCCTGAACCTTAGAGTTTTCTCTTAAATATGATCTGATGGACGGTGAATGATATCCATAAAGTGCCATAAATGGGGTCATTTTTGCTGCAGTGTGGAAGGAAGTGTTATACCACCATTCAGCCAGAGGTAACCAACTGAACCATCGTGTTTGTTTATCAGATACAAAGTAGCGAAGATATCCTTATAAACATTTGTTCACTATCTCATTTTTCCCACCCAAATGAGGATGATAAGATGATCTATGAGCTAGTTGAGTACCCAAATCAGAAAATAATTACATCCAAAAATTTCCAGTGAAAATGGAATCTATATCGCTTACAATAATCTTTGGGTTTCCGTGTAGCTTTTGAATTTTTTCCATAAATGTAGTATAAATTGTAATCATTTTAAATGGATGAGATAATGCACAAAAATGTGCATACTTGGTAAGTCTATCAACGACCACATGACAACACTTTTTCCTTCAGACGTAGGTAACCCTGTGATAAAATCCATTGAAACCTCCTCCCATTGTTGATTTGGAATGGATAAAATTTGTAGCAGACCTGGGTTCTTAATTTTCTCAACTTTATTTTGTTGGTAAAACAAAATTTCTGCCACAAAATTTTGAGCATCAAATTTAAGGCCATCCCAAAAAAATTATTTCTTCACCCTGTGGTAAGTTTTTAAAAATCCCGTGTCCTCCTAAGGAAGAGGTGTGCAATTCCAAAAGAATATTTTGTTTTAGTTGGGAATTCTTACAAATATATAAGCGGTCTTTGTAACATAAGGAATCATTTTTCCAAATAATGTATCATAAGTACTTGGATCTTGCTACAACTTTTGAATGAGTGTCCATACGTCTTCGCCATTCTTTCATTCCCCCCTTGCTTCGGTTATCCAATCTAGTTGGATAATAGAAATGGAACAAAGCAATGCTTCCGCATCCTCATCCTTTCTTGAGAGTGCATCTACAACAACATTTAACTTCCCTTTTTATAGATGATTTCAAAGTCATAACCCAGCATCTTTGTGACCCATTTTTGCTACTCTTCTTAATATAGTATTTGTTCCAAAAAGTATTTAAGACTATCATGATCAGTTTTTACTTTGAAGTGCCTTCCCATTAGGTAAGGTCATCATTTCTTTAGTGCATATAGTATTGCCAACATTTCCTTCTCATAAATATCTTTTTGTAAATACTTTCATTTGATTGCACGACTTTCAAAAGAAATGGGTCTTCCTTCTTGCATTAAAACAACACCAATTCCATTTCCTGGGGCATAACATTCCACAATAAAGGTTTTTGTGAATTCTGGCGTAGCTAAGACCAGTGCTTGGCACATTGCCTCTTTAAGATGTTCAAAGGCCTTAGTTGCTTCATGAGTCTATAAAAATGCATCTTTCTTCAATAATGTTGTTATAGGTGCTGCTATTCTCCCATAATTCTTATCAAATTTGCGATAACACCCTATTAACCTGAGAAATCCTCGCAACTGCTTTATGATTGTGGAGAATTTCCATTCCTTAATGGTTTTAATTTTGTTAGGGTCTACCTTAACACCCTCCTGAGATACAATAATACCAAGATATTCCACCTCTTGTACTCAAAAGAAACATTTGGAAGTTTTTTGCATATAATTGTTTCTCCTCCAATAGTTTGAGCACCCTGTCAACATGTTGAACATTTTCCTTCCAAGACATGTTGTAGATTAGTATATCATCAAAAAATACTAATAAAATTTTTCTAAGGAAGGGTTTTAAAATGGAATTCATCAACCCTTTAAATGTAGAAGGTGCATTGGTAAGGCCAAAAGGCATGACCAAAAATTCATAATGACCCTCATGAGTTCAAAATGTTGTTTTTGGAATGTTATCAGTCTTCATTCTAATTTGATGATATCCTAAACGGAGATACAACTTGGTGAAATAAATTTCTCAATGTAATTCATCCAATAATTCATCAATCACATGAATGGGAAATTTATCTTTAATATTGAGCTTATTGAGCACCCTATAGTCCAGACATGTGCACCATGACCCATCCTTCTTGTGCACCAATACTACTGGAGCCGAAAAGGAACTTTGACTATGTTGAATTATACCAGCCTCTAGCATTTCTACAATCATGCGTTCAATTTCTCTCTTTTGGACATAAGGATATTTGTAAGGCCTTGTGTTTGGAGGAACACTTCCTAGAATCAAATGGATAGCATGATCATGATCACGACTAGGTGGGAGTCCTTTGGGAGTTTCAAACACCTTGGAATGATTGTCTAAGAATTTTTGGAGATCTGGAGAAATAGATGATTTTGATGTTGGAACTTCTAGTGAGAATAATTGTGCAATGAAACCTCATTGTTCTTTATTCATAAGCTTTTTCATGACATTATATCTTATTATCTTTCTTGGCTTCCCTGTGATACCCCGTAATTCAGCTTCCTTTCATTCTGAAAAAAAAAATAATAATAATAAATAAATAAAATTCAAGAAAAGTTCTTGAAAATTAAAGCTACCGTCCCCAAAGATTGTAACCATTATACTCCTAGTACAACATCAGCACCACCCATTGGAATGGAAAGCATTGGACTCTTCAATACATATTCCCCCATGGTTAGTTTGATATTATGGCACTTTCTAGAGAAATTTATAGTTCCTCCATTTTCCACCATCACTTGACACTATGGCGTTGGGTATAGGAAAAAATTCAATTCCTTGGCTACCTTACAATGAATAAAATTATGGATACTACCCAAATCAATAAGAATTATTACATTTTTCTTCTTGTTATGTCCTTTTATCTTGATAGTTTGAGGAGTGGTAATTCCTGCCAATGCATTACAGGATATGGTCGGATTCATTTCTTCTTCCTCTAGGGTTGGTTCCTGGTGTATATCCTCTTCTTTTGAAGTTTATTGTTCCTTTTCTTCCTCCTCTTCAGAATCTATGTAAAATAATTTCTTCTCAACACACTTATGACCTTTAGTGTATTTTCTATCACAACTATAGCAAAGCCCTTTTGCTCTTTTTTCTTCCAATTATTGTGGTGTCACCCTTGTTGGTTGTGTAAGTCTAGGATTAGCAACACTTCCATCTTTATAGTTGTGAGTGGTAGGCTTCCTTTTCACCATAATTTTGCTTTCAATTTTTCTTGCCAACCTGAATGTCTTCTACAATGTATCAGGTTCCCAAAGGCGAACCTCGTGTTGGATGTTATTCATTAGAGTCCCTATGAAGAAATCAATCATATGTTCCTCTTGAATATTATTTACCCTTATATTCAATGTTTGGAAGTCCTCAATGCGCTCCATCATTGAACCCTTTTGTTTGAGATTTATCAATTGGCTAAAAAAGGTGTTTCTATTTGTATCCTCATAATGTGCTATCATTTCCTCCTTAAAAATTGACCAAGTGACCAGTGGTTTACAAGAACAAAGCCATCGATACCATACAAATTGATTTTTTTCTAAATATAAAGTTTCAATACGTACCTTTTTGTGTGTTTTGCGTATTATGGAGCTCAAAGTATTGCTCCATTTGTAGTATCCAAGTTATCAGATCCCTGCCATTAAACTTCCTCATATCTATATTTGGAATATGGTGGGTATTAAATCCAACATTAGATTTTATGAAATCATGATTAACATTTATTTTGTTCCCATCATGAGTTTCGTCTACTACTTTTTCACCATTAGGAAGCTTTTCTTGTAGCAACTTTTCCAAACCTTCCTTCAAACCTTCCATGCTTTTCTAAAAATCTTCCAAGTTGCCTTATATACCATCCATCTTAGCTTTTGTGCCATTCTTCAAACCATCCATCTTAGCTTCAACGCCTTTCTTCAAACCATCCATCTTAGCCTCCATGTTGCCTTCTATACCATCCATATTAGCTTCCACGCCATCCATCTTAGCTTCCATGTCATTCTTCAAACCTTCCATCTTAGTTTCCATTTCATTTTTTGTTACTCTTTGCGAGAGCGAAATTTGTTGCATTTGGTCTTGTAATTTTGATACATCATGTTGCACTTATTCCTCTTCATGAGTCATAGTAGAGCTTTATAAGGGATTAATGGGTGTTGAATTATTTTTAGGGGCCATTTAGAACCCAATACTGATATCTATGCTTCAATATTCCCTTGGAATCACTTCAACTGATTTTCCAAACATGGCTTATGCAATTTAAAAATAAATAAAAATACACACATTTTTCTTGCTTTTGAGGAGCTCAATATTGAAACTAATGTATCTTTGTAATTTTGAATCACCAAGATTTTATATTCGGTCATTTATCATCCCTCTGAATCTTCTTTCCAATGCCACAGGTCTGACATGATTTGGATTCTTCAAGACAAATTTTGTAACACCCCTAGTTCTATGCTTTTAATTGGCATTTGGAAAAAGTCCAAAGGGGAAGTGGACCCCAATGGAGAACTAGAGAATGGATTAATCTATTTTTAATTAATAAAAATAAATTAAAAAAGTTATGTCTGCACTATGACTAGATTGAGATTAGAGATCCTAAACCTAGATCCATGAGGATATGGATAAGGTTAGACTTTCCCAAAACCTTTCAGAAAACCTTGAAATGAATCTTACTAAATTAGATTGGGAGAGAAAACTCTAATTTCCCCAATGAAGAGGAAAGTAATTGGGAAGAGGAAGAAAAGATGGAAAAGCGAAAAAGACAGTTTTAAAGTACCTCAATGAGAGAAAGCCTAGGCAAAACAGGAAGAAAGCATCCTAAAATTTCTGAACGCAGAAATTGGAAACAAGCTTGGGGAAAGCATAGCTTAAATAAACTGCTCCAGGACAAACAAGAGGGGTCTGTCCCTAGAGGATCTCAGCTCAGGGGTGAGTTCTGGAGAGAAAAGAACTCTAAGGTTGGGAGGACTAGTCATATTACTGGTATGCACATTGGAATAAATTGTTTTACCTATCTATAGAGTTTTACAGGTGTAGACGTATTCTCAGTTTAAATCGTAATATATATATATATATATATATATATATATATATATATATATATATATATATAACAGAATTAGCCAGACAGGATGTTTGTCACTGTATAGTTGTATGAGAGAGTACGGAGAGACCCATCTACCAGAGTGTCTAAACCCTTGCTGGTTTAAATCTAGTGATTCATGTCTCCCCTGAGAAACTTAAATATTAGAGTAGTAAAAGAAAATTTTAAGTTTCTGATGAATAGAAATTTATTTCTATTTTATATATATATATATAATTCAATCTACTGTAGATTTTAAATTCTGCTATAAAGAATTTAGAAAATGGTTACAGTATTATAAATATGAAAAGTTGAAATAAATTATAGAAATTTCTATTGCCCTGAGTTGGGGAAGGTTAAATATAATAGATGCAGTAAAAAGGAAAAAGGAAATACTATAGAAAACTTTTCCTACCTGTTGTATAATATATGCTATTTCTGTTGCACAGAATATAAAATAGCTATATCAGATTGTACTCTTGAAATTTAGACTCTAATGATGTAAATGCAAAGCTATATAAACACTTAAAGAATGTCGGAGCACAAAGTATAATTAAACGAATATAAATCTGTATATCTGCAAGAAAAACCCTAAGTACTTTCTGATTTCAAAGAGACCATTCTCTGCTAGAAATCAAATGTGTAGTCAATTACAAATTTTAAGTTGATATACATAGATTTCCATTCGAAAATTATACAGAAAGGAAATATTAGCAGACTATATCCATGAAGGCCTCCTTTTAAGATTTAAGTTAATTAAGGGTGAACTATCAAGATAAATTTAGATTTTTCAACCATATGGCATATATAAATAAAAATGCTCCTGTTATTAGTTGAAACCAGATAACCGAGTTAATCATTACTTCTCTGAATAATAGACAATGCAATGTAAAAGTTGTAACATTGAAGTAATATGGATACACACAGGAATATATAGAATATGAAAATTTCATCTGATTTCTATTTCATAACCATGATATGCTGGGAAGATTAATTAAAATATTAATTAATTAAGACGTTGGAAAAATTTAAAGTAATTTAAAACTAAACAGTCCCATGAGGATATCCTCAACGAAAAAAAAAAAATATGTAACATTTATACAATGTAGGAAGACTTGATAGTCAACAGAAAAACCCTAGAACTGCTATTAAATAATAGAGCACCATAAAACTCTGAAATAGTGTTACACATCACAGAACCAACCTATGTATGTAGATAAAAATATCTCAGAGTTAGAAGGCCAAGCGATGCCGGATGTGTAAATCTGGTAGAAATGAAAAATTGACCGGAAACAATTATACCTGTAACAGAAGCGAGTGAAGTTAGAGAGATAAACAGGACACGAAATTGCAAGAAGATTTACATATATTTTCGTAATAGAAATGTGTTGTCTTACCTTAGGAAATTAAATGGAAAGACGACGAGAAACCCTGTAAGAAATTCATGAGCCGAAATGAGAAACTAGTTATGTATTTCAATACAAAGGGAAGTGGAAAGTATTATAAAAATTAAATGTAAAATAAAACTAAATCGTAAAATCGTTCTTACTTATGGGAGGAAATGGGGAAGGTTGTTTTATCAGTCCCCATCTCCAAAATTCGATGAAACGAGCAGACAATGCTTGAGAAATTGCGGTGGGAAATTCAAGTTGTAGCCATGAAGTTGCAAAGGGCGACCTCCCACTCTGACTTGTGGAGGAATGAATAAGCTACAGGCCCTTAACCATGGGCAGCGTATTCATTAAGAGGCATAAGCAAGAACGAAGACTAAAAACCAGAAAAAGAAATTTGAAATTTGGAGCATAGAATCTCAGTCTCATTCAAACAAAAACGAACTGAAATTCTAAATTGATTTCCCCAAAATTCAGTCATACATGTTATGAAACGAAATGGAAAAATAAATCAAGGAAGAGGGGTTCTGCGTTTCACTACAAACCCATTCTATAACTTCCGATTTTAATAAATGGTTTGGCTCTGAGTATAAACAAAATTCTAGACTGGAGATTTAAATCCACGACTTTGATATTCAAAAGAAAAATTGTTTCAGATATAGAAAACCTCAAATGGTGCATAGAATAATGATAATAATCATATCAACCAAACCAAACAATTTATATACAAAGCCATAACAAACTATACGATTTATACACAGTGACATTGGTATAACAAATTTCCAACGAAATGGAAATGAAACTATAGAACCAAGCTTGAAGCTTACCATCTTTTGAAATGGCAAAGCCATGAGGCTGAAGGCATGACACGCTGAAAAAACTATGCATCGTCCATGAGGCTGAGAGAATTCCACAAAGGAGAAAGAACCAGAGAATTCGTGAAATGTTGAAACATGGGATTTAATAGAGCCTGGGTACTCCAAAAACCTAACGAAATCCCACCATTCACGCGTCGTAAATCTATCGGCCTTCCCTCAGATCGAAGTCGTGATCAATCGAATTGAAAACAAATCTATTGAGTTTAATTGCAAAACGTACCCAGTAGTTGAGACTTTAACGCAAATGCATATCCATAGTATGGATCGTTTAAAAAAAATAACTTGTGAGTGGTTCGAGAAAATAAATATGAAATCAATTGTAAGATATCAGTACGCTCATTGATAAAAGCGATGTGACTCATAAATAAATGACGGTTGACATAACGTCTAAGGGAACCGATTTATAAAAGACTGCGGAGTGTTTATTCATAAGGAGAACCACCTTTAGGTGGAAACCATTTTTATAATGTCAAACGAATTTCATAATTACCTTATATGTAATAATCAAAGATAGAAAGTTCATCGAATAACCATATGAAATGGTAAATTGGGTCAATAGAACCTGAATATGCTCAAAGACTTAACTCTCGATGTGTATATATATAAATCACCGTGTCCATTTGTCATAAAAAAATGAATGGAGTATAGTGAGAGGACCAAATCGTTGAGGGGTTTGGATTAGGGTCTTTTGTTTTCAATAACACCAAGAGTGTTATCCTATGAATAAATAAATAGAACTTTAATTAAGATGAAATGGAGTTATATTAATGCACTATATAGACTTAGGTCTAGTTTAATAGTGCTAAATGAATACGAAACCATGGATAAATTCTTTAAGAAAGGTAGGATTCTTTCGAGTAAAGTAAGGAACCAAAATATTTAAGAGGAATAAAGGTATCAAGTTAGAATTGTCCATATAAAGAATTGTCCATAAATCTTTGTTGAGAAAGGAATGTCATTTCTCGTTATTTTACTCTTACAGTAGATATATTATCTAGAATGTGCCCCTCACAATATTATCTAGAACGATATTTGCCCCTCACAATTAGACAAATGTGCTAGGGGGTTAAGTCACACTAAAAATATATCGTTGACAGATATCGTCTAATTTTGACAAAAAGATAAGTGCAGCATGGAAACAGAAGTTTGTCAAACTATGATGAACAACTATAAAAATAAAAGATGAATAATCTGTAGAAAAAAAATTAATAAATAAATAAATTTATGAATGTTAAAAATATAACTGATATTGTATTGTTGTACAGTGAAAAAGGTACTGAAATTAACAACTGCAAAACCATGACTAAAGAGGATGAGCTTTAGCTAAAACACTGGGGAAATCATGTGCTCAAACAGAAATATATGATGTTGAAAAAAAAAAAATTGCTAATATTAAATTTCTGAACAGTTAAACAAGATTGAAGGGTACAGCTGTGAAACCTAACTGAAGGAGATGAGTTGTATGTAGATCTGGATGGTGGAGAAAACACGTCAGATTCAAATGTTCCATTGATGGCTATGTTGCATAGAATGCAACAAGGAATGACATAGCTTAAAAGCCACAATGACAAGCTATCTGTAGCCAGTAAAGAACAAGACAGATTTATAAGAAAATTGACTTCACGGAACAGCAAAGAGGGTGAAGGTTCCTAGTACAATCTAGGAAAAGAATTTAATTATATTATTCTTTATACACAAAAAAAAAGTAATGTGACATAAGTACGAAAAAAGATTACTCAAAATTCGGTATATGCGACTCAATAGTACTGTATATTGCATAAGCGAAGTGTAATTAATTTAATCGTAACAGCCCTGTTGGGAGAAATTCCCAAAATTCTGAGTTATAATGATTACAATAGAAATTGTGATTAAAGGTAGTGGAAAACCCTATGAGACCTGCTAATAGTTCAAATAAATATAAAAAAGTTATAGCCATTGGATACTGAATATATCTTTGGCGATATAGTACCAACCTGTGCATGTATAGACATATATAAATCAAAGAGCATATCTCGATAAGAATCTCGCAGAAAATTCTGAGAGATAGGATGCCTCTAAACAGCAATCTAGGAGGAAGAAGGAAGTTCAGAGGAATTCCGGAATATATATATATATATATATATATATATATATATATATATATATTACCTTCCTCCTATGATGAAAATGAATGATTATACTGCAGTTGGATGTGAAAGAAGGTATAAAATAATATACATATTAAAATATAGAGTGGAATTCAAAGTTAAACAATTCCAAATTGGATAGTCTGGGTATAACAATCCATGATTAAATAGCTATATAAGATTTAATCATTGTAATAGTAGAAGGACTGGGTAAGGTGGTAAGAATTGCCCGAACCATTAATTCCATAAATGGAAAAACATGGGGTATGTTTAAAACCACCAGATCCATATAAATTAAAGGGAAAGAATCAGGTCTTAGAGGACAGTTGTAATTGAAAATTGAATATGTTATTATCAGTATATAAGCGTACTGAAGTAATTAAGGTGGTAGGTGACAAAAGTACATAAGAATGCAACATATCGTTGAGAAATTATAATAAGTTGGATATATCACAGTAAATGGATATTTCTGAAGTATTATTGTTCTATAATTCTGTAACAGCTAAAGCAAAATTGAACAAAACTGACATTGTTAGTGATATGCACATAGCAAAACTGTGTCACTAATGCATATGTGGTGGTCTTCAAGTGTCAGACCTGCCTAGATAAGACGATGTCAGATGACATTTTTCTCAAAAATTGAGGTGAGCAAAGAAAAAAAATATATCATTTCACTGTGAAATGGATTCAACCCTACCTGCATGAAAGCAACAAGAAGGCAGAGCTGAAACATAGAGTTATACTTAATTGCACACTTTAGACATGCCATTAGAAGGCGTATGAATTATATGGTAGAATAAAAGAAATTTTCATATATGCAATATGAAAAATATGCTCTGTGCTAACTAATGAACCAGAAAGTTGTACATTATTGCACATTTTAGACATATTGTCAGTAGGAATATGAATTTCATAAAAGAGGCTAGAGAAAATTTAAAAGAATTTTCTAGATATGTGATATAAAAAACATGAGTCTGTGAACCTAGATAGGGTTTGACAAAAGATAGGAGAAATTCGGTATGCAAAAATTTGGTACAAAATTGGCATAGCAAGTTTTCAAATCATTCAACAGTATACCAAGTATAAACAAAAATTGTATAGAGCTCAATAATTTCCATTATCTGTTTCGATGAAGGAGAAAACATGAATAAATTGGGTTGGATAACAGAAAAGACCTACAAACTCGTTGAAAGAAAACATTTCATGGAAGTGTAGCGATGGAACTGCAAAAGTCAGCTAGAAAAGTGCTGCCAATTTTATTAGGTGGGATAAAGATAACAAACTGAAATATAAACTGGTAGGAAAAATTCCAGACCCCAAGGATAGTAAGAGGATAGTTCTGGATGAAATTCCAGATTAATTTCCAAATAAGGAAGTTAGTTATAAAATGAAGATTAAACCATGTGTTATATTAAAAATTGGTAGGAGTTAAAATAGAAGCCACAAGAAGTACTACTAATTTGAAACCTATGTAAAATCAAGTAGATCCCTGCTAAGTCATGTTGGTTCAAAGGGGAGATAGAACCTCAAATAAAACCATAGATTGCTAAAAAAAAAACAAAAAAAACAAAAAATTTGAATTGAAATTCTACAGGACAATTGATCTTGTTTTACCAGTCAATTAAATCATGATATAAGAAAAACGAGGAATTGGGATATAAAATGGTACAAGCCTAGAGGAGCAGTAGTAAAGCTCAAGAAGAGTGAAATTAGTTGCAGTATGGATATATCCCCTAAGTTGGTAGTAAAGGTTCTATTGAAATGTATGCTTGAGAAAAATGAGAAGGGGTTGAATCAGGAACAAAAGAATGGAAGTAAAAATTCTGCAAAAATAAAGAAAATGATAAGCAAACTGGGTGTTTGAAATTCCTTAATAAGTTGAAAGAAATGGAAAAAAGGTTGGGATGTCTGTAAAGGAAGAATATCCCTAAATTTTGAATAATTCTTAAGTAATAAAGTATTAAATTACCTCTACAAATTTCTAAAGGAATATCTCAAATGATTATATAAATTCAACAGTAGAGCATAGACATTAAAATACATATTCCTTTAGTGAAGTAAATAAGTGATGACTACTTATTAAGTGTACAAATTTCTAAAAGTTTGATAAATATCTCAAGTGATAAAGAACTTATAAGTATAAAAATTGAGGGTACATAAATCATGTGACCCTAACACAGCATATTTGGTAGGAAAAAACAAATTTTCTTAATTCAAACATACAGATGACTCGAGTTAAGTTCAAGAATTAGAATAGTACATGGTTGTACTTATCTGAAAAAATATACAAATTATCAAAATATTAATAATCAGGAATAAATGATAGTTGCAAAATTGCAGGGTACATTAATAGTGTTACCTCAGTATAGCACAAATGATGGGCAAAAAAAAAAAATTAAAAAAAAAAAAAATCATAATATGTCCTTAGTTCGAACATACAAAAAACTCCAATTGAGTTTGAAAATTAAAACAAGACGTGTTTGCATGGTTAGGAAGAAATAATAATGAAAAATCCTATGTGGAAGGATTGTTAAGAGACAATGAAATCTATATCCTATATAAAAATAGGAAGTTGGAAAATCGATCAATTAGTGTAAGGCTGAAACTACAGACTGAGATGCAAGTCGAAGATCTACGGTACTAACTGATATACTCGATAAGAAAAGAATTCAAGTGTAAAGTAGAAATTTTATTTTAGACCTTGTTATTGAGCCTGGTTATTACAAATTAAATTGATTGTTTTAAAAAAAATCAAA
Source organism: Pinus albicaulis (assembly GCA_034641835.2). Classification (NCBI taxonomy): domain Eukaryota; kingdom Viridiplantae; phylum Streptophyta; class Pinopsida; order Pinales; family Pinaceae; genus Pinus; species Pinus albicaulis. The sequence goes on along the minus strand of CM076575.1, from coordinate 213,550,961 downwards.
CAGCGAGAAAGTACTTGAATTACAGAAATGCACTGAGAAAAAGGTAAAGCAGAACATCTGCATATGATAAAGTTGGTTTTCTAAATTCATGAAATACTAATGAAAAGTTATATATTTTGTTTAGCCAAGTGTGTAACAGGAATTGTGTACTCTAGAAAAAGGAGTCAAAGGTGAAAATAAATGCAGGGAATTCACCAAGAAAACCAAGAAAGCCGAGCTAGACCAGGTTTACGTGAGGAGGAAATCTCACCAAAAGACAAGGAATGATAAGTAGTTGTGCTAAAAGTGCACTAAACTACTATGAAACTGAACGGTTAGGCTAACAACTGAATTTATTGAACTTATTAACGTTCAAAATGTTGTTTTGATTATCAATATATGTATATGATATTACTTATATGAATTGGTATGAATTGTGGACAGAGAGAGAGCGGAATAAAATATTCTTCCAGATAGACTTCTTGAAATGAAGTAGGAATAAAATCAAACTCCAGAGGGTATCAGTAAGTAGAGTGGGAACAGAGGAAGGACTGGTACTCTGAAGAAAATTGATGGAAGCTGAGAACAAAGATGAAAGAGGAATCCTAGTCTTGAGTTGAATAATCAACCTCAAAGTGTAACACCGAGGACAGTGTTCAGTGTTAGGGGGGGATATGTAACACCCCTAGTTCTATGCTTTTAATTGGCATTTGGAAAAAGTCCAAAGGGGAAGTGGACCCCAATGGAGAACTAGAGAATGGATTAATTTATTTTTAATTAATAAAAAAAAATGAAAAAAGTTATGTGTGCACTATGACTAGATTGAGATTGGAGATCCTAAACCTGGATCCATGAGGATATGGATAAGGTTAGATTTTCCCAAAACCTTTCAGAAAACCTTGAAAGGAATCTTACTAAATTAGATTGGGAAAGAAAAATCTAATTTCCCCAATGAAGAGGAAAATAATTGGGAAGAGGAAGAAAAACTGGAAAAGCGAAAAAGACAACTTTAAAGTACCTCAATGAGGAAAAGCCTAGGAAAAACAGGGAGAAAGCATCCTGAAATTTTTGGACGCAAAAATTGGAAACAAGCTTGGGGAAAGCACAGCTTAAATAAACTGCTCCAGGACAGACAAGAGGGGTCTATCCCTAGAGGATCTCAGCTCAGGGGTGAGTTCTGTAAAGAAAAGAACTCTAAGGTTGGGAGGACTAGTCATATTACTGGTATGCACATTGGATGTTTTACCTATCTATAGAGTTTTATAGGTGTAGATGTATTCTCCGTTTAAATCGTAATATATATATATATATATCCCATGCATTTTACAGAATTAGCCAGATAGGATGTCTGTCACTGTATAGTTGTATGAGAGAGTACGGAGAGACCCATCTACCAGAGTGTCTAAACCCTTGCTGGTTTAAATCTGGTGATTCATGTCTCCCCTGAGAAACTTAAATATTACAGTAGTAAAAGAAAATTTTAAGTTTCTGATGAATGGGAATTTATTTCTATTATATATATATATAATTCAATCTACTGTAGATTTTAAATTCTGCTATAAAGAATTTAGAAAATGGTTACAGTATTATAAATATGAAAAGTTGAAATACATTATAGAAATTGCTATTGCCCTAAGTTGGGGAAAGTTAAATATAATAGATGCAATAAAAAGGAAAAAGGAAATACTATAGAAAACTTTTCCTACCTGCTGTATAATATATGCTATTTCTGTTGCACATAATATAAAATAGCTATATCAGATTGTACTCTTGAAATTTAGACTCTAATGATGTAAATGCAAAGCTATATAAACATTTAAAGAATGTCGGAGTACAAAGTATAATTAAACAAATATAAATATGTATATCTGCAAGAAAAACCCTAAGTACTTTCTGATTTCAAAGAGACCATTCTCTGCTAGAAATCAAATGTGTAGTCAATTACAAATGCTAAGCTGATATACATAGATTGCCATTCGAAAATTATACAGAAAGGAAATATTAGCAGACTATATCCATGAAGGCCTCCTTTTAAGATTTAAGTTAATTAAGGGTGAACTATCAAGATAAATTTAGATTTTCAACCATATGGCATATATAAATAAAAATGCTCCTGTTATTAGTTGAAACCAGATAACCGAGTTAATCGTTGCTTCTCTAAATAATAGACAATGCAATGTAAAAGTTGTAACATTGAAGTAATATGGATACGCACAGGAATATACAGAATATGAAAATTTCATCTGATTTCTATTTCAGAACCATGATATGTTGGGAAGATTAATTAAAACGTTGGAAAATTTAAAGTAATTTAAAACTAAACAGTCCCGTGAGGATATACTCAATGAAAAAAAATGTTTATGTAACATTTATACAATGTAGGAAGACTTGATAGTCAACAGAAAAACCCTAGAACTGCTATTAAATAACAGAGCGCCATAAAACTCTGGGATAGTGTTACACATCGCAAAACCAACCTATGTATGTAGATAAAAATATCTCAGACTTCGAAGGCCGAGCGATGCCAGATGTGTAAATCTGGTAGAAATGAAAAATTGACTGGAAACAATTATACCTGTAATAGAAGCGAGTGAAGTTAGATAGATAAACAGGACACGAAATTGCAGGAAGATTTACATATATTTTCGCAACAGAAATGTATTGTCTTACCTTAGGCAATAAATGGAAAGACGACGAGAAACCCTGTAAGAAATTCATGAGCCGAAATGAGAAACTAGCTATGTATTTCAATACAGAGGGAAGTGGAAAGTATTATAAAAATTAAATGTAAAATACAACTAAACCGTAAAATTGTTCTTACTCATGGGAGGAATTGGGGAGGTCGTTTTATCAGTCCCCATCTCCAAATTCGATGAAACGAGCAGACAATGCTTGAGAAATTGCGGTGGGCAACTCAAGTTGTAGCCATGAAGTTGCAAAGGGCGACTTCCCACTCTGACTTGTGGAGGAATGAATAAGCTACAGGCCCTTAACCATGGGCAGCATATTCATTAAGAGGCATAAGCAAGAACGAAGATTAAAACCCAGAAAAAGAAATTTGAAATTTGGAGCAGAGAATCTCAGTCTCATTCAAACAAAAACGAACTGAAATTCTAAATCGATTTCCCTAAAATTCAATCATACATGTTATGAAACGAAATGGCAAAATAAATCAAGGAAGAGGGGTTCTGCGTTTCACTACAGACCCATTCTATAACTTCCGATTTTAATAAATGGTTTGGCTCTGAGTATAAACAAAATTCTAGACTGGAGATTTAAATCCACGACTTTGATATTCAAAAGAAAAATTGTTTCAGATATAGAAAACCTCAAATGGTGCATAGAATAATGATAATAATCGTATCAACCAAACCAAACGATTTATATACAGAGGCATAACAGACTATACGATTTATACACAGCGACATTGGCATAACAAATTTCCAACGAAATGGAAATGAAACTATAGAACCAAGCTTGAAGCTTACCAGCGTTTGGAATGGCAAAGCCATGAGGCTGAAGGCGTGACACTCTGAGAAAACTATGCATCGTCCATAAGGCTGAGAGAAATCCGCAAAGGAGAAAGAACCAAAGAATTCGTGAAATGTTGAAACATGGGATTTAATAGAGCCTAGGTACTCCAAAAACCTAATGAAATCCCACCATACACACGTCATAAATCTATCGCCCTTCCCTCAGTTCAAAGTCGTGATCAATCGAATTGAAAACAAATCTATTGAGTTTAATTGCAAAATGTACCCAGTAGTTGAGACTTTAACGCAAATGCAGATCCGTGGTATGGATTGTTTTTAAAAAAATAACTTGTGAGTGGTTCGAGAAAATAAATATGAAATCAACTGTAAGAAATAAGTACGCTCATTGATAAAAGCGATGTGACTCATAAATAAATGACGGTTGACATAACGTCTAATGGAACCGAGTTATAAAATACTGCGGAGTGTTTATTCATAAGGAGAACCACCTTTAGGTGGAAACCATTTTTATAAAGTCAAACGAATTTCATAATTACCTTATATGTAATAATCAAAGATAGGAAGTTCATCGAATAACCATATGAAATGGTAAATTGGGTCAATAGAACCTGAATATGATCAAAGACTTAACTCTCGATGTATATATATATATAAATTCATCATGTCCATTTGTCATAAAAAAATGAATGGAGTATAGTGAGAGGACCAAATCGCTGAGGGGTTTGGATTAAGGTCTTTTGTTTTCAATAACACCAAGAGTGTTATCCTATGAATAAATAAATAGAACTTTAATTAAGATGAAATGGAGTTATATTAAAGCACTATATAGACTTAGGTCTAGTTTAATAGTGCTAAATGAATACGAAACCATGGATAAATTCTTAAATAAAGGTAAGATTCTTTCGAGTAAAGGAAGGAACCGAAATATTTAAGAGGGATAAAAGTATCAAGTTAGAATTGTCCATAAAGCTTTGTTGAGAAAGGAATGTCATTTCTCGTTATTTTACTCTTACAGTGAATATATTATCTAGAATGTGCCTCTCACAATATTATCTAGAACGATATTTGCCCCTCACAATTAGACAAATGTGCTAGGGGGTTAAGTCACACTAAAAATATATCGTTGACAGATATCGTCTAATTTTGACAAAAAGATAAGTGTAGCATGGAAACAGAGGTTTGTCAAACTATGGCGAACAACTATAAAAATAAAAGATGAATAATATGTAGACAAAAATTTAAAAAATTTTAAAAAATTGTGGATGAGAGGCGTTAAAAGTTTATGCTCAATCTCCCACAATGACCTAATTATGGACTGGTTCAGTAGAGTGAACTTGTAAGGTGTACCACGTGTCATTTTTTCCTCCTTTAGCTCTGAAATCGATACATAGGAAACTACAGTCCGTGTAATTTCGGCCACTTTTTACAGAATTTCAATCTGATGCTCAGAGAAATACTTATGACGATTTTCCCAAGGTCACCTCTTTGAGATGAAATTCGAGAGTCTGCAAAAACCCTAACTTCCACAGATCATATCTTCGAAAATATTGCGAAAAAATATCTGAAATTTTTACACGAAGTTTCTCAGGGTTTCGGCTCAAATGGGTTTTTTTATCTTCTGAACCTTCGTAAAAAAAAAAAATTATAGCGAAAACGCCATGATGACCTATTTGAAGCAGTGAAACCCTATAATCTAAAGCTCTGATACCAAATGTTATGAAACTAGCTCACAAAATAGAAGAAAATAGAGATCAACAACTTAGAAACCAGCCTCTTTGAGGAGGAAACCTCTTTTACATTATATAAATGAAAAATTCTTAGATGATACAAATGACAAAACCTCCTTTCTATATATAGGAGTCCATGGGGTCACAATATAATCATAGCTGGCCTAACAATAATAATGTAAGGGCACAACAATAACAATAGTGGGCTATAATGGGGCACAATAATAGTAATATGGAGACTACAAGGGTACAACAATAAAAATAAGGGGGCTACACTAACAACAGTAAGGGACTACAATAGTAATATAGGGCCCTAACATTCATATATCACCATGGGGTACCACAGGGGATGGTTAACCACTCACCCTCTACATAGCATACATGTAGGGGAAGGGGAACCACTCACCCTATGGTCGCACATAACTCCAAGAAGTACCTCAAGCCCCTAGGAGATCCCAGAGCTCAATTTCCAACTCAAGCGGGACCCTCATTGCAGGGTCCTTCCATGACTCCAAGTCTCTCTTGAAAGGATAATAATTTTACCTTCCCCAAGGGATTCGTGAGAATGTAAGCAATCTGCTCATCGGTCCTGATGTGTTGGAGCCTTACTGCTCCTCATTGTACCATATCCCAGATAAAGTGGTACCTGGCGTCAATATGCTTGGAGCGGTCATGGAACACCAGATTCTTTAAAAGGTGAATCCCACTCTAGTTGTCGCAATAGATCACGGTGGTATCCAGCATGTGCTCAAATACCTCATTAGAGAGCTTCCTTAACCAGACTTCACAATAGGCCATACTAGTAGTAATATATTAGGCCTCGATGGTGCTTAAAGCAACCGATTTTTGCTTCTTGCTCATCCATGAAATTGAAGCAAACCCCAATGAGAAATAGCATCCTGGCGTGCTCTTTCTATCTACCACATTTCCATCAACGTCAGAATATCCATGTAGCCTCAAATTCCCAGAGTGTATCTCAACCCATAGTTGATTGTGCCACGGAGATATCTCAAGGATTCTAAGGAGCAATCCAATGTATGTTATGAGGCTCAACCATGAATTGACTCAAAGTATTTACAGTGAAACATATGTCTAGACGGAAGTTTACCAAGAACATCAAAACCCCCACAAGTTGTCTATACTCGGAAGGGTTTGTCAATTTGAGCCCAATAGCACTTCCACATAGCTTCTTGAAGTTGAGTTCCATTAGAGTGGGCGCAACCTTGCATTCCACCATCCCACATCAATCTAGCAGGAAAATACATTGCGAAGCTGCTAGATTGATGTGGGATGGTGGAATGCAAGGTTGCGCCCACTCTAATGGAACTCAACTTCAAGAAGCTATGTGGAAAGGAAAATAACCTTCATCTCGAACTCAAAAGTCAACTCCCTCTTCAATTAATAAATGAGAGGGTCTGCACTTGTTAGAAAGAGGTCATCAACATAAAGGACCAAAATAAGAGGCATGTCCTTTTCAACCTTGAAGTATAGGTTTGGATCAGCATAGCTTCTATTAAACATCGACTTCATAAGATAGTTATCAATTATTTTGTACCAAGCCCTAAGGGCTTGCTTCAACCCATAAAGGGTTTTCTTCAGCCAGCAGACATGTTTCCTTCTATCTTGTATTTCAAAACCCTGAGGTTGCTCCAAGTAGACTTCCTCCTTAAGCGAGCCATGCAAGAAAGCATTTTTTACATCCATTTGATGTAGGCTCCATCCTTGAATGGCAACGAGAGCATTAATAGATCAGATAGTGGTATATTGAGAAACTAGTGAAAATATTCCATCATAGACCACTCCTTCCTTTTGAGAGAATCCACGAGCTATGAACCTGGCCTTATATTTTCCAGCACTCCCATCAACTGCATGTTTAATTTTGTAAATTAATTTTGAGGTGACCGTAGACTTGTCCTTAGGTCTAACCACAACGTCCCAAACATCATTCTTCATGATTGATTCATATTCTTCATTCATCGTATCTTTCCATACTTGGTGATTTATGGTTCCTTTGAACATGCATGGTTCATATTAAACAACGATACTCATGGAAACCAAGTACCCTTGATACCTGTTCGGATTCTTACTTTCGTGGAATGTCCCTCTTGGAGCAATATGTCTTTCAACATCTTCAAGAGTATCTTTGAGCCACGGTGGTGTTTTCCTTGAGATAAAGAGATCACCAGGAGATGGATCAATAGGATCCACCGAACCATCAACATCGATCATAGGCTCATTCATCGAAGGTTCATCTTGTTTTTCGACAGCATCATCATCGTCCTTTCTTGATATGGGGAGATATTTGGCTTTCCCAAGAGCAGTGTCTTCATCAAAGGTGACATCACGACTTAATTCCACATCTCTTTGACCAAGTACATAGATTCTATATGCTTTTGAATTTTCACGGTATTCGACGAATATACCTTTCTTCCCATAGGCTTCCAACTTATTCATTTTCTCTTTAGGCACATGAAAGTATATCGGACAACCAAATATTCTAAAATGAGAAACACCACGCCTCTTATCAATGAAGACTTCCTCAGGTGTCTTGAAATCCAAAGCTTGATGTGGGCTACTATTTTGAACATATTCTGCAGTTTTGGAAGCGTCTCTGCAGAAGAACTTCGATAGACATTGATCATAGATCATGGCCCGGGTGGATTCCATGATTGTTTGATTCTTCCTTTCAGAAATTTTATTATGCTCAGGAGTATATGGAATAGTTGTATCCCTCTTAATTCTAGCCTCTTTGCAAAATTCGTTGAATTCATTTTATTCATATTTCGTTCCATTGTCAGTCCTTAATGTCTTGATCTTCTTCCCGGTATTTTCCACCAATGCCTTGAAAGAACGAAACCATTTGAACACTTCATCCTTCCTCTTCAAGAAATAGATCCATGCTTTGTGTGAGAATTCATCCACAAATATTGCATAATATGTGTATCCTCCTAATGAGATCAGAGACAAGGCACTCGATAGGTCGAAATGGACCAATTGAAGAATATCAATCGTCTTGCTTTCACTAGAAGGGAATGGTCGTTTTGTATGTTCCCACCTGCACAACCCTGAAAAACTCCATGGTTCATATTAAAGTTGGCAATCCATGTGACCATCTTCCTTACCTGAATAAGGTTTTGTAATGTAAGTGGGAAAACCTTCGGTGCCATAATTCACATTGAAGAGAAGTATCACTCACCAAGGCTCCCAAAGCACTTCCTCCAACTTGCTAGAGGCCATCAACCCTAAATCCAACAGTAAATGCATCATTAAGGTTACTATGCCAAATATGCACATTTCCATCAATGAATGCTACCTTGAAGCCTTTATCTTCCATCATAGAAATAGACACCAGCTTCTTATTCAAATCGGGCACATCCAACACATCTTGTAGATGAATTGTTTGACCTTTATTCAAGTGAAGAGTGACAGTACCTATCCCTTTCACGGGGTAGGTGGCATTATCTCCAAGTATGATTTTTAAATTAGTCTTATTCTCAACCAAATTTGAGAGGACCTATTTCTATCCAGTGAAGTTCCTTGAGGCTCTACTATCAATCAACCAATGATCCAAAGTATCCGGAGGAGAGGCAGTCAATAGAGAAGAAATAAACTAAAACTCATCTTGTTTTTCTACACCATTGCTTTCATCATACATGGCATTTCTTTTTCTTTTGGGAGGTCGATCATTTCCATTTCGAGCAGCGGGAGCATTCCTCTTTCCTTTGTTGTTGAACCTGTTGTTTATTTGCATGTCATTGTCTTTGAAATTATTGTTGTTGTTGTTGTTGTCGTCATCCCTTGGAGGATTGTTCTTGTGAGGGAACTTTCTATCATAGTGGTCGAACCTTTTTCAATTGTAGCACCTTCATTTTATTCCTTCTTTGAATCCCTTCTTAGATCCTTGACCCTGTCTCCTTGGACCAACATTATTCTTTCTTTTCGCATGAGCGGAGAAAGTAGTAGGTTCATTTCCATTATAGGACTTATCTCTCCATCATCCTTGCATCCTCTTGAGTGCATCTAGCCAACAACTCATCAAAACCAGGTATCCTGTCATTGTTGAGAATGGTGGTGGTAAATACATCTCGTGGTCTTGAAAGACCTCCAAGTGCAATGACAATGAGCTTGCTATCATCAATAACTTCTCCAATAGATAGCAGGTCATTTTTTATTTGAGTTATTCTCATGAAGAATGATTGGATAGACTCCCCTTATCCATCTTGATATACTTCAACTTGTTTTTGAGAAAGAGGATTTGACTTGCATTGTTCATTTTGAACATCCCAACCATCTTATCATATATTTCCTTAGAAGTTCCCAAATCAGAAACATAGGCAACCAAATGCTTTTGAATGTAGTCCATCAAAATTTTCTTTGCTTTGACCTCACCTTTTTTATACTTCGTTTTAGCAGCAACCGATATATTTGAAGGAGGCTACACCACTTTTCCTTGCACATAATCCAATACTTCATGCTCCTTCAAATTCAAGTCCAAAGTCATCTTCCATGCATGACAGTCAGATTTGTCATTGAGCTTTTCCTCAGTATTGAAGTAGGATGTAGAAGCCATTGAGACTTATCCAATAATATTTCTCCAACAGATCTATTAGTGATTACTTTTCTCTCTTGCTTGGGCTTTGTCTTCACTTGGGCTCTGATACCATGTTAATTTTAGATAACAATGGTATGTTCTATGCTTACAACAATTACTTCAATGTCCTTTAGATAGCCCAATGACAATTTAAAATGGCAATCACATTAACCATTAATCACATTGACAGTAATTATAGCTAGAAAATTAAAAAAAAAAAATGCAAAAGACAAACTAAGATAAGAGAATACCAGAATTTGGCAAATGCCAGGGAAAAACTCCCAAGATGGGGAAAACCCTTTGATCAATTCTTATATTAAAAGTTAAATAGAGAGAGAGAGTACAATAATACAAAGTCAAAATGACTTCCCAAATCACAGTTAGTCAAATTTGCAACTTCGTCCCTTGTCAACAGCAATCAAATCAGCAACAATGTGTGCCCTAACCAGTCAACAGTCAAGGGTCAAAACAACCCTTTCGTAGCTCGGTCAAAGTGCATCCAACTCGGCCTCCTTAGCTGGTCAAACAACAATCAAAACAATCATCTTTGGAGTAGTCAAACAAAATTCAACCCTACGATCAAATAGACCAGTGGTCAACACAAGTCAAACAGCCCAAAAATATCAGTTTTTGTGGCAATGAATGCAGCTTGCTGAGACAAATTCTCCCTAAAAATCGAAATCAAAAGGTGCCCAGAAATTCAAAGTCAACTTTGGTCAAACTACATAAAATTTCAGATTTTCGGCCCTGTAATTTTTGTCCTCTTTCCTGCCACACGTGTGAGAAAATCAACTACCCAATGAGGTATACGAACCAATCAAATGAGGAGAGAAGAATGAGTGAGTTGATGAGGTTCCAAATGAGGTTGGAGGTCACTCTTATTTATACAAGTCGTTGAGGGTCAAGTGACATGTCGATTGGGCTTCATAAGCCTACATCATGGTGTAGTTGACCTTGACAATTTGCACATGTGTGGGCTTCACTTCAAAAACACATTTCTCCTCGTCCAAATTTAGTGATATTTAGGTCGATTTTGGTCCACTCGAAAAGAGTAATTCAATGCAACAATTATCTCCATCAAATGAGTTGTTGAAAGTGGAATTTGGCCCTAATTGCCAATTTTAACAATAATTTTTAGTCCTTGTTTCACTATAATTTCAAAGATATGATCTGACAAAATTAGTGTTCCTAAATGTTCCTAGAACATGCTTCAAACATGTCAGCTTGGCATTTTTGTTATAACTTTATTTCTCAGATGTTTCAAACGATGCAAACTATAGGAGACAAAAAAAGAGATCTGAAGATACCTGTGGTAGAAATTTCATATCTTGTTTCACTATAATTTCCAAGGTATGATCTAAGAAAGTTAGTGTTTTTGTTCCTAAATGCCCTATAAACATGCTTCAAATAGGTCATCTTAACATTTTTGCTATAAATTTCTTTCTAAGATGTTTCAAACTGTTAAAGCTTAAACAGATAGAGATATATGAAGGTACCCACGATAAAGAACAATAAATTATATAGCTAGATAGTAGTCTATTCTCTTTGATTACAATGAAAACACTCTTGTGCAAAGGGGAGGTAATTATAACGATTGTAACTAAATCTATCAATTGATCAACCAAACTAGTTGATTGATCAACCCAACTATTTAACTGACTCTTATACATTCACTCCAGTCAACTCTTCGTTTTACTGGATTCATTGTGTTTGTCGATTAGTCAACTAAGGGCTCTATAATAGTGCACAATCAAACCATAACACTTCCTATATATATGAAGGTGACAAAGATCCTGAGACACATCTAGTTTATTTGTGAAAAGATGGGGCTCTTCAAACACAATTAATGAAAGAAATAAAATGGTACAATTTGTTGGAACCTTGAGACATAGTTGGTTTATGAACTTCATTAATAAGTAAACAAGAACATGGGATCAAGAAATATTTCATGCTCTGCTTCAAACACGAGATGCTATGAATTTAGCAACACAGAAAATGAAAGAAATAAAGTAGCAATCTCATGAGTATGTAAGAGACTATGATAATGTTGTGGGAAATAAATAGAACGGGAGAAATGTAACTAAATTTGGACAACTGAAAGATGAAAGATGAAACACTTTGAAACTTTATTAATGAAATTCTCCGTGCCATTACAAGCCTCTCGGGTCATCTTATTAAACCTAGATACATTTCGTTACTAACTACATCTCGTTATTTCGTTATTTCAACTACCTAGGTAATTAGTAAATTTACAATATTTGTTGTCACATTTAACAAACTCCACCTTGACAACAAATTTTCCTAATGTCCATTCATCATCTTTTCTGCAAGCCGAGAGAAGCAAGACACCATCTCAGCTTCTCTACTGTCACTGGCTTCGTGAATATATCTGCATGATTCTCCTGTGTGCGGACCTTCGTGAGGACTACTTTGCCGCCTTCGATTATATGTCTCACAAAGTGATACCTTACATCGATGTGCTTGGTCTTGATGTGATATGCTGGATTTGTAGCCAAATGAATAGCGCTCTGACTGTCACAAAACACATTCACTTTCTCCTGCGTCCTTCCAATCTCATCAAGCGGACCTTTTAACCAGATTGCCTCTTTGCAGGAATCTGAAGCAGCTATATACTCTGCTTCAGTAGTGGACAAAACAACTGTCTCTTGAAGCTTTGACATCCAACTAATTACTCCACCTGCAAGAGTAAAAACATAACCTGTAGTAGACCTCCTTTTGTCCAAATCACCTGCATAATCAGCATCCACATATCTGCAGACTGTACCTTCACGACCATCAACGCTGATGCAATGGTCACTTGTGCCTCTCAAATATCGAAGCACCCATTTCACTGCTCGCCAATGTTCTTCCCCTGGATTTTCCATGAACCCGCTGACAACTCCAACTGCATGTGAAATGTCAAGTCTTATAGATACCATCGCATACATTAAGTTGCCTACCGCATTTGCATATCGTACACGAGACATATACTGCTTTTCTTCATTAGTTTTAGGACTCAAATCCGAAGAAAGCTTAAAATGGGAAGCTAATGGAACATTAACAGGTTTCACATTGTTCATACTGAACTTTTCAAGTATTTTTTCCACATACTTCTGTTGTGATAACCAAAGCTTACCATTCTTCCTGTCTCTATGTATCTCCATGCCCAAGATCCTTCATTTCAAACGTCCTAGAAAGCTGAGCCTTTAACCTGTTGATTTCTTCCATGCTTTTGCTTGCAATAAGCATATCATCAACATACAACACCAAGATAATGAATATGCCATTGAAACTTTTAAAGTATACACAATGATCATACTCACTTCTGATAAAATTCTGGCTCATCATGAAGGAATCAAACTTCTTGTACCATTGCCTGGGCGACTGCCTCAGGCCATACAATGATTTCCTGAGCTTGCAAACTAATCTTCTGCTGCGACCTTGTACAAAACCTTCTGGCTGATCCATATAAATCTCTTCATCCAAATCACCATGAAGAAAGGTTGTTTTAACATCTAACTGTTCTAACTCAAGGTCCAGTAAAGCAGTTAGTGCTAACACAGTACGAATAGAAACAAGTTTAACTATTGGTGAAAAGATCTCATGAAATTCAATACCTTCAACCTGAGAATACCCTTTTGCAACCAATCTCGCCTTATACCTTTCAATACTTCCATCAACTTTTCTCTTCAACTTGAAGACCCATTTGCACCCAACAACGCTTCTCCCTTCAGGAAGTTCTACAAGATCCCAGGTATTGTTTTTAGCTAAGGAGTCCATATCTTCTTCCATAGCCTTTTTCCATACCTCGCTATCTGCATCATCAACTGCTTCCTGATAACAAGATGGTTCCCCATCTTCAGTAATCAATGCAAATGATGAAGCAGAGTCTTCAGACCTTTTTGGTGTACTTCTTTCCCTCGTAGACCTTCTTAGGGTGACTGGTTGCTGACTAGATTCTGGAATTTCTCCAGTTTCCTCTGCTTCTCCACCTTTTTCAGAAGTCTCTTCTTCCTTTCGACTTTCTGGAAAAGGTATAGCCTCCAATTGAATCTTCTGACCTGACGATACCTGCTTCTGTTCAACTTTTTCAACATCTGATTTTAAAAGAGATGATTCATCAAATGTTACATCTCTGCTAATGACTATCTTCCGTGAAGTAGGATCCCACAACCTATATCCCTTCACTGAATAATCATATCCAACAAAGACACAACATTTTGATTTTGGATCTAATTTTGAACGTTGATTTCTAGGAATAAGAACATAGGCATCACAACCAAAAATCTTCAAATGCGAATAATCACAAGACTGACCCGACCAAACTTCTTCAGGAATTTGACAGTTTATTGCAACCGAAGGTGATCTATTAACTAAATAACAAGCAGTAGATACTGCTTCTGCCCACAACTCCTTTTGCAGATTAGCATTACTAATCATGCTTCTGGCTCTTTCCATAAGAGTCTGATTCATCCGTTCAGCAACACCATTCTGCTGAGGAGTATAAACAGCAGTTTTATGTCTAAATATCCCTTCATCCTTACAAAATTGTTCAAATTCTAAAGAGGTAAATTCACCGCCATTGTCAGTTCTTAAACATTTGATTGATTTGCCTGTTTTCTTTTCCACCATTGTTTTAAATTGTTTAAACACATTAAACACATCAGCTTTCTTTTTCAACATATAGACCCAAACTTTTATGGATAAATCATCAATAAAAGTTAAAAAATGCAAGGCACCTCCATAGGACACAATAGGAGATGGTCCCCACATATCAGAGTGAATATAGTCCAAAATCTGCTTGCTATTATGATTGCCAGACTTGAATTTTTGTTTACATTGTTTGCCAAACACACAATATTTATAAAAATCCAACTTCAAGGATTTCAAATCAGGAAGTAGCTTGTGATTCATCAATACCTGAAGACCTTTCTCGCTCATGTGACCCAACCGCTGATGCCATAGACGAGAACCTTCTTCTACTTTATCTGACACGATCGCTGCTTCACTGACTTGAGTGCTTCCCTTGAGTCTGTACAGGTTTCCGACCTTTTCAGCCTTCATAACAACCAAGGCTTCTTTCGATACTTTCAGCACTCCATTCTAACATGTAAACTTATAACCATTCGAATCCAAAACTCCCAAGGAAATCAAGTTTTTCTTTAGATCAGGTACATGCCTAACATCAGATAAGGTTTTAATTGTACCATCATACATTTTAATTCGCACAATTCCAATCCCAACAGTCTGACAAGATGCATTATTTCCCATGAAAACAGAATTACCATCTACAGTTTCATATGATGAAAACCAATTCCGGTGCGGACTCATATGATGAGAAGCACCAGAGTCTAATAGCCAATAGTCAGCATCTTGTGATATATTACATACATGGAGTGCTTCAACAATTAAAACCTCATCATCCATACCTGAATCGACCTGATTTTCTTCCTTGTTGTTTTCCGCCTCTTTCCGTTTCCAGCTATCCTTTTTGAGATGTCCCGATTTGTTGCAATACTAGCATTTTGCTTTACTCTTCTTGCCGCCCTTTGATTTCAATCTGGAAAAACCTCTTGTCTTTTCCCCCCGTTCCTTTGAGCGACCTCTAGCTACCATGGCTTCAGGTGCAGAAGTCTCAATGCTAGATTGTCTTCGTACCTCTTCAGATAAGAGAGCACCCACGACAGATTCAAAATTTAATGAATCGACAGTGCTCAAACTGACTGAGGTCACGAAGTGATCCCATGACTCAGGCAGGGAACACAACAAGGTTATTGCCTTGTCTTCTACCTCCATCTTTACTTCCATATCGGACAACTGACAAATAAGCGTATTAAAAACATTCAAGTGATCTGCAATTTTCGTACCCTCCTTCATCCTAAGGTTGTACAGTTGTCTCTTTAAATAGATTCTGTTAGTCAAAGATTTTGGCATATAGAGAGTTTCCAATTTCTTCCACAACCCTGTGGTTGTACTCTCTCCAACAATATTGAAGAGTACTTCGTCTGCCAAACACAACCGAACAGTACTGAGAGCTCGGGCATCCAAGTCCTCCCAGTCCGAGTTTGACATGCTTGCTGGTTTTGTAGTTACCTCGTCAAGTGCCTTGTGCAACCCTTGTTGCACAAGCAAATCCCTAACCTTCAGTTTCCACAGGGCAAAATTGTTTTTCCCAGTGAATTTCTCCACCTCAAATCTTGCGTTTGTCATTTTTGCCATTTCTCCCTCCTAGGGTTTCAGATTTCCCCCTTCTACAAATTAAAAAATTTCCACTCTTTTTCTAAGGTTTCAAGGGTTTCAGCGATTTTTCCCTTATTCTGCTAGGTTTTCGAGTTTCAGATTTTTCCTTTCTCTACTATGAAAAATTTCTTCACAATTTCTTTTAAACTGCTTAGAAATTTTCCTTCACAATTTCTTTTAAATCTACTCAAAAAAATTCACAATTTCTTCTAAATCTGCTTAGAAAACTTCAGTCACACTTTCTTTTAAATCTGCTTAAACCCTACTCAGTTTTTTTTTTCTGAAAAAACCCTACCAATTTCTTTAATATGCTCAGAAAACCCTACTCAGATTTTAAAATAATAGATTTTCTGAAAAACAAATTTTTTTTCTTCCTACTTCTTCACAGTTTCTCCTCACAATAAATTTTAAAAAAAATACCCGTTTTCTCTCCGGATTTGATATTGGCCATTGCAGCCTTTTGGTTCTTCTGCTGGCGTCTCCAACGCAGTGAACTCTCCACGACTTCTCCTTCTCTCTTCACCCCGTGCTTCTTTGTGACACGGCCTTCTTTCTCCAACTGTGTCTTAGTGTCACTGATTGGCAACCTTCGTGGATTGTCGTCCTACCATTTCAGATTCATGTGATCTCCTCAACGGCCTCTTCTCCAGCGGATGAGGCTCCTTCTCCCCTTGACGGCTTCTGGACAACAGGCGAACGGCTTCTCTAACAGCTATTCTCCTCTGCAGCCTGACGGACAGCGCAGTGGGCTGCGGCTCTTTCAACGGAATGAACAATCGGCAGCATATGCCTCTTGACACGCCCAGCTCTTCTACGGCTTCTCTTCAACGGCCTTCCTCCTTCTGATTGACAGTCGCTCTTCTACGGCTTCTCTTCAACGGCCTTCCTCCTTCTGATTGGCAGTCGGTTTTCTACGGGTTTCACGTGTTCAACGTACCCTCTCAAAAAACAACAGTCGATTCTTCTTTTCAAACCGAATCAATAACCTCGCTCTGATACCACTTGTTGTGGGAAATAAATAGAACGGGAGAAATGTAACTAAATTTGGACAACTGAAAGATGAAAGATGAAACACTTTGAAACTTTATTGATGAAATTCTCCGTGCCATTACAAGCCTTTCGGGCCATCTTATTAACCTAGATACATTTCGTTACTCTAACTACATCTCGTTATTTCGTTATTTCAACTACCTAGGTAATTAGTAAATTTACAATATTTGTTGTCACATTTAACAGATAAGATATTCGAAGAATTGCTAATTAAATCCCATATGTGACAAGCTAAGAACAACTGAAAAAAAAATGGTTTGTTGTTGAAATCCTTCAAAATATAAGAACACCTCTTAGGATGCATGAAACAAAAACATATGAATAAGCTTTGATTGAGAAAAGCTTAACAAATAGAAACCCATGAAGCAGTGGACCAATTTCATCAGTGAGAAAGACGGAAGAGAAGCTTGAGAAGAAACAAAAATCCATCTAACAAATGGCCATACTATCAAAAAGAAGACTTTTGTTCCACCAACTGTATTTTTGAAAGCCACAAAAAGAATATTTCCCTTTCAAGGTATCAGAGAGAAATGCTCCTAAATATGTAAGAAAAATAGACTGATTTTTTTTTCTGAAATTTGCGCACTAATTGTAACACGCTTGCTACTAAAAAAGGATATCACATTAAGATTGCAATAATATTGTCTTACACTATCACATTAACACCTTTATGCAATCTTCAATCATACAAAGACATGAACTTGTTTATACAGGGATGTCAATCATAAATCAAAAAAGGTAATTCCCAACAAAATCTAACATCATAGTTTCAATTCAGCATTCAATAAAGGGAATTCCCAACTAAATCTAACATTATAGTTTCAATTCAGCATTCAATATTAGGTTGCAACTCATATTAGGACATTGTTTCCGGCAGAATGATTTCATGATCATGATTTCATAACCATTTCCACTTTGCCAGTCACAGTCAAACCCGTACTTCCAGTAAGACTAACAACTCATTTTCACTCATGACATGATTCCTTCAACAAGAAGTGCTACCAATCGTCACCATTTACACAAAGCTGCCAACAAACATATTGAACGCAGGCAATTTCTGTTATATAGACCGACAAAGTTCAAGACCACAAGAAGTCAACCAGGTCAATTTACAAATGGACTGAAGGGTGGTTTACACCTGGCCACTACAAGAAAACAATGACTGATATCACCACAATACTCTGCCTTGAACATCCATCCAAATAACTTCATTAACCAGAAGATTTTTCCACTTAGTAGAGGCAGTAGTACCAAGCCCTCAACAAATGAATCGGACAACTACAGAATTAGAAAAAGAGAAATGAATGGGTAAATATGTGATAGTTGACAATGATTGGTTTTCATTTGACAAGAGAGTGCTAAAAACATTGTCACCAGCAATTCCAAACACAACAATTTTAATTCCAACGATGACCATTGCTGACACGATTCACTGTAATTTCTCTACCAATTGGCAATGCAGCATATAAAGCATAGAAGCCATGTTGTTATAAAAACCTTTATAACAACCCAAGTAAACTCCAGCCTGGTATTAAGAGCTTACTTCATTCTATACTTCCTTTGCATAGAACAATTCTGAGTTCTATCATATGGAAATTATTGTTCTCTTAGTTCTCATACTCAAGGAAGTATTAGCATCGATAAAATAGTGGAAAAGGAATTTTTCATTTACACTTCTAAGTCATTGCCCAATATCATCCCTAACAGAATTCCCAATTTGAAATTAGTTCGGTACTGATATTTTCAAACGCAATAGAGTTGGGTTTATATCTATGGTCATCACTAGAAGAGATTTGCTGACGTGTTGAAATGCACCATAGACCCTCAAATTGTTTTTCCAAAGAAATCTTCTCTAGGCTTAATTAAATAGATTTTAATGTCAGTTTCCTAACTGCTAGCCACCAATTCATAAACTTTATCTCAACAGAATTGGATAAGAGATCAAAGTGTTGTGCAAGCATTTTCTCTAGCATTAACATATGTCTCCGCTACATCAAGGAAACAATTCACAATGTTAACTATTAACCAAACAATGAGCAAGAAACAAATAGAGTAATTAGCTCAGCATTCCATCAAACACTTGGTAATCATCTTAGAAAAAATAAACATCAGCAATATTTAACTACTCAATTGATCATTCAATTTGAAATGAGTTCATCCTCCCTCGTTGAGCGTTCTCCAAGCTATTACAGGTTCAGAAAAATCATTCCCATCAAGGCTACAAAACCCATGCATAGAGAAAGAAGGTTCAATGGCTTAATAATTGCCCTCTCTTGTATTTCCAATTCGCCTTGCAAACTTTCTCAACTGTGAACAAAGCAATCTAGATAAACAAACTACTATGGAATGTGATTTGCAATAATAATTCATTCTACCACTGCCAAGTCACAGAAGACAAGAAAAAGGGCTTTGCTAATTGGGTTATATTACCAATTGGCAATTTACAAACTGTAGATTTGCTCCACAAATCGTTTTAAATATTCATATAAGTAATGCAACATTCCATTAGCATCCAAACAGGTTTATTCAATCAATTTGATTTGGATATCCATAAACATGATGAGACTTCTCTCATCATCAAAAAGAATTGAGTCCTTCAATTGAATGTTGTTGCCCATACTAATTATGAGACTTCTTTCACTATAGAAATTGTGTCATTAAGAGATTGCTGTAATGAGAAAATATTACAGATGAGATGATTCATTTTCATTTCACAAAGCCATGGCAAACTTCCCCGCCTTGGATTGTTCATTATTTAATTTATAACACAACATTATAAGAATTAAATTCTTTGAGACAAAATAAAGTTTGAAAGATAGGCTCAGGCTGCAACTTATAAAGTAATTTACTAGGCTTGAAATTATTGGCATTTAAACATACAGGCCTCTGCTACTTAGCATCCTAATGTAGCCATTAAACCACTAATGACATATGGCCAATATAATGCACATGGAAGTGAAGATACAAGAAAAAGGGTTAATATTACTCATCCATCTCCCTCTTTTATCAAAAATCTTAACAGGAGTTACCATTTCTCTTATCAACGGCATTATTATCAATTTTCACA
Organism: Pinus albicaulis; assembly: GCA_034641835.2. Classification (NCBI taxonomy): domain Eukaryota; kingdom Viridiplantae; phylum Streptophyta; class Pinopsida; order Pinales; family Pinaceae; genus Pinus; species Pinus albicaulis. Next base: position 213,530,813 of record CM076575.1, on the reverse strand, counting down.
AACAATGGCAAGAAAATTCCTTCCTTAAAGCACCAGCACAACCTACGTAACACTGGGAAGACCTAATACAAGGAAAACTCAGATAGAAGGTGCGGCCAATTTTGTCCTTGATTATGAATTGCAAATACAAAGAAAGGAACATTCACTATGGAACAATAAACAATACAATAAGAATGGAACCCCTTCCTGTCCTAGCAGTCCGAATTTTAACATGGCTTGATAGCAATCAAGGGTCGTGTTTAGGGATTTTGCATGCCTTAACCTGTTGAAGAATGTAACTAGGTTCGGTCTTTATTATTAATGTATTTGTCAAAAGAATTTATTATTATTATTAAATGACTTATTAAAGCATGGGTTTCATGATTGGGTCATATTTAGATTAAGGTCCCAATTGTGGACTTCTAGGTTAGTTGTTACAGATTTAAATTGATCCAATTTTTGGGCTTTTAAATCATGTAACATTAGGTTGTCAAAAGGCTCCTCCATCAAGTCATCTTCTTCAAGGTCATCATCCTCGGTCTCTTCAGCAAAATCTACTTCAAAGACAGCCCTCAAGTCAAGTGATACAAGTCATCAAAACTGCCTCCTTAAGTCGGCCTCAATCAGTCTTCAAGTCGGCTCAAATCAAGACACAACACTTCAAACTATCATGCTGGCTCAATAACTATGACAAACAACTATATATACAGGGCTATGGTTTTGCATTGCTACCACAAGATTTCAGATACCTCTGAAATTTCGGATCACAGAAAGGACTGCAGTTCGGATCATCATCACAGAAGGATAAGGTCTCGGACTTATTTCAGAATTGGGTTACTTTCATATTATATATATTTTGAAGATGCTACAGCAAGACAAGGTCTCGGTGTCAACAAACATCTGCCACCGAATCAGTGATTTGATGTTATTGGTGATGTTATCTCAGCCATGATGTTCAGTGTTATGATGTGATCTCATTATGATGCTCAGTGATCTCAGTTATGATGCCCAATGCTACAATGATGCTCGGCAATCTCAGTCATGATGCTCAGTACTATAATGATGCTTGGTGCTATGTTGTTATGATTCTCAATGCTATGTTGCTATCTCAATCTCAGTCAAGGTAATGAGGATGAAATTTCGGTGCAAGCAAAGGAGATCTCGGTGCTAACACAATGAAGGGATGACTTGATGGAGGAAGTCTATAGTCTAAGGGTCTTGGTTGTCTCATCTTGAACCTATTGAAGAAATAATTTTGACTAGGTGTTCTCCAAAGAGTGGGATTTGCCCTGGCAGCGTGCCTACATCTTGTGTCCTCTTCTATTTGTTTGGCATTAGTCTTGATGACGAAAAAAGATAAATAACAAGAACACATAATAATAATCACAAGATAATGTCATGATAAGAGAAACTAATTAACTGTCATTTCTCTAACGTAAACCCCAACCAATATTAGGTTTTTCAAGCCTCTAGAATCTTACTGAAAATCCACACATGACTAGCTCCACATATGTAAATTGTGAGATTATGTGGCATCCACTTGATATCATGGTGGTCAACATAATAGATCAACTTGCAAGAGGTATAATTTTTGCATTCAACTCCAATTTGTTGGACAATGGGTTGTCATTGATGACAACCAATGTCATGTCATTGATGTCAAAGGAGATACGATGTCTTGGATGTCAAAGGAGGTATGATTCCTTGGAAATCATTGAGCATTTGTTGACATGTCATTAATGTCAGGTGTTGTGATACCCTCAAGATCATTGAGCATTTGTTGACATGTCATTGATGTCAAAGGAGCTATGATACCCTGGATATCATTGAGCATTTGTTGAAGTTATGATGGTTAAATGATATGCAGAAGGTTTGGATGGATAGTCCTCTCCAAGAGCTTTCTAACAATATACTATACTTGGTCAAACTCTCTAAAATGAGAAGATAAGCCAATTTGAAAGTGCACATTGGTGAAAAGGGGTCAAACCCCAAATTTGATGAAGATTGTGTAACTTCAGGGAAGATCCATGCATTTGTGAGCAATTGGCGATTGTTGGTGCATGAACATGTGCACTGCTTAATGTTTAACAACCACGCAACTTCGAGCGTATCCAGTGGTTATGGACGGTCTATGGTTGATACATGGTGGATACCCATTGCCTTCTCACCTCCTCCACATAGAACCTCTCCATCCAATAAAAATATAGCACGTCACTACCAGGTGGACTACATCGACCCTCAAGTTAACATGTCACGTGGATTGATGACGTAGCTAGTGGAACCAATAACATATTGACATGTCAATAGGTTGACACATGGATGCAACGTGTGACGTGGATGACATAGCAAGTGCACTCAATGGCATGTTAACAAGTGGCAGCATGTGATTGGTGGAAGATGATGTGGTTGTACAATAGTAATGATGTGGCAGTACAACAAAGCACCATGTGGCATGCCTAGTCAGCATTTTTAGGTAGCCATGTGGGCCAAATTTGAGTGACATGTAGCACCACTCAGAGAGTGACACATGGCATGACGATGCCACGCTAACGTTAACATTCGATTGACCATGGACTCCTAAGGACCAAGTCACATGGCACGGTCATATGGATGAAAAGGGCAAGCCCAAGGGGCTAATGGCCTAAGCACTAAAATTGGTCACATGGACAATTGAACATTGGCCCTGATGATGGTTTGGTGGCATCCACACACACACACACACATATATATAGATATATAATATATATATGAGGGTGCAATGGAATGGAGTGGTGTGCATCCAGTCTGAGATACATGTGGTGTGGCACAATGGTCAAGTGTGAAGATTTTTCGGCTTTGTCGCAAGGTTGAGTCTTGGCTTATCATTGGCATTTGGTTTTGATTGTGGATTAGTTTACCCCTATGGTTTAATACATATCAAAACAAATTTTTGACACAACGCATAAATGAAGAACACGAAAACAAAGTTGGTATTGGGTCTAGTTGCACCACGAGTGGTCACAGGTTCAAGTCCTGTCGGGCTCACCAATTTTTTTTGGATTTGGAAGTGCATTCTATCAAACCAATAGAGTGTAGTCTATTCAGTGTGCACTGGAAAAGTGCATTCTAAAGACCGCAAATTGGAAAGGTGCATTTTGTTGAACTATTAATTTTATAATGTTTTGTGGCTCATTTTGAGGCCCAAATTGATTTTTGAAAAGGAGCAAATGGCGAGAATCACTTTTGTAATCTGAAAGGGGGACATGAAAACTCATGAAGACAAGTTTTTGAGGGAAAGTAGCTATAATTCTTTTGTTGCTGTCAAATGTTCTGAGGTTTATGAACAAGTTTAATCTTGATGATCAAATCAAGAAATGAGGGAAATGCTACTATCAATGATTGAAGAACAGGTTGAGGTTACATTGATATGATCATATTTGTAAGGGGCATTTATTGTGTTTTGAGCTTGTGGATCCAATTTGAAAGATTATGAAAAGCAGTCCACTATATTTTGGTGATGGGGGTGGGTGCCTCTATCAGAGGTTAGTGCCTCAATCAAGTTGGAGCCCACAGCAAGTTGGTGCGTGCAGATTTCAAAGGTTAGTGTCTCAATAAAGTTGGAGCCTACAACGAGATGGTGCTTGCAGATTTCATAGGTTCGTGCCTCAAGCAGGTTGGAGCCATAGCAAGTTGGTGCTTGCAGATTTCAAAGGTTGGTGCCTCTATCAGGTGGGAGCCTACAGCAAGTTGGTGCTTGCAAATTTCATAAGTTGGTGCCTCAATCAGGTTGGAACCTACAACAAGTTGGTGTTTGCAGATTTCATAGATTGGTGCCTCAATCAAGGTGGTGCCTACATCAGGTTGAAGCCTACAACAAGCTGGTGCTTGCATATTGTTGGGGTTTGGTGCCTCCAGCAGGTTGGTGCCTGCAAATTGATTTTGGGGGTTGGTGCCTCAATCAGGTTGTAACCTACAACAAGTTGGTGCTTGCAGATTTTAGAGGCAGGTGCCTCAATCAAGGTGGTGCCTACATCAAGTTGAAGCCTACAACAAGTTGGTGCTTGCATATCGTTGGGGTTTGGTGCCTCCAGCAGGTTGGTGCTTGCAAATTGATTTTGGGGGTTGGTGCCTACAAATTGATGTAATCAAAGATTAAAGAAGATAAGAAGCTTTGTGGTTTTCTCCCGCAAGGGTTTCCACATATATCTGGTGTTCATGTGTACTTATGTGATGATTGATTTTATTGATGCATTGTTATGCTTTCAAATATGTTAAATTGTGAATTTGTTTAAATTGATTAAATTGGTCATTGCATTAACTCACCCCCCCTCTCAGTGTAATCATAATTCTAACAATTGGTTTCAAAACAAGTTCCTTCATGAACAGTTAATCACTAGAAGGTTGATCACAAGGAACATGGCCAATCTTAGGGGATCTTCAGGTAAGGCTCCTCAGTTTGATAGAACAAACTATGCTTTCTGGAAGATAAGAATGGAAACCTAGATCATGTCTTTAGGTATTGATGTATGGATGGCTATTGAGAATGGATACCAAGTACCTACAACTCCTCCCACTAACATAGCTAGTAAAACTCTTTATACATTTAATGCAATGGAGAAAAATGTGATCTTAAGTGGTTTACCAGATACTAAATTTATCAAAGTGATGCATTGCAAGTCATCTAAATAACTATGGGACATGCTTAAAAGTTTTTATGAAAGGGATGACAAAATATAAGAGACCAAGCAACAAACTTATAGAGGTCAATTTAAAATGGAAGAAGATGAAAATATTGCCTCATATTTCCTTTGAGTAGACGAAATTTTCAACACAATCATAGGTCACAGTGAAACAATCAAGGAAGCTTATATCGTTCGTAAAATATTAAGATCACTTCCCTCAAGGTTTAATCCTAAAGTTCCATCCATTGAGGAACTATCTAACATTCAAAAGCTAAGCATGGATACCCTTCATGGAACTCTTATTGCATATGAACTAAGGACAGAAAAGGAGAAGACAGGATCCAGAAAAGCCACATTCAAAGCATCCAAGAAAGGAAGCAAGCATGGGATTCAAGAAGAGTCCAGTCATGAATCAAACGAAGAGGAAGCCAAATTTGTAAGAAAGCTAAAAAAGGGAACTGGAAAGTTCAAAGGTAAACCTTAATTTAAATGTTTGAATGTGGAAGAGTAGGACATTATGCTTATAAATGTCCTTATGCAAAAGTAAATGATAGTAATGATGAAGTAAATTCAAATCTAATAATCATAAAAGAAGATGAGATGTCAAAAAGAGAAGCTTGTACTTCAAAGAAAATAGCGATTATGAAAGCAATGAAACCATGTCTGATGATGAAGTGGGAGAAATATTATTCATAGGCATAAGTGATCAAAATACTAAAGAAGAGATTGAAGCATAAGTAGACATTGTAGGAGAACCCATAAGCACCCTGGAAGAACTACAACCACTGAGAAAAACAGTAGATCAACAAGAACAACAACTGCAAAAATATAAGGACAAAGACGGTGATGCAGATTTTGTCATCCTTCTAAAAATTGATCTAGAAGAAACTAAGAAGATAAAGGAGATTCTATCAAAGCAATTAAAATAAAAGGAAAAACAGTGTGAAAAATTGGAAGAAGAAATTGCTCTTTTAAGAAAAGAATTAGAAAAAACCTCTAATCAACTTAATCAAAACTTGAAGCTCATTAAAGGTTCTAAGTCATTAGATCACATCCTCGGCTTATAGAGATATCCCCTCCTCAAAACAGGCCTCGGGCATAAGGAAGATCTCAAGACATCCAAAGATGAATCACACTCAATGACACCGAATGCAGAACGGCTCAAGAGTTATGCCAATACATTCATGTGATCCAATAATAAAATTGAAGACACCAGTCAAGTAAAGGACCAGCCTAAGCATGTTCATTTTAGCAGCTCATATGACACTCAAGAAGGCACTAGGAATTAGCAAGATACAACTAGCCAAAGCAAGGGAAGAAATCAGGGTGAGTTTGAAAACGCTACTACATCAAGAAATCAATCTCATCCTCTCAAGGGATATTCAAGCAGCAATGGAATAAGAGTCAAGGATCAACAACGTGATGAATCTCTTCCAAGGCAGAACGACTTCAGAAGAAATGCTTCATCAAGGCAGCTCCACTTAACCAGGTACCAAAATATATTTTTTGGTCATTATTTCTCTTGTACAAGATTTGGACATAAAGCAAGGGATTGCAAGATATATGCCAAGAATGGTATGTTAGAAATAGAGGCTAAGAACAAATATATGGGTAATCAAATCAAAAGTTACAACAAAAATTGTTTGAACCATTTCTACCAGTATTCAAGCTCAATACAGAATGTTACGAATGCCACAATGAAGGGCATATAGACCACGATTGCAAGATTAACATGAGATGGTTCAAGGAAGAATATTTCTTTGCTAACCTAAGAAAGATCAACAAAGCATGGAATAGGAAACAAGAAGAGCCAAAGATAGATCTGACCACTCAGATCTAATCGATTGGTGAAGACTTCGTTATGTAAGTGCAAGTTTGAGATGAGATGCAACTTGAAGAAGCAAGAGTATGCATGCTAGATGTAGATTTGAAGAAGGAAAAGACAAGAATGAAGGAAGCCCATGGGGAGCAGTTCTCAGAAAGAGCAATAGAGCAATCCAAGGAAGTTGAGAAATCAACCAACAAATTGGATATTGAGACACTTGCATTGGATCAGGGATTTGTGCAGATGATGTTATGATCACTTGGAGGTGACATCTCATATGTAAAAGGAGCATAGGGTTGACTTTCAGCCTAGTCATAGGGGAAATATGATTCCAGCAACTTGATAGGGGGTAGTTACAAGAGGAGAACTTACTCATAGGGGGAAAGCCTATTCACAGGGGGAGTAGGTCCACAGGAAGATAGAAGAACAATTGTGTAGCATTTGCCCAGTAGTAAGCAATCACCGGATGAGAAGCCACCTTCAATGGGCCCCTTTGCCATTAACATTAAAAGAGGAGAAAAAGCAAACATTGCCTAACGAGAGAGAAAGAAATTAGGGGGAGTTCAGTCCATTGCCATCAATGACCATCAATGTCTCGTGGTGTTTCCATCAATGACAAAGGAGGAGATTATTAGACAGTGTATTGTCATTGATGACAACCAATGTCATGTCATTGATGTCTAAGGAGGTACAATTTCTTGGATGTCAAATGAGGTATGATGCCTTGGAAATTATTGAGCATTTGTTGACACGTCATTAATGTCAAAAGAGTTGTGATACACTTAGGATCATTGAGCATTTGTTGACATGTCATTGATGTCAAAGGAGCTATGATACCCTAGAGATCATTGAGCATTTGTTGAAATTATGATGATCAAGTGAATAAGGTCTAGATGGATAGTTCTCTTCAAAAGCTTTCCAACGATATACTACACTTGGTCAAAATCCTTCGAAATGAGAAAATAAGCCAGTTTGAAAGTGCACATTGGTGAAAAGTGGTCAATCCCCAAATTTGTTAAAAATCATACAGCTTCAGGGCAGATCCATGCATTTGTGAGCAATCCACGATCGTTGGCGCACAAACAAGTGCATTGTTTAATAGGTTTAACCACCGCGCAACTCCGGGCAGATCCGACGGTTATGTGGCTGATACATAGTGGATGGAGCGCAAACCTACGCAATAGTTAATGGAGGTCCCCCCCCCCAATGCCTTCCAACCTCTGCCACGTAGAACCTCTCCATCCAATAAAACATGACATGTCACTACCAAGTGGATAACATGGACCCCCCAACAATAGGTTAACACATCATGTAGATTGATGACATAGCAAGTGGAACCAATAACAAATTGTCACGTCAGCAAGTTGACACATGGATACCAAGTGTGACATGGATGACATAGCAAGTGCACCCAATGGTAGGTTGATAGGTTCTAGCATGTGATTGGTGGAGGATGGCGTGGTTGTACGATAGTAATGATGTGGAAGTACAATGGATGATGTGCTAGTACGCATGTGCCACATGGCATGCCCAATTAGTGTTTTTGGGTGGCCAAGTGGGCTAAATTTGAGTGACACGTGATACCACTCAGAGAGTGCCACATGGCATGATGACACCACATTGATGTCAACATACAATTGACCATGGACCCCTAAGGACCAAAACACATGGCACGGTCATATGGAGGAAAAGGGTGAGCTTAAGGGCTACCCTAGTCATGGCCTAAGTGCTAAAATTGGTCATATGGAGATTTAAACATTGGCCCCAACGACAGTTCAATGGCATCCACACACATATATATGTGGGTGCGGTGGAATGGAGTGATACGCGTCTGGTCTGAGATACAACGTGTGGTATGGCACAATGGTCAAGCACCAATGTTTTTCGACTCTGTCGCGAGATCGAGTCTTTACTTATCGTTGGCATTGGTTTCGATTGTGGATTGGCTTCGACCTGTGTTATGATTCATATCAAAACAATTTTTTGACGCAAGGTATAAACGAAGAACAAGACAATGCAGTTGGTATTGGGTTTGGTCGCACTGCAAGTGGTCACGGGTTTGAGTCCTATCGGGCTCGTCGAAAAAAAAATTGGATTTGGAAGTGCATTATATCAAACCGACGGGGTATATTTTGTTGAGCGCACACCGAAAGAGTGCATTTTGTAGACCGCGGATTGAAAAGGTGCAATCTATTGAACTATTAATTTTTATAATGTGTTTTGCTCTTTTTGAGGCCTAAATTGATTTTTTAAAAGGGACAAATGGCAATAATTATTTTTGTAATCTGAAAAGGGGAAATGAAAATTTATGAAGACAAGTTTTTGAGGGGTGTCTATATTTCTTTTGTTGTTGTCAATTGTTTTGGGTCTTATGAACAAGTTTAGTCTTGCTGATCAAATCAAGAAATTAAGAAAATGCTACTATCAATAATTGAAGTATAGGTTGAGGTTAAATTGATATGATCATATTTGTAAGGGGCATGTATTGTGTTTTGAGCTTGTGGATCCAATTTGAAAAATTGTGAAAAATGGTCCACTATGTTTTGGTGAAGGAGGTGGGAGCCTCTATTAGACGTTGGTGCCTCAATTAGGTTGCAGCCTACAGCAAGTTGGTGCTCATAGATTTCACAGGTTTTTGCCTCAATCATGTTGGAGACTACAACAAGAGATTTCAGATGTTGGTGCCTACATCAGGTTGAAGCCAGGTGTTGCATATCTTTGGGACTTGGTGCCTCCAATAAGGTGGTGCCTGCAAATCAATTTTAGGGGTTGGTGCCTGCAAATTGATGTAATCAAAGATTGAAGATAAGAAGATTTGTGGTTTTCTCCCGCAAGGGTTTCCACATATATCTGGTGTTCATGTGTATTGATGTGATGATTGATTTTATTGATGCATTGTTATGCTTTCAATTATGTTAAATTGTGAAATTTTTTAAATTGATTAAATTGGTCATTACATTGATTCACCCCCCAGCCCACTTAGTGTAATCATAATTCTAACACAATTAAGGTGATCTCCATAGTGTTGGAAAGCTCTCGATATCTAGAATAGCACCAAGAAGTTAAAATTTTCTAAGCAAAGTTTTGACCCCAGAAATGACCATTTAAGGCCCTAAATAAGCTCTAGAAGGTTTTGAACCTAAAATCACCAAAGCAAAATCTACCCCTGAAACAAGACCTACAAGCCAATAGCTTCAATTTTTCCACCCAAACTATAATGACCCATTTCTAATCATGCCTCCATATTTAGAGAAGTATTTTTCCCCAAAAGCTTTTATTGAAGGAGATGAGGAATATTTTCCTTTACCTTATCCTTGGAGTACCATTTGGCCTTGGCTAGAAGTTGTCCTTTGAACTCAGGCCCTGCCAAAGTTCATGAAGCCCTTGTCTAGTTGTTTTGGACTTCCTTGCAAAATCATATATTTTTCTACCTTTGCCTAAGCTTCTGATGGTAAGTCTTATATGGTGGTGGTAAGATTTACTCATCAATTTCCCAGTCCAACATGGAAGGCTCATATAGTTTCATATTTTCCACATTTCCTACTAAGTAAATGTGCATATATGGGGGTTGACTAAATTTGTAGGCATTATTAGTAGCTTCTCCAACACTAGTAGCCTTTCTTTGCTTAGTGCAACAAATCTATGCCTCCCACCTTAAACATTTTCTTAATCCTGTGTAGATCATGTCATGCCTTGTACTTTTCCTCTGACTTCTTCAATGTGTGTTGTACTTGCAAATGGATCTGCTTTACCTTATCAACAAATTTTTCATCCTTCGATGCTTCTCCTATGGCGGCTTCCCTCACCCCTCCTTGTCATTCATATACAATATTTAGTGGCAAAGCTGCCAAATATCCAAAGCAAGTTTCAAAAGGGGACTTATTGGTAGAAGTATGGATTGCTCTATTATAGGAGTGTTGAATATAAAGCAAATTTTCATCACGTGTCCTTGGATGATTTTGATTGTAACCCATCAAAAGTTGAACCAATGCCCCATTCACTACATCTTTCTACCCAATGGCCTGTGGATGGAAAGTTGTGGATCTCTTCAACTTGGTGCCCATGTTCTCCCAAACTATAGTCCAAAAGGCACTAAGAAATCTAGTATCTCAGTTTGAGATGATGCTTGTTGGTATCCCAAAGTGCACCCAGATCTTTTCAAAGAGCATGTTTGCTACATCTTGTCCCTTGATGGTCATTTTACAAGGCATGAGAATGCACATCTTGCTAAACCTATCAACTACCAAAAACAAATAGTCATGTCCCTTTTTTGTTCTTAGCAAACCATCCACCCATGAAGAGGCTCTTCAAAAGTCTAGTAAATACAAGTAAGAGATTATATAAGCCTTGCTTTCTAGGCTTGTTGATATAACAAAGTATGCATCCTCTGATAAACAAAACTACATCTTATTGCATTCTACGCCAATAAAGTTGGCAATTGTATTCCCAACAACAAAATGCCCTGCAACTTTAGAGGTATGAGCCTCTCTAATAAGCTACAATCTTTCACCTTTAGGAACATAGAGATTGTCTAGCTTGTACAACAACCCATCCTGGAGATGATGGTCAACCTTATTGTCACCTTCTTCTACACAAACTTGGCCTTCTAACTACAAAAACACCTCTTTAAAGTCCTCATCTTTTATTTATGCCTATCTGTATGCATCATGCGTTAAAGACTCCATGAGCATAAGAGTTCCCAATGTTGTCATCTTGGTTGTGGATAATCTTGAAAGTATGTCTAACAAGTTGTTAGTGTTGACCTTCTTATATTTAATTATTAAATGAAGTTCTTGTAAAAAACACATTTATTTGTAGTGTCTAGTTTGTTGAAACTTACTCTAGGCCTGCAAGTACTATAGTGGTTAGTGATTTGAGTGGATGATGGTCTCCTTGCCCATCAGATAGTGCTTCCACTTCCTAACAGCTTGAACTAGAGCATAAAGTTCCTTATCATATGTAGGGTAGTTCAAGAGACCACTATGAAACATTTCAAAATGATATACTTTGGTAAACCTTAGATATGATATGCTATGATAACTCCACTTCCCTCTTAGATGGTAACCCCTTAGGCTCCTAGAACATTTCTTTGTATACTTGCAAAAACTCCTCCAACCGACATTTCTACTCTTTAGGACACTCCTCCAAAGATGCCTTTAATTTTACTGATTCATCTCTAGGTTAATTCTTTCTTAGGAAGAGTAACACAAACTTCCTACTAAAATTGATCAATTTCTTGTCCTGGTTAGCACTTACTACAGAGATCATGGATTTACCTTTTATGTGCATTAATAATGAAAGACTTCGCATCGTTGATTAGGAAATACTAGTTTCCTCTCCTCATGAAGATTTCATTTGTCACATACATGTAGGGGCTTCCAAACACCACACCACACACATCATGTGATACCACATCTACCTCCACTTATCAAAATAGTTTGCAGTTATAACAATTTTGATCTTATACTACATAGTGACCCTAACCTCTACATCCTTATCTACCCATCCCAATGGATATGAGGTTGTTCATGAACTTTCCAATCCAAGCTTGCCAACCAAATGTTCTACTATAAGGTTGTCCTATGAACCAAAATCAAACAGAGCATTCACATGTGTCTTCTTGACCAAGATATTAATATGGAAGAATTTATTTATCTTCTTCTCTTCCTTGAGATGGAAGCTACTTAGATTGCCTTCTACGAATCTACATTGTAGTCCAGACAATATTTTTAGCTCCATTTGAGTTGTCTACCTAGTTGCCTACATCTATAGAAAGCATGTTCTTCTGGACATCCTTCTTGTAGTTCTTCGGATTGAGCTCTAGATGTAGCTTCCATCAGTGCGGCCATTGATATTATAATGGTTACAGTGGTTGTTTGGATCCCTGCTCTAATATGCAATGGTTGTTGTCTTCTTCTCCTTTACTTTCCAGTTATGCTTAAATCCCTCCTTGGAAGCATATTGGGGGGTATTTTTACTTGGAACCATTTGGTTGTCCTTTATTCTCACCCATATTCTCCATATACTAATCTTGCACACAGTGCTCAACAACTAAAGAGCATCACTTGCCTCCATAAATGACAATGCATGCCACTAAAATGCTTGAGTACATCTACAATCTTGGGAGATATACCTGACATAATGGTCATTTTTGGAAACTCGATGGTGTACTCTTGCATACTTTTCCCTTGCTTTTATTAGAAGTAATGCCAACATATCCATTAGTCCTCTTCATACCCAAAAGGGTGGAATTGGGACTTAAGGAGGTTTTTAAACACCTCCCATTTAGTTATTGGGGGATTAGCCTCCAACCTAAGCATATCCATGTGACTTTCCCACCAAGTTTGGGCATGGCCCTCTAACTTCGATTGGGCAAATGAAATCTTTTACACTTCTCCTTTGTTATGAACATTGAAATAAACTTCTAACTATTAAACCATTGATTTGATTTAGCAATATCAATTTCACCTCGGTAGGGTTTGATGCCCACTTTTGCTTCCATTTTAAACAGAGATTGGGAAGAAGTGACGGCATTCGATTTTGGTGTCTCTTTCTCTAGATATTTTTTCAACTCCTTTTCTAGCTCTTCATTATCTTTAGATTTCTTGTCCAATCCAACTTCAAATTTAGAGCTACCAAACTCCCCAAAGGGTCCAAACTTGTCCTTTAGAGCTGCCATAAAGATGGACATGTTATGAGAGATGTTAACTACTTATGCTTCTAGCTTTAAAAATATATCCTCTAATTCATCCTATTGATTGTTATTACTATATTCGTCCACCATAGCTAGGGTTTGTTGAGATTTGTAGCTTGGGAGGTACTCCAAACCCTAGGCTATAGGGTTGTGGAGGAATTGTTACCACAAAACCACTTGTGGGCTAAGAACCCAAGCATGAGGATTTTGTAACCAAAGGTGTGGGCCAAAACCATGAAGAGATTTGATGACTTGGCACATGGAGATGGAAGAGCACCCTTAAAGGAGCAAGGGCAACTTCAAGCACCATGAGATCCCTTGTCAAAGTGAAGATATTAATTTTTGAATGTTTCATGTGGGAAAAAAGGCTAGAAATTCAAGTCAACCTTAGTTGAAGGACCCTCTTGGAAGAGCTATTCGTTTCCCTAAACAAAAATATAAGAGGAGAGGAGGAGACTCATTCCTCACCAACCGTGTGCAAACATCATAGTGGGAGACCATCTGAAGCATGATGCAACTATTTGAAGCTCAAGCAAAGGAAAAAAAGACGCCACGTCTTGGTATTAATCTGTGATTGGTTCGGCATATCTAAATCAAGAGCAGGCCGAGGATTTTGGGAGAGTGCTTGGCAGTTTTTATGCATGTTTGTGTGTGGGACAGACCTTAGAAATAAAGTCGATATTAAATTCTGAAGTTGTTCTATGCTTGATGCAAATATACTTTAAATTTCTAGGGCTCTATGAAAGTAAGATGCAAATAGAACATACCAATAGATCGATGGAAGACAAGCCAAAACAGAGATAAAGAATGGTGGTGTTACGGTGATCAGCAGGATGCTTCAACTAGCAAAGACTTCATAATGTCAGCTTCCCACATGTGTTACACAACCCCAAGACATCTCATCAAGAACGCTCCACCAAGATGCTGCACCAAGAAACCCTAAACCCAGAATGAAGAACATTGCTCCAGCACCATCCAGGAAAGAAGAGAATGCCTCCACAAAATGTGTGTGTAAAATAAACTCCAAGTCTCTCCAATATATAGGCATCTGTGGGGGTGTGTGACACATCTCTTATGCATGTGGGATAAATCAGGTCGACCTTGCACATGTGGAATAAATTCAAAATACATGTTCTGCTCATCTAATCAAGATGATCTTTAGATCAATCTTGCACCTCTCCGAAAGAGGAATCCAATAAAAATATTGGCATCATCATCTGAGCATCACAACATGGAGTTTGGACCTAGTTGCCCAAAATTAACACTCCCTCTCAACTAGGGAGAACTCCATCCACCAGTGCCATCCAAACATCGTGCATCATCCCGCCGTAACTTGCTTCGTTGGCTTCTTTATTTCAAAACAAAAGGTGAGTCACAAAGACATCACTTACGGCTAACCCAAAGTCAGCTCAAAGGTCCGAAACCTCTATAGGACTCAAAGGAGTCACATACCAAACCGAAGTCGGTTTAACTAACCCGAAGTCAGTTGGAGGTCTGAAACCTCACTAGACATTATCCCAAATCAAATGGTTGGACACGTGCCATCCTAGACATAGAGAGTACGGCAATCTCCGATGCGTCCATCGGTCTTGCTATGGTCTCTATTCACATTTCCCACCTCATTGGCCAAATGAGAGGTACTTCCTATGAGTCTGAAACTCCATGGGTAAGATGCATACGGGGCACAGATCAAAGAGAGGTAAACCAACTCAATATCATCATGGTGGGGCGGAAGCACACCAACAAGGTTCGGCAAGCCTAGCCCTGTGGTTGCTCATAGGTCCAAGAAGCTATCCCCAAAGCCCCCCTGGAGCTCCCAAAGCTCATCGTCCAACAGGACCCTCCAAATAGGGTCGTTCCACGATTCCAAGATTCTCACGAAAGGTTAGGAACGTGACCTTCCCCAAGGGCTTGTGAGAATATCCGCGACCTGCTCATCAGTTCCTATATGATCGAGCCTTACGGTACCTCGCTATACCATATCCCAGATAAAATGGTACCAGACATCAACATGCTTGGATCGATCATGGAACACGGGATTCTCTGACAAATGAATCCCTCTCTGGTTATCACAAAGGATAACGGTGGCATCTAGCACATGCTCGAACAGCTCACTGAAGAGCTTTCGCAACCAAGTGGCTTCACAACAGGCCATACATGCTGCAATGTATTCGGCCTCGGCAGTGCTCAAAGCTACCAACTTTTGCTTCCTACTCAAAGTTGACCCAAGTGTGAAGCAGCATCCAGATGTGCTCTTGCGATCCACCACACTGCCAACCTAATCGGCATCAGTATATCCACAGAGTCTCAAACTCCCAACAGTGTATCTCAGCCCATGGTCTATCCTACCCTAGAGATATCTAAAGAGTTTCTAGGCACCAACCTAGTGAATGTTATGAGGATAAACCATGTGTTGACTCAAAGTGTTCACTGCACAAAATACGTCCAGACGAATGTTCCCTAAGAACATCAGGGCCCCTACGAGTTGACGATACTTAGTAGGATTTGCTAGCATGGGCCCAGCAGCGCTGCCACTCAACTTCTTAAAGTTGAGCTCCATCGGTGTCGACACGGACTTACATTTCACCATTCCAAATCTTTCCAGCAGCTTCACAATATGTTTTCCTTAAGAAAGGAAAATCTCGCCAGGTCTCTGCCAGACCTCCAGGCTTAGGAAGTAATGCATCAATCCTAGGTCCTTCATCTCGAACTCAGAAGCGAGCTCCCTCTTGCACTGATGAATGAGAGGGTTAGCACCTGTCAGGAAGAGATTGTCCACATAGAGAACCAGAATGAGAGGTCGTTCTCTATCAACCTTGAAGAAAAAGGTTTGGATCAGCATTACTTCGAGTGAAGCCCGCCTTCATCAAGTAGCTCTCTATCCTCTCTTACCACGCCCTAGGGGCTTGCTTCAACCCATAGAAGGCTTTCTTCAGCCTGCATACATGGGTGTCTCTATCCTGGACTTCAAACCCCAGAGGTTGCTTCACATACACGGTTGCTTCACATACACCTCTTCCTTTGACAAACCATCTAGAAAAAGCGGTCTTCACATCCATTTGATGGAGACTCCATCCTTACGTGGCAACAAGGTCAACAATAGATCACAGGTGCAAATATATCATCATAATCTATTCCTTCATTTTGAGAGAAGCCTCGGGCAACGAATCTTGCCTTGAACTTTTCAGCACTACCATCAAATCCATGCTTGATATTATAGAGCCATTTCGAGGTGACAACAGCTTTGTCCTACGGTCTCGGGATCACATCCCAGACATCATTTTTCATAATGGGCTCGAATTCTTTGTGCAGAGCATCCCTTGATGCTTTACGGCTTCTTCAAACGATCCAGGCTCAGATTGTACAGTTGTACTCATTCCCGTGGTATCTATTCGGCTTCTTGCTTTCACAGAATGTCCCCCCCTGGGGCCATATGCTGTCATACATCTTGACAGGGATCATACATTGTCATATCACTGATTACAGTGTTGCCATACACATCACTATCATATTCATTACTGACATACAGAACTGAAGATATCAAAATTCATGGTTATATATATATATATATATATATATATATATATATATTTCATATGCCTCCACAGATCAAGTTTATAGACTCTGCCATATACAGTGAGGTCATATATACTTTGTCATATGTCACTATTCTATGGCTCATCGACCAACTATTGATATTATCCATAGATTTCCTTAAACAGCATTGAAAAGACAAACAAACTTTCCACGTAAATACCAATGTGGAAAAAATCGAAGTCGGGATTAAATCGGCAAGGGTCCAAAAGTTGAAAAACTCGACAAAGTCAGGAGTTTTTTGAAAAAGTCGGCAAAACTAAAAAAATACAAAAATATTCATATTTTGAAAAAATCCCGACTTTTTGGAAAAAATCTAGATTTTTTCAAAAAAAAATTTAAAAATTATTAAAGAAACTACCTCACTCACGATTTTTTGGAAAAAGTCGGCAAAAAGTCGGGACTTCGAGGATAAAATCCCGACTTTTTTAGGGATGAAAAAGTCGGCAAAAAGTCGGCCGATAAAGTCGGCTCAGGGAAAAATTCAGGGTTTTTTCAAAAGTCGGGACTTTTTGCCAACTTTTTCCACACTGGTAAATACCTCTCTTTTTGTCTGCCTTCTTACAGTGGATTTCCAAAGCACTGTAAGTATCAACTTAGAAGTCTACCTTATAATAATTGAGCTACTAACTGATCATAGGATTCGAACAGGGGCTTTAATACAGTGATTTATCCTCCTCAACATTACTATGCATTAGGCCTTAAATCACTTTGTCTTATTCACCATGCAAGGACAAACTTCCCCAATGAATCTGCCTCTCTTTGATCAGAATACCACAGAGCAGGTGCATATAGAAAAACACATGAGGGTTTGTGACCTTATCATAAAGATAAAAACATACCTCATTGTCATCTTTTCAGGGTCTTGGCCCTTTGCTTCAAGGCATGAAAAAAACAGAAGCTCATCCTCCAATCTAGGCAAACTTCGGTCTTCATACAGACATTGGGAGGACCATAAAAAATGCTCCAACTTCGATCCTCCGTAACCACATCATTGAATCCTCCAGACTTGTTATCTTTACAATACTTGCTTGTTGGTCAATAAATCAGTAAGATAATTCCAGCATAATGGCCAAACTCAGTGGTAATTTCAGCAGTGCATTCACTGGTGGAGGCCTCCCACTTTATTGCATGCTTTAATTTCTCTAAGTTGGATCCATCAGATTCTATCTCAAGGGCCAGTTTAAGATACTCAAATGTTTAATTCTCCATGTTGCGCGCTTCATGCAATTCAGAATCCACATTATCGTTATTGTTAATAACTGATCCAGATTCTTTCATACCAACTATTCCATCAGCTTGCACAGTATCATGCTCTGTAATTTCTGACATAATGTTCTCTCCTTCTGTTGAAGAATGCGGGAATTTGGCGGGAGATCTCTGCATTCCGCTGACACACACGGAGACTTCCAGTGCATCAGATTCCACCCCTACCTTCTCTTTCTCTCTTTGCTCCTCCACAATCAAGAACTTTGTAACGTTTTCTTCCTCCATGAATAAACTTTGTTTGAATGAACTTTGTTTTGGGTGAGAACATGGTCAGAATCCGCTCTGACTTGCGAAGCCAAAGAATTTGAAGCAGTCCATACAGCGCTCTGCAGGGGGCTTTTTCTGGCCTACTAGGATGCACTGAGACAATTCTTCCAAACCCACTTCATAACAGGGTTCTATCCTCATCACCATAAACTCCAGGAATGTGAAACGCACCAAAGAATTGTTGAAGAATAAACCACTCTCCATCGATAGAATGCACCAACGTTGTTTCCCTTTCAGATGATCACTTCAACGCAAAATTCTTCATCTCTACAACGTCCAGAATCAATGGCAGAAACTACTAACTCGAATTTTCCATTTTACCTGAACAAAAACCCAATCAAATCAACATGCTCATGCTGAAAAATTCTACGTTCCACAGGATTGTTTGCACCATCATTAAAGAGTTGATTGTGGCATATGGCCAAGTTTAACGTGGGCCATGCCACTAAAATATCTGTTTTCAAAATAACCTCCCAACAAACAAAGAAATCGAATGTTCGGAAATTTCAGTCCTCAGATAGTACAAAGAATCTCTCGGGCACAAACAAGCGCCATCTATGCGCAAGTCTGACGGAGATTTGCGGTGAGAAATTGACTTAGATATCAAGAAAAGATATCTTCGACGTCTGCATGCAGTGGAAAAGCAAGATGCGTAATGTACGCTTCTTTAGCTCCGCCAAATCCCGCAGAAAATCGTTTCGTTGGCCTTCGGTCATATCGTTGTCGAGCTCCATGCTTCCAAACGAGTTTTCAATCCTTCAAGTCTCGCGTCGATGTTTCCGGACATCAGATCACTTCCACCTACGGGAGAACCAACTCATCGATTCTATGTTCTCCGCCCATTTCTCCCTTCGATTTGAATTTGGCAGATAACGAGATTTTTTATTTCTGATGGTAGGATGCCAAAAAACTAATCTTTGATGAGTCTAGAAGGAGCTGATGCCATTTTTATATTCCCCGATGCAGAGAGCTAAATGCAGTCCGAGGGGCTCCAAATAGAGGGGATGTGTCGCTCAGTTATACGGCACTTCAACGCCACTTAAATATGCTAGGATTTACTGGCACTTACCCACACATGCTCTATAAATCTGATGTCTTTCGATTTGATCGGATTTCAAGCCTAGGTGGTTTTGCGACTCACGCTAAAACCCACGAAGTCACTTACAGCACTTAGAAGTGCATACGTTTCCCGTTAATTACTACCCAGAATTGTCCCTAAAGACTGTGGCTGTCTTTTAGGGAAAGGATCTCCCTCCACGCTGAAGGTTACGGCACCGAACAGCCCCACAGACTGCCCACGCTATCACTTGTTGTGGTGGTATGTCCTGCAGCCTACCACACAGCCTTGTTGTAGCTTACGGCACCCTTATTGGCCCTGAAAACAGTCCTTATCTCGCTGCCCTAGATTCTCAACAAGATGGGCTTTGTCTTCTCCTAGCTCTGATACCATGTTAAATTCTGAATATGTTCTACGCTTAATGCAAATATACTTTAAATTTCTATGGCTCTATGAAAGTAAGATGCAGATAGAACACACCAATAGATTGATGGAAGACAAGCCAAAACGAAGATAAATAATGTTGGCGTTACGGCGATAAACAGGATGCTTCAACCAGCAAAGACTTCATAATGTCAGCGTCCCACATGTGTCACACAACCCCAAGACGTCTCATCAAGAACGCTCCACCAAGATGCTGCACCAAGAAACCCTAAACGCACAATGAAGAACGTTGCTCCAGCACCATCCAAGAAAGAAGAGAATGCCTCCACAAAATGTGTGTGTAAAATGAACTCCAAGTCTCTCACATCTATGGGGGTGTGTGACACATCTCTTATGCATGTGGGATAAATCAGGTTGACCTTGCACATGTGGAATTAATTCAAAATACATGTTCTGCTCATCCGATCAAGATGATCTTTAGATCGATCTTGAGCCTCTCCGAAAGAGGAATCCAATAAAAATATTGGCATCGTCATCTGAGCATCACAACATGGAGTTTGGACCTAGTTGCCCAAAATTAACAGTCGAGCTTCAGGTTACTATTGTAGGAAGGTCGAAGGTCTTATAGACTTCATTTGGAGAGACCGAAAGGCTGTAAGCAATGGCACATCAGCCCTCAAGAGGCAATGAAGGGAAGAGGCATAAAGGAGGATCTAGACCACAATTGTAGCATGAGGTTTGGAGTTGTTTGGAGGATTGATATAACGCTAACTAGGCCGAAATCTACAGTAGAAGGCACAGACCCAGAACAATGAGGAAAAGGTCTGTTAATGATCTCCCTAAGTTGATGGTTTTGCTAAGAGGTTGGGTGTCCTAGTTGAGGACAGCTTAAAGGTCATCCTAAGGTTGCAAGGAGGGCAGCAAGTGGATGATCTTGGGAGCCCTAAGTGTAGGACAAAGGAGGACATTTGGACAGCTAGGAAAGGCAGATTTGTTGATGCTCAGTGACTGATCTTTGAAGGATGAAAGTGTTGAGATTTTGTGTATTTGGGGTAGCATTAGTTGTGCTCTAGCTCCCAAATTTTGTGGAGGGACTAGAGTACACTTAATCTACAAGACCTAGAAATTGATTTGGGAAATTTCATCTGGTTTAGGAGATATTAAATTAATTAATTATTTTAATGCATTTCCTACATTAAAACTTAGGGAACTTAAATAATTAAAGTGAATTTAATTAAACATGTGATGAAATTGTCTTAAGTCACACGGATCAAGCTTTCTTTTAATCTTAGCCATTGATTCAAGATTTGATCATGGTCGTTGGTTTCCCAACAAGAAAAGTATAAAGGAAAGGCTTGGGGTCATTTGTAAAGACACACAGAGGCAGAGCACTGAAGCTAAGTTGAGATTCTAAGGTAGGGTTTGCTAAGAATTCTCAAAAGTGTTTCAGGCTTCAGCAGCGGAGAGGGGAATTTAGGCGAAGGGGATGATCTGATCCCGGGGTCTAGAATACACAAGAGGCAGAGATCAGCTCAAGGACAGGGCAGAGGAGAAGGGAAGCTGCAGCAGCAAGGACAGCGCAGTCCATCCAAGGACAGCGCAGTCCATCCAAGGACAGCATGATTTTTCAGCAGGAAACCCTCAGAGAGTTACACAGAGACCCTAAGGGGCAACGTAGAGACTGTGTCACCCAGTCTGGGGTAACGCAGTCCCTTCTAGAGCAGCGCTGAGGGTTAGAGGGGCTTCAGAGGCTGACGCGGAGGCTTTCAAGAGCAGCGCTGGGGTTTCTAGGCCCTAATCTTGGCTGAGTTCTGTAAATCCCGTTTGAGGGTGTGGATCAGTCATTATTTTGTCCTAGATCAGTTAGTGAGTTGTAGATCTAGTATTTCTCTATCGGCTTTTCCAGATTTGGAATCTAGGCTTGTTGTATTCAGAAAATTCTTAATAATAAAACCCTCCAGCAGCCAAAGACCGGTTTTCCCGCATTGGGTTTTTCCGGGAACTATTTGTCCAGAAATAACTGTGTCACTTTGTCTATGTGTGCATGAACTTGCTCTAACTCTAGCTCTGGATTGGTGGAGATCTGTTATGTGTTTTGCTTCGATTTTAACTCGAATTTATTCAGTTAATAACTTGTCTAAGTAGGAGGAGCATTACCAAATTAACAGTAATAATTTTTGCATAAGTGTAAAGATTCAAAAAATTTCACAGAAAGGAGGCCAAAGAGAGTTGTTTGACTAACCCAAGCTCAATGTTGGAGAAGGAATTTTGACAGTGATAGGTGGCAGCCCTCCATGCCCTAAGTGTGTCTTCATCGGGCAGCACAGGAAGGCACTAGTGGGAAGAAAGTCCCTAAGAGTTGTGCTCTTGAAGGGCTAAGGAGCAACTAGTGGGCAAGAAGTCCCAAAGGAGTTGAGGAGAAACAGTGGGCAGTCTAGAGTTGTGAACAACTCGCAAGAAGACCCTACGTGTTGAGTCATTAATTGACAAATGGTCACCTAGAGGGCACATTAGAGCCATGTTTAGTGGCCTAAAGGAGTTGGTTCATTGATAGAGGCAGAGAGGTGTTGTTGTTAGTATGATTCTTTCGTCGTAAAAGATCACTTTAGCTATGCATAACAAATAGCCCTAACATCGATTGTGGCTGCAAAATATCTTTAAGTTTGCTGCACAAATTCAGATCTAAGCACAAAAGACATTAAGCAGATAAAATATAACATAGCTCCATAAATCCAATGGACAAGACAAGAAGAATGTATTTAAAAGAATTTTGTATTATATTAAAGAATGGGGCACCTGAGAGGAAAACAAGAAAGGTGTTTTCCGGTTCTCCTCAGTGGGATGGGTTCTTGAAAGTCCTCAGTGTTTCAGATCTAACATTTATCTCTCTTAGTGATGTAGAAAAACACACATGGAACTCAATGGGAGTTCATAAAGCAAAATGGAAAATGGTGACCAAGAGTAGATCCAGAGTGATCTAATGCAATGAAGGTGACTAATGAATGGGGAAAACCCCCCTATTTATAACAACATATTGGGGCGGTCTAGAACTCGGTGCATGAATAAAA
Organism: Pinus albicaulis; assembly: GCA_034641835.2. Lineage (NCBI taxonomy): Eukaryota > Viridiplantae > Streptophyta > Pinopsida > Pinales > Pinaceae > Pinus > Pinus albicaulis. The sequence continues at coordinate 213,508,015 of CM076575.1, read as the reverse complement.
TATGATTAATCGAATTCTAGAAGCACCTTTTAGGAATATTTTATTATATTTGTTGGAGGGAAAAGGATTCTTGACTTGGGTCAATTCCTTTATATATAAATAACAAATAAATAAATGATTTATTTATCATTTTAGGGGAATGATGGGAATATAATTAAATAAATAATGGTTTATTTAAATATTTATGGATGATTTAATCAAATTTAACTAAGAATATTATTTAAATAATGATTTAAATAACTTTTTCTTAGGAAATAATTAAATAAATAAGGATTTATTTAATTAATTTCTTTGTTTTGGGTTAAATATGACCAAATAGGTTATTTTATATGGTGAAAGCAATTTTACTTAGGGTAAAATTGGTCTTACATGGTGTACTTGGGTTCATCTAATAATAATAGTTTAGATGACCAAAAAAATGGTGTAACAGATTGCCCCCCAACGTACGAGTGTTAGGAGCAAATCGTATGACCGAAGTACGTTGTAAGAACTCAATCACTAGATATCAAAAGGGAAGTGAGAGAGAGAAGTGTAATGTTGTCTGATGTGTTAAAGGACTAAACCCTGAGGAGATGAGACTTACAGGTGCAACAAGTCTCTAGTGTATGAAGTGGTACCTGTGCTAAAGGCGGCGGGGGAGGCATACCTATGCCCGCCGAGACAAAGTACAAAGAATAAAGCGCCCGGAAAACCACGAAACGCGATAATGAAGCATGTGCTGGCCTAAACATGAGCCAGATAAATAACATGATGAATCCCACATACATGCGATGCCTGGAATAATCGTCAGGACTTATACAATAATATGGTAGTACATGAGATACAAATACACCCAAATGCCCCCTACACGCGGGGAAGGGCTCGCAACATCTGACTGATAGGTACAAATCGAAGAGGCGCCGCAAGCAGTGGAGGCTGATATCATCAAATGGGAGGAGCTGCATCAGGGGCGGAAATGAAGTCATCCGGGCATGTGGGGGGCTACCTGCAGGGCCACCCCCTCACACATGCCCGGGAATCACCAATAGTTGTTGTTGCATCACTGGACCATCAAGTGTATAGATCACGATCATGCTGATGAGAGCTCGAACCAAGGTACACTGCCCCCTAGACCTGGCTTCTGAAATAAATGAGCTGATGTCGACAGAAGGAGGTCCGCCATAGGTAAGGCAATAAGGGAACCTCACCTAAGGCACGGGGAAAATAGTAGAGCAACGACCAAGTAGACACTAATGATGATGATGGAATGAGAGAAATGGAGGAGCGGTTGGACGACTTCCCTTGTTAGAGCATAAAGTGTATGAATGGCTTGGCAGCGACTGACACAATATCATGAGGGATAGTGGACAGGGGTACTGAAGGCCATGATCTGGGTCATGAGAGAGGGACCAAGCAGGAAAGGATGGAGGACTATGGCGGGGTACAAAGGGACTCGGGATAGACTCCATGAATGTGCTGGTGACTCGACTCGAATGCTCTAAACAAGGGCGACTCGATGGTGCTGCCTCATAGTACGGGTCCAATGGGGAACCATAAAAGCATGAGTACAATAGGGTAGCTCATGACGAAAATCAACACGAACGAAGACGAGTAAGGAGGCAAAGTGGTGCCCCAAGTACAAGTGTCGTAAGTGAAGAAATTCGATTTTGAGAAGAGGTGAATAGACCTTTCATGGACAAAATGTGTCCTGGTGAAGTATCAAAACATAAAAAACTGACAGATACCCGTTTGAGTGCTCGGTGAGAGCTTTCCAACGGTGCGGACGGTGTGTCAAATGGGGCTACGGTTTGGTCGCAGCGGGCGAAAGAAAAAACAGGGGTTTTCTTCTAATAGGGTGTTTTCCCTCCAAAATCCCTCCTTGGGTGGCCAGGCGTTCCATCACATCACTGGAGGGCAGATGATGATAGTGGAGAGTGTGCTGAGTGGGACCTACTATGGGTGGGCCCAGATGATGTTGGTGTCGGTGAAACAACAGCTGTCGCTATGCAAGCGGCAAGTGAATCATGATTGCGCCTATGGGACGATGTTGTGTTATTTCTTCTTTGAGAAGATCCCGACCTTATGACCTCGTGTACAGTTGCCTAATGGAGGTCCGAGAGAGCCTCGGATGCGTCGGTGGGGACGATTACTGTGTAGAGGAAGAGGAGGGGTAGTCGGACGGGTGTTCCGACCAGAGTTCTTCGCCCATTGGGATCAGATGCCACTATACATAGACGACTATCCCTATAGTGGGATGAGTTATTGGGGAGATCCGGAATGCCGCTTACACCTGGTCGAGTGTGGGGGCCCTGTTGTCGCACAGATTGTCCAAGCACCGCGACAACGGCTCAGATTGGGGGTTGTCACTCTTATCCTCAATCTCTCTATTTAAACTGTCTCCTTACAAGCTAAGGGAGGTAGACCCTATTACAGAAGAGGATGATAAATCCAGGAGACAGCTAAAACATCAAATACTTGATAGAAATGAACGAGACTCTACAGATCTAAATTAGATTTCACATTTAAGACCAGTGCCTTATGGAGTCAAACAAGATCTCGTTATACAAATATAAACAAGTAAGTGACGATTAACTGCTGCTTATTAAAACACGACTAATGATATTCAATGAAAGATACTACAACCATGAAAATGAAAATGTCAGGATTTACAATGTTTCAATTAATTTCGATCCAGACAAATCAAAGATTTTATATAGTCACTCTTAAGATAAAATTTCGAAAGCTCACTTGACTATGGAAAATTTAAAATTTTTGTATTTTCTATATTTTTGAGATTTTGAAATTTTTTTTATTTTTTATTTCTTTAATTTTATTAATCTAAAACAAGTTAAAATCTAAATCTAAAATCTAAAGGCTAGATTTAAACCATTACAAAATCTTAAAAAATTGAAATTAAATTTATAGTCTAACTAAATCTAACTAAATTAAATCTAAAACAATTAACAACAAAAATTTTAAAAAAATGGCTAAGCTAAAACTCAAAATTCCAAAAGCCAAACTAACTATTAAAACGAAACTTCATAAAATCTGACACTATCTAAATCTAATCTAAGTCAAACAAATCGAAGCCTATTGAAAACCGACCAAATTAAAACTAAACTTAAAAATAAAAATCAAAACCTAAATCTTAAAAGCTAAATTATATACAATAAAAAAAATGAAACCACGTTGAAACAAATCGCAAGGGTTATTCAGATTTTATATGTGCGTTTTTCACTGCTTGTTTGTTATGCAGGTCGACGTGAAGACTTAGAAGCTTATGCGGCGCTCATTGCTGTGTGTTCTTGCTTGCGTTTGCAGGTTGAGCTTGGACGCGTGAAGAGCTGAAGCAAGGTCTCACGGCGGGTTTGAAGGGATGCTATGAATTTATAGTTTGTTTGAGTTTGTAGGTCGGAGCTTGGACGCGTGAAGAGCTTGATGGTGGAGCAGTGTGCAGAGAGACGTGTAAGGGAAAGCGAAGAGGAGGGCTTGGACAGTGGTCGAATGTAAACGATGGCAGGGAATCGAAAGGCGAATAAAGGGTGACGACTTGCAAAGAAGGTGAGACTCGTATGCAGGTTTGGACGCGGAGCTGGAATGCAAGGAAAAAAGGAACGGGTGGACGACAGGATGAAAAATGCGTAGGCAGAAAGCAAGGTTTCAAACACAAGAATCGATGGGACGAGGAAGCTGGATAGGAGAGTTATGAGGGTAGATAGAGGCAGGTCGATGAGATACAACAAACGAATTTGCAAATCGCAGGGAAAGAACAGTATTCTGAGCCAATAATTAACCCAAAACTCTAAGTTACCGGATCCGTCGGGGGAGGGCAGAGATCCCTCGGATCCCCGGATCTGATACGAAACGGCTACGGATACGGTATAAATACGGTTCTGATACGGAGTGTGCCGTATGGCGTGTGTCGGAAACGGAAAACTTGTCGACGAAAACGTATCCAGATATATTCGTCCAAAAAGCACATGCCGGAACCGGACGAAGTTGTATTTTCCGCCCGCGATTTAGGTTTTAGGTTTCTTTGTTAAAGTCAAAAAGGCGGAATAGTTTGTCTCATGCGGCAGAGGAGAAGGCGGAACATGCGGAGAAGCGGAGAAGCGGAACAGTTTGTCGGAAAAGGAGAATAGTTTGTCGTGGAACAGTGAATCGTTCATCACTGAGTTCAACGAAGCTGCTGGGGCCATTGTCTGTCGAGGAGGAGACAAAAGCGATTCAATCGAAGGTGCTGGGGCCATTGTCACGCTGTGCAGAAACCCGATAAGTGGAGTCAAACCCGCTGTGCAGAAACCCGATAAGGGTGTTGTCGCTGTGCCTGTCACAGACTGCTGTCACGCTGTCTTGAGACCTCAACCCGAGACCTGTCACGCTGTCTGTGAGCACTGAGACCTCAACCCGAGAGTTTTGACGCCAGGTATTTTAAAATTTCCATTGTTTTTGTCACGTTGTTTAAATTTTATGATTTATGATAGTGCCCGTGTCACGCTGTGCCTCTGCCTCTGTCATTCGATAGTTTATTAATTTTATTAAACGTTTATTAAATCTGTCATTCGATAGTTTATTAATTTTATTAAACGTTTATTATATAATTTAAATGACATTCAATGGTTTATTAATTTTATTAAACGTTTATTATATAATTTAAATGACATTCAATGGTTGGTTAAATTAATTAAATTAATTAATTAATTTAAAATCATAAATACATATAATATAACAATTATTAATTTGTAATAGTCTATAGATAAATCATAATGATAGATTAATATTTGTATTACATTGGTAAACTCAAAATTGTAAGTGATAGATTAAGATTAAGATTTAAATTTTTAATATTTAAAAAATTAAATGGTAGTGTAAATGGTAGGGGTTTTTAAATATTTTATTTACTTTCTAATTTTAATTTTTTTTTTTGGTATTTTAGGGGTCTAGGCCTATTCAACCAAAAAAAAACCCATAATTTTTCTATTTAGTTTTTAATTCTTGTGGTAGTGTAAGTGATTGAAATTAAAATTTAAACCTGATTGACTGGTCGAGATTGCTTTGAGATACTCCAAGCTAATATAGTAATATATTATAATTTGAATCTTATATGCAGTGAGGTAACTTATCGACCATTCTCATTATGGAACCATCACATCATGAGCAAAGTGAAGGGGAAATCATCAAAATAGACCCAAAATCTCCTCTATGGCAGTATGTGGAGATTATTGGAAAAAATCCTGGAGGTGGGTCGTATAAATGGAAGTGCAATGAATGCCAAGATATAAAAAATGGCTCATATACTAGAGTGAAGGCCCATTTCACAGGTCAAACTAACACAGGGGTGCAAGTATGCACCGGGCCAAAAAATGCAAATGGAAAACCTGGCACAGGTTTGAGTCCTGGAAAAATGAAATTCTATTCATCTTTACAAGAAGTCGCTGATAGGAAGCTTGCTAAGGGAAAACACCCTGTGCAAAGCTCTATAACTAGGCCTCCATTGCCATCTAGCCCTGCTGCAACAACTAATAAAAGGCCCACTCTAGGCCCTCTTGAAGCAGCTTTCAATAATCAAGGTAGAGACACAGCTGATGAACATGTAGCTCGTTGCATCTATGCAAATGGGCTTGCATTCAATTTGGTGCGTTCCCCTTATTGGCAACAAATGATTAAGGCTGTTAATGAAGCGCCAAAAGGGTACAAAAGCCCTGGATATGAAAAGGTCCGCACTACTTTGTTGGCATCAGAGAAACAATCCGTGGATAGACAACTACAAGCAATCCGGGATACATGGGCAGAAACAGGGGTGTCCATCATCTCTGATGGATGGAGAGACCAAAGAAACCGTCCATTAATTAATGTTGTTGCAGTATGCCCCCAAGGGGCAATGTTTTTGAAGGCTGTTGATTGCAGTGGAATAGATAAAGATGCATCTTTCATATCCACAATTCTTATTGATGCAATAGAAACTGTGGGGGCGCATAATGTTGTTCAAGTCATTACGGACAATGCACAGGTTTGTAAAGCTGCAGGCTTGATTGTGGAGGGTCAATATGATCACATCTTTTGGACTCCATGTGCAGTACATTCATTGAACCTTATGCTTGCCAAGATTGGTGAGATTGAATGGATTGATGAAATTTATATAGCAGCAAAGGAAATCCAAATGTTCATAACCAACCATTCAATGTCTCAAGCCATATATCGAGGTTTTGCAAAGTTGGAGCTACTGAAGGTATTTTTTTTAAATAAATATTATTTGTATTTGAAATTATTAATTTTAATTACAAATTTAATTCATATATGATTTCTCATTTGAGATTTGACTTTTTGAGACTTGTAGGTTGCTGAAACTCGTTTTGCCTCCCACACTCTTGTGATAAAGAGGCTTGTAGAGGTGAGACAAGCGTTACAAGCAATGGTCATTGACCCTCTTTGGGAATCATGGAGGACTTCCACCTCTGATAGAGGGCAAAAAATCAAGGCCATCATTCTTGATGATGCATGGTGGGACAAGGTCCAATACCTTTTGCGGTTTACTGAACCAATCTTGACATTGATCAGGGCATTTGACACAGATACACCTTGTTTGGGGGAGGTTTATGAAAACATTGATAGTATGTTGGAGAGGATAAGGGAAATTATCAGGGCAAGTGAAAATGACCCTTATGAAACATTTTATTATTTAGTGAAGGACATAGTTACAGAAAGGTGGAACAAAATGACCACACCATTACACCTTTTGGCCTATGCATTGCACCCTAAATATTACCATTCCAAAATTTTGTCTTTACCTGGTAGAACAGCACCAAACAAGGATTTTGAAGTGGTACAAAGATACAAGACAGCTTTAAGGAAAATATATAGAGATATGGGAGTTGCAATGGAAGTACGCCAAGAATTTGGAGGTTTTGTACAATCTACTGGTAGCTTTTCAGATCCAGTAGCTATGGATGATCGAGGACATCTTGATCCTATTACTTGGTGGGGCTTCCATAGTGGGGATAGCATTCATCTCTCCACTTTAGCCACCAGGTTGTTATCACAGGTCGCTAGTTCCTCATCAGCTGAGAGGAATTGGAGTACATATGGCTTCATCCATTCAGTGAAGCGAAATAGGCTGGGAGCGGCAAAGGCTGAGGATCTTGTATACGTTCATTCCAACCTCCGTCTTCTATCACATGTTGAACCAGAGTATAAAAAGGGTCCGAGCAGGATGTGGGATGTGGAGCCTGAGATCTCTGACTTGAACCTAACACTGAATGCCATGACTCACCTCAACCTAATGGAGGATATTGTTCCACCACCAGTGCCTACTGATGCAACTCCATACATTCCAGAACCCTCATCATCTATTCATGATGTAGAGTTGCAATATGCAGAAGATAATATAGATCCATTTGAGGATATGTAAATGTATTTACTATTATCATTTGACATTTGTGATATTATGATTATCCTTTGGCTTTTAGCCTTTTTGTTACGAGGGATGATGCATCATGATTCATTTCATTTCAGTGTTTCAGTCTTTATATATATAAAATGTCTAATGGTTTCAGTTCTAAGAGTGTTTGGTGGTTTCAGTGAGTATTTGATTTTTGAATTCTAAAATGTTTTTCAAAATAAAAAATATTATTATATTTTATTCTTTTTGTACTTGACGTATCTTTGCCGTATCCATATCCTGTATTTTCAAAAAACTGGCGGATCCGTATCCATATCAGTATCCGTATCCGTATCCGAATCCTGGTAACTTAGCCAAAACTTAAAACTCTTTCGATTTACGCTCAGATTTTATGCTCTTTTAATCAAATATGGTCCAGATCTTGCCCACAGTAGCAGTTTGAGGCCAGATCTGGCCTTTAGAGGCTAGATCTGCCTCAGATCTTTAAAAAAAAATTCTGATTTTGAACCTGTAACCTGCAATAATTAGTCAGATCCGAAGATACACACCCAGAAACTACTAAACCCTTACAGTCCTGAAAGAAAATTTACAAATTTACACTAGTTTACACTTTGAAACTCTCATGGTCAAATTTGAAATCCATTTTAGCTCAATTTTCAGAGATTAAAATTTTAGTGAGAGGCACAAGCCTTTGAAACCCTGCAAAATCACAAATGTCGTAAGATAGACCAGGAATTTAACAAATAAAGAGCTTATCAGATTTATGTTTATTGAGAGTCGGCTGGTCCAACCGAAGACTACCCCAGACGCCCAATCTTAAAAAAATTTCCCTGCACACTTAGATCTGAACTTTAGACTGATAGAGATTTAAGAAAACAACATGAGACCTTTGCGAAAAAAAATCAGAATGTTATTTCATAAACCCAGAAAACTGCATAAAATACCGATATGCAGATTAATCCATGAAGGCCATCAACCATAAAATACAAGAGACAAAGTAGCAGAGTTTAGAGACAATTCACCACATAGATCTGAGAAGGAACATCCAGATTTGTAACCCCAAAGTCTTTATGCTTTATTCCTCAAAAGTTTACAAGAGCTTCTAAGAGCAAGTGCACGATCCTCAAATCGGATGATTCAAGAATGACAAAGACCTCTGAATTTATAGGACAAAATCTCTAACGGCTAGTTTGGATGATCCTCGTCAAAATAATCTCAACCGTCCAAAAGATTTAATTATCTTTTAATCCGGAGCGTTGAAATTAAAATTTTGGGGAAAAAACGAATTTATCATTTAATTCAATTTTAATTAACTCAAAAATATCATTTTTTGAGTTAATTACTCCAAAATTTTGACCTTGACATAACCACCAAGGCCCAAGGGTCCAATATTTCTTAAAATTCTCAATATTTCCTTGGCCTGGGGCTTTCAAAATCATTTTCCAAGGACCCACAAATTTTGCCTTTAAAGATTTAATCCTAACTTAGGACCCTAAATTAATTAAATTTCTGGTTTAAGATTTTATTAATTAATTGACCAGAAAATTTAATTAATTGACTAAGAGGGGATTTTAATTATTTTTCCAACCCTCTTTTACATGAGATAATACATTTACATACATGAAGGGGGAAAACCCATTTGTATAGACCCTCAAATAAATACCCAACTCTGCGACCCAAAACATGATCTAGTAGACCAAGTAGTTCAAACTACTTTTACAAGGACTCGATAGAACACTAGGACTCACTTAGTATGCTGATGATAAAATCCACCCTAGCTTTGGGGTGAGGCTGGAGGGAAAAACTCTGCTGATCACTTTCGTGAATCAGTGAGACAAAAAACCTCCTAGGATAGAGATCATCAACAACATACTAGGCTTACCTAGGTTGTTACATACATTGACGGTCTTACTTAGATCATTTACATCATAACAGGCAGAATGGGTTTACATCATTTGTAAAACTGTCGATTGTTGACTGATGATGGAATCTGAATGGCACAACCACGTCGAACATGACGAATCCCATTTGAAAAAAAATGGGGGTGTACTGCAATGGGGTAGTGGACAAAGTGTGGTCAACATCTGGCTCTACTTGGGGACACGTTGCTTCATTGAAAGAATGTGAGAATCCAAAATCTGCATCCAAGCAACATACAAGATTACATAAGTAGCGTCCATCCAAATATCATCATATAACATTAAGCTCATGAAAGATAGAAACTCTTCTTTTATTTATTATTCTACTTAACATGAAAAGTAAATCTACTCTAACTACAAAATGAAATGCTGAAACAACAAGGTGTAAGGTTAGAGATACAATACAAAGGATGCCCTGTGGCATCAGATGTGCTCAATATAGTGTATGTTGAGCATTTGCCTGCTTTCAGGCAAGTCCGTGGGCTGCTTTTCAGATGTGCCATGTCCAATCTTGCATAATGTAGGACTATGTCTTATCCAAATGTCAAGCTGCTCTCGACCATCAGACGAATCAAACCACTTACTTCTTCTTTTTTGCTTCTTTCTCTTCTTCTGAGTGGGTTGTGATGTCCACAATGAGACCACTGTAGATTTCTTGTCCTCATCTTGAAGATGTTTGTACAAAATATCTGAAGAACCCGGCACATGACCAATGTTATTATGGATATACTCTGTCAATGGTGATACATAAGCTTGGCCTTTCTCAACATCCTTTGAAATCATAGTTAAGTTCTCCGTGTGATGAGATGGGAATGGCTTTAACAGACAAGAAGTCTTATGATCTGTTGACGAATCTTCATAATCAAATTTCGGCTGAAACTTTTGTAATTCTTCCATTTTTTCCAATTTCTTTTGTATGGAACTCATCTCCTTGGCATGCCTTACTATTAATTTCGTCTGATTTGCCTCCATATTTTTTATTTCCAATAAGTGATTTTCCTTCATGGCAATCATTTCCTGGGTGTGTCTTGCTTCCATTGCAATCATATGATTCTGTATAATGGACATCTGATTAATCATTATCTTTAACCTGTTTTCCATGACATTTAATTCCTGTGCATGACTTTCTTCCATGGAAGTTATCTTATTTTGAAGATTGATTTGGTTAGCTTCCATGTTTTGAATCATTTGCATATGATTGGGTTGCACATCCTTAATCATCTGAGCTGGTTCCTTAACCTGACTTTCATGATCTTCTATATGCATGTGATAGTCCTTACCAACAACATTAATTTGATGACTTGACCTTGCCATTCTACTAGCTATCATCCTTTTGACAATGGGACAAGTAGCCTCTTCATGAAGAGCATCACAAACTCTACAATAAGGAGGAACTTCATCAACCAGATTTGCAAACTCAAGTTGATTTGTCGGTCTCTGCTCATAAGATAGGTCTCTTTTCTGCAAAGCATTATTATTTCTAGGTTGGGAATTCTGCGTTTGAGCTCTTTCCATTTGGACCAACCTAGCCTGTAAGACACTTATTTCCTTAGCATCATTAAGCTCCATGCTTTCAAGCTTTTGCATTAACCTTTTCACAGGGTCATCATCATCTTCTAGAGGTTCTTTTAAATCAGTATCTGTCAAAGATCTATCAAAATCTGGAGTTTTGGACATTCCAAATGCTTTCTTATCCTTTTCAATCTCCTCAGCTAAAGATTGACAAGCCTTATAATTTGCAGTTTTAGCCCGCCTTAACTCATATGAAGTATCAGAATCAATGTAAAAATTCAAAAAAAATCCATCAGGAGGTTTATGACTTTGAGATATTTCTCTAAGGATACCATTAAATCTCCTGTTAAATTTTTCAGTCGTTTCATTTTCTTTCTTTTCTATAGTACTGATCTTTCTTACCAAATGCCTATCTTCCCTTTTATCACCATACTTTTCCTTAAAAGCAGCTACAATGGATTCAAAAGTATCAAATGAATTATCAGGTTTTTCCGTAAACCATTCAGCAACATCCTCGCCAAAAGTAAGAACAAAAGTTTTCATCTTTACATCATCGAAATTATTTTTTGCAACTGCAAATCTATTCCACCAGTTAGTGAAAGCAAACAAATGAGATTTAACACTAACTGCATCATTTCCTTGAAAGATAGGTAATTTATCCATTTGAGGGAGATCATGGGGATAACCCTAAATATTAGCAAAATTACACGGGGCAAAAACATCCATGATATCGTTTTTAGGATTTTAGAAATAGATCCGTGTTCAAGAATAGTCAAAAGGTCCTCAAGAAGCGAACTTCTTAGCAGGAACTCTTGTAAGAAATGAAAGAATTGGAGTCGCCACTTGAACATGAAACTAATTCTAAAACAGAGGAAATAATCGAGAGATAGCAGATGGATATCAGGGGGGGATTCTTGTCTAGGAGTAAATAGATGAATAAGTGGAGTCGCCACCCAAACAAAAAGCCAACCAAAATGTCCAGGTGCTAAAGATGAAATGATTAGTGATATGACAAAAGATAAGACGATGAAAATATGAAGGGATGAAAAGACGCCAGAAAATGCGATCCCTTGCGACAGGCTAATGAATGGCGATGAAAGATCAGAAGAAAATGTCGCTAAGACCAAGGACAGAAAAAACTCTATCCCCGGCAACGACGCCAAAAAATGTTGTCGCACAGATTGTCCAGGCACCGCGACAACGGCTGAGATTGGGGGTTGTCACTCTTATCTCCAATCTCTCTATTTAAACTGCCTCCTTGCAAGCTAAGGGAGGTAGACCCTATTACAAAAGAGGATGATAAATCCAAGAGACACAGCTAAAACATCAAATACTTGATAGAAATGAACGAGACTCTACAGATCTAAATTAAATTTCACGTTTAAGACCAGTGCCTTATGGAGTCAAACAAAATCTCGTTATACAAATATAAACAAGTAAGTGACGATTAACTGCTGCTTATTAAAACACGACTAATGATATTCAATGAAAGATACTACAACCATGAAAATGAAAATGCCAGGATTTAAAATGTTTCAATTAATTTCGATCCAGACAAATCAAAGATTTTATATAGTCACTCTTAAGATAAAATTTCAAAAGCTCACTTGACTATGGAAAATTTAAATTTTTTGTATTTTCTATATTTTTGAGATTTTGAAATTTTTTTTATTTTATTAATCTAAAACAAGTTAAAACCTAAATCTAAAAACTTAAATCTAAAATATAAAGGCTAGATTTAAACCATTACAAAATCTTAAAATATTGAAATTAAATTTATAGTCTAACTAAATCTAACTAAATTAAATCTAAAACAATTAACAACAAAAATTTTAAAAAAATGGCTAAACTAAAACTCAAAATTCCAAAAGCCAAACTAACTACTAAAACGAAACTTCATAAAAGCTGACACTATCTAAATCTAATCTAAGTCAAACAAATCGAAGCCTATTGAAAACCGACCAAATTAAAACTAAACTTAAAAATAAAAATCGAAACCTAAATCTTAAAAGCTAAACTATATACAATAAAAAAAATGAAACCACGTTGAAACAAATCGCAAGGGTTATTCAGATTTTACATGTGCATTTTTCACTTCTTGTTTGTTATGCAGGTCGACGTGAAGACTTAGAAGCTTATGCGGCGCTCATTGCTGTGTGTTCTTGCTTGCGTTTGCAGGTTGAGCTTGGACGCGTGAAGAGCTGAAGCAAGGTCTGACGACGGGTTTGAAGGGATGCTCTGAATTTATAGTTTGTTTGAGTTTGCAGGTCGGAGCTTCGACGCATGAAGAGCTTGATGGCGGAGCAGTGTGCAGAGAGACGTGTAAGGGAAAGCGAAGAGGAGGGCTTGGACAGTGGTCGAATGTAAACGATGGCAGGGAATCGAAAGGCGAATAAAGGGTGACGGCTTGCAAAGAAGGTGAGAGTCATATGCAGGTTTGGACGCGGAGCTGGAATGTAAGGAAAAAAGGAACGGGTGGACGGCAGGATGAAAAATGCGTAGGCAGAAAGCAAGGTTTCGAACACAGGAATCGATGGGACGAGGAAGCTGGATAGGAGAGATATGAGGGTAGATAGAGGCAGGTCGATGAGATACAGCAAACGAATTTGCAGATCGCAGGGAAAGAACAGTATTCTGAGCCAATAATTAACCCAAAACTTAAAACTCTTTCGATTTACGCTCAGATTTTATGCTCTTTTAATCAAATATGGTCCAAATCTTGCCCACAGTAGCAGTTTGAGGCCAGATCTGGCCTTTAGAGGCTAGATCTGCCTCAGATCTTTAAAAAAAAAAATCCGATTTTGAACCTGTAACCTGCAATAATTATTCAGATCCGAAGATACACACCCAGAAACTACTAAACCCTTACAGTCCTGAAAGAAAATTTACAAATTTACACTAGTTTACACTCAGAAACCCTCATGGTCAAATTTGAAATCCATTTTAGCTCAATTTTCAGAGATTAAAATTTCAGTGAGAGGCACAAGCCTTTGAAACCCTGCAAAATCACAAATGTCGTAAGATAGACCAGGAATTTAACAAATAAAGAGCTTATCAGATTTATGTTTATTGAGAGTCGGCTGGTCCAACCGAAGACTACCCCAGACGCCCAATCTTAAAAAAATTTCCTTGCACACTTAGATCTGAACTTTCGACTGATAGAAATTTAAGAAAACAACATGAGACCTTTGCGAAAAAAAATCAGAATGTTATTTTATAAACCCAGAAAACTGCATAAGATACCTATATGCAGATTAATCCATGAAGGCCATCAACCATAAAATACAAGAGACAAAGTAGCAGAGTTTAGAGACAATTCACCACATAGATCTGAGAAAGAACATCCAGATTTGTAACCCCAAAGTCTTTATGCTTTATTCCTCAAAAGTTTACAAGAGCTTCTAAAAGCAAGTGCACGATCCTCAGATTGGATGATTCAAGAATGACAAAGACCTCTGAATTTATAGGACAAAATCTCTAACGGCTAGTTTGGATGATCCTCGTCAAAATAATCTCAACCGTCCAAAAGATTTAATTATCTTTTAATCCGGAGCGTTGAAATTAAAATTTTGGGGAAAAACGAATTTATCATTTAATTCAATTTTAATTAACTCAAAAATATTATTTTTGAGTTAATTACCCCAAAATTTTGACCTTGACTTAACCACCAAGGCCCAAGGGTCCAATATTTCTTAAAATTCTCAATATTCCCTTGGCTTGGGGCTTTCAAAATCATTTTTCAAGGACCCACAAATTTTTCCTTTAAAGATTTAATCCTAACTTAAGACCCTAAATTAATTAAATTTCTGGTTTAAGATTTTATTAATTAATTGACAAGAAAATTTAATTAATTGACTAAGAGGGGATTATAATTATTTTTCCAACCCTCTTTTACATGAGATAATACATTTACATACATAAAGGGGGAAAACCCATTCATATAGACCCTCAAATAAATACCCAGTTCTGCGACTCAAAATATGATCTAGTAGACCAAGTAGGTCGAACTACTTTTACAAGGACTCGATAGAAAACACTAGGACTTCACTTAGTATGCCGATGACAAAATCCACCCTAGCTTTGGGGTGAGGCTGGAGGGAAAAACTCTTCCGATCACTTTTGTGAATCAGTGAGACAAAAAACCTCCTAGGATAGAGATCATCAACAATATACTAGGCTTACCTAGGTTGTTACATACATTGACGGTCTTACTTAGATCATTTACATCATAACATGCAGAATGGGTTTACATCATTTATAACAATGTCAACTGTCGATGAAATCTGGATGATGGAATCTGAATGGCGCAACCACGTCGAACATGACGAATCCCATTTGAAAAAAAATGGGGGTGTACTGCTATGGGGTAGTTGACAAAGTGTGGTCAACAGGCCCGATGGTAAGTGACAAGCAACTAATCTGTTATGTGCATTTTAGAGTTTGTGACTAGTATGCATGGTACTAATCGTTATATGTTTTGGAATGCAGATATAGCTCCGGTAAAACCGGCCGGATATATGGGACGACCTGCAGCAATGGGAACTATAGGGGCAAGTGGATCAAGGACGGCGCAAAGCAAGGATATGGCTGCTCTGGTGGAGGACATTTGTCGTAGATGTGAGGGGTTGCTGACCGGTGTATCGGAGCGTGGTTGGCAGGATTTAGATGACCGGTACATAGAGTTATGTATTGGGCTACCCTCGGAGTGGCGAGGTATCATGCGACGCATGGCGATGGCCGGTCAGGCTGTGCGTGATCTACGAGCTGCGGGAGCAGAGCCATTGGCTCGGGATCCTCCAGAGAGTGATTAGATGTAGGGTAGGTGGTGCCCCCCAGTGTCGATGTAGGGGCGAGTGGTGCCCCCCATTTTTGTAGTTTTGTTATTGTAACATGCTATGGGCATGTAGTATGTTTCAAAGTAGATGGACTCTAAAAACACATGTTATATAATATATGTAATGTATGTGTATTTGGTTGATGGTGTTAAATGTTATTGTGTTGTGTGTGATATATGCCAGTCTAGAACATGGTTTGCGATTTGATCTACGTAGTGATTTTGATCTCTAGGTATATGGCTAAATGTAATGAATCTAAATTCACGTATCAAAAGTTCCACTCGTAAATATTATCTAAACAGGATAGGGTTATGCACACGATAGACACCATTAAGTTGTAAGACGAGAAGCAGGGAATCTAAATGGACATGCAGATGGAGGATGTGATGAAAGAGAGCATCGGCTAAGAGACCACGAACTGCATCATATTCGGCCTGATTATTGGTGGCTTGACCAATGCAGACCCCATTTGCAAGAACAAGGGTATGCAAGGAGGTAAAAATGGCCCAGGCAGCTGAGGCAAGGTTTCGAGAATAGCGACTGGCGCCATCGACATAACCAAGGTAATGAGTGGACGAGAGGGTCGAGGGAATATCATCACAAGACGAGAAAAGGAAGGAAAAGCGGAGACGCATGTTGCGAAGTACATCATAGATACGGATGGGAGTATCGAGATGATGGGAAGGCAAGGAAAGGTGGTTGAAACCACAAGACGCTGCAAAGCTACCTAGATCATCAGTAGAGGAAGGAAGGTGCACATACGGGTCATTAGGTGAAATGACAGAAGAACAAGTAAAAAGATGGTCGAAACATAAAGAGCCCAAAAAAGTGGCGGAAGGGGGATCAAGCGAAACAGACGGAGTGGATTCAGAGGGGATGTGCTCCGAGGGGTGTGCGGATGATGATAGGTATAAGAGAGGAGCAGCAGACTCGGACATCTCAACATCAGGGGGAGGGATGTCAATGGTAGTCGGGGGATCCGCAAGTAAACTTGACGCATACTGAGCAAGGATGGGCGAGGCGGATTGATTTTGTTCAACTTCGTACTCGCGAATGACCTTTAAAGAGGCTCGGTAATGCGTGAGGTGAGGGCAATGGTGGGAATAATGGCCATGGACACCACACAGAGCACAGGGTTTGTTGGTGCGACGAGTCTTTGGGTTCTTGGTTGTGGATGAGGAAGAAACAGAGGTGTCAGGGACCGTAGATTCAGGGAACGCGACTTTAACCATGGGTTGGATACGGGGCAACTCAGGACAAATATGGGTGGGATGACCGATACCATCACACAAGGCACAAGGCTTGGCGGGTTGGGGAGGGGTAGGGTCAGGTGCGGTGGCCTTGTCATTGGATGCCCCCTTGCAAGTTTTTCGTTTCTTGCCGGTAGCTGTCACAGCATTAGGAGGGTTCTGCGGAGGGGCGAGGGGCACTGTGGTGGTGGAAGGAGCGACGGGGATCGGTTGTACTGATGTCACAACTATGTATGGTTTGGGGTGGCCTGGTGGGGTCTCAGTTGGAGGGGTGAGATACCAAACAGGAATTCCCAAGGTTAAATTAGGAAGGGAAAGGGTGGCCATGACGGGGACCGAATAGACGCCGAGGGGGGGAACCAAGGAAAGGTATCTGACCGGTGGGGTAGTGACCAGGGGGGACGACTCCCATATGGTGGAGACCTGAGGGAACTGACTCAGGAGGGTAGGAAGGTTCCTGAGTGTGATGGGAAGGGCCGGGGGAAAAAGGTTCGGTTGACTGAAGCGAAGGGCTAGGAGCAGGAGGCGGTGGGCGAGATAGAGGTAGGCGGTGGGCGAGATAGAGGTTGCTGACTAGCCGGAGCAGGCTGTGGAAGGCTAGCCTGAGACGATTGCATCATGCAAACATTCGCCGAGGGAAACACTAGTCAACGAATCAACAGTTGGTTTATTGGTGACAGTAGAGATGGTGGACTCAAGGGAGGTCTGAGATTTTGGTTCATGGTAGGTCAATTGGTCAATGGTGACAATCTTGCCATTATGAGGGAAAAACATCTTGCGGTGGACTACGGACGGGACGGCTGACATGGCATAAGTGTAACTACGCGCCAAAAGGATGTTGTAGTCAAGAGGGGCGTCGATAACTTCAACGTCGACACAAACCGTCTTGCCAGCAAGGGTGATAGGGCAGTTACGAAATAGGCCAATGGGCTGGGAGGCATGGCCATCCCATGCACGAAGGGTGATGGTGGAAGGGGCCAGTTCAGGGGATCTGAGTTGTTTCCAAACCGAAGCGGACATTACGCAGGTAGATGCCCCCTCATCAATAATACACCGAGCAACATTGGCGTTTCGGATTTTGACTGGGATTTGGAAAGCAACTGAAGGAGGAAGAGGGGGATGGTCTGACTGACGGGCGTCGAAAACAATCAATTGGTCATCAGCAGGATCTACAGCGCCCACGGTAGATAGTAGAGCCCTCTTTTGAGAAGGACACGACTGGAGGAGTTCCAGTGTTGAAATGGCAGCAGGAGATTGGGCCAAATCATCTACTATGCTGTATGAATGGGCAGCCCGACCAGAGGCAGCATTTCAGCGTAATGGTCCCTTAGGAGGCTTGGGATGAACCTCGGCTTTGGGCAGAGGGAGTTGCAAGGGACCATTGGGTGTCGATAGAGGTTCTGTAGGACCTGACGATGGAGACTCAGAGACAGACGGAACAGGAGGTGTGGAATACTGACGGGACCGAGTTTGAAGGTTGAGGTCGACAGTGAGAGGTGGATCAGAAGCCATCATGAGAATCTGGTAATCAAAGGAACCAGAAGGAGAAGGTTGAGTGGTTACCGGGGCATGAGGTGGTTGAATGGCCACGAATCCTTGTTGCGGGAAAGGATCGGTAAACACAGCAGGTTGAGAAGTAACGGGGGTGGGAGGGGTAGTAGGGGAGGAGTGTTGTCCCCGTACAATGGCCTGAGAATCCCAAAGTTGCCGCATTTGTGGTAATAAGGGACAATCGTGAGTGTAGTGACCATAAACACCGCAACACGAACAGGGCTTATTGATGCAAAGTGACCTGTCCGGCTTGGGCTGAGAGCCCTGTGGCTGGTTGGCAGTGGTAGGGTCGATATTGGAAGGATTGGGTCCACGATTACCAGAAGCGGATTGATTGCCTCTTCTCCTTCTTTGAGAAGGAGGGAAATTGGGTGCCCCCTGCTGTGCGAATACTTGCCCTGGAGGGGGTAGTAAGTGCGGTTGTGGGGGCGGAGAAGGCAAGGAAGTGGGAATTCCAAATGCTGGAGGAGCTGGGACACCAGGTTGCGGATATGGATAAGGAGTAGGGTGGGCAGCAGTAAGGTAAGCAGGAGGGTGGGCAAAAGGAGGAGGCATGTCGTAGCCTGAATACATGCTACCGGGGGGGGGAAAAAACGCCGGAGGGGCTGGCCCCTGGAGGAAAACCATTGCTCGGAAGAGGTTGGGCAGAGGTATGTGATAGGGCTCCAACGATGCCGTCGGCAGAGTGAGATGCCCTCGAGGCATTAGGGCCATCGGGTTTGGGAAGGTCAAGGAGGACAGTATAAACATAACCAGATTGGGCGTAGATAAGGTCATACTTCAAGGCTATTTGGAGGGCGGCTTCTTCGATTTGGGGAAAATGGGATGCGACATCTTTGCCAATGGGAGATAAGAGAGAGCGAAGGAACCAGTCCATGTAAACCTGATCTTCAAAGGGGGGAGCGCGGCACAAACTCCGTCTTCGCCGCCATTCCTGGACATGAGCAAAAAGGCGGGTCGAAGAGGATTGATGGAAAGAGGTTAAAAGCTCAGTACCAGTGTCGTAGCGGAGGGGGAGCTGGAAATAAGATAAAAAGGCTTGGGCAATGGTCGCAAAAGTGGTATGGGAGGAGGTGGCCTGTTCAACATACCATTTAGAAGCTTCACCTGTAAGCGTGCATTGGAACAATCTAAGACGAATGGAGTCGTCGGTAATGGAATTGGAGGAACACCACATATGGAAGGATCAAATATGGTTGGAGGGATCTTCACTAGCAAGGCCTTCAAACTTGGGAATGTCAGAAGGGAGCTTTGTTGGCATAGCAGGCCAACTAACATCGTGGCGGATAGGATCATTGATTAGCTGATTAAAGTTGGGGAGACTAAGGCCGGCCATATAAGGGAGAAATGGGCAGTCGAGGTAGGTCCCGAGGTGGTTCCACTGGAAACAGACCCAGCAGTAGTACTGGGGTTGCTGCTGGTAGTAGGCCCTGAAGTAGACATGGTAAAAGTGACAGGGGTAGAACCAGGAGTAGGGGGAGAACCCGAACAATCAGAGGAAGATTCGGAGTGCAGACTCGGGGGAGGACTTATTCGATGACGACGGGAAGGAGGAAATCGACCAAGCGGAAATTGAGGGTGAAGGCCAAGAAGTCTCCGGGAGAGGCGCCTTGGGGGCGCAATGATGACAGGAAGAAGATAAACCGACAAGGGCAGGGAGGTGCAGTGACAATTGATTTTAAAGTCTTTGCCAGGCGATGTTAACCCGGCGCTTCTTCGCTTAGGGTCAGTGTGTGGCGTGCGTTAATTTTAATTGTTTAAACCCAGACGTTTTGAGAGTAAAAGAAAAAAGTGTGCTGCGTAATGGAAAAGAAATCTGTAGTAAATAAGACTGAAAGAACATAAAATTAACAACTAACGATGCAGCAATCTAACCCAAAAAGGCGGGTCTCTCAAAACTAGTATATAAGAGGGAAAAACTAGGCAAAGCACGCTAAAAAGTATGCCAATAGATCTAAGGTCCGGAGGGACTTGGATCTAAAGGGTAAATCTGCTGAAAAGTGGTGCAGAGAACAGCAAAGAGGCAGAGGCAAGGTTGCTGCTAAAAAGGAGGAGATAAACTAAAGGTAGAAGAGACAAGGCGGTGGCCTTAGAAATGAACCCAAACAAAATGATATGAGGTGGTTTTGAGAGGGAGAAGAGCTGATCTAAAGGGATCTGAAAAGGAGGTATCAGATCGGAGAAAAAGAGGGTTGAAACTCTGGAAATTCAGACTTCTGAAACAGTAAAGACTCGTCCACAAAAAGTGGAGGGTACTAGATCCCTAAGGGGAAAGATTCCCTCTTAGTTGAGTGAAGCAGATCAGAAACAGGTCCAAACGGGCAGAGACAGAGGCTGGAAAACCCTGACAGAAGCTTCAGACAAAAAAGTGCTGAAAAATTTGCAGAAAAAGTGCAAGTCGCAAGTTTTGACCTGTTTTCAGTCCAGGTCCCAGGTTTGGGGCAGAAAAGTGCGTCCTGAGGCTCAGGTCGCACTTTTTGGGCCGATAAATGCGACCTGCAGATCCGGCTCTCTCGGCGGCAGATTTTAGAAAAAAATTTCGTCTCAGCTGCGGCTGATGTCTGTCACATGCGCAATAAGGCCAGAAACACACGGAAGTTAAAAATTTGACTGTTTAAGGGTTTTTAGGGGTGAAAATCACCATAAAAATAGGAAAAACAAAAAATGGAAGAGAAACCCTAGGGTCTGAAACAACTGGATATGCAGGAATAGATAAAACGACAGTGGTCGCAAAAGAAAACCCGTGTGGAGTCGCCAATTGTTAGTATGAATCTTTCGTCGTAAAAGATCACTTTAGCTACGCATAACAAATAGCCCTAACATCGATTATGGCTGCAAAATATCTTTAATTTTGCTGCAGAAATTCAGATCTAAGCACAAAAGACATTAAGTAGATAAAATAGAATATAGCTCCATAAATCCAATGGACAAGACAAGAAGAATGTATTTGAAAGAATTTTGTATTATCTTAAAGAATGGGGCACCTGAGAGGAAAACAAGAAAGGTGTTTTCCGGTTCTCCTCAGTGGGATGGGTTCTTGGAAGTCCTCAGTGTTTCAGATCTAACATTTCTCTCTCTTAGTGGTGTAGAAAAACAAACATGGAACTCAATGGGAGTTCACAAAGCAAAATGGAAAATGGTGACCAAGAGTAGATCTAGAGTGATCTAATGTAATGAAGGTGACTAATGAATGGGGAAAACCCCCCTATTTATAACAAAATATTGGGGCGGTCTAGAACTCGGTGCATGAATAAAATATTATTAATCGAATTCTAGAAGCACCTTTAGGAATATTTTATTATATTTGTTGGAGGGAAAAGGATTCTTGACTTGGGTCAATTCCTTTATTTATAAATAATAAATAAATAAATGATTTATTTATCATTTTAGGGGAATGATGGAAATATAATTAAATAAATAATGGTTTATTTAATTATTTATGGATGATTTAGTCAAATTTAACTAAGAATATTATTTAAATAATGATTTAAATAACTTGTTCTTAGGAAATAATTAAATAAATAGAGATTTATTTAATTAATTTCTTTGTTTTGGGTTAAATATGACCAAATAGGTTATTTTATATGGTGAAAGCAATTTTACTTAGGGTAAAATTGGTCTTACATGGTGTACTTGGGTTCATCTAATAATAATAGGTTAGATGACCAAAAAAATGGTGTAACAGTTGCTGCATATCGGAGCCAAAGGACCGAGTAGATGTGTTCAGGGTACGACCAAGAGGAGCTGAGAGAGCGCGCTACATCAGCCAGATGACCAGTGTATCTTGTTCGTATCTTGTTCGAGTAGTTTGGTTGTCATAGTTGTTGACACCAAATCCCAGTTGTAGTCTTGTATCAATGGATATATGAGGGCCATTATCCCTGGTACGGGAGCCCTAGACCGTTGTATTACAATTTGTTAATATAACAAAGTTGGGCAGTTGAAATTTGTAAAAATTTGTCTATATTTTGTGCACTAGTAGATTTACTATTGTATTTTGTTCCAATGTGAAAAGCAATTTGTTGTGGTATTTGGATTGGTGGTGTCAGAGATTCTAAAACCCTAACCTAGACTCCAGTACAGTGGAAAAACAACAGTGTTTTAAAACTTCTTTCTTATACGACTTCCTCAACCCTGCAACTTCCCATAAAACCCCAAAGAAAGAGGCTCTAATACCAATATGATCTATAAACTATAATGGGCATTCCACTAGACCAGATCATCACAATAGATATTATAATAGTGTTTTACTTTAGATTCAAATTTAAACTCACTAGCTTAATGCATGAAATATTGGAATAAAATGAGATTGAAATGAAAGAAGCTATGCAAATGACACACCATCTACATAATGAACACAAGATGTATCTCAGGAAAATCCATTATATAAAAAACCCAACTAGAAGTGAGACCTATGCTTTGCTCTTTTCTCCTCAATTATGAACTGCAAGGAAAGGGGCACTCAGTATTGAGTTGGCATGAACATTTTGGCCAATATGGCTAATACAAGATCCTTTACTTCATCTCTTATGCTTCAATATCCCACTCCCAAATTCTTTGCTCAACTATGGAACAATAAATAACGCAATAAGATTGGAACCCCTTCCTATCCTAGTGGCCTAGTATTTAACATGGCCCGATAGCCACCTAGGCTTAGGTTTCAGGTTTCTACAAGCTACAGCCCTCAAAATAATTTAGGGTTTTAGACCTTCTAGAATCTTTTTAAAAATCCACATGTGCAAATAATGTGAGCTAACATGGCATCCACTTGTTTTTGCATTGGTCAGCAAGATAGTTCAACAGTCAACTTATGAGAGGCATAACTTCTTCATACAAACTTTGATTAAGGTGATCTTTCAATAATTGGAAAGCTCGCAATGTGTAGAACAACATTGAAAAGCTTGAACTTCATTCACAAAGTTTTGACCCCAAAAACAGTCTCATTATTTGGGCCTCACACAAGCTCCTTTCGGACCCCAAATCACCAAAGCAAGACCTACCCCTAAAATGAGCTCCAATTTTTCTACCTAAAAAGTATCAAAATAGATGACAAATTATATGATGATCCATTTCAGATTATTCTTTAACAGATTCAAAGATTTTGTGACCTAACAAGCCCACTGTATGCTGTACATTTGAACCCATTTTGGAGTAGGGCAAGGACATTTTGAGGAGCGAGTGGCAACAATATTGCTTGCCCATGCTTATGTTTACATTTGCAAAACATAGTTCTCTTTATATAATGGGAAGTCAGCAACAGCTTTAAACTTGGAGCCCTTATCATCCTAGAATAAAATATATTGATTCAGACCTGCATCATAGATGGCTTTGTAATATGACTAGTAAGGACGGCCCCATATGAGAACAGCGCATCGCATTCCACTATATCTTGAAAAGGAATGTAGCAAATGTGACCAAGCAAAGACAAGTAACCAGGTAATAACTGCCATTATGACCCATCCCAAATGGTATGGGCTAGGATGGGCAAGTGGTAGGAAGCTTTAGTTCTGAGATTATAAGGACTGCAACGAAATGCTTTTGACTACCATTATCGAGGATGAGATGGTAAATGCAGTTCTAACATTTCGCAATTATAGGTAAATCAAACTTACAATCATAAGGAACAAGCTTGCATCAGGGGTGGTAAGGTTTGAAACTTTGATGATCTTCAGGGGCTATGCAGGGTTCGAGTGTGCAGGAGATGTGCATCATTGTTCAGAAAATAGTTACCTTGGGAGGAGCTTAATGCTACAACACAACACTGCACTTGAATGAATGTGTATTAGCTTTATGAAGAAGCAATAAGAGGGTTTGTAGGATGTAAGAGTAGTTGTGCTAGGCAGCAGAGAAGAGGCCATTATGGGCAAAGGAGATGAACATAGAGAAGTAGAGAAAGAACCAAGAGATAACGTTGATTGAGATAACAGCAAGCACTCGTTCAAAGGCTTGATTGAGATTATCACAGTCAAACATTTTAACCTCAACGTGTAAGGAAGGAACATACCTGTGATATAGACTATATACGGGGAAAAGGTTCTAGATCTGCAATAGATATATTGCACCTAGAGCTGATTGAATTAAGCAATATAAGCTTGAGCGAGTAACATGAGAATTGGTGAAGATGAAGCTGGCGTGTCCACATAATAGCTTGGGGAGTAAAAATGTTCTTGTAGGAGGTCATAGAGTTTTGATATGGAGGTGTATCCCCATGTAGAGGGGAACAATTATGGAGATTCTACCACCACTCCAGGGCTATCCCATCCAATTGCAGCGCTAGCAATACAGTTTCTTGGCATCTACAATCTTGGGCTATGAGTCAAAATACATGGATGGACTTCAAATCCAAGCATCAAATACATTCACCATCCATGTCCAGAAAAGCTAAGCAAGATAATCTTGGGCTCTAAGTGTAGAGATTCTGCAGCATCCGATGAGGACCCCTTTAACTGGGTTAGCCCTGCATTACTGTTTGCAAAGTGTTAATGGCAATCTCTGGAGAATCCGGTTGCTGAAGTACACCACAGAGTTGAGTATCCACCACAATAAGTTATTCCGCTCACAAAAGAGCTAGTCTCTTCGTACATCAAACTGGAGTATGAAAAAAAATTGTTTGAATCCTACTGCAAAGATTAAATCGAACTTCTAGAAGTGGAACAAGCCTGCAACAACTCAACGGGCTCAACATTTGGAGGAGCAACAATCTCCGAAGGAGAAAACCTAATGATAGGTGTAGATCAAGCTCGAAGAGCTGCAGAGGTTGCACTACAAAGGAGCAGGCCTCATGGTAGGTGTAGGTCAATCTTCAGGAATTTTAAGCTCTGATACCAATTGATATGGCTGTCAAATGAAAAAAAACATACAATACTCAGAAACACAAGAAAGAACAACCGGGCCAAAACAAACACCCTCGAGATCTTAGTTTTTCATTATATTTATACTAAAAACCTTTTAAATCAAATACATTAAAACCCTTTTATTTAATTTTCAACAATACTACTACAAGTCAAAAATAACCACACCAAAACTTGCACAGCGCTCATGTTTCAACGTCCTTCTATTTAAAGAGTAGCCTAACTAGATCACAATTTTGGCTCGGAAATTTTGCCTATTTTTTAAAGGAAATTCTGCCTGAAATTTTTGGTTCAGGTTACAGCCGTTAAGTTTCAAGATTTAGAGTGCTCCAGGCGTTTTTGAAAGCTGAATCCATTTCACCATAAAAAATAAAAATAAAAATAAAACTATTAAAACACTCCAGCAATCATAATTTTTGAAAATTCTCACCGGATTCCATCAAGAAATTTGAATTTGTCATCCGAACGAAATTGTGCCTCCGTAAAAAAAACGCCCTTTATTTATTGATATTATTAACTAATCTACCTAGAGATGTACAACTTTATGGAGCTGTGAGCCTTGGGAGAAAGTGTTCACTGCGAGATGTGCCCACATGCTCCACATCAAGCTTTTCCAGAAGATAAACCTTTGCAGGTGACAGTGGGAATTGACTATCATGGGAAAGAAGCTTGAAACACTGCCGAAATTGGTTTAAAATAATTATAACATAAATCAAAAGGGGTAACTTACGGTAAAAATGCATTAGTCTGTCTGTTCTGACCTTCTGCAGAGGTTAATCGAACACGTCCTTTACACATACCTTTGGAATCACGATCAGCGGTTGTTTCAGCTCCAGCTCTAGTCCTCTGTGTTTATCTAAAATAGAGATTCTGAAATCAGAGGTCCTTATGTTTTTTTCAATGTTTGCGTCTGGCAATGAACTAAAGTCCATCCAAGCAGGGATTGTACGAGAAGTCAGTTTTTCTGGACTAGATATGTTGTGTCCCCGAGCTCCAATTCGGCACCTTGTGATAGTCTCTTTGCCTCTTCCCCATCAAAATATGCCCCAATCTCTTCCAGAGATTTTCCCTTTGTCTCGGGCACATAGCTATATATGAAGGCTACACAGAGGACGGATAGACCAGCAAAGAGGGAAAATGTACCAGCCACAGTGATTGCCCTAGAAACACTCAGAAAAGTCATTGCCACTGTCCCACTTATAATTCTGTTTACTATTACACCCAAACTGACTGCTTGTGCTCTAAGCCTCAACGGGAAAATCTCAGACCCCAATATCGAGCAGATCGGCCCTAATCCAATGGAGAAGAATGCAACATTGCAACATACAGCCAATATAGCCAGAAGCACAGCTCCCTCACTGCTTTCAGATGAGTTTTCTATGAAGCTAAACCCCAATGCCAATGCTATCAAAGATGCAGTCATTCCGAGGGCACTGGTAAGCAACAACGGTCTCCGCCCAACTCGATCTATCAAAAAAGTAGCCACCAAGATAAATCCAGTCTTTGCAAAACCCACTGCAATAGTGGCAACAAGAAGCCCTTCTTGGCTATGAATTCCAGCTTCTTTGAAAACTACTGGACTGTAATAGACTGTGGCATCAATGCCTGATGCTTGCTGGAAGAACTGAATCCCCAAGACTATGATCAGCATTCTTCGGACTGTGGCAGTGGGCCTTAGGAGCTCAAGCCAGACGCCTTCCCCATGATTCTTTGGGGCATTAGGGGAATTGGGTGCGTCTGAAGAAGTTCCCTCATGCCCACCTGATTTGTGGGAATCATCATCCGCCGCAACCCCTGCTGCATCCATGATTTGAGCCAATCTTGCATCAGCCTCGGTTTGATCATCCGAGGTTCTTAAAAGTACAAACATGGCTTCTTGAATCCTGTTTTGCATAACAAGCCATCTAGGGGACTCGGGCATGGCAAGGACACCTAATCCAAGCAAAAATGATGGAACAATGCCCAAGCCAAGCATCAATCTCCAGCTTAGATGGACAGGTAATCCGGACAGAAAATAATTGGAGATATACCCCAAAAGAATACCTGCATTGACAAAAATTTCAGGGAGTGATGTCAGTGCCCCTCGGCTGGATGCAGGAGCAAGCTCGGCAGTGTAGACTGGGGCAATCACTGCTGCAAACCCAACACCAATCCCCGCTAGAAGCCTGCCTCCCATCAACAGAAGAAATGAAGGAGCCAACCCCATTGTAGCTGCACCCATCAGAAATATCACTGCTGCCAAGGCCATTGTCCATCTTCTTCCTATTGCATCCGAGGTCCTGCCTGCAATGGCAGCTCCCACAAGAGAGACTAAATTCAAGGACCCAATAAGAACCTCTTCTTCTACTTCTGTTATATTCAGATCCTCTTGAATAAATATAATTGCTCCACTCATAACACCAATATCTGCATAACACCATCATCACCATATTAGAAGTTACACAATTCTATTTCGGTGTGCAGCTGACAGACACCTTTGTAGGTGCATTCTACAGCCTGGGTGGAGTTGTGTAATCTATTAACTCTTAGTGTGTGCCCTGAATCTAGACAGCAAATTGTGCCCATTGTATATGAAAAAGTAGCCAAACCCATAAACTTGGGCGTGACATACCCCTCCAGTCTCCGAACTTTTAGGAGGCCTTGTGTGAACTCAGGATATGCATCATTGAGCTTCTCAACCTCAAGGTGCATATCTGACCTGGGTTTAGATAGGTCTGGGTTAGTTCAGATCTTAGGTCATAAGAATTTTCTGAGAGAATTGTTTATATTGTTAAGACTACAAATGCCTTCTATTCAGGAAAATGAAATAAATTAAAGATACCCCTTCACGGGGAAATTTGTTGTCTCCGAGTTCAGACACTTGTCTTGCAGTAGTCTAAGGAAATGTGTTGTCTCTGAGTTCAGACACTTTTCTTGCAGTAGTCTAACCGAGTTCAGACACTTGTCTTGCAGTAATCTAACCGATGAGATTTGACAATAATGAAGCAGTGCTACAGACTGGGAGTGGGAGTTATGGCAGAAAGATAAAGAGTGCATACCATATCCAAGAAGAATGGAGTTCATTGATGCCAAAACGGCACAGGCAACGACATACTTGTTCATAGAATTCTTGGGAGAACTTGGATTAGAATTGCCATGGATGCTATTGCTGTTAACAAGTTCATATTTTCCTGCAGGAAGCTTCAAATCTTCATTGGAGACCGTTGGATTCCTCTTATGCCCCCACCCCATCATCATCATTTCTCACCGATCCCCAGTGTATCTAAGAGCTCCGATCTGTTGTTATATTCAGAGTTTTTCCAATCATATTCGTATATTCACATAGCCTGCAAAGATAGAGTTTCAGAGTTTTCTTTACTAGCATATTCATATAGGACTAGGTCGAGCTTTGCAAAATCCGAATTGACCAAATTAAACTTAGTATAGTGAATTTACTCTAAATTTTAGTGTATCGCAGTAATCGTATCAATTAAATAGGAAAGAAATCACTTTTTGGATGTTTAAAAAAAATCATTTCCTCTTTATCTATATATATTATACATAAATTTGTTATTAAAATATATTTTTATAATATATATTAAAATATTTTTAAATATTATTTATCAATTTTAGATTATAACATCAATAAATTATAATTTTTTAATATTTTAAAGTAAAAAGAAATATTATTGTAAAACTATTTAAAATTATTTTTTTTATATATAAGTAATAGATTTTATAGTTTAGAGGGTTTTAGTTTAATTGGTGGTTGAGGTCTTGTTGCTGAAAAACTTTGTTATTGATTGAAAGGTCACCAATTCAATTTTCTTCAAATTTGTTGGGTCATGTTTGATGAGTTGGATGGTCCTTTTGGGTGGACCTACCATAATAATATGTTATAATTAAACAAAAATGTGGTCCTTTTGGGTCTACCTACCTCAATAAATTAAATAAATGTATGTAATAATTAAACAAAAAATATACATTAAAATGTTTGTTTGGTTAGGAGCTTATATTGTTCAAATGTAAGAAAATATTAGGAATTTTGCTTCTATGATCCATAAATGTTATAAAAAATCTTTAAGTTATAATCAGATTCAAGAATGATTAAACAATTGTTGGTTTGACAACTAAGTTAAGTTCCCACTGTGAAACAATAATTATATTAATCTAAATCCATTTTAAGTTTGATCTATTAATTACTAAGAGGAATAAAAAATTTATTTTTTGCTTTTAAAGTTTACATGACATAGAATTAAAAATATATATATACATTAAAATTTTGATCTTCTTCCATAAATGTGTGTGTGAAAGAATCATAGTTCAAGTGGTTTGGTGAACAATTTGTTCTCAAGTTGTGTGGATTTAAGTCTCTTGATACATGTTGTAACTAACTTATTTGTGGCATTTTTGAAATAGTTGTATCTAGTGTAATAGTAACAAATATTCAGAGACATGTTGTAACTAGCTCATTTATGGCATTTATGAAATAGTTGTATTTAATATAATAGTGGTAACCAATATTTCTAAATTGAGATTTTCCAAAAATTCTTATTCTTATTTTATATATATATATATATATATATATATATATATATATATATATATATATATATATATATTATTTATAACCAATATCAAACTATTTTTAAAATATTATCTATGAACTATAAATTACATATCTATAAAAATTCCTTTTTATAAAAATATGTTAATTTGTAATTAATATATTTATTTAATATAAATATTTAAACCATTGATTTATAATTCATATTAAAAAATAAATGCAATGAGAAAAATATATATATATTTTTATTATATTGAAAAGTAAAACATAGTTATTAATAAAATAAAATAAAAATAATCTTAATCTTAGGTAAATATTAAAATATTTTATTTTTATAAATATTAAAATAAATTTATTTATATATATAGTCTAAGTTCAAATAAAAAATTACACATTTCCCACATTGGATTGTCCATCGTTTGGTATTCCACGCCTTTGGAAAAAGGAAGATAAATGAAGATTGATCATAGACGAGATATTTGCGTAATGGGTAAGATATTCCAAATCTATTCAGAAATCGTTGTTCAAATAAAAGTCCTAATATTAAAAGAAAGAGATATTTGTGTAATGGGTAAGATATTCCAAATCTATTCAGAAATCGGTATTCACACAAAAGTCGTGATATTAAAAAGTTAAAATGAGATCTCCCAGGATTAAGGTAGCAAATGATATCGAATATGTATATATAACTTTACTGTATATGAATTATTTGTCGCGTGAAGACGAAACAAGATATTTAATATCAATTTAATTACATCAGATATTTAATATTAATTTAATTATATTTTATTTAATTGATTAATAGTTTATTTTATTTAATATTAATTTAATTATACTTTATTTAATTGATTAAGAGTTTATTTTGTTTATTTTTTAATAAGGTGGGTAAACAAGTGGCAAGTGAAATAAGGGGTGCTCACTACACCGATTGTGAATCTTATTAAGAAGGATGGCATGGTCTTCCTTCCATGTATAGGGATGAATAGGGTGTGAAGGTCATTTCATTATTTTTCAAGAGGGTTTATTTTAGATTTTTTCTTTATTTGCTTTGTGTTGTAAGGTGGGTTTATGAGTTTTGTGTGTATAATTCTCTTGGTGAGTGTGGGATTTTCCGTCTTTTTTTGGAATTTGGAAAAAGGATATTGTTATGTCTGTCAGCTGGAGTTTTTGGATTTGAATTGGTATGCTGAAAGTTCTACGATATCTGAATCTCATAGGGGTTGCATTTCCCTACTTTTTTGGACAAATGCGAGGGATGAATACCAGTTTGGACATGGAGAAGTCGGCAAGAATGCAGCATCAAAGGTAGAAGCGGGCACTCATGTGGATGTTTTATATTGCTCACGAAATTATTGTGGGAATAATCCAAGTTTTGAATTGATTAGGTGCTCAGTCTTGCCTTTTATCTGTGGTCATAAGCAAGTAATATCTCTCCTTTTGCTCAGTATACTTACTTCCTTGGCTTTTGCATGGCCTTTTGTTTGTTGTCGATATGTTGTTGGTTTTTCCAAAGGGATTTTGTTGGGGTTTGTCAATATGTTGCGTCATTTGAGGTTGATGAACTTGCTGCCTAGGGAGCAGGAGTATAAGTTAGGCCTTTTTGCTTGTCTGCATAGTAGTTTGTGTAAAATTCCTTTCGAAGGGCAGTTTGGAAGGCAAGCTTGTTATAGAGTTCTTATCGTCATTTTCCAAACCTATTTGGTCAGTCTGGGAGTGATTGTTGGTGGGTAGATGGTTTCTAGTTGGAAGTTATAGTTTAAGGTGGCAAGGGGGGAGGGGGTAGATTCTCCCATATCTCTTGAAGAAGTATTTGTCCCTACCAGCATTTGCATGGTCATTGTGGGGCCGGTGGATGTGGCCAACAAAATCGGTCACATGCCCAGTCATATGCTCAAGAGATAGCAACTACTTTTCATTATGTGATATCTCATAGTACTCAGGTAGAGATTCAACAACTTGAGAAGCAGGTGGCCTAAGATCAACAAGGTTATTCTAATTCAGAACTTCTAGATGAGGTCTCCCATTGGCTTCCTGAGGGCTTGGTTATAACCGGGGAACAAGGAATCAAAATATGCATTCGATTACTCTCCATTAATAGTTAATGACTCTGATAAGACGAGTTTTAAAGGAAAAGCATGAGGATAGGAACGACATCATCTCCTTTCTAAATGATATGCAGTAGAATCAATGGAAACAACAATCATCTCTTGATACACTAGAAGCTTGCATAGTTCACATTGAGAAACACATCCAATGTGATTTTAAACCCTTTATGCCTATTGGTTCATGTGTGAAGGATTTGGCTCCATTGTCATCATCGAACACCTGATTGGGGTATTATGTTATGGCTATGTTACTTTTGTGCCATGGAGACAACCTCTGGCTGCATGAGGCAAGTGCCCAGGACATCTATCAAGAATTAATAAAAACTTTTAAATAAATGTCTTGAGAGGGGAAAACCATGAGAGCTGTAATGATTGCTCTAATTCAGATACCTTATTTTCGAATACCAGTGTGACTAGTTTAATGAAAATTGCAAAAAAAATGGACTAGAAGAAAGATGAAGAGGGGCAAAAATTTATAGCTCAGATAATTAAGAATTTGAGTTTTAATTCTACAAAATAAATAGTGAAAAGAAAAAAAGATTGCACATAAATTGTTGATTGTGAAGCAACTATTAAAATATTCAAATCAAAAACTTGAATACCAATTGGTAAATTTAAAGTCTAGAACCTAAAACCATCATACACTTATTAAAAAAAAATAACATATTAAAATAATTAACATATAAACAGGAAAACGATTGCTGCAATTTACCTAAACTTGAAATCAAACTAGCATTTTATTAATCGGATCTTTGAGAGAATTCAACATTACCTTCCTTTTTGAGAATCCCGAACTCTCAACCCCTCCAGTGTCCTTTTTTTTGGTCTTTCATTTTTTTAGAAATTAACTGAGAATTGGTTACAAAACTAACTTATAAGACAATTATATAAGTGTCTTTTTAATCAACAACGCTTTCTCCTTTTTCAAAACATACGGGAGCTTGTTTTAGTTTTTTAATACTTTCATGATAAATAGTATTATATATATAACATATATAATTACTCCATAGACGTTATTTTTATGGCTAGGCCTTCAAGTCTAAACATTCTTCATTAGTTTTTTAATACTTTCATGATTTAGTATTATATATATAACATATATAATTACTCCAGAGACGTTTTTTTTTTATGGCCTTCAAGTCCAAAAACTGTTCATTGCAGGGAATGAGAATACAGGAATTTTGTTCTCCTAACATCTATTAAAATAAAATTTGACTTGTGGTTAGTTGATTTTCATTGCTCCTTTCATCTTCTTCTCTGGTTGCGAAGTCTGCCTTCTTAAACGAGCTCTCGAGTCTTCCCTCTATAACAAGTTTTTCATGTTGTCAGCCCTGGGTTATGGGTTTGATCGTGCTGCACGGAAGCTTGTAAGCGGTGGACTACCTCTTGTAGGTGTGCGAAAGGCTAACCTGGACCCAGTAGTCCTAGAGATCATCAAGGAATTTTCATACAAGGAAGTGAGTCACCTCAGTTACTGAGAGGAAATGGGTCACCTCAGGTATTGAGACGAAGTTGAAAATGAATCCCATGAGTAACCCCCTTGTATAATTGTTTTTGCAATTGTGTCAACGAGTCGATGCGTAGTCCCTAGTGCTGATGATGAACCCACCCTCCCCAATGCAGACGAGTTTGGAGTGGCTGTGAGCAAGGCCGTTGACCACGTTAATCTTTGTTTTCTCTCTACGACCTGGGCAATGCCGGCCACGAGCTTTGCCTCGGTGGCGGGAAAGACAGAGGCGTCGGCCCTACAAGGACCCTTGGTCTTCCCATAGACCTTGGTTGTTGAAGATGTCGCATTCTTGTCCTCCTCCGGAGCATACCACCATTGGAAGAGAAATGTTCCAGCTCCCCACGCCTACTCTCCTCACATGAATGACAACTATAATGGAAATCCCCAAGGCGATGTGAGTCATTGGACTTTCAAGAGTATACGCCATTGTTATGTTTGATTGCTTGGAGGATGTTCGGAGTATATAGGGGAGAGATGTCTAATGTTGTGTAGGGACTAGTAATTGTTATAGTACTGGTCCCACCAACCCACCAAAAATTGACATATATGCAACCAATAATTAAACAAAAAGAAATAACTTGAAGTCCAAATATATATTAAATTATGCCCAAAATTTCCCAAGTCATTGTCTAGGCCCACAATTGTCCAGTAATAGTTTAATAAGTATTAAGAGTACAAATCCTATTATCTCAACTAGAAAACTCATAAAACCATTTATCCTTCCAAAATGGTCAATTCAAGAAGTACAACAAGGCAGACACTCCATCCCCTCTAATCACCCCTGATGATGTCTATCACAAGTAAATATCCATACCTACACATAATAAAAATAAATGTATGTCAACCATAATTGTTGTGTTATTCAACATTTAAACCCATTGTGTTCAATAAATGACACCCACCCAATAACAACATTTAAACCCACTGTGTACAATAAATGGCACCCACCCTCAATAAATGACATTCAACCTATTATATTTCCCATTGAAACAGATCAAAACACATGGATCAACAAAAAAAAATTCCCAGCCATTGGATCACATCAAATTCAATCCTGATCACACATGCAAAATGAAGCCATTGCAATCCATGTCCATCATTGTCATCAATTAAATTCAACTGCAAAATATTATAAAATAAGTTCAACCACTATTGAAGTTACATGTTTCACATTCAAACTATTCACTAGTTACAGAGACAAACCATCACTGAACACGCCACAAAACATTTCACAATATATTTAGGTTAGTTTTTTCAATTACAACACAATTTTCTTACAAATTTGTTTTAATTTATGAGTCTTTATTTCAGTTTTCTTACACTTTTATTTTCATTTCTAAGTCTTTATTTCAGCTTTCTTATTTGCATTTCTAAGTCTTTATTTCAGTGTTCTTACAATTCTCTCCTTTGATTTGAGTTGAGGAGATGAATGTTATCAATAGTTCTAGGTAGTGCACTTTACAACTAGGTCCAAGAACAGAGCTAAGGCTACCCTCAACAACCAAACAACTTGCAAAATTTAAGGCTACCCTCAGCAACCAAAGAACTTGCAAAATTACCATGTCTTCCCAAATATTTTTGGCTACCATCTATCATAGAGCATGTATAATTTCTTGTACAATAATTTTGTCACTATGATGCTATTCAAAAACATCGGCAACTCAATTCTCTATAAGTTTGAACATATACAACAAAAAAATTAACAACCAAAATGAATAACAAAATTTACATATACAACAACAAAATTAACAAAGATTGTAGTTGAATGCGGAGCTAAAGACAACAAAGACCCAGAAGATATCAGAAGATATCTAGTTATATCATAGATTAGAAATTAAAGAGTCGTCTGTGGGAAGATATCCAATTATATCATAGATTATAAATTAAAGAGCCATCTGTGGGTGCAACGGAAAATAGTGTATTGATTGCATGTGAAAAAGATTCAAGAAAACAATGTCACCTATTAGAAATGAAAGAGGCATCTGTGGGTGCAACGGAAAATAGGAGATAGTAGATTTAATGCATGTGAAAATGATTCAAGACAACAATGTCATAGATTATAAATTAAAGAGTTAGTTTTAAAACCTAATTGAGAAAGAAACCTGGGCTTCTTGTTTTTGCACACTTACAATAATCATGTGTTTGATTATTGCCAGCAGCCAAGTCTTATTTTAAGTAGCTCAGTCTCTAAATGTTCTGGCAATGTGAAATTGGTGACAGCTAATGTAAAGCTCACATCACTTAATCGGGGAAACAAGAAGATATGAGCAGCTCTGTCACATTCTATATGTTGTTGTTGTAAAATCAAAGTCCTGTAGGTCTTGTTAATCAAAATCATGTAGGTCCTATAGGTCTCGTAAAACCAAAGTCCTGTAGGGAGAGAATTCAGATCAACTGGAGGCCCAATATAAGTGCCATAGTAAGCCAAGGCCTACTTAACTGTTACATCTGTTAGGGTCCTATAAATATAAGATTCATAATTTTGAATTGACTTTGATAGTCCTGTAAATATGCACATACCTTGCTTTCTGCAAGTTGTTTTCCCATATTTTGAAAAAAATAAATAATAAAAAATGAAAAAGAGGGTAAAAAGTCCTAAAAGAAAAATCAAAGGACTTAGAAAAATATAGACCCCAAAAGAAGAAAAAGGAAATAAGACCTGAAAGTGAGCAAGTCCAAATGCCACTACTTTTACTTTTACTGCAAAAATTATGTGCAGAGAGTCAATAAATGACATAATCCATGATCAGTTAAACAACTTAATCTTAACTCTTCATGCTTTGAATTTCATGTTTTAGATAGTGAATAAAGATTTGTCAAACAGTTTAAACTTGACAAACCAGTGGATAGGTAGAGAATAATGAGGAGCTCAACAGTTTAATCTGAGTCCTCGGATGAAATAAGGTAGATTTAGATAGTTTTATGCCTTGAAAGAAAAATGTTTTAAGGTTGCAAGTCTAAATGCACCTACAAAATAAAGAAAAAATGTTAGAAATAAAGTTGGGTAGGTAGAAAGCAGTGATGCAATCATGTAAATAAGACATCATCGGGAAAAATCACTAATTTCCCCTCCCCTATGAGTATTCAATATTCTAAGCTATCAGTCAAACACGCTCAGAGCATTTCTCTGACTTTTGTTGGGACTAGACCCAAGGCTCGATGACTGGTTAGTTAAAAATATTGAGTTCTTATGTTAAACCCACAGTTATCATCATTTAGCCTTCATTCATACATTAAAAACCCCTCTTTCCTAAGTAAAGACACATTCTTTCTTAGTAAAATTGTAATCCCAAATAATTAACTCCATCCCTTCAAAAGCATTCATAAAACCCTCAAAATTACATTTATTCTAAGTATTAGTGAAGGAAATATAAAGATAAGAAATGCTTGGTTTTATACTATACTTAGAGATAATATGTGTTTTATTTTTCTTACACTACCCTTTCATAGTAACCTTTAACATTTTTTTATTAAATCCCTAAGAAGTACCCTCCTGTAGTTATTAATTCCCTTATATTTAAAATACCCCAAAAAACCCACTATTATAACATTTAGACCAAAGTCTATTATCCCGTGTGCGCAAATAAAAACCCCAAATTATAAACCCTTTGGTCTAAAAACTGTCATTATTCGAATACCCTGCCCCTATAGTTTTAAAACCATTCAAAGGGTTAAAACTATATAATATAATAAATCACGCCCGCACCCATATGTATTGATTAAAACCCTTTGTATATGTTTTAAACCATATAACCCTCGCCACATCTTAACCCTTTTGCCTAGGCAAAGGTCCTGTCCCACCTTCCCATTCCAATGCAACTCCTGAAACGATCTCGACTGTTTGCATCCAACTCTCAAGTCTGACGGTCAGAGGATGATATCATGTGAAAAAGATGCTCGACCCTTCAAACTTCATGCCCGAACCCTGCAAATAATTTCCCTGCAACCTTTGAAGACTGCTGAGGAGCTGCGCATTGCTCCGAACAATTCACTGAATCCATCAACTCAGCCAGAACTCCAGAAACCCTTTGCAACTGATCCCAATATTTCTGTGCCCAGTTCAAACCATTTTTTACAGTCTTTTCCCATCATCAAATCCATTATCCCTCAATGAAAACCTCTGTCTTATTAACAATTTTTTTGTTTTGCAGGTCATTAGCAAAAGGAGAATTTGGATAAAACAATCTAAATACTAGTTAAAGATATGTTTTACTCCAAGAACTTACAAGGAAATTAATTGAAAGGATTTTCCTTAAAAGATTCCAGGCATCACAGTTAAAGAACAGTCATCATGTGAAAGATAAAAGAGCATTTTAATGTAAAGATTAAAATAGGGCATTCATAATAGTCAGGGTAAAAGGAAGAACTCACAGTAAAGGTTAAAGTTCAAATTAAAATAAAAAATTCACAATGAAAGTGAAAACATAAACAATCAAAGAGCATCAGAGTTAAAGTGTATCAGATGAAAGTCAGAGTGAAAGTCGAATCAGATAAAGTTACAGAGCAGTCAAGGTAAACAGTAAAAGTGAATACAGGGGCAGTAAATGGTAAATAAAGATGAAAATATTTTCAGCAACAATGAATTTTATCCAAAGTGAAAGTAAAAACAGTTAAAAGAACAGTAAGATTAAAAGATGAAAACAGAGCAAGAAGGGATATTTTTGCAGAAATTTCATGTTTAAGTCATATTTTTGCAGAAACTATTGTGGACAATCCAAGATGAATTTTTCAAAACTGAAGGAGGTTTTTTTTCCTAAGAGACCCATCTACAAAAACCTATCTCACGTTTTGCACAAATATTACAGACTGAGAGATACATGCGCATATTTACAGCCTATTTTTCAGACTGTGGAAAACTTTGTTTTACACATCTTTTTGCAGAGCCTATTGTGAACATTTGAAGCATAATTTTAGGGAACTGAGAGAGATTTATCTCAGTAACATATTTATCTACAATAACCTCTTTCACTTTTTACATATCTATTTTGGATTGAGAAATAAAAAGGTATCATTGGACCCCAAGTTTGCAGAATTGCTGGAGCAGAATGCACAAAGAAAGGAGACACTTAGCGACTTGGATGCTTCATCATCAACTAAGAGTTGAGATCAAATTCAAATTCTCCTCTTTGTCATCACCTATCCATAAAAAATAGTGCCAAATTGATGCATTAGTTTTGAGTGTCCTTTACTTAAGTTCTATTCATGTAAAACAGTTGGAGATATTTGTAAACCAATCTTGATATTTTTTCAAGATATTCTAGTTTAGAATTTGTATAAATACTTCACTCTTTGAAGTATTTTGGTGGAATAAAATTTATGGAGATTACTATAGATATTTTCATTGACTTTAAGGCTTTGGATTTCGAATTTGAGTAGCAGACTGGATCACCTTTTTGGCATCATACTTTAGGATCCCTGTGATAAGCTATCTAGAGTGAAGTACTCTCTTAAACTTATCATTGTAATCTTCTTTTGTTTCATGCATACATCTGTGTTTTAATTCTAAATCTGAATTTATAACTAGGAGTATTACTACATGATATGTTAATAGCACCCTATTTTTAACTAGTTATCATTTCTTTGTTTTCTTCTGATTTCCGGTGTAGGGAACCCTTAATTGCTCCCTCTCCCGTTTGACCTCTATCTTCTACTTCCCTTTTTCGGATTTAAGGATTCTTAAGTGCCCTTTATCCCGATCATACCATCTCAAAAACCAATTTGCCAAGATCTCTAAGGGTTATCTACCTTGCCCTGCAGACATTTGACCTTTTAGGCCTTGATCCCAGTTCTGTTAGCTTGACTTAGATTCCATAGCCCAATGGACAAGTAGATTTCCCTCTATCTACCCTCCAAGTGAAATTTTCCCACAAAATCCAACAAAACAAAACCAAATCTGCACTTTAATAACTAGCCTAATATTCATAAATCAAAACAAAGTTAAACTTGAAAGAGAGAGCCCTCTCTGAACCCTAGGAAAGCTAGATCCTAGAGTTTGAAGTAGGTTTGTGGTTACCTCGGACTATTTCTCTTGAACCTGGAGAAATTACTGAGTGATAACATAATGGCGACGCCGTTGGGGAAAACTAACATTTTCTTTAGAAATATTTTGTAGGTTCAGTTTTGATCTATGATGGTGGACAATGATCAAACATAGAAAGGTTAAAAGCATCCACTTGGCGACTCCAAATCAATTTCACTATCAAGACTCCACTGGAGGAATGAACCTGGAAGAACAATATGGAAAGATCAGGCTTTCAACTTGGATCTTAATCCAAGACATTATGTTCTTTCTCATTAAGAAAGTTTTTCAATGTATATTGTTTTTTATAGAAGGATCTAGCTTGGTTGTATAGATATAGTGGCCCTTCTTTATGACTAATTTACAAGATGACCCAAGAATAAAACACAGGTATGTTCCCATGAGCAGAGATCACATACCTGGATTTCCACACAAACTACCAAAGGTAAATTGGGATAAAAATCTTCCTATATTTCAAAATGAGAATATTGATGATCCTTTGTTACATCTCATTAAATTTCATATACACTCATGGA
This sequence comes from Pinus albicaulis, assembly GCA_034641835.2. Lineage (NCBI taxonomy): Eukaryota > Viridiplantae > Streptophyta > Pinopsida > Pinales > Pinaceae > Pinus > Pinus albicaulis. The sequence goes on along the minus strand of CM076575.1, from coordinate 213,468,003 downwards.
GATTGAAGGGTGATTGACATGAGGGTTGCCTCATGAAGATATTCATGGCAACCTTAGAAGGACAAGCAAGGGAATGGTATGAAGCTCTTAAATCTGCTAGTTTATTTTCTTTAAAGGATTTTCACAAGGTATTTTATGAGCATTACAAAGAAAAATTTCCATCTTTATCATTAGCTGAAAATTGTTGTGATCAAGCTGAAGATCTCATACATTACCTTAAAAATATTGATGAAGATTTAGGAAATTGGCATCCTGAAGATTTATTAGAGGAATTCCATAACTTTCATTCTCAAGTTAAGTGTCATGATAGTCAAGAGGAGTTAATCAAAGATGAAATAGATCAGAAGATAAATCAAGATCCACAAAGCCCCTCTGTAGTAACAAATGATGTTTCATATAATATTTTGAATGAAGTTAAAGAAAATATTCAACCTCATGATTAGTTTTTACATAAGGGAAAAAAAAATTGTTAATCAAAGCTAAAAATTCAAAGATTCCCACCCCCCCTCACCGAAGAAGAAATCAATTTGCTTCTAAACATGCAACCATCTTCAAAATATTTACATAATGAAGAAATTGTTTCTACTTATTGTAATGTTGATGTATGTACTAAAGTTTTCTTCCATGAAGAGACAAAAGAACAAGTTGATACCCATGTTGTTCTACCTTCCCAAAAAGGCCCATCACCTGATAGTACTCCTATTGAGAAAAATGAGGACCTTCAAATAGAATGCAACCAATCTAATCAAGATATATCAGGATTACTGGAAAAGCAATCTGCTGATCTAATGTGTATAATTGATGACATTCCTTCTTCTGACGATTTGCCTAAGTATGATCAGTATGATGATAATTATGTTCTCCAAATTCAAGCTAACTTCACAGAGCAATCACTAGCTAGTTTGTGGGATGAGGAAGCTCAATTTTAGCAGCTCAAATACAGTGATCAGACAATACACATCAAATATGGGAGTGAAGAAGAAAGTTCAGAAATTTTGAAAGAAAGTTCTATGCCATTATGCTCTAAAGCATTTCAATTTTTAAAGGATGAACAACCCCTAGAAATCTATGAAGTTCCATTAAAACCCATATATAAATTGCAACAATCTTTCAAAGTTTTTCATGATCCAATATCATATATGTTGGATAATGAATGTATTCAAAATATTTCTTCATTTATTGACTATGAGCTTCAAGATCAAGATGATAAAAATTTCCTCAAACAAACATTTTCATCAGTAGAAATATCATCACAAAGCTTATATGAAAATTTGAAAGTATCTCAGAACAATCATAGGTTGATTTTGCAAGGAAATAAAGTTAAAAATGGAAATTTAGTCTCATGGCGTGGAGGTCATCCAGAACATATGTACAGTTATTTAGATCAGTTAAACATTGGTGTATATACCTTGGAAGATCCTTTTGAAAAGTTTCTAGAGTCAACAAAGGAAATCAAGTATTTCCTTTTTCTCTCATTTGTTGACAAGTTTCTAATAGGTTGCAAAATTACAATTTTGACAATCAACAAGCACATGCAACAAAATCTATCAAAGTACATAATGCTTGAATGGTTGCATTGGCTATTTCATTTTACCTCACTAGCAGTTGGACAACTGATTAGAGTAAGTAGGTAGGATTTCAGCTTATTTCAGTTTTCATTTTTCAGCCAAGGAAAAGGCCCTAAGATATTGATGATTTAATAGTTTGGTTTGAAGGTTGCAGCACATTTTTTTTAGTCTCAGATCATATTTCAATTTGCAAAAAAGGGTGTAAATTCAGTCCAAGAGTTTCAGTCACAGAGATTTTATAACAAAGCAAATGCATGTTTGGGATTGGCTCAAAGGATCAGGCTACTAGTCAAGGATGTTCTTGACATCTCACCAGGAGATGCCATCCCCATGTGAAGCCGCTGTCAAGGTCCTATAAATATAGGATTCATAATTTTGAATTGACTTTGATAGTCTTGTAAATATGTATAGACCTTGCTTTCTGCAAGTTGTTTTCCCATATTTTGAAAATAATAAATAATAATAAATGAAAAAGAGGGTAAAAAGTCCTAAAAGAAAAAGCAAAGGACTTAGAAAAATATAGACCTCAAAAGAAGAAAAAGGAAATAAGACCTGAAAGTGAGTAATTCCAAATGCCACTACTTTTACTTTTACTGCAAAGATAATGATTATGTGCAGAGAGTCAATAAATGCAATAATCCATGATCAGTTAAACAACTTAATCTTAACTCTTCATGCTTTCAATTTCATGTTTTAGATAGTGAATAAAGATTTGTCAAACGGTTTAAACTTGACAAATCAGTGGATAGGTAGAGAATAATGAGGAGCTCAACAATTTAATCTGAGCCCTCAGATGAAATAAGGTAGATTTAGATAGTTTTATGCTTTGAAAGAAAAATGTTTTAAGGTTGCAAGTCTAAATGCACCTACAAAATAAAGAAAAAATGTTAGAAATAAAGTTGGGTAGGTAGAAAGCAGTGGTGCAATCATGTAAATAAGACATCATTGGGAAAAATCACTAATTTCCCCTGCCCTATGAGTATTCAGTATTCTAAGCTATTAGTCAAACAGGGTTAGTGCATTTCTTTGACTTTTTTTGGGACTGAACCTAAGGCTTGATGACTAGTTAGTTAAAAATATTGAGTTCTTATGTTAAACCCACAGTTATCATCATTTACCCTTCATTCATACATTAAAAACCCCTTTTTCCTAAGTAAAGACACATTCTTGCTTAGTAAAATTGTAATCCCAAATAATTAACTCCATCCCTTCAAAAGCATTCATAAAACCCTTAAAATTACATTTATCCTAAGTATTAGTGAAGGAAATATAAAGATAAGCAATGCTTGATTTTATACTATACTTAGAGATAATATGTGTTTTGTTTTTATTACACTACCATTTCATATTATCCTTTAACATATTTTTATTAAATCCCTAAGAAGTACCCTCCCGTAGTTATTAATTCCTTATATTTAAAATACCCCAAAAAACCCACTATTATAACATTTAGACCAAAGTCTATTATCCCGTGTGCGCAAATAAAAACCCCAAATTATAAACCCTTTGGTCTCAAAACTTTCATTATTCGAGTACCCCACCCCTATAGTTTTAAAACCATTCAAAGGGTTAAAACTATATAATATAATAAATCACGCCTGCACCCATATGTATTGATTAAAACGCTTTATATATGTTTTATACCATATAACCCCCACCACATCTTAACCCTTCCGCCTAGGCAAAGGCCCGATCCCACCTTCCCATTCCGATGCAACTCCCGAAACGATCTCGGTCGTTTGCATCCAACTCTCAAATCCGATGGTCGAAGGACGATATCATGTGAAAAATATGCCCGACCCTTCAAACGACATATCCACGCTAAATGGGTGGTTTCACCCATTCCTCTCTCCTCTATGTGGCCCCTCCTCATTGGATCATGTTCATTGAAGTTAAAACCACTTACCAACTGAAGCCTACGCGATAACCGCCGGTTTTAAAGATCCTTTGCATTCCGAAACCACTCTCCCGCCGGACAAGACCTGCATTCAATGCAATTGATATGGTTTGATAAAAAATTTGGCAAAGCTTTTATTCATTTATCTTTCATGTTTTAACCACTGCACTGCCTTTCCCGACTATAAAGAACCCTTTTAAATCCTCTTTTATGCCATTTTCATGCCTAAAGCTTGCAAATAATTGCCCTGCAACCTTTGAAGACTGCTGAGGAGTTGTGCATTGCTCTAAACAATTCACTAAAGCCATCAACTCAGCCAGAACTCCAGAAACCCTTTGCAACTGATCCCAATATTTTTGTGCCCGGTTCAAACCATTTTTCACAGTATTTTCCCATCATCAAATCCATTATCCCTCCATGCAAACCTCTGTCTTATTAACAATTATTTTGTTTTGTAGGTCATTAGAAAAAGGAGAATTTGGATAAAAAAATATAAATACTAGTTAAATATATGTTTTACTCCAAGAACTTACAAGGAAATGAATTCAAAGGATTTTCCTTAAAAGATTCCAGGCATCAGAGTTAAAGAACAGTGATCCTGTGAAAGATAAAAGAACATTTTAATGTAAAGATTAAAACAGGGCATTCATAATAGTCAGGGTAAAAGGAAGAACTCACAGTAAAGGTTAATGTTCAAAGTAAAGTAAAAATTCACAATGACCGTGAAAACATAAACAATCAAAGAGCATCAGAGTTAAAGTGTATCAAATGAAAGTCAGAGTGAAAGTCAAATTAGACAAAGTTACAGAGCCGTCAAGGTAAACAATAAAAGAAAATATAGAGGCTGTAAATGGTAAATAAAGATTAAAATATTTTCAACAACAATGAAGTTTATCCAAAGTGAAAGTAAAACAGTCAAAATAACAGTAAGGTTAAAAGATGAAAACAGAGCAAGAAGGGACATTTTTGCAGAAATTTCATGTTTAAGTCATAGTTTTGCATAAACTATTGTGGACAATCCAAGATGAATTTTGCAAAACTGAAGGAGGTTTTTGTTCCTAAGAGACCCATCTACGAAAACCTATCGCACATTTTTCACAGGTATTACAGAATGATAGATACATGCGCATATTTACAGCCTATTTTTCAGACTGTGGAAAACTCTGTTTTACACATCTTTTTGCAGAGCCTATTGTGAACATCTGGAGCATAATTTTAGGGAACTGAGAGAGGTTTATCTCAACAACATATATATATACAATAACCTCTTTCAATTTTTACATATCTATTTCGGATTGAGAAATATAAAGGTATCATTGGACCCCAAGTTTGCAGAATTGCTGAAGCAGAATGCACAAAGAAAGGAGACAGTTAGTGACTTGGATGCCTCATCATCAACTAAGAGTTGGGATCAAATTCGAGTTCTCCTCTTTTTCATCACCTATCCATAAAAATTAGTGCCAAATAGATGCATTATTTTTTAGTGTCCTTTACTTAAGTTCTATTTATGTAAAACAGTTGGAGATATTTGTAAACCTATCTTGATATTTTTTCAAGATATTCTAGTTTAGAATTTGTATAAATAATTCACTCTTTGAAGTATTTTGGTGGAATGAAATTGTTGGAGATTACTATAGATATTTTCATTGACTTTAAGGCTTTGGATTTCGAATTTGAGTAGCAGACTGGATCACCTTTTTGGCATCATACTTTAGGATCCCTGTGATAAGCTATCTAGAGTGAAGTACTCTCTTAAACTTATCATTGTAATCTTCTTTTGTTTCATGCATACATCTGTGTTTTAATTCTAAATCTGAATTTATAACTAGGAGTATTACTACATGATATGTTAATAGCACCCTATTTTTAACTAGTTATCATTTCTTTGTTTTCTTCTGATTTCCGGTGTAGGGAACCCTTAATTGCTCCCTCTCTCGTTTGACCTCTATCTTCTACTTCCCTTTTCCAGATTTAAGGATTCTTAAGTGCCCTTTATCCCGATCATACCATCTCAAAAACCAATTTCCCAAGATATCCAAGGGTTATCTACCTTTCCCTGCAGACATTTGACCTTTTAGGCCTTGATCCTAGTTCTGTTAGCTTGACTTAGACTCCATAACCCAATGGACAAGTAGATTTCCCTCTATCTACCCTCCAAGTGAAATTTTCCCACCAAATCCAACAGAACAAAACCAAATCTGTGCTTTGATAACTAGCCTAATATTCATAAATCAAAACAAAGTTAAACTTGAAAGAGAGAGCCCTCTCTAAACCCTAGGAAGGCTAGATCCTAGAGTTTGAAGAAGGTTTGTGGTGACCTTGGACTATTTCTATTGAACTTGGAGAAATTATTGAGTGATAACAACATCCAATACCATTTGCCTTCAATTTGGTTCACTCTAAACCTAGGCTTAACTCTCCATATCACCTGGGCCTATTCATTTCAGGAGTGTGAATTTTCCTGTCGATGCCAAATTTTGGAGGATATTAGGAATAGTCGAATTTTGATGTTGAGGGATATTAAAAACGGGAGGATATATATGTTAATTACATCTTGTATGATATATAATTAGCATAGAATCATAATAACCTCCACAGGGATTTTAGAAAAACATAGATGTGGAGTTATGAAACACTAGATAGTTGGAATACCACCATTTTATGACCAATGCAAAGGAAGAACGCAAGTCATGTTATCTAGGGAAGGAAGGGTACAAAATGACTTCAAATAACAAACAAAGATCAGACTTGTACTAACTGGAAATCATTTCAAGCTCAGTAATCCAAAAGGCTAAATCCCTTAGTGTAAAAAAATCCAATCAAACTCTCGTAGGCCAAGTAAAACAGCTAGAAAGACCTGGAGTAGTAGTACAACAACTGGAAAAACATGAACAAGTAGTATAACATGCACTTTTTTGGTCCTATTTTCCCAACAGCTACATCCTTATAAGCAGACAAATAAGTGATCCTCCGGAGTCTAGACTGCAGTGGGTTTTATGGTGAATGGAACTACAAAGTAGAAATATGCAAATGGGTTTGGACACATCTCAGAGAAAATTAGATTTCTAAAGGCTTGTCTACATGTGAGCCATATTCTTTACACTTCAATCTTACAAAGTTGCAAAGACATAATTCTAAATTAGAGAAACTACTCAAATAATCAAAAGGTGTCATGAGGCTAGCTTAAATTGCACTATATACCCCGTATTTATATATTTCTATCTAGTCCCAAAGTGTTCAATGAAAGCCCATGAAGGTTTATATGCATGATGAGCATAGAAGCTGGAAAAAAATAACCAAAAACAAAACATAAGAAAACCATTCACAACATTTAAGGAACTACATCATTTGTGTAAAAAACTGTATCATTAAGTGAGCCTGTAGAAAATATCTCAGTAGCTGAGCATAGAAGTTGTAGCATTTGAAGTTAACATATATATCAGCAATAGCTGAGCATAGAAGCTATAGCATTTGAAGTTAACATATCTATCTGCAATAGTTAATCATAGAAGTTGTATCATTTGAACTTGAAGTCAACATATCTTTCTGCATTAGCTGAGCATAGAAATCAGAGATGACAAGACAGAAAATAAGAAAAGGGTAATAGAAGGAAAGGCATTCAGAAACCTTGGGCATGAACACACAAATATAATCTTAAAATGATTCTACAGAGTTATGCTCGTCTAAACTTTTCTAATGCTGGGTGGGCTCTGATTTCTAATGCTTGGAGTTATCCTCAGAATTTTCTACACAGGTTTTATCTTAATAAAAATAACCTAACATTTTTATACTCAAATTGTTTTATCTTAATCAAAATAATGATATTTATTCCTTATAATGGAGCTCTATATCATACTTTTATTAACCATACTGATTTTGGATGCTTTGTTATCCTTATTTGTGCCTAAGTAAGACCTCTCAAGATTGTAAACTGTTATAAATGGAAAGAGATGATGTTACCAGATTGAACATTATTTTTGATCTTAAAAAGTTGCAAAGAAAGAATGCTAAATTAGAGAAACTACTCAAATAATCAAAAGGTGCCGTGAGGCTATCTTAAAACTGGTTTTTCATGTAGTCAACTGAAAATGAAACATGTCCCTTTTGATTTGTAAAGCCAAACAACCCTAAACAATACTAGCTTTTATAAACAAGTTATCAAAACAATCATTGTATTTTAAGTGTAAAAACAAGTTATCGAAATAATCATTGTCTTTTAAGTGTAAAAACAAGTTATCAAAACAATAATCACTTATATATTTGAAGACATACAACGAATTCCATCTGTAGATTTGTTTTTTTAAGGATATTGTCAAAAAGCCATATGTATGAAAATCTCTTCAGTTGCTACTAACATACATGTTGATGATTCCTGTAATAAAGCAGAGATATGTTTGGCTTGTATGAAAGCATTCTTTTCAATTATTCTTAACTAAATGCATGCAATAATTCTGCAGGTAGTTGCATCCATGTCAATAGTTAGTTATGTAGCTCGTATAAGGAGAAGTGGCAGAAGAGTGACCAAGTGACCAGGGGTGCCCAGTTGCGATGCACTTCATCAGATGAAGAAATTATAGGTGATGTCAATGTCAATAATGCTCTAAGCAATGTTGTTGAGGATGACCATGTGGTTGAAGTTGATGTTGTCACACCATCACTCACAGAGCCACCATCAACGACAGTCCAAGGGGAAACTTCAACTAAAAAGATAAATGCTATAAGACGTTGGACAAAAGAAGAAATGTTAGCCACAATTGATGACATGGATTTCAATGGATATTATGTTCAGGCATCTGTAAAGAAACATAGTATTCCTTCCTCATCAATACATTATCGGATAAATGGGCTCATTCGCACAAAACGTAAAGGGCCTGTTACAGTTATGACTGAAGAGGAGGAGGCCGAGGTGGTTGAGTGGTGTAAAGAAATGGCCCAATTGGGACATGGACTAGAGTTGATACAACTTAAATCCATAGTTGCTCAAATATGTTAAGGGGGCCAAACCCATTCAAAGATGGGTTTCCTGGTAAATCATGGTGGTTTGGGTTTAAAAAAAGGCATCTAGACCTTGTATTACGTACAGCTGAGGGACTCGACAGAGACAAAGCATTAAATTTGTGCCCTGAAGTTGTATGTAAGTTCTATGACACTCTTTCTAGTGCATGTGATAAACATTATTATGGTGCAAACCATATATGGAACCGTGATGAAACAACTTTACATGCGGGAAGGAATTGTGGCATGGGGGTAATTTCCAAGAGAGGTAGCCGAAACGTGCCAAATATTTTTCCTAAGAGTAGGGAGTTGATACCCATTTTATGTTGTGTCAATGCAATTGGTGCCTCAATCCCAGGATTTTATCTATTCAAAGGTAAAAATCAGTTGAAAAACTATATACAAAACTTTGAACCAGGAGCATGCATGGTTGCACATCCCCATGCATGGATGACTAATTTTTTTTTTTTAAGAATTGGTTTTTCCACTTTGCTACATCTGTGCCAGGTGGTGGCTCACCTAATAATAAACACCTATTGATATTAGATGGCCATGGAAGCCACATGGTTGTACAAACAATTGAGGAAGCAAACAATTTGGGCATTGACCTTTTAACATTATTCGCTCATACCACTCATAGATTTCAAACCCTTGATGTTAGTGTGTTTGGTCCTTTCAAGAATTATTTTAGGTCAAAGCGTGCTGCATGGATGGTAAAGAATCCAGGGGTTGAGGTGAAAAGGTTCGAGCTAGCAGAGCTTGCAAGTAAGGCTTTTAAAAGGGCTCTGACACCATCAAATATCAAGGTTGCCTTTAGGTGGACATGAATATCGCCACTGAATTATGATGCTCTTGTGCATGATACTGGTTGTAGCCAAGCGTTTCATGTGGATGGTCAGAAAGAAGAGCATGCCCAAACAAATGTTGAAGTGCAAGAAGAAGTACATGAACATGTTGATGTGGTTGCAGCTGGTAATATAATTTCCCTCTCTTAAGGACAATTATATGCTGATGATGATGAACAAGTATGTGAAACAATATATTCATGAACAAATTGATAGCAACATGAAGGTTGTTCTACCAACTCAAGCACATGGAAATTTTGCTGCTGATATTGTTAATGACATTGTTGAACATGTGGTTGACAATGCAGATTTAGTTGAAAATGAAATTGTTGTTATTGTTAATGAAGATGTAGTCGAAAATGAAATTGTTGATATTGTTAATGACATTTAAAATGACCAATTGATATTGCCAAGCCAAGTAAACCCACCATCATGGCTGGCAGAAGCCATTATTAATTTGAACGAACATAGTGTCTCAAGAACCAATGAACAAAGCATGAACATGCCTTCACAACAGGATGAATTGAATAGTGAAATTGTTCATTTTTTTGTGAACATTAGATCAATGGAATAAGATGAAGCACAAGATGAAGATAACAATATAGTTCAATCAAGTGCCACAGATACTGAAGTGCCAAGCAATGACATGTAGGTGGGGGATGGAGAAGTTACTTGGGTGGTTCCTAAAGCTACCAGTAGAAATAGTGTCAATGAAATAGAAGCAAGGAACACCCGGTAGTATTCTTTTGGGGTGAAGTTCACAGTTACTCACCTTAGAAGACTATATAAAACTCCTATTTGAGTCAGAAAGAAGAGCATGCCCAAAAAAATGTTGAAGTGCAAGAAGAAGTACATGAACACGTTGATGTGGTTGCAGTTGGTAATATAATTTCCCTCTCTTAAGGACAATTATATGCTGATGATGATGAGAAAGTATGTGAAACAATATATTCATGAACAAATTGATAGCAACATGAAGGTTGTTCTACCAACTCAAGCACATGGAAATTTTGCTGTTGATATTGTTAATGACATTGTTGAACATGTGGTTGACAATGCATATTTAGTTGAAAATGAAATTGTTGATATTGTTAATGAAGATGTAGTCGAAAATGAAATTGTTGATATTGTTAATGACATTGAAAATGACATTGAAAATGACATTGAAAATGACCAATTGACATTGCCAAGCCAAGTAAACCCACCATCATGGCTGGCAGAAGCCATTATTAATTTGAACGAACATAGTGTCTCAAGAACCAATGAACAAAGCATGAACATGCCTTCACAACAGGATGAATTGAATAGTGAAATTGTGCATTTTTTTGTGGACATTAGATCAATGGAATAAGATGAAGCACAAGATGAAGATAACAATATAGTTCAATCAAGTGCCACAGATACTGAAGTGCCAAGCAATGACATGTAGGTGGGGGATGGAGAAGTTACTTGGGTGGTTCCTAAAGCTACCAGTAGAAATAGTGTCAATGAAATAGAAGCAAGGAACACCCGGTAGTATTCGTTTGGGGTAAAGTTCACAGTTACTCACCTTAGAAGACTATATAAAACTCCTAGTTGAGTCTGAAAAGAAAAAAGTTGAAATTCGGGAATTAAAATAGAAAAAAAGGATCAAGCCAAGGAGAATAAGGCAACAAGTGATGTTGCAACACAACATCGAGCAGATGAAAGGCTTGAAAGAGAGAGAGCGAGGCAAGAGAAGGAGCAACAAAATCAAATGGAAAGATAGGAAAATGAAGCAATAAAGGTTAAACAAATGCTTGAAAATGAACAAGGGATGACTGATATGGTTGACATAAATGCAGGCACAGTTGATGAGAATGAAACTAGGGACATGTACAACACATTGGAAAATATTGCAAATAATACACCATTATTCCAAGACCTCGTAATCATTCAAGTGCCTCACTATCAAAATGGGGGTTTACCCACTTGCCTTATTCCTACCACAGGAGGTGTGAATTCAATGTATGCTCATCACACACCTCCACTTAATGCAAGTGTGAGGTATGGGTACTCAATTCCTCTATGGTTGTAAGGGACAAATTGGTCTCAATTATATGGCAGCAATTAACCACAACCTAATCAACCCTTCTTAGGGAGGCTAACCTACTTGGCTCAATCAGGCAACTCAGGGTTTGGCACTGAAAATTCTCAAGGCCATAAAGAATAGGGGTGTTATATGTTTTTGGTTGTAACCACATTATGATGTGGATTTTGGATGGATTGTCTATTTTTCTTGTCACATGAAGGTTGATTTATTCCATACCGTATGCGGCATTATAAGGAATGAACATCTATAGCCTATTATAATGGAAAATTTTGACAGAATGACATGACAATGTTGTTAAATGAGTTATTTTCTTGATATTGTATACTGTTAGTTTCGTTAGTGTATGAATATTTTCTAAATTTCTATATGTTTTAGTTTATGAAGATTTTCTAAATTTCTATATGTTTGGACTTTTTTTTATCTTAATAGCTCCAAGATTTCCTCTACTACACTAAGTATAATTCAAATGTTTTCAACATACTTTGCAAACCATATCTCACATATCTATCCACACACAACATGCAACAAATCATACCTCGTTATACAACCATTGTGATAGCACAGTGAGATGTGCAATATAAAACCGCAATATAGAGTTCTCATAAACAATTAATACATGGCCATGTTATGGAGTTCTCATAAACCATGTTATGAAGGTTCCTTTGGTTGGGCAACTTCCTTCTGTCAACTTTGAAGTGTCAAATTCAAAGCCTGAGAGAGGACATCCTTGGAATTTTCTCTCAACTAGCTTCAATTCAATCTACCCAAAGAGACGAAGGACATCAAGACCAACCCATAGCTTCTGCAGCCAATTCAACACACTATATGGCACCAACAATACCAGACCTGAACCAGGTTCCAGAAGGAAACATCATAATTTACTTTTAGGATGACAAGTCTGTTTTTCAGCTTTCTTTTTTGGAATGACTACTAAATGTTGTAAAATTCTAGGACTTTTATATAGACACTGTATACAAAGAATATTGTGGATGTATGAAAATGATAATTGGTACAAAAGAGCTGACAAAGTCGGGCTATTTTTGAGCAAATCAAACAAAATTAGCTCTCAAACTTCTAATTGTAAATTGTTGTGCCAAGAGCACAAATTTTACTATTATAGATATTACAAATAGTATTTAAAAAAAGCTCAATTTATTAACATGTGGCTAGTGATTTTCACTTAGATATTGAATGAATCAAACACTTGTTGTTTGATGATTTCATTTGGTTCAAAAGAGGGTTAACAAGGCTGCATTTATTCTCTTTTCAATTATGCACCTTCCTTTCATAAATTATATGACCCACATAAGAGGAAGGAGGTCAATAAACCAACATTGCTTCTTTTATTTTTATTTTCTTAGCTACTTATTTATCTTTGCTGCAAAGCAACTTAATCAAACTCACAAACAAATTCTTCCCAAATATATGCCCTTAATAATAATTAACAGAGTGGCCTGCTCTTGTTCTTCCTCTTCACCTTTTTCCACTCTCCTAGTTTCTCGGTTTTTCTTAAAAAGCAGGCAGAAACTCCAAGTACCTTCCAAACATCCTAGCTTGGGCCTTCCTCCTTGTGGTATTATGGTACCTTACTCTATTTATTATACTACACTATTATATTTAGTTAGCTTAATAAAGAAACATGAAATATATTAACCTTCAAGCTATTGAAGGATATTGATCTTCGATTCATCAATCAAGTTGTTGCACATCAAAAGACATGTATATGTTATGCAAGGGTTCCTAATGTTAGGATGCACAGTTAGGCATAGGGTAGTTATTAATCAGAGTGATAAGCCACCTTGGTCTGGCATAATGAAACATTTGGCGTTCAAAGAAATAGAACAACTGTAAGGATTAGTAAATATCAGATGATGGAGAGGTTAATTTGTTGTATGCAATATTGAATTCACTCATAAGTCTGAAATTAAAATACAATGTCATATGGGAAAACGGCAAGAAAAATAATTGAAAATCCTGTGATCAGTTTATAACTTCTGAAACTCTACTTCATCACTATGCCATAAGTAATATTTATTAAGAGCATTCTGACACATAGCTTCTCTATCTATACGAATTAAGCTATAATATGTGGTAAAAAGTTCCAGACCTCAATAGCATAAAATTGAATACCAAGGGAGAAATACTGCAGAAATAACACATTACCGAATAATCGTCAAAGCAACGCTTCTTACTGATTTCCGGGGCTAAGAATGGAAGGAAATGAAATGGTAGAAGCTTTTTCTAACACCTACTTTAGAAAATTTTTACAGAGCATATACAAAGTGGGTTTGGCCAAGTGATTGTCGTGAAGCAATTACTGACATGTTATTGCAGCTCTGAATCTTATGCACTCAATCTGGCCACACACAAAATCAAGGATCAAATAACAGAAAAGATTCAATACAAATATGCTACTAATAACAGAAAAGACTAAATACAAATACACTATGAAGGAGACAATGCACAACACCTTGCTACAAAATTACAAATATAAGTTTTTAGAGGGGAGTATTCTTAGGGATATGCAACTATAGTAAGATAGCATGTAATTGCGAAATTCACATAGATAAGAATCACAAGTAAGGAAGTGAGACAGTAGAAGAGTATTCATTGAGGTATGAAGCTATAGAGAAAGAGAATATTCATAGGGATATGTTATATAGTAAGATAGCATGCAATTAGGAATATTACATAGATATCAACGACAAGAGAAAGAGACCCCAAGGCATCACAAGAAAATGGCTTGAAGTGAGGGAGATGCTCTCACATCAACTTGCACCCTAAAGCCAACTTCTGGGTTAATAAAGCTTTTGGTGCAAGGAATGCATGATCAACCACCTCTATCTCACAACTATTATTCACAACATACACCCAACACACCAGAGAATACCACTGTTTAACTGGTATACTGAGTAATATACAAATATCAAATAAATTAACCAAACTATACACCCAAAGAAATGCATATCATCTAGAATATAGCATAAAGCATGAATCAACAAAGGACTTAAAAGAACAAAAAAATATTGATATAAACCCTATTATAAAACCCAAAACAGTATCTATAAAAACCCTATACTAAAACTCATAAATTACTAAAAGCCAACCCATTCTAAAACCCAAAGAGCCAAATATTTCAAAAAAGAATTAAAGTGTTCAAAAACACATGATTTTAAGTGTTAAAAAACACAATAGTTGGCTGGTAGGAATAGAATTCCTACCGGGAGGTGCAGAAGCCAACTCGAGAGCCAGACCTGGAGGTGCAGAAGCCAACTAGAGAGCCAGACCTCACAAGACTTTGTCATTACTGCAACAAAACACAAATGAACACAAATTAGCAAAAACCTAGGAAAAATGCAAGAAAAATGCAGAGCAATTTGAAGAAATGCAAAGCAATTGGAAAAAATGCATACAAAAACCAAATTTACCTGCAAAAACCAAAATTTATCTACACCATCCATGAAATTCTGCAAACGAACACAGGGGATAAAGCCGTTGTCAAATCCGCACAACAATGACTAGTCGAGGAGCAAAGTGCAACAGTGGTAGGAATCGAACAAGTCCACAACGAGGCGCAGGGACAACAGGATTGAAACCCTAGCCAGACAATAACCCATCCGGAGCATCGTGACAATGGTGGTGGAGGTGCACCAATACTGGAGCCACAGCCATCAGCGATCGGTGGAGCTAAGTGCGCAACCTCCGGGCTCGAACAAAAATGCATGGAGTGAACGAGGCATGGCGGAAAAGGGCGTGAATGAAACCCTAGGGGCAACCACTGCATTTATGGCCGTCAACAGCACAACACACTTGGCTACCATGTGGGCATGTGTCATACATGCGCCAACAGGCTAACATGGCCAATTGCCACGGTGGCACGGAGGGCGCCCAACAATGAATCTAGGGACTCCAAATTGAATGTAACATTAATTATTTTTTATGGAAGGGGATGGATCTTTGAGATGCGATGAGTGTTAAGTGGACTATTCAAAATCATGAGAAATTAGTAAGTTACTACTACCTCTTATGGAAATGGTCATAGATGAATAACTTACTTAAAGCACTTGAATCCCAAAAACAATTTCTAATATAATGCAATATTAGAAATATGAAATATGAGTATACACCACTTCATAATTTTAAAAATAATAGTCAATTGGTTTTTGACTTTTAACCAACAGGGTAAAAAAAATGAAATATACAAGTATACACCATTTCATGATTTTAAAAATAAATTTATAACTCTAGATTTCCAAGTATTAAAAATAATTTCATAACTCTATTTTTTCTTAGTATTATTCATAAATAAATATATTCATTCATGATTTTAAAAATAATTTTATAACTCCAGGTTTCCAAGTATTAAAAATAATTTCATAATTCTAATTTTTTTAGTATTATTCATAAATAAATATATTCATTTTTTAATTTCAAAATTTTAATAGTATTATTCATAAATAAATATATTTATTTTTTAATTTCGTTTTTTTATTTATTAATCACATAATGTAGTTGTTTGTAGATATTTTGAACCATTTAATATAATATAATTTATTGAAGTATTCTTTTGTATTTTACATTTCTTCCACTTTTTTGTAAGCATTCTTTTGGACCTCTAAATACAATTTAATATTAATTTATGTCGAATATATATATATATATATATATGCTTTTTTTTTTACATTATTCTCTTATGTTTTTTAAACAATACTGTGCAAAAACACTACATTGTTACTTCGAAGTAAAAAAAAACAAATGTGGACCCAGGTTGTCTTACGTGCCACGCTGGAGATGAACTGGATATGTCAAACAATTCTGTACGTAAAATTTGGAGCCAGTTTTATTCCGTTCCTAAAGAATATTACAATAATTTTACTAAATTCTAGCAAATTTGTTTAAAAAGGCATTGCTCTGCCATTTAGATTTTCATAGCAGTGTCTCGAAAATGAGTTGATAGAATCTTGGTAATATGTCTGTTGAAGGGTGCATTTTTTGTCGATTGTTTTTCCACATTGCCACTTAACAAGCTAAATTATGACAGATTTATGATGCCGAAATGTCATGAAAACACAATTTCACGGATTTATGAAGTATTTTTATCTCTTATTAACAGTCTCGCTGAAAGTTCCAAAAATGTTGGACACTTTAGATTCAGTCTCGTGTTTATTTGTAATTATGTGAAGTGTATGGAGCCTCACAAAACAAGAAATTGATAGCATTTTCGGAGCTTGTGATAGAATCCAACTTTTTTTGGAAATGTATGGGAAACACAAAGCAACATTGACTGAGTGAAAATCTTTGAGATTTGTGTCATTTTCTCTGTATTTTGAATGAGTGAAATTATGTGATAATTGTGAAATTTTTTTAGTCCTGGTTTCATAAATTTAAGTTAAATTATATTGCAGTTTTTTTTTTAATCTTATATACATTTCATTTTCAAAATTGTTGAAGATATTGGAGAATTTATATTAGAGAGAGTTGGTTCACCTGTACCTTAGATTAGGAGTTTGTTCCTATTTTTAGGTTTTGGTTCTATTTGCATGTAACTTATCTATTGTTTGATATCTAATGAGAATGTAGAGCAAGTGGCACACATTCCCTCCTGGTGTAGTTTCTTAGAGTAGAGCTAACCAGTACTTTCACTGTTAGTTTTTTTCCCAACGCGACCAGCGCGGGATCTGGAAGTTTCTAGGGCGTCGACAGAGCCAGTGTAGCTCGAGATTGGAGGAGCCAATCTGCTTGGATTGAAGGAGCTAGAGAGCTCATGTTTGGAGCATCGTGGAGTCAGAGTGCTCGTGATGTAGATCGTCAATTGAAGTTGAAGCTAGAGAGCTTCTGCGTGTGGAGGCAGAGACCTCGTGCCTGCAGATCCAATGAGATTGTGCAGAGGAGTTAGAGTGCCTGCAGATTCAGTGAGATCGTGCAGAGGAGTCAGAGTGCCTGTAGATTCAGTGAGATCATGTAGAAGAGTCAGAGTGCCTGCAGATCCAGTGTGATCGTGTTAGAGGAGCCAAAGAGCCGTGGCATCAGAGGCAGTAGTAGTGGAAGATCGATGTAAGAGTGATCCGTGACAGAGTGCAGTGCGCAAAGTAGCCTGCCAAAGAGGTTGAAGGACAGGTAGATCTGTTTCTTAATATTGCTGTTTTTTGTGGTAGATCTGTTTCTTAATATTGTTGTTTTTTGTGGATCTAGGTAGATCCGGTTTTCTGTCATTTGTCGGAGGTCATTTTTTTATTTATTGTCAAGATGAATAATTTAATTGAAGTATACTTGAATGAAAGTAACAAGCTTGATGGTTCCAACTATTCAAATTAGAAATTCAAATTACATAGTATGGTAGAAGGGCATAGTGCATGGGGGACCGCGACTGGAGATGAGGTGAAACCTACAATTGCAGTAGGCGCAACAATTGTGACAATACAGGAGTGGGAGAACAGGGAGAACAAGGCGAGATTGATGTTGAAGATGGCACTCAAAGATTACATCATCCCTCACATCAGAGATTACAAGTCTGCGAGTGAAATCTGGACAACTCTCAGAGATCTGTATGAAATCAGAAATACAAATCACCTATTGTTCTTGAAAAGCAAGATTTTCTCCATCAAGATAGAGGAGAATGAGAGAGTAGCAATGTTCATTTCACACATCAAGAACCTGAAAGACAAACTTGTATGCTCAGATTTTAAGTAAAATTATTGTTACAAAAATTTTCATGATTGAAAAGTCCTAAGATCACAAAAATCAACTAAAGAAAATAGAAAATTATATTCTCGGGGACCCACATCATTATTCTTCTTTCAAGTGTGGATGAAAATTATAACATTCCTTGACCCTTTTGATTGAGCTTTCACTTTGCAAATGAATATTTACTAGAAGTGAAAAGCTCTATTCATTAAGTCTCCCTCAATTTTTACAACCTAATACATATTGAAATTTGTTTTAGTGCATATTGAACCCTGGTTAAATATCCGCTGTAACTTTAAATATGTAATCTTTATTTTGGTGGAGATATATGAAATTTATTTGGGAATCAACTACACAGGCTAGAGTATGAAGAACAGAGATACAATCATTGAACAATATGCCACAAGGTGTAAGCCAGAATAATGTCTTTTTGAAAGCAATGCCACTATAATTGGTATGAACAAATGGAACCCAAGTTTTCATTGGAATAGTTGAATTTCCAGGCAAAATATATGTTATGTTAAAAAAATTGAAACCAATGGTGAACCCTAGGTGACAAGACAAAAATAGGTGTCACACATTAGGATGCTCTGAAATTTACTATGAGCAATAAGATCAAATGCCATTTGCCCATGAAATGGTGATAAATTATATCAGTTTGATGATGATACATAGACAAAGGTTTTGATAAACAAAACCTATGTCACACAAATGGTGATAAATTATATCAGTTTGATGATGATAGACAGACAAGGGTTTTTATCAACAAAACCTATGTCACACAAATGGTGATAAATTATATCAGTTTGATGATGATAGACAAACAAGGGTTTTGATCAACAAAACCTATGTCACACAAATGGTGATAAATTAAATCAGTTAGATGATGATAGACAGACCAGAGTTTTGATCAACAAAACCTATATCACACAAATGGTGATAAATTATATCAGTTTGATGATGATAAACAGACAAGGGTTTTGATCAACAAAACCTATATCACACAAAACTGATGTCATCCCTAACTTAGGTATACCCTTAATAATATCAGGTTGTTGCAACTTGCATTGTCAGCTCCTTCAAATCCTCATGCTACCACCACAACCATGGCTATTGTCGTTGCCTTGGGTTCTTCATTCCCATTCATTTCTCATCTTTTTACTGCTGGCCCTTTCCAGTTGGCTTTTTGGAATCCACCCACTGTGTTCCCTTCAAACTTAAGTTCCATCCCAATTAATAAAAAAAAATATTAAGTTTATGCGTACAATGGAATAGTTCATGAATGTTCGTTGATTGGAGGGTATTTTTTTGTTTAATTTTAAAAACAAACAACATTCTAAATAGGAGTGTATTTTTGGTTTAATTTTAAAAACAAACAATAGCTATCCGCAGACACATACAAAATATAATTAATTTTTATTAGTATTTTGAGTGTAATTTGATATTCTTTCTTTCACTACCCAGGTTCAAATTCCGTCAACATAAATTGTTATTCCATTCTTTCGTTACCTGTGTTCAAATCCTCACAATGTAGATGGTTGTTATTCATTCTTTCGCTACTCGTGTTTAAATCCTGAGAATGAAAGGGGTGGTGATTGTTTCCTCTTTTGGGTTCATTTTTAAAATAAAAAACAACAAATACAAAATATACAAAATATAATTTTTACTATTATTTTGGTCATTGTTTAACCAGATTGCTTTTTAGTTTTGAAATTCACGAGAATTTTGAAAAGATTTTAGTAAAATTTTGCAGAGATTTTTGTAAATTCAGGTTATAGCTATTAAACTTCAAAATTTTGGGTATCTTTGAGATTTTTGATGGTTGCGAATCCATTTCCACCATCAAAAACATTATTCAAACACTACAACTGCAAGATTTCTTAAAAAACACTGCTCAATTACTTTTGACAATGTAGACAATTTCTTCCCCTCCATAAACAAAAAGATATAACGCTATTATTCTTTCTTTCGGGAAAATGTTAAGTGTATATTTTAATTGCTTAGTAATTTAAAAAAAAGATTCTTTCTTTCGGGAAAATGTTAAGTGTATATTTAATTGCTCAGTAATTTAAAAAAAAAGAAATTAATTAGTTTTATGGGTTAGATTAAGTGGGAAACGTTTTGCCTTTTATATATATATATGAGAGGGTATAAAACTTTGAAGTCAATTTATAATTCAACTATTTTATTATATTACATTAGAATTTGTGGTTTTTTTTGGGAGAGATATGCTAATATTTTATTGAATTCATATTAAAAATAAAATTCAAGTTTTATTTTGAAATTGAAGAAATTGAAGATAATTAACATTTATTGAGATTGAATTTAATTGTTTTTAAACTTTAAGAAAGATAAGGAATTATTTGATTTTTTAATATTTTTTTAATTGAAAAATTTTAGAGAAAGGAAAAAAATCTCAAATCCTCATAATTTTGATAAGTTAAAACATTAAGAAAGTAGATATTGTAGCAAATATTTTGAAATTGTGATTTAATGTAAGACATTTTAAGAGAAAATGAGTAGGTGTTGTAGCAAATATTTTGAAATTGTGATTTAATGTAAGATATTTTAAGAGAAAGTTTGTAAGTATTGTAGCAAATATTTTGAAATTGTGATTTTATGTAAGACATTTTAAGAGAAAGTGCTTTTCATCTTGAATCTTCCTGTATCACAAAGATAGTTTTTTTTTAACTAATTGATCTCTTCCTTTATTTCCCAATAATTTAGCCAAAACTTGACATTTTTATGCTAAATCTAAATATTTGAGAAAAAAGGTACAAATCTATTGTTGTCTACTTTGGTTAGGATGTTTGGTTTTCACCTATATAGCTTGAGCTCAAATCTCGGCAACAAAAGGAGTAGTAATTGTGGTTACTCTAAATTTTTATTAGTCCATTGAGAGGAGAGTTATATGATCACATCTTGTTGAATCAAGTAAAAAATGAATCTAAGTTTTTAGTATCTTTTAGAGTTTTATTAGCCCATTGAGAAGAGAGTTATATGATCACATCTTGTTGAATCAAGTAAAAAATGAATCTAAGTTTTTAGTATGTGTTAAAGTTGGTGATGATGACAGTAACATTCATTGACATCAAAGTTGATGATGATGATGGATAACATCTATTGAGACAAAATTTGATTTATGGATTTTAAGAAAGGCACAAAATTACTTGGTTTCTTTTAGAACTTTATTTTTATGATTGAAAAACTTTAAGAAAAATTCCCCAATCATCATAATTTTGATGTAGTTAAAATGTTAGTTTGAAATTGTGATTTAATGTGGGTGTATGTAAGACATTTGAAAATAAAATATTTTTCATCTTCAACTTCTTAAAATAGAAAGATGATAATTTTTTTCAACTCACAAATAAAAAATTTTGATTTTTAAATTAAGGTTAATCATCTCCTTATGGTATCTTAATTTTCTTTAATTTTCTAATTTTATCATGCCATAATTTCCTTAAATTTTAGATTTAATAATAATTTTTAAAATTATCAATTAACTTCTTCCTTTATTTCTTGATGATTTAGCCAACATATATGCCAACATCACTTAAGTTGCTTGTGGTTTTGACAAGAATTTGAATCTTAGGAAGCATTTTGTTTTCCATGTGAATTTATAAAGTTTGTTATTTTGTAATTTATAAAAATGACTATCAATAAAACTTATTTCGCATCATTTTTGCACAAAATTTATATGGTACTGTAATTAACCTACCCATTCACTAATTTGGACTCTATAATCATTGAATTGATTTTTATACTTATATATTTATCATTCCTAGCAAAAATCTTCTTAAATGATCATTAAATATGTTCATAAAAATAAATATTTTGATTTTATATTATTTTTTATTTACATATAACATTCACTTTTGATTATATATATATTTAATTATTTATATTTATTTTTTAATATACAAAATTTATATTTTTACAAATCTTTTGAAATTAAAATTCTTTAATTTTTTATTAGTTTTATATTTGATTGATTGAAGTAAGTCCAGGTGGAAGATTAAATTGATAAAAAAATAAAAAAATTCAAAAATGATTTACAAAACCATGTAGTCTTAGAAGTTGTATTCATTACTTTTATTGATGTATACATTGTCTTAGTGTTAACTCTCTGTACATTTAATGAAGATCTCAATGAAAGAGAATCTAAAGAGGAAAGTGATATTCCTCGAATGTTGGTGACGTTCAAAATAGAAAAGTCCAACATTTTTTGAATTATATGATATATTGAGCCTGAGCAGAGTTTCGAGTGATATATTGGTTATAAAATGTATTATGGCTATTGAGTCATATCATTGACCGAGTGTTGTACATTATAACAACATATAGTGGTTGTGCCATATGTATTATGGCTATTGAGCCATATATATTATTGAGCAAGCATTGCACAATATAGAAACATACCGTGGTTGTTGCATTTGTATTGTGTTTGCAATGGTTTAGCTAATATAAGTTTTTAGCTTTTATGCAAATATGTTAAGCAATATGAAGGTTGATCTATGCAAAATATATATTTTTTTAAATGCTTTTTGTTTAATGTATTGATTGTGTTAACTATTCAATTCGTGCAAGTATGACAACTAATTTATTTCTTGATTAGCTTACTGGTCATAAGTGTTTGAATGCTATTAATTTAGCTTAGGTGTATTATTATTTTATCTTTTCTATTAAATTTTGTAAGAATTAGTTGTCTTAAAAATGTCTATTATTTTATCTTTTTTATTAAATTTGATAAGAATCAGTTGTTTTACAAATGTTTTATTTAAATTTATAGTTTTTATTAAATTTGGTAAGAATAAGCTGTTTTATCAATATATATTTTTTAAAATAGTATTCATTTTAACTTTTTAGAACTAATATTTGTAGTGAAACATATTTGCACCTTAACATTAAAGAGTTATAAAAAAGGGAAAAAGTACAAATGGTTTTCATGAATACTTAATGAAAGTCAAAGCAAATATTATGTGCATTTTAGTTGACTAAACATGTGAAATGATGGGAAAGATGTTAGATTTATAATAAAATAACATTGAAACGTGTAAGTTTATGTCGAAATCTTATTGCTATATTGTGAAGCTTCTCTTCTCCTTATTGCTTAAAGATTTTGTTGCTACAATAAATAAAAACTATGTATAATCCATTTTTCAAGCAACCGAGAAACTTGATTCATTTCTTAAATTTTCTCTCTTAGTGTAAATGTTGATTGTGCAATGTAATCTTTGGGTGCCTTTTTGAACACCTACATGCTATTAGAGAAAATCTACATGCCCTTTCTATTCCTTCGATGTATCTTTGCATCTTTAAAGACAATTGCTAATTGATAATTATATGAAAATCTGTCACCTCAATAGGGTGAAGCACATGCTTTTCTTTACTATTGATAGAATGGATATCCTCTTCATCAAGCTTGTGCCTGCATCATAACATTAGCCACATATCTGGTAAATTCTGCATTGGTAGTGGTCGCACAAGCATCTCTTTCCAAATAATATGAGCTGATGACAACGAGCGCATGTATGATGCATGTGAGCCATGATAAAATCATCTTTGATTACATAAGCAAATTCCCTTAGTTTCTGCATTAGTAGATGTTAAATAATCTTTCAGGATTGTTATTGTACAATATGTAATTAGTTTCATATTCCATTTTTACAGATAATAAGTTACCAAGACACAATTGTCTCTTACCTAGTTTAGGCATGTATAAATAAGTGATTTTATCATTAATATGAAGCTCTTTCATTGTGATCTTTCATTGTGGAGTTTATTTCGGCTTGTACAGTAGTATCAAAGCACAGTTGAGTTGTTTCTAAACTCCATTTATTTGAAGTTTGTGGCTAAAGGAGACGCGGAGCGCGAAGAACGTGAAGATAGTTGAATGAAGCAGAAGGTTAGCCCAGTGGAGCAGTGCAGTGGGATGCCCAAACTATTGAATCTTTGTAATTTTTATATATTTCCCAAAATGATTGGAGAAATTCAGAGGTATAAAGTTTTTTTTACATATAGTTGGAAGTTAGAATACATGTTGGAAGTTAGAGTACATGTTGGAGCTTTGAGTGCTTGTTGTTCTCAATAAAAACTGCCAATACTGACTCGAATGTCAATAATCTTTGGACTATTTGTTAAAAGTCTCAATTCCATGCATCCAAGGCCCCTTGATGTTTTAATTTTGGGAGGATTTATTTGCATTTACTGCATCAAACTGGAGTATACTTAAAGTGAATTTTTTGAAAAATAGCATACTGCAGTAAACAAGAATCACATTGAAATTTCTGAAGGATAATATTTGCAGTAAATCACAACAAAATTTTTATTTGCAGTAAACAAGAATCACAGTAAAATTTTTGAAGGATAATATTTGTAGTAAATCACAGTAAAATAACCACCCTTTGATGTTTTAATGTTGGGAGGCTTTATTTGCATTTACTGTATCAAACTGGAGTTTACTTAAAGTGAATTTTCTGAAGGATAGTATATATATATATATATATTTTGGTGGTTTGAATTAAATTTTTATGGTGATATTTACTGCAACAAACCGATTTTAATCACAGTAAAATGAAGGATATATAGTAAAATAAGATATTTGGTGGATAATAAGATTTGAACCTAGCTCTTTTCTAGGCTATTTTGAATCTTCACATTAAACCACAAAGCCAAATTTGTTTGAAATAAGAGGAGAAATGGATTTATATATTTTCAGAGATATTCCATATATTTTGAATTTGAAAGGATTTGAAGAATATTTGGTTGCATAACAATTATGACTTCAATAATTTCCATAGTTGGAGTTGTTCTTAGTGGAAAGGAAAATTATCCAGAGTAGTTTAGAAAGCTTAAAAGTGCCCTTGTTTTTAATGATTTGTGGGAAGTTTTTCAAGGTAAGAAGGATAGTGATGGAAAATAAATTGCATTAGAGCCACCTTATAACAGGAAGAAACATGCAATTTGGGAGACAAAAGACAACAAGGTTATGCATTAATAAACCGCATCAGTGACAGAAGAGGTAAACCGATATATCGTTTCTTGTGATACTGCATTCGAAGCATTAAATAAGTTGTGTAGAAATTTGCTGAATAATGATTAATTATCCACCGAGACTATCCTGATCACATACAATTCGAATTTATATGCAACACATAATCTCTTCCACTCATATCATCAAACATGCGGAAATAAAATCAAGCGATAACTCATCAAATCATCATACACATTAACACAGTATGTATGGGGAAAGCTTATAGCTGAAAACCCCGCAGCTATTGTGTATATTATAATGGAGAAATCAAGTAAAAAACTCAGTACAATACTCCTCACAAGTACTCAGTACTTTCTCATGAAGTTACACACAATCTAGCTCAGTTTTGAACAGGTTACTGGTTCAAAACTCACCGCCAATTGCCTTGCGTCTATTGCGCAATCCAGGCCTGTCTATATAGAGATCCAAGGTTCAAATCTCCTTAGCTTGACAGCGCAATCATCATGGGAAATTCCTCCAAGTGTGGTGCAAATCTCATGCACAACTGATGTCGCCACTGATAGCTAACTCCACCCTTTCATCTACCTCTTTCACTGGTCTCCACTGAACTGATCATGCACTGTAGTGAACTGATGTGTTCTTGGGTTGAATAATGAGTTACTAATTAATGAATTAAATAATATTTAATTCACTCCACTCATAACTAATTGATTAGCTAGTTAAACTAATCTCAACTAGTTCAACTAAAATAAACAAAACACAACTCCACTATCTGTCTCATTAACTCCTCCAAACTTCTGCCACTGAAGTCCTAACTGAAGTCAACCATGCATGATGCCATCAAACCCTAGGAATAGCGTAATTCCTCTGTCAGATGCATGAGCCACTTCTGTAGCTCGAACTGAAGTGCTCCAAGAGAGTAAACTGAAGTTTATAGTTCAAATATTATTAAGGGTAAATAATATTTGACTTCCCTATTTTTAGGAGAGGCAGTCTAAAAATAGCCTTCGACCTCTTCGACCT
Source organism: Pinus albicaulis (assembly GCA_034641835.2). Taxonomy (NCBI): domain Eukaryota; kingdom Viridiplantae; phylum Streptophyta; class Pinopsida; order Pinales; family Pinaceae; genus Pinus; species Pinus albicaulis. The sequence continues at coordinate 213,441,926 of CM076575.1, read as the reverse complement.
AAAAAATAGAGTCTCATCTATTTTTACCAACATGACCAATGCTCCAAGAATCTCAAACTGGAATCCCCGAACCATGCTCCATATGTCTGAAAATAGACATAGTCTAAAAATAGACTTTGCGCCAAAATTCGCCTGCGGGCCCACTTGGTGAAGGCGACTTCATTTCACCAAGCTCCATCATCTTGCTGCATTCTCAACAAGTTGAAATAATTGTATGATTCACACTGACAACTCAAAATTATCCAGTTATTGTTGAATTTGTTTAATTTGGAGATGAAGGATAATGATCCTTTGAAGAGTACGTTTGAAATAAAAGCCATTTTTCATGATATTGAAGTCACTAGAATTAAAGTATATTTACAACTTACAACTTTTATAAAATTCCTTCACCCTGTCTATTCACATTATTTGGAAACTCTCCAAGCTAGTGGGCAGTTAAAAGACATTAAATTTGATAAACTTGTAAACAAAATAGCTGAGAGAGAAAAGGCCTTTGGGAAGAAAGAGGCTCCACCTAACTCTAATGTAGAAACTTTGTGCCTTGCACAAAAAGATCAGAAGTTTCATGCTGAAACTTATAGAGTTGATAAAAGTAGTAGAAGTCGTGGTAGGAGAAATATAACGTCCAGGGGGGGGGGGGCATGTTATGAAAGAAACTCCAAAAATAGAAGAAAAGAGAGATCAACGCCTTAAAAATAAGCCACTTAGAGGGGGAAACCTCCAATACATTATATAAATAAACAATTCTTGGATGATACAAATGACCAAAACCTCCTTCTATATATAGGAGTCCATGGGGTCACAATATAATCCTAGCCGACCTAACAATAATAATTTAAGGGCACAATAATAACGATATGGGGGTTACAAGGGTACAACAACAACAATAAGGGGATACACAAGTATTATAGGGACCTAACATGCCCCTCTCCTTCAAACAAGTGTTGCCCTGAACGCTTGATTATTTATGGATGCTTCTGTATAAAATTCTCATCCTCCCATGTGGAATATTCAATGGGTAAGTTCTTCCACTTGCTGATATACTCTGAAATTGATCGATTTAGTAGTTGTTGAGTTCTTGTTTCTGTAACTGCTTCAGAACTTCTTCCGCTGCAATGTTGACCTTCCTGTTATTTCATTCGATTCCGCACTAAAGTTAGTTTATCATTTGAGAGTTGGAGAACTTGTTGTTGATGCTCGATGTGATCTTCCACTATTTTATCATCCATATTAGCTTTCATTTGATCCTTCAAATCGTCCAATTTAGTATCCATTTTTGGTTTTAAAGGATCTATGTCATCTTTGATATCTCTTTGTAAGATCGAAATTCGTTGCACTTGATACTGTAATTTTGATATCTCATACTACAATTCTTCCTCTTCATGCGTCATAGTATAGCTTTCTGAAGGATTAATGGGTATTGAATTCCTTTTAGGAGGCATTTTAAAACCCAATACTGATATCTATTCTACAATATTCCCTTGGAATCAATTCAAACTGGTTCTTCAAACAAGACTTATGCAATTCGAAAAAAAATACACACATTTTTCTTGCTTTTGAGGAGCTTGATATTGAAACTGAATTATCTCTGTGATTTTGGATCTTCAATATCTGAAATTTGGCCTTGTAGTAGCCCTATGAATATTCTTTCGAGTGACATAGGTCTGACCTGATTTGGATTCTTTAAGGCAAACTTATGCCCAATCTCCCACAATGACCTAATTATGGACTGGTTCAGCAAAGCGAACTTGTACGACATTCCACATGTCACTGTTTCCTCCTTCGGCTCTGAAATTTATACATCGGAAACTACAGTCCATGTACTTGCGACCACTTTTTACATAATTCCAATCTAATGCTGAGAGAGAGAGAGAGTTATGATGATTTTCCCACAGTCACCTCTTTGAGATGAAATTCGGGAGCCTAAAAAACCCTAACTTCCATAGATCCTATCTCCGCTAATATTGTGAACCAAGATCTTAAATTTTTACAGGACTTTCCTCAGGATTTCAGATTTTCTCTATAAAAATTTCAGATCTGAACCTTCGTAGAAACAAAGTTATAGCGCAAATTCCACGATGACCTTTTTTAGGTGAAATTCGGGAGCCTGAAAAAACCCTAACTTCCACAGATCATATCTCCGAAAATATTACAAACCAAGATGTGAAATTTTTACCCGGTGTTCCTCAGGATTTCGGCTTCGCTCTGTAAAAATTTCAGCTTCTGAAACTTCGTAGAAAAAAAATTATAGCGAAAAGGCCACGATGATATATTTAGAGTAGAAAAACCCTAGAATCCAAAGGTTTTGATACCAAATGTTATGAAAGCAGCTCCAAAAATAGAAGAAAAGAGAGATCAACGCCTTATAAATAAGCCACTTCGAGGGGCCAACCTCTAATACATTACAGAAATGAACAATTCTCGGATGATACAAATGACCAAAACCTCCTTCTATATATAGAAGTCCATAGGGCCATAATATAATCCTAGCCAACCTAACAATAATAATGTAAGGGCACAATAATAACAATATGGGGGTTACAGGGATACAAAAATAACAATAAGGGGGCTACACTAACAACAATAAGGGGATACACTAGTATTATAGGGACCTAACAGGGCAAAAAAATCAGGGAGACATACACCAAATGAATTTTAATGATAGACCACCTATCAAATGTTTTAGATGTGGTAAAATTGGTCATACTGCTACTAATTGTAAAATACCTTGGGAGAAAGTCAGTGAAATGAGAGAACAATAGAATGAAAATAAAGATCAGCCACCACCAAATAAGGAAAAATCATCAAAGTTTGCACATTACATTGTTGCTCACTGTAATTTTAATATTAATGATGTTTTCAACACTGCATTTTCTTCATGGCAAGATAGTTTGATTTTGGATTCAGGAGCCACTTGTCATATGACATTTAGGCGAGATTTTTTGAAAATTTCAATGATGTTGTTGATGGTGTTATTTAGTTTGTTGACAAGTCTCAAATTAAACCATCTGGCATTGGGTATATTCATTTGAAGATACCGAATCTTGTAGATTATGTTCTACACGATGTACTTTATATTCCACAGTTTCAATGAAATTTGATGTCTATTATCCATATTCGACAAAATGGGCATTCTATTCATATATTTGATGACATCGTCGAGATAAGAAGAGAATGTGATCATGCAGTTATTATGATTGGTGTGGAAGAAGGTACACTTTTAAAGTTAAATGGTACTTCATTTACTAATTCTCATGAAAGTTCGACATTTTTGGCGCGACAAAGTGATGTCCTATCTCCCAGCTTGTTGTGGCATGCTCTATTTGGTCACATCAATTATGACAACATCAGAATTATGAAAAAGAAAGGTATTAAAGGTCTTTCGATAGTTTCAAGAAAGGTAACACCTTGTGATGCTTGCATTTTGGGAAAACATTGTAAACAACCTTTTCAGAGTTAATATTTTAGAGCTTCATGAAAATTAGGTCTTATCCATTCAAATTTATGTGGACCTATGCTTGTTGCAACTTCCAATGGCAATAAATATGTGCTAAATTTTATTGATGATTACTCGAGAATGTGTTTGAAGGTTTTAAAGCTTTTCATTTGATGATTAAAAATGAAACTCAACATAATATATGCATTCTCAGAACTAATAACGGTGGCAAGTATACTTCTCATGTTTTTGAACAATATTTGAATGACAATGGAATAAAACATTAGACTACCATACCTTATAATCCACAATAGAATAGCGTTGCAGAACGTATGAATAGAACTTTGCTTAATATTGTTAGATCTATGTTGTTCTTTAAGAATGTTAAGTTGATGTCTTGGGGAGAAGCAGTGCTTTGTGAAACTTATATTCGCAATCATTGTCCTTCTTTTGTCATCAATAATAAATCTCCTTATGAAATGTGGTATAATCATCTTCTTGTTGTTCAACATTTTTGAGTCTTTGGTTCTCTATGTTATGCATTAATTGCTAAACATCAGCGCAACAAATTAGGTGCTAAGAGTCGTAAATGTATTTTCTTGGGATATTCTGCTACTTCCAAAGCTTAAAGGTTGTATGATGAGGAGAACAAGATGTTCATTCTTTCCAAAGATGTTATTTTCCTTGAATCAGATAAAAAAAATTCCACTATTGATAGGCAACTGGCTCATTTGGAGACATTTGCATCTAAGAAGTTCTATTTTTAATTCGATAATGATGTTCCACACACTGAATGGGGAGTTCCCATTCTGGATCAGTCTGTGGTTCTTCCATCTTTGACTCATGAGAATGTTATTGCTGAAGAAAATTTGGATGATAGTATGATTCTGCAGGACCAGAAATTTCTCTTGAAGAGCCTGTTCTTGAACCCGTTTTTCAAGATGAGAAACCATCACAACCACTTCAGTAACCTTTAGGAAGATCCACACGTGTTCGAAGATTTCCAAGTAAGTATGACGATTTTGAAACATGAATTTCTTCTAAAGGTGATGTTACTTCAAGTTCATGTAACATTTTTCATGACTGTGGATTCAGTCATTCTACAATTAGTGAACCCAGTTGTTTTGAAGAAGCTACTAATTTTGATGAATGGAAGGATGCAATGAAAAAGGAATATGATGCACTTATTAAGAATGGAACTTGGAGGTTAGTGGATCCCCATGTTGGTGTCAAACCTATTGGTTGTAAATGGGTGTATAAGATCAAGTACAAGGCAGATGGCTCACTTGATAAATACAAGGAAAGACTTGTAGAAAAAGGCTGCGCTTAGAAGCAAGGTGTTGACTACACAAAGACATTTACTCCTACAACAAAATGGGGCACAATTAGAACTTTGTTTTATCTTGCATCTCATAATAGTTGGAAGATACACCATATGGACATTAAAACAACGTTTTTGAATGGCTATTTTAAGGAGGATGTTTATATGTTTCAGCTTGAAGGTTGTTCTATTAAAGGTAAAGAGGAAAATGTATGTAAGTTAGTAAATGCATCGTATGGACTGAAACAAGCATCCTGTGCATGGTATGAAAAACTAACAGAACACCTTCTCAAGTTGAATTATAAGTTGTTTGATCTGGATGATGCACCTCTTTTTGTTAATAAAGTTGGAAATTCGGTTGTCTATATAGATTATTTGATGATTACAGGAAATAATGATGACTATATAACGTCCGTTAAAAGAGATTTAATGAAAATTTTTGACATGAAAGATTTGGGTTTATTGCATTATTATTTAGGGATTGAAGTTGATCAAAAACCCAAATATATTTTTATTTCTCAAAAGAAGTATATTGGACAAATTTGGGATGAAAGATTGTAACCATGTTGCTACTTTGAAACTTACTTCCACTGAAGGAAGTATGTTTGAGGATCCAACAAAGTACAAACAACTTGTTGGAAGTTTAAATTTTCTTACTACTACTCGTCCTGACATAGATTTTGTTGTAGGGATACTTTCCAGGTTCATGCATCAGCCATGTGAAGGTCATTGGAATGCAACGAAGAGAGTGCTCAAGTATTTGAACGGCACTCAAACATATGACATCAAATATTCCAATGTTGCAAATTTCCATCTCACCGGCTATTCAGATTCAGATTTTGATGGAGATAGGGAGAATGGAGTCTCTACTTCTGGTTATTTGATGAGTCTTGGATCAACAAACATCAGTTGGAGATCACACAAGCAATCTATTCCTGCTGATTCTACAGCCGAAGCCGGATATGTTATAGCAACTCAAGCTACAACATAAATCATTTGGCTTCAAAAAATACTTAAAGACTTGTAGAAGAAACAAAAAGCTTCAACTCCACTACTCGTTGACAAATCTTCCGCAATTCGGTTGGCCAAGAAACCCAATTTTCATGATCGAAGCAAGCATATTAACACCAAATATCACTTGATTCGACACTTTGTAGACGCCAAAGTTATTAATCTGACACATTGTACTACTTCAGAGCAGACCGCAGACATATTTACAAAGGCGCTAGGACATGAATTGTTTGAAAAGTTCAGAATGTTACTCGGCATGTCAGATGTCCCTTCGGATTAAGGGACATCTGTATAATAATAATATGGGGGGTGTTAAATATTACTTCAGGATTGTTATTTTACAATATGTAATTAGTTTCATATTCCATTTTTTACAGTTAATAAGTTACCGAGACACAATTGTCTCGTACCTAGTTTGCACATGTATAAATAAGTGATTTTATCATTAATATGCTGCTCTTTCATTGTGGAGTTTATTTGGGCTTGTACACTAGCATCTTCCTAAACAAATTGCTCGTAAGTCTAGTTTGTAGAGAAGATTTTGAAATGAAATTTGTTGTGTCTCTCTTGGATTTCAACTTCTTCTGCTACTTCCTGCAATCTTTATACTCGAGTTTAAGTTGCAATATCATATCCTCAATAGCTCCTGGCTAGTAGTCTCCATCAAAGTATGACAAGCAGGTTGCCGTAACTATCAACTTGCATTCATCATAGCTTGTAAAAATTATCATAGAAATTTGTGACCTCTAAAACAATTAGGTTCCAGACGTGTGTTTTTTGGAGTTTGGAAACACCCACTTCTCAAGAAACGATTCTTAGATATCAGATTGTGGGGACCCTTTTACCAGAACATTATAACATAATTTAGAATGGTGAACTCCTTTTCCACCATCTTTTATGGAAGAGTGGAGAATTATTTAAGGATCATATCATTATTGTTACTTTTATGAATGGTATGTTTCATAAATTGTAAGTATATATATATATATATATATATATATATATATTATGTTTTTTTTTTTTCTTTCATTTTAATGATGAACTACATTGAGCAGTTTGAAACGATCAATTATAAATGTTGAAATGTGATTTACTAGAAAAAATCTCTCAATAACATTATGAATTATAAAAATTTGCATTCTTAGAAAAAAAAAAAAAACTTTTAACATTGTTAACATTGTATTTTGGACAAAATTTGGACAACCTGTGCCACCAAAAAAATTGCATGTAACTAGCAATTCCAATGCAGCTTGAAGAAATTCAACAAAGAGTGGGTGTGCCATACATTTAAATATATAAAAAGGCTTCTTATTTGATGCATTAAAAAGGACAATAGAGAGGGATATCTCCAACGTATCTTTCCAACATCTTCTTGCGCTCTGCTGGGTCACGTGGGAAATTTCAAATATCTTCGTTCACTACTTTTGAAAGTGCAACTACTTTTCATTACTTTGAATATGATGTATTTATTAATTATAAAATTACAAGCTTTAGAATAAGCGGATATAATATTTTCACTGGGGAGCAATACTACTTGGATTCATATTGGGGCTATATATTGTAAAAAAATGACATAATATATTGAACATATAAAGGGGGTTAAAGAGTTTTTATATTGGGAAGTATAAAAAATGGAGCTCAAAGTTGAAAAAATATAAAGGGGTATAAAAAATGTCAATGAAAAAATGGATACCTACAATATTTAGTGAAAGTACAACTTTTTTTAAATTAGGAAAGTGTATTGGGTTCATATTGGTAGGGGGTTAAATAATGTGATTTATAGAGCTATTTTCCAATATGTAGTCAAATTAAGGGTATTGTTTAGTATGCCACGAACACAAGTGATATATGAGAAGTTCATTGAGTGAAGCCCTGTGGGTATAGACCTCCTTCATTGTGAATTTGGGCGGGCCCATGGCCTTTTTATTTAGAGCAGAACATTATCTCATATTTGTTCGGTAAGACACTTCATTGGCGTTTATATATATCATTGCTCTTGATACATCTTGACACATTGAGCGTACCCTATGTACTCCTTTTACCCTCCCTTTAACCTCTGCTGCTCCTTGAGTTGGTGCCTTGTATGGATGCTGACATTGGTGCACTTTGGTTTTCAATTAATGGATGCTTGGTTTGTGAGTTGAAAGAACTTATCTGTAAGAGACCAAGAGCAATAAAATGCTTCAAAAAACCCAGTTTTGCACCAAATTCATTTTTTAAGCATAAAATTATAAAAAATTGTCATGTGATATCACGAGCTACAATGGAAATGTTGTCCTCTCTATCATGCAGCAAGGAAATTGAAGACTCACTACCATCCATTGCAAAAATATCCAAAACATTAACCGTGCGAAATTGAGCTACAATAGTCTTTTTTATGTTATTTGTTTTTTTTATTCATTTGTTGTTAATGATTCTCTATGTAAACATTTAATACTTTTAAATACCAACCAACAAATCTATCAGTATAAATGGCTTATGTTATTTGGTTTTCTTGTTTAGATGTTGTTAATGATTTTCTATGTAAACATTTAGTACTTTTAATTATCACCCAACAAATCTATCACTATAAATGGTTTATTAATGATGTAATATGATTTTCGAAAATAATATGATCAACTTAAAAATCTATGTTTTATTTATATTAAAAAATAAATAAAAATAAAACGAATAATCCAAAATTCAAAACTATTTAATTAAAAGTGAAAATACTCCCTTGAACCACTAAAAAAATGTAGTTTGGCATATAATAATAATATCTTACTCTTACTCTTATATATATATATATATATCAAATTCTTTTAATAGCTTGAGTTTAAGTTGTTTAATTTGTAAAATTAGATATCCTTGGGGTTTTTAAGGTGTTGAATCCATTTATGGACTCAAAAATGTATTTTTAACACTACAAAATCACAATCTTGTTTGAGATTGTATTGTTGGATTCCATAGAAAAAGTCATTTGGTCTATAAGTTAGACTAATATATAGAAAAAACACTTGCTTTCATTACAAATAAGTGCATACATCAGATTCTCGCTCCCCCCCTCCCCCCTATATATATATATATATATATATAGAAAAAACACTTGCTTTCATTACAAATAAGTGCATACATTGGATTGCCGCCCCCCTCCATTGTAGGGAGACTACTATATATATATATATATCCCCCCTTATTGTAGGGAGACTACTTGTAACATACCTCGATAACCTCACATGGAAATGCATGGAGTTAGAAATTTTTTATAAAAATTACCCATGGGTAACTATCCAAATCACTATTCAAGATTCCTCATTAATCATTAGATAGAATGTTCATAAGTTCATAGAATAAATTTATTAGAGGAATATTAAGTTGCATAACCATTAACAACCACTGCTGTAGTATTTAACATAAACTGTACCATGCAACCTTGCATTCATTTCATGATTCTTTTATCCAGATTAATTAATCACATACTTGACATTATCAACATCACATAATGCAAGGAATATACATCATCAAACTAACACAATAAGCAATCACATCATTGAGCACTGTTATACCATAGAAACCCCATAGGGTGAAAACCAGCAAACGTTTAATTTTATTATTAAATGCTCATGAGGGTGTTCACCCCTCACTCAATGGCTTATAAAGGAGACCATCCCTTAACCACTGTTATAATTCTTATAATGACATATAGTTTAAATACAAATATCTAGCTTAAAGCCATTACAATCATTATGATAACATTTACCTACTAATATTCAAACTTCGTATCTTTGTGCCATGGTTGTACCTACAATGGACCATCCTGCAGCTCACACTCATCTGCGTGGACCATTAATTATTTACTTGTCACCATGTTAAGAATAATATATCAATTCCAGAAGTCACCATCATTTCTTACTATTGTTGGCTTCAACATACATTGATGTCAAGATTACATAAGGTATTAATCAACCCATTCATAAATCTATACTAGTGATGTTTCTCCATCTATACATGTACATTCATGACATGCAAGTAAAATACCGGGACATGCTTCCTTTAACAACACTACATATGCACTAGTTATAGGCAATCACATTAACTAACATTTCCCTCGCATAAGCACACATTCTTGCGAGACAAATAGCTACGACTACCAAACATTTCTTTAAAAGAAACTAATACATCAATTAAGATCAGAGTGCATGCAAATTACATAAAGTTTATCAAAATAACTAACCCGTCAACTATTACTTTTGGTTCATGAAAATACGTAAAGAAAACTAATCACAACGAATGTTGTTGCTATGCATGAAAATGCATATAGTTTCCAAAAGAATCTTCCCAAAAGAATGTTTAACAGAAATAAGCATGCAAACACATGTTTTTTTTCGAGGAAAGTTTAGCATAATAAGGCATGCACAAATATGCTTTCTTTTCCATAAAATTAATGTAATAAAACATACAAATATATGTATTCTTTTCCATATATTATAGCAACATTACCCACATATATATTCAAAGGAAACCAACACATCACTATGGTTTTTATGCATGTAATCCATTTTCTTTCCCAATGTAGGCTAACCCAACATGCTATCATTTCCCACATTCAACTGTATATTCTTTCCAATGAAATCTAATACAGATTTTGCATGAATTTACATGATCTTATTCCAAAAGAAACTAACATAATAATTTTGATAGCATAAAATAATCACATATAATTTTTTCGAAATAAATATAGCTCAATAGATCTTCTATTCATGCAATGAACATAACTCTCTAACACAATGACTATTATTTGTGCAAACAAGAGCTTATCATAATATCCCTTCTTAGTGTACAAAGTTCTCATGCATTTTGTTTTCAAGAAAGTATTATAATCAACTATTTTGCGCATAAGAACTAGGAAAACCTTTTTAAATTAATAAAAATGTTGCCTTTTTATTCATTAAACCATGCAATTAAATCAAACTATCCAATATATAACAAACATATTCTTTCCAAAGAAGATTTCGAAGTATATTACCTATGTGCATTTTATATATGCATAGTTTGTTATATTTAATTCATTACTAAGTATTTTTTTTTTCAAAAGAAATCACCATAACCGTCTTACATGAGAAAATGCATAGTTTGTTATATTTAATTCATTACTAAGTATTTTTTTTTTTAAAGAAATCACCATAACCCTCTTACATGAGAATCCATAGAAATATTTTCCATGAATTATTAAATAACTAAGTTTTACCAACACCATAGAAATATTTTGCCATGACTAAGCACAAAACCATTGTGTTCTTTTCAAAAAGCTTAGCAAGATCATAATTATCTACATAACTAAACCATTGTTCTTTTTCCAAAATAAACTAATACCATAATTATTATTATGGTGCATATAATTACATATTTTTTTAACTCAATTGTTATTCTTTTGTGCATGTAGTACATGTTCTTTCTAACACATCCACCATTACATTCATGCATACAACCTCATAATAAAAACAAAAAATGGGTTCTTATATTTATAAGCACATGATTTATAAGTACGTTTTCAAGAACCAATTCTAGTTCTTATCACTATAATTAAACACCAAAAAATTAATATTTACGTTTTCAAGTACCAATTCAAGTTCTTATCACTACATGCCCAAAGTTTGTACACAAACTTCAAGAGAACAATTTGATTCTTGTTATTTCATGTGCAAATTCTTTTATGCAAATGATATTCATGCATGATCTTTTGTGCATTTAAATACTTATTTCTTTTTCAATTCATCTAGAAATATAGCTATTCTTTTGGGCAAGTTTGAATTCAAACTTATCTACGCAAGTATATATTTATCCAAGAAAATCAAACATAATAAACATGTACGCACGAAGGATATATATATATATATATATATATATATATATATATATATATATATATATATATATATATATATATATATATATATATATATATATATATATATATATATATATTAAGCGAACACAAGGGCATAAAATTAGCACATATTGCTTACCTTTTAAATCTTGGAATCTCTTAGCCCAACGAGACTCCTGGCCCTTCTCCCATTAGTTCTCCAATAATGTTTCGAACCTTCCATTCATCTTTTTCCCTCTTCACCAACAAGCACAGGAACATGTCCATGTGGACACCTTGTCCTCTTTGTTGCCCTCTTGTGTCCTCTTTCTCGCCCTCTTTCTCTCGTGATATTCATGGTTCCACTTTGAAACCGCGTTAGATATGCCATTTATTTTCAGAAGACTATAGCTGCCTTTGTTATTGAGCTTCTTTGAATATGGGCGCCCATAGACTATCATATACATGAATTTTATTTTGGCCAAGCACCATAAAGATTTAACATCATTCCTTGTCATTTTCGAGTGATACATTTGCAGGTTTAATCACCTTAAATGTATACTCCAAGTCCCCTCCTTCCAGATATTAACCATACCAATGTTGGCCATCTCTGGAAATAAAATACCTCAGTGCATACAAGGAGAGGACAAAAATGTGAGTTCGCCCCATCTGTAAGATTTAATTTTTCCCTTCTTTTTTTCATAATCTCCCACCTCTTACCCGTTTTCAACGATATATGTCAATAATCAATACACGATTATCAAAGGTTCATTTTACATCCAACCGAATCTCGATTCTAACTGTTCTAGTTGGAAACAATAATAAAATTTATACTCATAATTATATAATATTTACTGAAGCTTCTAAGGTAGGTTTATTACATACTCCCCCCCTAAAGAGAACATCATCCTCAATGTTCATCCCTCACTACGACTTTTAACTTTTTCTCATGATATAACATTTTAAACAAAAGGAGATCCTTCTGAATTAAGGATTTCATTCAAAGAAATACCAATAAGTAAAAAAATAATGCTATAACATAAGCAAAATCAATAGTCATAAGCATTTACAACTGCAAAATATGAAAATTCTACATTCCTCCACCTAGCCATTATTCAAATTTATAAAAGCAAAAAAAAAATCTATATACCAACTTACGATTACTTACCAATTACTTTTGCAGGTAATAAAATTTTTACGCAAGCACTCTAAGAATGGTTGGAAAACCCATCAACACTCCATGGTAAGTAACCTGTAGTGTATGACTAACAAATTCTATCACATTAGTCAAACCATTTTCAATCAAATGAAATACTTTAAACTATCAATCATTCAAGCCATTTCAACTGATATTTTAATCACAATACTCTTATAAATACTTAAAGAGAAACAAGCCATTTATCATAAAAATGATAAATCACTACATCATGTGCACAACCTTAGCTCCTTCTAAAGACATCCACCTAGTACTTCTAAAAGTACTCAGAGAGCACCTCACTCTCTAAACAAAAAAATTATCAATAAATGCACCAAGTGCATATTGTCCTAGCCCCTGCTAAGACATTCAAACTATTAGTAATACAATGTGCATAAAATATTTGATTATATAGGAAATTCATTTTTAACATAACACATAAGAGATTACTGAATTATTTTGTTATGAGAACGACATTGGAAAAAGAATACTCCTCCCAACAAATGGGAATTGGTTTCCACAACCAGATCAAGCTATTTTCACATCCAGACAGTTATTTGACAGAGACCATACAAAGTCTAGTATGGAATCCCACTTGAAAAAAAACTCACGAATTCCAAAGACCACACAAGGTCCAATATAGGATTCCTCTTGGTAGTGTCTTGCCTATTCCTCTGACAAAGTCTTGTCTATGAGGAATTTTGGGCCTCCTCCAACAGGGTCCAAAATCAACAGAGTTGCCTCAGGCTTTTTCCCTTTTCACCATATTGGCCGACTCTTTTCCCTTACTAAGATCATATATCTCTATGGAGATGAAATCTGGGCAGGCAAGCACCATTAATCCCTCCGAGAAGGAAACCACCATCGACCCAAGGCCTTCTGGCCTTTCATAATTATTCACAAATGTATGGCATTCTAAATTTATCTTTTAGTATTCTTTCCCATAATAATTTACATAATTACCTATATGCCCATTATAAATAAAGTAAAATAAACTTTAATGTACCTCATGGAATTACACTTGACCCTCATTATGAGTCCACAATATCTCGATTGGTAGGAAACATAACTGACATACATGTTATATACATTATGATTTTCCAAATAACACAATCATGCACATCATGACATTATACTTTATCATTTACGGTTGCAATTCGTAATGCAACGTTTTACTTTCACATGATTTTTTTTTTTTTTTTTTTCCATTAAGTGATCCAGGAGGCTCCATACACCCTCAGGAGACCAAGAGGGTTCAGAAATGGTCAAAATTCAAACTGGTTAGATTTCTCTTGAACTAGGTTCATATTGAAGTACTCGTCGCCTTGATTCCAACGGTGTGAACGAATGTCCAATCTGAGCCCGTATGGATAAGTCAGAGCAAGTGAAATTTTTGGTCAAAGTTGGGCACTGGGACAAGTTTAAGTATCCCACAAATTAACCGTCAACCGGAAAGGAACCTAGCTCCCAAAAACAGGCGAAATTGTGGCCTCTTTAAAAATCCAAATGACCATTATTTTCGTAAAAGTAAAAAAAGAACATTATTGTTTTACAAAACAAAAAAATTATAAAAAAAGAGGGTGGCAGGCCACCACCCCCGCCACCCCCGCCACCCCACCACTCATTACAATATATGTATATTAAATTTGGGGTGGAAGGTGGCCAAACCCCGCCACCCACGACCGAAGCCAACATATGTATTAAAATACATATAGTGAGATCCAAGCGCTTGGGTCGGGGCCGCTTGGAGTGGACTTGGCCCACCATAAACACATATTCATGTATCACCACTGAAGGCGACGTAGGAAACAAGACTGGTGGGGGTCGAACCTGCCTGGCCCCCGAGTGGGCGGTCCCAAATCAATGAAAAATGTTACAACCAAAAAACATGCCACCTATTTTTAATGCAAAATAAAACAATGCGTCCAATTCTGGAGAGGCGAGATTTGATCCCCTGACCTCTCCTCTATTAATTACTTTAATTACCACTAAGCCAAACGAACCTATGTGGGAAACTCTGCCTAGAAAACATTTAAAAACCTGAATTTCATTTGCATGGGGCAGAGGAGGTTGGACCAGTGGAGCAGGAGTGCAGAACCACGATCCCACAGCAAGGTGGAATCATGTGCAGGCACACTTTTCGAGGCAGCGAATATTCCTTGATGCTTGAAAGATTCCATGGAGAGGTAAATTTTTATTGTCATAATGATATGAAGCTTACGGTCATTTTAACTACAATTTCGCAGGGACCGTGATGGTAAATTCAGAATTTCTATTTGAGCAGCAGATTTGCAGATTCATGGCAGAACAAAATCTTAGGGAATCTTGAGGGCATCAAAAAGATTCCTTGAGGCACAAAAATTGCCAGAGTCAATTTTCGACAAACTTTATGTCAATTTTATACCTATCGGCGATAAGAACTCAATAGAAATGTCTGTTTCAACAACAGAGCTTCCCATTTTTTGGCCATTTTCTAGATTGGAGTAATAGTGTCCGATTCTCAAGTCTAGACAATCGATTCTATGCCCCTCAACACCACGAATTTGATGGTGTAGCTAGTAACAACAACTGAACATCTGCTTCTTCAGCCAAATTTAGGGGTTGAGGTATATGCAGTTTGATCATGCACCTCTTTTTGCTGTGATATGTATTATGATTTCTAGATCCTTGCTCGATGCATGTTGCGAGATCTTGTTTTTGCTTCATGTGAGATTATGTCATGTTGATAGGAGGTCCATTGTGAGTGAGAGTTCATGTAGCGGAACGTCTCATGGAGAGACAAGCCACTCATGTTGAGGGCACATCCTTGTATGACATAGAACATCAGCCATGTACATCTTCCCATTTCTAGTACTATATGAAGTGGCCTACCCCATTTTGACACCGGGCTCTGAGACATGTCCACACTGGGTGAACTTCGTTATCAACGTCTCGTGGTCTTATGTTGCTGATGGTTGTCTTGTTTCCTCTTATTTACATCATGCATATGTGTTCTTTTATGCTATTTTAAAATGCAATTCTAACAGCATCACATAAGTAAAATATCATGTGTAAATCTGGTAGCTGATGGACCTGGATCAAGTGGTATCAGAGCAGTCTTATTGCTGATGCGAATTGCAAGCATGAACAACGAATAAAAGTGAAACAATGGATGATGTAAAAGACATGTATGAGGCCATGCTCAGGATGTCCAAAATGGTGGACATCATGTATGAATCTCATGAAAGATGGGAGAAATAAGAAGTAGAAAGCGATGCTTCATCCACGTCTTCTAGTGAATATTCATCACCCTCATCGTCTTCTCATTATTTGAATGAGGAGATCAACCATAACGTTCAAGCAGATAACATTGAATTGTAAGTGCTTCTATGAGAAGAGAAAGAGGGTAAGAAGAGAGTGCAACTTTAGTTGCAAGCCGCAGAGGTAGCCTTGGAATAAATGAAGTGCAATGACCAGAGCCTTCAAGCAAAGGATGTTGAATTAAGGAGGCTTATACAAGAAGAGAAAGAGGATAAGCAGAGACTACAGCTTCAGCTACGAGCCGCGAAAGAGGCCTTGGAGGAGTTGAAGTGAAACAAAGGCTTGAAGAAGCCATCATCACCTATTTTTGAGTTGACATCTGAGGTAAACAATGTTGATTTTTCTTCAGTTTCATCTTCACATGCTATCATTTCTGTGGGAAATGTGGAGATACCCATTACAGGAACTAACATTAGACTCCTCACCAAGATGGGATATAAAGGAGGAGGACTTGGTGTTAATGGCCAAGGCATAGCTCAACCATTGGAGGTTGTGTAGAGACCTTGATTCACAAGATTGTGATACACTAAAGTACAATGCTCAAAGGTGTCATAAGCTTCCAATACATGGTTGAAACCATTGGAGAAAGATAGTTATGGGAACACTTCACCAGAATCCTATGACAACGCACATTGCAAAGAAAGAGCCGAGGAAAGCTTTCATCCCCATAATTGCACCAAATACCAACAAGAAATGTATAACAAGTCTTGGTATTCTAATGTTCATTTTGATTACAAGAATGTCGCTAACAATGAACATAAATTTTGGCATCGAAAAACATGTAGTTTTTGTGGATTACATAGCCATGTATTTACTAAGTATTGGAAAAGAATGACAACACAAAAGAGGATGAGGTGTCAAAGACCTTCTCCACAGCTGGAAAAGAAGAAGGTAAAGTAGGTCTGGAGGATGAAGGCTCATTGTAGTCATTGCGACAAAAGTGGCCATCAAAGAGCCACGTATTGGAGGCTCCATCCAGAGCAGCGCCTTAAGGACAAAGCATTAGTGCATGAACCAGTTGAAACAATTGTTCGACAAGAAAATGCGCCACAGAGAGATGACCCATTCGCTTTGATAAGTGAGAGATGGTTTTTCTAGACGTGGTAGAGTGTCATGGCCTTACTTTGTAAATCATATTTTGCAATTTAAAATGTAAAAGCGATGATGTGTTTTCCATCACTTGTGGAGCAACAATGATATTTTGGCCTTGTATTGAAAGCTGGGGTATTGATTCCATTTTAATGTAAGCTTTACCACCGAGTATGTGTTATAAACTCATGGAAAGTATGGGATGCTTGTGTCATAGTTTGTCATGTAATTGAGCATGTAATTTGCAAAAAAATGTACTATAGGTTTGCAGAGGATGCAAATGTCGGCTCATCGCTTATGGCTCCGATGGAAAAAGGTAAAGGAGAATGAAGGGTGACCTTTTAGGACACTTATGGTGCAGACAAAGTACAATGTAGCTACAGATTATGTTCATGATTTTGGTGGAAAAAAAGCTCCTTAGTGGGGAGGATTGATCCAGGAGGCTTCATACACCCTCAGGAGACCAAGAGGGCTCAGAAATGGTCAAAATTCAAAGTGGTCGGATTGCTCTCGAACTAGGTTCAGATTGAAGTACTAGTCGTCCTGATTCCAATGGTGTGAAGGGATCTCCAATCCGAGCCCGTATGGAGAAGTTAGAGCAAGTCAAAATTCTGGTCAAAGTTGGGCAGTGGGCCATGTTTAAGTGTCCCACAAAATCACTGTTAACTGACAAGGAACCTAGCTCCTGAAAACATGAGAATTTGTGGCCTCTTTAAAAAGCCCAGTGACCCTTATTTTCGTAAAAGTAAAAAAAGAACATTATTATTTTACAAAACAAAAAAATTATAAATAAAAGAGGGTGGCGGGCCACCACCCCCACCACCCCACCGCTCATTACAATATATGTATATTAAATTCAGGGTAGTAGGTGGCCAAACCCTGCCACCCCTGGCCGAAGCCAACATATGTATTAAAATAAATATAGTGAGATCCAAGCGGTTTGGTCGAGGCTGCTTGGAGCGGATCCCGCCCACCATAAACACATGTTCATGTATCACCACCAGAGGTGGCCTAGGAAACGAGACTGACGAGGGTTGAACTTGCCTGACCCACGTGGTCAGCCCCCGAGTGGGCGGTCCCAAATCAATTCAAAACATTCCAACAAAATAATGTGCCACCTATTTTTAATGAAAAATAAAACAATGCATCCAATTTTGGAGAGGCGAGATTTGATCCCCCGACCTCTCCTCTATTAATTACTTTAATTACCACTAAGCCAAATGAACCCATGTGGGAAACTTTACCTAGAAAACATTTAAAAACTCGAATTTCTTTTGCACGGGGCAGAGGAGGGTAGACCAGCGGAACATGAGTGCGGAACCACGATCCCACAACAAGGTGGAATCATGTGCGGGCACATTTTTCGAGGTATAGTATCTTTTGCAGAGAATATTCCTTGATGCCTAAAAGATTCCATGGGGAGGTAAATTTTCATTTTGTCAGAATGATATGAAGTTTACAATCATTTTAACCATAATTTCACAGGGAATGTGATGGTAAAGTCAGAATGACCATTTGAGCAGCAAATTTGCAGATTCCCGGCATAACAAAATCCTAGGGAATCTTGAGGGCATCAAAAATATTCCTTGAGGCTAAAAACTTGCCGTAGTTCATTTTCGACAAAATTTATGTCGATTTTACACCTCTTGGTGACAAGAACTCAATGAAGATGTCCATTTTAGTAGCAGAGCTTCCCATTTTCAGCCATTTTCCAGATTGGAGTAATGGTGTCTGATTCTCAAGTGTGGATAGTCGATTCTATACCCCTCGACGACATGAATTCGACGGTGCAACCAGCAACAGCAGCTGAGCATCTGCTTCTTCAACCAACTTCAGGGGTTGAGGTATATGCAGTGTGATCATGTGCCTCTTTTTCTATGATATGTATTATTATTTCTAGATCCTTGCTTGATGCATGTTGCGGGATCTTGTTTTTGCTTCATGTGAGATTATGTCATGCTGATAGGAGGTACATTGTGAGTGAGAGTTCCTGTAGTGGAACATATTGTGGAGAGACAAACCACTCATGTTGAGGGCACATCCTTGTATGACAGAGAAAATCATCCATGTACATCTTCCTATTTCCAGCACTATATGAAGTGCCCAACCCCATTTTGACACCGGGCCCAGAGACGTAGCCCACATTGGGTGAACTTCGTTATCAACGTCTCATGTTATTATGTTGTTGATGATTGTTTTGTTACCTCTTCTTTACAACATGCATATGTGTTCTTTTATGCTCTTTTAAAATGAAATTCTAACAACATCACATAAATAAAAGATCATGGGTAAATCCGGTAGCTGACGGACCCAAATCATTAAGAGACTCATGCTTAATCTCATCAACAATGTTAGTCATAAATATGCATTTTTTTAAACAAGTATTCACTTTTGCAATAAATTTAGTTTCATGCATATAATGTTTTCATGCATAAAAGTACATACAAATATTCATTAATGTGTATATGTCAATAACGATTAGGGTAACATTCCAAACATTTCCAATTCCCATAGTGTACTGTTACCAACAAACTGACACATGAAGTAACTACCATAATCACTTGTTCACAACTTGCAATAAGCTTTAAGAAAAATCAATTCTTGCAAATAAGTTTTATTAGTTAGTCATGCAACACTAACTAATCAATGCTACTAATAATCTTAATGCAACTATGACATGACTCATTTAGTAGCTAGCCATTATAGTCAAGTATCACTACTCGAACCATTGTTTATTTTTAACATTTAAAGGGGTTCTTCGAATGTTATTTTGAAACACTTTGTCGTCCTCTTTAAGGATATTTCCCATATTTTACATTCATGCATTAGTTTCACACACCATCACTATACACATTCATCCACTGCAAGTATTGCATGTTAAATTTAGTTATGTTAATTAAACGTATCAATAATATGTCATATATGCAAATTTTGATAGTCAACATTCACTTTCACTAGTGAGTACTCTAGTTGTTTATAAGTGCAACAAAGGTTTTATTGTCGTTTATCCTCAACAGGATTCAAATATCATGATCATAGTTTTACAACGAACTTTATTACTTACTAATCTTCAATGCAGTTACAAACATGTCTCACACATCTCATGTCAAAAGTAGGCAACTTCATATCTTAATATATAGATTGTTAGACTCATACTTGAGTTGATGCCCATTAGTAGCATTCCTCGATTTCTTTTCACTTAACAATTTCCAAAGGTGCTAGTGTTGTAAACTTAAGCTCTTATACCACTTGTAACATACCCGATAACCTCACTTGAAAATGCAGGGAGTTAGAAACTTTTTATACAAATTACCATGGGTAACTATCCAAATCACTACTCAATATTCCTCATTAATCATTAGATAGAATGTTCATCAGTTCATAGAATAACTTTAGTAGAAGAATAGTAATTGCATAACCCTTAAAAAATATTGTTGTAGTATTTAACATAAACTGTACCATGTAACCTTGCATTCATTTCATGATTCCTTCAGCCAGATTAATTAATCACATACTTGACATTATCAACATCACATCATGCAAGGTTTTATACATCATCAAGCCGACACAATAAGCAATCACATCATTGAACACTGTTATACCCTAGAAACCCCATAGGGTGAAAACCAACAAACATTTAATTTTATTATTAAACGCTCGTGAGGGTGTTCACCCCTCACTCAATGGATTATAAGGGAGACCATCCCTTAACTATTATTATAATTCTTACAAGGAAATATCGTTTAAATACAAATATCTAGCTTAAAGCCATTAAAATCATTATGGTAACATTTACCCACTAATATTTAATCTTCATATATTTGTGGAATGGTTGTACCTACAATGGACCATCCTGCAACTCACACTCATCCGCATGGACCATTAATTATTTACTTGTCACCATGTTAATCATAATATATCCTTTGCACGAGTCACCATCATTTCCTGGTATTGTTGTCTTCAACATACATTGATGCCAAGATTGCATAAGGTATTATTCAACCCATTCATAAATCTATACTAGTGATGTTTCTCCATCTATACATGTACATTCATGACATGCAAGTAAAATATCGCGACATGCTTCCTTTAACAACACTAAATATGCACTAGTTATAAGAAATCATGTTAACTAATATTTCCCTCGCATATTGCGAGACAAATAGCTACAACTACCCAAATTTCTTTAAAAGAAACTAATATATCAATTACGATCTTCGTGCATGCAAATTACATAAAGTTTATCAAAATAGCAAACCCTTCAGCTATTACTTTTGGTGCATGAAAATACGTAAAAGAAAGCTAATCACAATGAATGTTGTTCCTATGCATGCAAATGCATAAGGAATGCTTAACACAAATAAGCATGCAAACACATGTTTCATTTTCGAGGAAATTTTAGCATAATAAGGCATGCAAAAATATGTTTTATTTTCCATAAAATTAACGTAATAAAACATACAAATATATGTATTATTTTCCAAAAATTATACCAACATTACACACATATATATTCCAAGGAAACCGATACATTACTATGGTTTTTATGCATGTAATCCATCTTCTTTCCCAATGTAGGCTCGCCCAACATGCTATCATTTCCCACATACAACTGTATATTCTTTCCAACGAAAGCTAATACAAATTTTGCATAAATATACATGATCTTATTCCAAAAGAAACTAACTTAATAATTATGATAACATAAAGTATATAATTTTCTGAAATAAATATAGAACATAACTCTCTAACACAATGACTATTCTTTGTGCATGTAAGAGCTTATCATAATAACCCTTCTTAGTGTACAAAGTTCTCATTCATTTTGTTTTCAAGAAAGTATCATAATCAACCCTTATTTTGAGCATAAGAACTAGGAAAACCTTTTTAAATTAATAAAAATATTACCCTTTTATGCATTAAACTATGTAATTAAATCAAACTATCCTATATATAACAAACCTATGTGCATTTGATATGTGCATAGTTTGTTATATTTAATTCATTACTAAGTATTTTTTTTTTTTTCCCAAAAGAAATCACCAATCCATGACATGAGAATCCATGAAAATCTTTTCCATGGATTTATTAAATAACTAAGTTTTACCAACACCATAGAAATATTTTACCATAACTAAACACAAAACCATTGTGTTCTTTTCAAAAAACTTAACAAGATCATAATTATCTACATGCCTAAACCATTATTCTTTTTCCAAAATAAACTAATATCATAATTATTACTATGCATATAATTACATATTTTTCTAACTCATTTATTATTCTTTTGTGTATATAGTACTTGTTTTTTCTAACACATCCACCATTACTGGTATGCATACAACGTCATAATAAAAACAAAAATGGATTCTTATATTTATAAGAACATGATTTATAAGTAGTTTTCAAGAACCAATTCCAATTCTTATAGCTATAATTAAACACCAAAAAATTAATATTTACGTTTTCAAGAACCAATTCCAGTTCTTATCACTACAAGCCCACAGTGTGCACACAAACTTCAAACTTCAAGAGAACAATTTGACTCTTATTATTTCATGTTAAATTTTTTTTATGCAAATGATATTTATGCACAATCTTTTGTGCATTTAAATACTGATTTCTTTTTCAATTCATGTAGAAATATAGCTATTCTTTTGGGCAAATTTGAAATCAAGCTTATTTATACAAGTATATATTTATCCAAGAAACACAAGGAAGAAAATTAGCACATATTACTTACCTTTTAAATCTTGGAATTTCTTCCCCGGCCCTTCTCTCATGAGTTTTCCAATAACGTTTTGAACTTACCATTCTTCTTTTTCCCTCTTCACCAACAAGCACAAGAACATGTCCATGAGGAAACCTCGTCCTCTTTCTCGCTCTCTTGTGTCCTTTTTCTCGCTCTCTTTCTCTCGTGATATTCATAGTTGTGCTTTGAAAACAGGTTAGATCTGCTAAGAGGACTGTAGGTGCCTTTGTTCCTGAGCTTCTTTGAATATGGGCGCCCATAGACTCTCATATATGATTCTTATTTTGGTCAAGCACCATAAAGATTTAATAGCATTCCTTGTCATTTTCGAGTGATATATTTGCAGATTTAATGGCCCCAAATGTATACTCCAATTCCTCTCCTACTAGATATTAACCAGACCCATGTTGGCAATCTCTGGAAATAGAATACTTTAGTACATACAACGAGAGGAGAAAAACGTGAGTTTGCCACATCAGTGAGATTTAATTTTTCTTTTCATTTTTCATAATCTCCTACCAATTACCTGTTTTCAACAATCTATGGAAAATTTATACTTTACACTATTATATATATGCATTTTGAAAACAGATGTTTTTTCGTTTTGTATATATATAATAGTCTAATTTATAAAAGAAATGATATTTTCGGCTGAATCAAGTAATATTTCAAAGTAAAAATATAATTTTTTATTGTTTAAAATAAAATTTTGAATGTATAAATAAATTCATCACTCTCAAAAATCTCTAAAATATTAAAATTCAACATGTTAAACAACTTCAATTCAAATTTTAAAAAATATCTACTTCATTTGGACTAAAATTAACATAAAAATATACTAAAAACAATCATTTCGTTTATAAATTATATGGGGCGATATATATTAAATTATATGTGTTTCACGTCTCACTTATTTCAAATCCCAATACTTTAAAGTACTAAAGCTATCTAATAATTCTTCTTAAATTCACAAACATGATTTCAAATTATATGTGAAATCCTAGGCAAATTAATGTAATTAATATTTGTAAAATAATTATATTAATATTTATAAATAATTATTTTTATTTATGTAGTTTAATTAATAAATAAAATTGTTGTTTTTTTAATACTTTTTACTGTTAATTTTGTCCAAAATGGTATAGAGATTTTTAATAATTATAAGTTTAAGTTGTTTAATATGCAAATATATAGTGCTTTAAGGGTTTTTAGGGTGTTGAATCCATTTATGTATTAAAAGTGCATTTTAAACAATAAAAATCACAATCTTACTAAAATTTGTATGCTAAAGTTTAATGGAAAAGTAGTTTCTTCTATTAGGTAGGCTACTCTTTTCTATTTATTATAAATTATTTTAATTAAATTTTTTTTTTATAAGTCTCTCGACTCTTGGATAGACGATGATTGGGTGCTTGTTAAAGCACTCCTTGATGTGAAGTCACTGGTTCCATTCCCCTTCTAGATCACGGTGACGTATTGGGCATGATTGGACATGATGACAAAAAAATAACATTTTAAATTTATTTAAAAAAATAATACTACTAGCAATTGCACCACATGTTGCAAAGGAAACGCCTTAAGGTTGTGGTATAGGAAATAATAACATATAAGAAAAAAGAGGTAGTAGGAACTTTCTCGGCTCCAACTGATCCTCTAGAATAAGCAGTGGAGAATTATAACTGATCCTCTAGAATAAACGGTGGAGAATTATGTTTACTGGACCTCAAATCAAAATATCCATATTGGGTAATTGATGTGGAACAACTTCTTTGTTATTAATTGCATGTAAGATTTGTTTTTTCATAATGGATGAGCCATTTTGGCCAAAGCACTCAAGACCTCTATATGACGAAATCTGCATGTTTTTTTTTTTTTTCCCTACATGAAGGATGCACTTGGTTTTTATGACCAAGATGGGCAGACTTCACCCTTCCACGAAATTATTTTCTTCTATGACATTCACAATGTTGAATTCCTTTGATACTACTCTTAGAACTCTTACTCTACTCTATAGTTATAATTAATTAATGGAATAAAAACTTATCACTATGACATGTTGTACTTCATAAGAGACTACTAAGAAGCTTAAGTATGGTAAATCCACCTTCACCTGTCATTTGAACATAGAGCATAGAGTTAAAAGTCCTCTTCTGTTTTTAATTCTGCTATTTGGTCCTCCATGGCCTTGTCAATGCCATTTCCTTGTAAAAAATCATACATTCTTGATAAGTATCTATTGTCCTGCTTTTCTTCTTCCATATACTTGAGATCTAAATGAATGGAACATGAGATAAGCTTCGCGACATTTTTAAAATGAGTTTAGATCAAGAGTTAAGATTGATTTAGGCCATCTTAGTTCTCCCTATAAAGAAACTACATTCCACATGAATACCATGGGCTATATTTATAGTTTATCATTATTTTATTTTATTATTATTTTTTTTCAATCGTTTAACATTTGATTCAATGGCTCAAACATGAATACAGTGGCAGCTAGAGGAGTTGTTTTCAAATAGTGACGCTTTACGGCATAAAAATTAAATAAAAACTAGCAAAATGGAAAAATATGTTCTATAACTTTGAGAAAATTAAAGTTACAAAGTGTTCATAAAACTTGAGATGTTAAAGCTTATGAACTCTATCAATAAATCTAATAAACCAAAAAAAAAACATATAACTTTTCTTATTTTGAGTTGTCCATTGTTTGTTATTCCACGCCTATGAAAATTGCTTATAAACAAGAGATATTTGCGTAATGTGTAAGATATTCCAAATCTATTCAGAAATCGGTGTTCACACAAAAGTCACGATATTAAAAGGAGGAGATATTTGTGTAATTGGTAAGATATTCCAGATCTATTCAGAAATCAGTTTGACACAAAAATCGTGATATTAAAAGTTAAAATGTGTTCTCCGACGATGAAGGTAGCAAATCGTATCGAATATATATATATATATATATATAATTTTATTGTATATGAATATTTGTAACGATTTAAGATATTTAATATAATTATATTTTACAAATTTATTTTTGGTTAAAAAAAAATAAAATTTAATTTAATTTAAATTTAATTAATTTTCTTTTTAGTCATATTAGTTTTGTGTTAGTTCTAAATTAGTTGATAATGGTTGAAAGATTTCTATGAAATTACTATGGATCACAAAAGCCTTAATTAAAAAATAATTACATTTTATTTAATTGATTGATAGTTTATTACTATGGATCACAAAAGCCTCAATTAAAAAATAATTACATTTTATTTAATTGATTAATAGTTGATTTTGTTTATTTCTTAATGGGATGGGTAAACAAGTGGCAAGTGAAAAATACTATGGATCACATAAGCCTCAATCCAAAAATAATTTAATTTATTTAATTGATTAATAGTTGATTTTGTTTATTTCTTAATGGGATGGGTAAACAAGTGGCAAGTGAAATAAGGGGGAATGTCATTAAGAGGGTTGGCATGGCCTTCTTCCATGCATAAAGGGTGTGAAGGTCATTCATTATTTGCTTTGTGTTGCAAGGTGGGTTTATGAGTTTTATGTGTATAATTTCCCAGGTGAGTGTGGGATTTTCTGCCCCCCTTTGGAATTTGGAAAGAGGGAATTACCATGTTTGTCAACTGGAGTTTTTGGATTTGAATTGGTATGTTGAAGGTTCTACAACATTTGAGTCTCATAGGGGTTGCATTTCCCTACTTTTTTGGACAAATGTGAGGGATGAATACCGGTTTAGACATGGAGAAGTCGGCAAGAATGCAATGTCAAAGGTAGAAGCGGACATTCATGTGGATGTTTTGTATTGTTGGCGAAATTGTTGTGGGAGTAATCCAAGTTTTGAACTGCTTAGGTGCTCAGTCTTGGCTTTTATCTATGGCCATAAGCAAGTAATATCACTCCCTTTTTTCAATATACTTACTTCCTTGGCTTTTGCATGGGATTTTGTTTGTTGTCAAATGTTGTTGGTTTTTCCAAAGGGATTTTGTTAGGGTTTGTCATTGTGTTGTGTCATTTGAGGCTGATGGCCTTGTTGCCTAGGGAGTGGGTGTATAAGTTAGGCCTTTTTGCTTCTCCGCATAGTAGTTTGTGGCAAATTCCTTTCAAAGGGCAGTTTGGAAGGCAAGCTTGTTGCAGAGTTCTTATCGTCATTTTCCAAACCTATTTGGTTAGTCTGGGAGTGATTGTTGGAGGGTAGATGGTTTTTAGTTGGAAGTTGTATTTGGGGGTGGCAGATGGGAGGGGGTAGATTCTCCCATATGTCCTAAAGCAGTATTTGTCCCTGAGGGGTGGTTACTTGTGCGATGTATTGGGAATTGGTGGGTTGGTCACTTTTGGTTCTACATTGGTCTATTTCTTGTTGTAGTCACTATGCTCTATCATCATTTGCATGGTCATCGTGGGGTTGGTGGATGTGGCCAGCAAAATCGGTCACATGCCCGGTCACAGGATCAAGAGGTGGCAACTACTTTTCATTCTGTGATCTCTCATAGTACTCAGATAGAGATTCAACAACTTGAGAGCAGGTGGCCTAAGATCGGCAAGGCTATTTTGATTCAGAACTTCTAGATGAGGTTTCCCATTGACTTCCTAAGGGCTTGGTTATACCAGGGGAACAAGGAATCAAAACAAGCATTTGATTACTCTCCATTAACAGTTAATGACTTTGCTAGGATGAGTTTTAAAGGAAAAGCATGAGGATAGGAACGACATCACCTCCTTTCTAAATAATATTCAACAAAATCTCTGGAAACAACAAGCATCTCTTGATACGTTAGAAGTTTGCATAGTTCACATTGAGAAACACATCCAATGTGATTTTAAACCATTTATGCGTCCTGGTTCAAGTGTGAAGGATCCGAATCCACTGTCATCATCGAACACATAATTGGGATATTATGTTATGGCTATGTTACTGTTGTACCCTAAAGACAACCTTTGGCTGCAGGAGGCCAATGCTAAGGACATCTATCAATAATTAATAAAAACTTTTAAATAAATGTGTGAAGAGGGAAAGACCATGAGAGCTGTAATGACTGATCTAATTCAAAAACCTTATTTTCGAACAAGCTGTGTGGCCAGTTCAATGAAAATTGCAAAAAAAGTGGATTGGAAGAAAGATGAAGAGGGAAAATTCTTTATAGCTTAAGCAATTAAGAATTTGAGCTTTTCCGAACTTACTAGGGGACTTTTTTATGTCTTACATTGTATATGTCATGTTTTCTGGGATGGTGACTGTCTACAGTCTTTTTTTGGAAACTGACTGATTATGATTTTGTATATGTTTCGGACATAACAGTAGTTTTTTATACTACAGTCATATGTAACAGGTAGCTGATCATTAATATGAATAGTTACGAACTTTTTCACTGTGAAAAAAAAAAGAATTTGAGCTTTAATTCTGCATAATGAATGGTGAAAATAAAAAGATATTGCTCATGAATTCCAGGATGTGGAGCGCCTATTAAGGTATTCAAATAAAAAACTTGAATATCAATTGATAATTCAAAATCTCGAACTTAAAACCATCATACACTTATCTAAGAGAATAATAACATAATTGAAATGATTAACATATAGACAAGAAAAAGAATGTTGCAATTTACCTAAAATTGGAATTAAACTAACATTTTATTAGTCATATCTTTGAGGAAATTCATCATTACATTCCTTTTTGATAATCCCAGACTTTGAACCCCTCCAATGTACTTTTTTGGTCTTTTATCTTTTTAAAAAATTAACTGAGAATTGGTTACAAAACTAACTTATAAGACAATTATATAACTGTCTTTTTACAATCAACAACGCTTTCTACTTTTTCAAAACATACGAGAGCTTGTTTTAGTTTTTTAACTTTCATGATTTAGTATTAAATATATATATATATATATATATATTCGCCTCAGTTTTTTTTTTTAAATAATGTTGTGCAAAAACATAAAAGAAGAAGAAGTTATTTTAACGTCACGGGGCTAAAGATAGGCTATGGGACATATTGCTTCTTTATCTAGCTCTTGTACTCTGCCCTTTTCTTTTGAAGTTTCACATTAAACTCTCCTAGCCTCTCGATAAAGCCCTCGCTGAATAGAATATCCCAAGAGCTAGCTGCCAAAATATATGCATAAATTTCCCTGTTGTCTTTGAAGGCCTCACATTCTAAAATGAAATGATTTTCTGTTTCCACTTTTTTGGAAGAGAAAAAAATACATAATCTTTCCTCCCACACTTCTTTTGGCCTTTTCCATCACCCTGTTTCACAAAGGAGTTGATGCTAATTAGTCATTAATTGAGCGATAATAATTTTAGCTCTCCAAGAAATATTGGCCCCTATGTATGTTTTTTTTTATGATTATGACAGGGATTAAACTCTTCAATATAATACTTTTTCCTTCTCCCTAAATCCTCCTCCCAAGTACATTTGTGAAACTTATCCATAACAAAAGATTTTATCTCTTTACTGTTTGTGGGACACATGCTCAAGAAAATGCCCATTTTCTAAACCATTTGTTATTTTTCTGCATCCAAGTCTTATTTCTTGTGCACAATATGTCATTAAACACAACCTTAGGCCATCTGCTCTCTTCCATTTGTTAATTTTTTTTTAAATACCTCATGACCCGCACCATAGCTATTGCTTCAATAGGAGCACCCCATGTTTCACTTAACAAGATAGCATAAGGAACCACACTTTTAATTTTGAATTTGTTTGTAATCAAACGCTTCTGAATTTTATCAATTTGTTTTCACTGCATGTCGGATGTATTGCTGGCCCACAGTTCACAACCATAGAGAATCACTAGAATCACCAAGAGCCCAAAAAGAGTTAGAGTGGTTTTCCAGTCTCTTAACTTTGCCTCTCTACACCTATTTTGAAAAGCATAAAATGCTTTCCAACCCCCCAAAGTTATTTTCTTTCTACATCCATCCCAACTTAGATTTCTGTTGAAGTCCATTGCGAGGTATTTGTAATCCGCAACTTCTTCCAGATAGATGCCTTCAAAGTAGAACTTATGCTGGTTATGTTTTATTTTGTTAGAGAAAACCACTACTTTTGTTTAGCTGATATTGACTGGCATCCCCACATTTCTACAAAAATGTTAAAGGGAAAGTAAGTGCTCTTGCAAACCAAGAGTAGATTTAGCAATTAGAATAAGCTCATCTGCGTACAAAAGAAACCTTATAACAAACTTGCCCAAATGTATACTGTCACC